>OZ010794.1:461668577-462342858 GCA_963932465.1 Maratus speciosus | reverse complement strand
GCATGGCCTTTAATCGTTAATATTAAAAAAACTGTTGCATACAAAAATATGAAAATCGGTGGTATTATAGAGAAATGTTTGATAAATACGCTGATGCAGACAGTTTTCAAATCGAAGAATTATTTTAAGAGATATTTAATGCCAAAGTTGGACAAAATCGTTCCATTAAAAAAGTTTTATTGGAGCAAAAACTATACATGAGAATTTAATCATTTTTAGATCATTTTATACGTTATACGTTCCCGATGTGCAGATTGCACTTAGTTTTCTTATTTGACTCATTTTTTGATGTTTTATTTCAATTTTAAATTCAAATTTTCAGCATTTCGAGAGATACTTTTTAAAAATTTTAGAAAATGTTATTAATTTAAACTGTTGCCAGTTGCATAAACAGCGCAAACAATAATGATTACTTTAAATTAAAAATTTATTTACACGTGACTGTTACAAACAGAAAAAAAACCCTTTAAAATTAGAATTAAATGATTACATGTTAAAAGCAGGAAAATTACGTCATAAGAACCATAGGCACAGATGTCATATACGCGCATTTTGGCGCAATTTTTTTCCGACACCAATTTGGCGAAAACATTAATAGCATAAACAACAACATCCGAGATATTTTGAGATAATCTTTTCAACTATTATCGTGAATTCGAAGACAGCGCAAATAATATTTCCTTCTAACAACAAAAGTATTTTCACGTGAATATTAATAAGAGAAATAAAACTTTGGTGTAAATTACGTCAGATTTAAAACGATACATTTAAAATGAATTATTTAAAAGAACTATGTTATAGCGCTGTTAAAAAATACCGGGTGACAATGACGCTGTTTACTTAATTCATTTTACATTAGCTTATTTTCCAATGTTTAACTAATTTTTTAATTAAATACGATAACCGCCATTGTATCTCTTAACAGCAGCAGATTTGGTCTTAAAAATCCCCAATCCAAGGAAAACGAATGGAAACCCGTTTACAGAGAGATCGCTACTGTTTTTTTTTTTTAAATTTTAGTTCAATATTTTTAAAGCCGATCAAATTAGCGTGCTTTTTGGATTTTGGTGTGCCTGAACGGGGGTTGGCGAGCGTAGCTCGTAGGGGGCAGAGCCCCCTAGTAATAATAAAAAAAAAAACTCGATTAACTCCTAGGATACTGTTTCTATACTTAACTTTTTGTACAGGACTATTATAATTAAAATTCGCCTATTCAAAAGTTTCTAACTATAGTACTGGGGCTCCAAAAGAACGGAAATTTCACTAGTGTTTATAGTTAACTGTGAAAATCGAAACAAGTGGGTAAGTGTGATTGCAGATCGCACAGAGGGTTTCGTTTAATATCTCTTTCAAAACGTTTTAAAATTCTTATTATGTGTTATAAATTATGTCAAAGCTTAAAAGCGATCGGTTCTTTAGTTTTCCTAATTAAAAAAAATTCCCACCAATTGTCTGTACAAAAAGGCATCTCTTTTAGATTTAAAAATCGATTTTTTCATTTCGTCCGGATGCAAAAGAACCAAATTTGTAAAATCAGTAGTTAATTTTTATTATTATTATTGCGATTATCAAGCTCTAGTTTAAAAAAATTTGTACAGCGATTATCAAATCCTAGTATAAAAATTTATCCCTTTTTCTTTCCGCGCCACGTGACCTGCCGTGCAAAAAATGCAATTCTGGAATTAATTACCAAAAAGTTAATTATCTTCGCTTCCTATTGTCGAAATTACAAAATAAAGACATATTCTGAAAGAGAAGGAATTTTTACGTTGGTTGGTCGTAGCTCAAAAATCGACATTTAAAAAAATGTTGGTCCTGTATAAACATTCTGAGTCCGTTTCTGACCGCAAGACGCACCTGGTTTTATATTCTCTCGTTATCGCCAAAAATTCAGTGCCATCAGACATCTGTCGCCTTCACAAATGAAGGAAAATAAAAGATTTTTTTCTCGATTTTTAAAGAATTTTCGGGTTTTTATGGTACGATCGAGATAATTTTTAGAATTTCTGAAAGCTGATTTTTTCTCCGTCTTGTGGTAATTTCGAATTTCTGGAATGCGTAAGAAAAATGTAATTGCGCCTTAAAGAAATCGCCAATCCTTATCTGCCGTTAAAATGACACCTGTTTTTAATCAATGGAAGAGATCGTTTTTGTAATTTAATAAAAAATCCATGCTTTTGTTGAATTATGAATGCCTTTCCCATCTTGTAATTGAAGATTTTTTTAATTAATAACGTCCGTTAATTACGACGTTTTCAAAATTTTATGATTTGTCGTTTGATATGAGGTGTTCAGCTATAAGTATGCAAAGTTTCAAGTCTCCAACATATATAGTTTCTGAGAACGGGCTCTGTGACATACGGACAGACAGACAAAGGAGTGAGACGAATAGAGTTTCGTCAGATGAACGAAACCCTAAAAAGCAGAGGTTTCTGAGACCGAATACAGCAGTTAAAGGTAAATTAAAACTATCTCAAACTAACATTGTATTATTTAATTTATTTTGGATTATTTGTATCATGAACTATATGCGAAAAAAACAATGTTTAAAAAAAATGACACACACAAAACTTGCACGCTGTAGGCAGAAAACGAGAAAAAGAAAACCATATTCTAGTTCTGAAATTTGTAATGCTAATCCACAACTCTACGCAACGATTTGAAATAAAATTTAAATTCAAGAAGGAAAAATGTTCCCTCCTCCCTGCATAGTCATTTTGTTCTTTATAAGAAAACAGAAGTGCGGCGAATTTGTTTCAAAACAAATAGTTGTTGAAACGATTTTCATTTCTAATTCAAAGTACATGTGGCATTATCATTATGCAAACAGAAATTATTATTATTGAGCATTACACAAACGTGAATAAGGTAATGTTAGAAACAGATTCTTAAATAATAAGATTTCATCTGATTAGTCATGCAAACGTAGCTAGAAAGGTTCCGCACACTGTTAGTATGTATTAAAGAACAGATTGAAGAGATTTAAAATTCAAATCAACGGACCGGAATTGTTTTAGTCTAAATTGAATACTAAAGCAATTCGCGAATACAAATACATAAAAGAATATAGGGATCTAAAAGTAGGATATAAAAGCTGCGAGAAATGATTTTGCAAACAGAAAAATTCGGAAGCGTAACATTTTAAAATGTTTCCATGAATTCCAAGCGAAAGACTTATCAAATATTTCAAGAGTGTATACTGAATATTGCTTTGCTTTTTTTTTTTTTTTAATTTGTTTTAATATGGAACTGGAATTTCCTCACCCATAAAATCTGTAAAAGGATAAAATATAACTTATTCCTTAAAGAAGGGGAATAAGTCTTATGTAATTTATTTCTAATAATTAAACTGTTAAATACTTTTATATTTTCCTAGATTTGACATATTTTGCATTATTTGAGATGATTAAGCGTCAAATCTAGAAAACCTATATTTTGCCTGTCTATCACTAAGATGATCAAAAACAATTTCTAAATGTACTTGTTGCCAGAATGTCAAAACAAAAATAATTTGCTGTCCAAAAAAACTGACGATTCTGTTTGTTTTGAAATACAAATCGACAATATATTGTTTATTTGTTTTTGCAGCAACCCTTTGTATGACTTGTGATAAAAGAGTGAATTCCTACCAAGAGCTTACAGAATACACAATTATGAAACATACAAACTTAAAAAGTAGAACAGAAAAAGTATACATGATTTTTCAAACAGCAAAATTCTAAAATATAATATTGTAACCCTTTATGTACTGAATTATGAATTCATAAAAATTTTATCTTCTAAAGCTCTTTTTTTTTTTTTTTTTTTTTTTTTTAAACTACATTAGAAGATTTATATAATCACTTAATAAATTTTAGGATTTTAGAAGGCTTGAAGATTAATTAAATTTGGATTTAAAGGGATTTTGTGCAATATTTATAACCCCACTCAAATCTTTTATTTTAAATATTTTTCTTAGTATGTTGTAGAATTAGGAAATGTACAAATATAATGTTCTTATAATAGAAATAAAGAAATATTTCCGAATTGAAATATTCCCCCCACCCCCAACGCTAAGAAAGCTGAAAAGATGCAAAGGCAAGAAATCATCCCTTTAAAAATATTTTTGTTTTGTGTAACCAATAGTGCTTTTGGAACAAGCGATAAGGTGTAATGCATCTATAACTCATTCTAAACTGTAGTGCTACTAATTGATGTATTAAATGAATTCTATAACAAGTTATTTTAATGGTACTTATAAGTACCGTCAGCAGATAAAAGGTTAAAGCGTCTGTCTAATATTTCAGTTATAAGTCGTGCAAACATTTAAAGAGTGTATACTGAATGCCTTTTCTGTTATTTGCTTGTTAAGAAATTTCTTTGAATATAGAATTGTAATTTTCTCAATCAAAAAATCTACAGAAAAATAAAATAAGCATTACGTGTAATACTGTAAAAGCACTTATTTTTGTGAAGCTTTAATTTTCGCTATTTTCGCGAGCCCGTCGTAATCGCGAAAATTTAAGCCTCGGAAATATACATTTTTTTTCGCCTCAAATAATAGTGAAAAATCAGAAAATTTTCACTTTCGAAATTTAATGATTACAGTTACTTAAATAAGAAATAAGTACAAAAATTTCTTGGATACTTACAACTATTTCTTGAATATTATAGAACTACTTCTTGAATAAAAACAATAATACAACTAATAGAATGCAGCTCATTCACTTACAATATTTATACCAACTTCTTTGAAAAAATTCATTTTTAGAGCGATGGAGAGAGGGGGAGGCGAAGAAGTTTTCCGACAAAAGGAAGTTTCTTAAATTGCCTTATGCAAAAGGGGTTCTATTTAGGTAGTTTCGGGATTTTTCAACTTTCGGTTCAGTTGATATAAAAATCGCGAAATTTTCAGCTCGCGAAATCAAAGATATCTTCATTATCGTGAAAATTACGACTCGCGAAAATAAGTGCTTTTACAGTAGTAATAAAACAAAAAATCAAACTATTTCGTGAAGTTTCTTACAGACCACTTCAACTTTTGTTAGATATAAAGATAATACTTCAAAATCTTTTATCCAAGTTTTTGCTGCCACATAAAAGATTCAAGAATTTTTTTTCTAACACTTAGTTATGATTCTTAATGTTATTTCTTTTCTATGTCGGATAAGATTTAATGGCAATATCGATTTTCTATTTTTAACTAAACCATTAGGGAGAAAGTTAAAAAAAGGTAAGCAACGAATTAGTTGAAACTTTCATTTTACTTGCCTCTCTCGATAACAAAAATATAAAATGAAGGTAATAAGAGAGTAGCAATAATTATTTTAATTAAGGAACTAGTTTTGGAAATTCTCTATAGCTCTTGTCAAATGACGTAACAAAATGGAAAGTTAGACTTAAAAAATAAATAAATATATGAATAAATTAAGTATCATAAGAATTGAAATATTCTTATAGTGGGCAAAGGCATTTGTAATCTAGACAAGAAATGGCAATCAAACCACTGCAGTATATGGAAGTAAAAGTAAACGTTTATAAAACATGATCTCCATGAGTATCTTAAACAAAATCTTGTAATAACAATGTAATAAAAAGGTGAAAATAAAGTCATGGATTTTTTTAAATTCCATCCGCGTACGACCACCTAAATACCTCTGTATGATGAAGACTATCACGTTCAAGCACAACAACTCTATGACAAAATAACCCATTAATATTCCGGCATCGTGTGCAAAATCTTACCACAAAATTGATTGGTAAATTCTTTAAGGGAGGATTTGCCTTTAAAAAAAAAACATTTTTCTATTTCCTATAGTTTGCAGATTATTCTTGTAAAACGATTTGGCCGAATTGGAAGTTCTTTTGCAGTTATTTAATTCTTTAGCGCAACGCGTCCATAGGCTACTGTTTTGGAGCACTATAATCGTATTTTACACAAAATTTGAGCTTTTTACAAACTGGACAGAACGCAAAAAAATATTAAGCCGATCTTTTTTAATTAAAGGCAATACAATTTATTGGAATTCGGACCACTTTCAGCCATTTTTATAGAAAATAAATATTTGTAGAAGCACGTCAAAATCCGAAAAAGGGATGATAAAATAGACCTTTTTTCAAACGGCAGTTACTTTGTTGATTTTCAAGCTTAAAGTGCTTGAAGCTCCAGACAATATCATAATCCACATGGAAAATGGACTGTATTCAGGTGACGTCAGACGCCAGAGCTGGCGGTATGATGATCTGTAATTCTAGTTACTGCACCGGCAGAATACCAGTATGCGCAGGCGCAAACACCGCTAGCAGACGACTTTAGCCTTGACCCAGGTTGAGTGTATACATTTTAACTGAAAATTTGCAAACTTGGGGAATTTTCTCGCATACAGAACGACATTTTGAATTTAGATTACAATATATTAAGTAAATGCTGCTGCATCAAAGAATTTTTTTGCGGTATTTTTAACAAACAATCATTAATAACTCACACTCCATAGACTGCTATGCTAAACACCGCCAGTAAATACCGCCAGCAGACGAATTTTAACCTCGACCTCAGGTCGCGTGCATAAGGTCCATTGGTTACAAACGACTCTGGCGATCTATCGGATCCCACCTGATCGGAAGTGCACACACCGCGCACGCTAGAACATCCACCCACGCTACTCAAGCCACATCAATTTTTTATCATTATTATTATTATTATTGAAAATGTTCTTCAAATGATGATAACATGCAATGAGCTAAAATCTTTATTCCTATTCCAGGAATATATGTCCAGTGCAACCTCGATTATCGGAGCTAATTGGAACCGTTAGTACCTCGGATATCGGAAATCTCGGCTAATAGAAACTGTGTGTAAAAACTCGCCGTGCTTAAGAATTTAACATCTCTTAAAATAATAATTTAAAAAAATAGAACTTTTTTTAAATAATAAAAATAAGTATATGTAAAGCTCTGTTCCACAGCTTAACAAATTTAAGAAGGAAATCAACTACTAGTAGTAAATTTTAAAAAGCAAAATTGAAAAATTTACGAAAGTTCACACGGCCACTGGAAACAAAGCATTGTTCGCTGTTTACTTCTCAGGATCCAATGTTTCTTGGGAGTTGAGTGCTTTTGGAGGTAGAAGAGCCTGTTTAGCACGGACAGTGAACTAAAAAGTGTGGTCATTTTCAAGGCTCATTCAAAAGAGAAAAAAAAAATCAGAATTTGTTACCGGCTCGATTAACAGAAACCTTGATTAATCGAAGCTCGGTTAGTCGAGGTTCTACTGCATACATATAACACCCGTTTTTAGGCCTTTTAGAGACGAATACCACCTTAACAAAGGCTGGTATTGTGAGGGTTTCACAAACACAGCTCATAAAATGCATACACCCAGAATCATATCAGTTGAAATTCACATTAAAACTTGATCTCGAATTATGAAAAAATTCCATAAAAGCCCTCATATTTTCTTTATGGTGGATAGTTGGGATTTCTTCTTGACATATTCATAAAGCAGATTGGGTAGCATGCTAATCACAAAATGAGGCGTTTATGGCTGATACACTGAAAAAAAAGTGAAGTACTCAAAAATGAATAAATCGATGTACTCATATCGAATTGAGTATGTTTAGATCAAAAATGAACCTAAGCTTTCTCAATTTTGAAACATCATATGCTATCAAACCCAAACAAAACGATAATTTTGTACTCTGTTATGGTTTATTTCACTCATGGCAGCATAAAAGATGTTTATTAATGAAAATATTATACTATGCATAGTATTTTAAAATAATTTAAAAGTGCTTGCAAATAACGTTCTTGTCATAAAAATAGACGATTTGGGTATCATGCTAAAAATTTTGCTATTTTTCTTAATAAATAATCAATTAAACGTTTCTTGTTAATAATTTTCAGTGGAAAATGAATGTCAGTGCATTTTTACTTTAATCTGTAGGTTCAGGGGGGGGGGGGGGGGGGTTACACAGCAATTCATATTTGAACGCAACCATGGCATCAAAAATGAGTACACGTGTTTCTCAATTTTGAGTGCACTTGGATCGGCGCTATTTTGAGTATGTGACGTATTTAAAATTGAGAATTTTCTATTCAATTTTGAGAATCCATTTTTTTTTTTTTTCCAGTGTATCAACGCGGTCTGGGTGGGGTCACTGTGCAAGGTTTACCTTGTATGAGAACGATAATTCGCGTAACTTTCCCTTCAAAAGTCTTCCCTCAAGTCATTCCTTCTATATAGCAAATATGGCCAAATTTGACCAATGCATAACAAAATTCCTCCCTCAATTTTAGCAATATGTGCAAAATCTGCAAGCATTCTTATTCTGAGCAATATCGAATTTAATCGAAAATAAAAACACTATTCGATTGTTAAATAAACTAAATATAATTTTTTCAAGTTTTTGAAGCAAATTCGAATGAAAATGTGCTTGCGATGTGATTCGTGTAGATGAGCGGAGACAAAAATTTTAACACCTTTAAAAATCAAACATTTGGGTTAAAAGTATAGTAAAAATGGAAATTCGAAGACAGGCGAAAATTCCACCAACTGTTTGAATTTAAAACATTATCAGGGAGTCATTTTAGGGAAAATAAAAGTTAACAAGTTACTTTAATTCTCCCGAGAATGTCTTTCATGGAAATTTATTTCGGTTAATCAAAGAGGAAGCAATTTCCAAATCGTAGAACAGGAAATTAATTTAAAATATCATGCAATCTAAGTCTTGCCCAGAGGAAAATTATTCCAAATTCCGTTCTTTCGCTTTGTTTTATTATTATTTTTAAAACTGCTTCAACCCAAAAATTCAATTGAGTTTCACATATTTTGAAGCACAAATCTGCCTGCGAAGTCGACAAATTTTTCATGAATGTTAACTTAGAACGACGACTTTTAAAATGTAGTCCGCAAAGGTCTCATGTGTTTTTACTTTCTTCTTTCTAAAAAAAGAAAGTATTGTAATCGAAATATTTTTCGACTTCCGGTTTTCGATGGACTTATACGTTTAAAGGGTCAGAGATCCCAAAAAACATGTTCATACAAAATGTCTGTCCGTGTGTCCGCTTTGTATCATCGAAACATGTACGAAGTTATGCATAGAATTAAACCAAATTTCATACGCGTTTTTTGCTACGGACGTCAGGTCTCAGTTGATAACGGGGATTTTTTTTTTCCGGAAGGGAGCGCTGCGATAGCTATTTTAAGGCTGCGTAAGCACGCGTATTTTGCCTGCTTGTCCAGTATTCTTGCAAAAGCTTTTATTCCGAACCCATCTGCGGTTTATTGACAAAAGAATGAGGGGAATCAAGAAAGGGTCAGGAGATAAGGAGCTCGACTCTACTTGAAGGAAAGGTTCCTCTTTTGCTGGACATCAGTCCCTTTCCTGCTAAAGTCGTTAAAAATCAAAGACACCGACTGGTGAGATCAATAAAGCCGGCTGTTGAGCGCAACTAGTAGGAACGTCCGTTCGCAGCTTAAGTAGTTCTGTTGTACATCCTAAGTTCTTTTTTTTTTTTTCTTTCTAACCGATGACTAGCCCCCTACCTGCCGGGAAGCCCCAGCCGAACGGGTTTACGTTCTGACGCGTATTTTGCCTCCTTCTCTAGTATTCTTGGGAAATCTTTTATTCTGAACCCATCTGCGGTTTATTCACAAAAGAATGAGGGGAATCAACAATGGGTCAGCAGATAAGGAGCTCGACTCTACTTGAAAGAAAGGTTCCTCTTTTGCCGGACATCAGTCCCTTTTCTGCTAAAGTCGTTAATAATCAAAGAGACCGAAAAGCCACAAAAAACGAAGCCGACACTGAAATCAGTTAGAAGGATAGTGCGTACGCAGCCTTAAGCTGCGTTCGCACTATCCTTCTAACTATAATCAGTGTCGGCTTCGTTTGTTCTGGCCACGCGGTGTCTTTGATTTTTAACGACTTTAGCAGGAAAGGGGCTGATGTCCGGCAAAAGAGGAACCTTTCCTTCAAGTAGAGTCGAGCTCCTTATCTCCTGACCCATTGTTGATTCCCCTCATTCTTTTGTGAATAAACGGCAGATGGGTCCAGTACAAAAGATCTTCCCAGAAAACTGGAGATGTGGGCAAAATACGTGTGCGTACGCAGCCTTATACCTGGTATCGGGGCGGGTGAGCGCCTAGATCGTTAGGTTTATCGGCAGTGCCTATTGCTTAGTTGTGAACGGTGTTATGTCGGTTGCTTAACATTTATATCCTGTTTAGAACCTGCACATTGCTACTCATGTTGATCTCGTAATTTGGAACCTCGGTCAGGTAACGAGACCTTATCCTGGCAAGGCACCTCCAGAGGCATAATTCACAGGTAACTTGGAGGACTTTACACCCACGACGGATTTTACATGCACCAGGCGATATTAGCGTACATGGCGGATTATAGCCCGCAGTAGGCCTCGATCTAGCGGGCTTCAGGTGCGGGTACAAATGCTCTGCCAATTGGGCCACCGCTGCCCGAGCTACTTCTGATTTACCTGGAGTTTTGAAGCCGAATTGTTGGTGCAGACTTGTCATAAGAAAATAGATTTTGGAGAGGGGAAAGTACATCTTAAGTTCATGCAGCAACGGGCAATTCGCATCTAGCTATCCCGGCGATTTTCAAGCAGAGCAGCTGACGTACAATAGAATAACGAAAAATATTAATTTTATTAAACATTATGTTAGAGATTAACGCTTTTTTTTACCCCGATTAGTAAAGCGAAGACAGCATCCGCAAGTAAATACGATCATGTGTTACAAAAGTTACGGTAGGTGTTATGAATACAATGTCGAAAGTTATACTTCAGTGCATGTAAGGTAGGGTTTTTACAGCAACAACTGATGGCGATTCCTAAAATTTGCGAAGAACTTTGTTTTGATGATCCAAGGAGTCCGCAGAATTTAAAAGTTGTTTTACCGTGTTGGAGAAGCATTGTAACTCAGAGGGGAATAACTCGCGTTTTTTTTTTTTTTTTAAATGGGTATTGTGAGATATTGTTTATTTTTTAATTCTGAATCGAATGCAGTGGCGCCAATTTATATGGGCCCACGGGGCGTGAGCCCACCCAATAATTTGATCTCTCCACCCACCCAATATCAATATTGATTTAATTCGTTATTTATTTAATCACAGAAATGAAATTTGGTCTTATTGACGTTCACAAAATAATTTTGTTTGAAAAATAGTAGGGACACAAATAAGACTTACAGGAGTATTGAAAGCTCCTTCACCGGATGTATAATTAAATTCCTCTCAAAAACAAATGCCCTACATATTTTGACATTTATTTTAATGGCGTGAATTGATAAAACACTTAGGTAACTAAAATGTATTTTCTTGATAGTTAGTTTTTTGAGCTTTCAATTGTTAGAAATTTGTATGTTATTTATAATAAATATTAATGCATATTTATAAGAAAGAACTCATGGGAATATAATTTAATAAAATTATTATAATAAATCTAAATTATAATAATTATATATTTTGCTTAGACAAAACATAATTTAGCTTCGAATTGACAGGCAGGTATGCGAGTTTTTCGCAAGTGTGTTTAACTTATTTTTAATCCTCCTGCCAATACCTTGTCCCGAGCTACGAGCAAAAATCGTTTGCATCCACACATTGCCGGTTTTCCAGCTCTTTTAGTCAGTCACCTCGCATTCTGCGAAGTCTTCGTGTACGGCTGAATGCAGGGAGTTTTTCTTCCGTTACTGTTTATTTACAGCATCTTGCTTTATGCAAATTTTTCGGCAAATGTGTGGTATGACGTAACGGTTTAACTGAATGTATATATTGTGTGGTCGTGCTGTATGAGGTGGCTCTGTTTTCCCTTTTAAAATGGATTATGTAAGTTTAAGCCGTTTAAGAGCATGTCGTTAAATATTTAATGTCTTAAGTTTTTCGACATCGAAGTAATGATGTTTGTTTTAGCGATTTTAAATAAAATTATAAAAAGTTCGACGTGTCTTCAGTATATAATCAGCTGGTAATGACTGTCTACACTGCGTTTACTCTGCTCTGGCTTGAATTTAAGTTGTTTAAGCTCGATGAATTCTCACGAATTACCTCTCTACATGCACTACGGGGAAGGGGGAGTTATTTTACTCAATTTTTTTGGGGCCCCATCCAGTATTTTTTTTTTAAGTAGGCGCTACTGATTGAATGTGACCATTTGCAAGTTGATGTGATCATTCGTTACCACGTTAAGGCAGATTTTATTAATACAAAATCGAAATAATACTTTATCATTGAGCACAGCTATGTTACATTTATTTTACGTTCAAAACATGTTCTTTATAACATATTAAATAATCTCAAACTTATTAAATGTTCTTAAAATAGCAATAATCAAAATCAGGGTCATATGAGTCTTCTTCGAGATCATCAGTGTTGTCAAAATCCATGTATTTATAAAACCTTTAATAACTTTATATTCATAAAAAATTGCCGTAACTTTGCAACGAATGATCGTATCGACTTGCGGATGGTGTCACTCAATTCAGAAATAAAAAATACATAATAAACGATAACCCCACTTGAACTAGTTAAAAAAAAAAAACTCCAGTTCTTCCCCTCGAGGGTTAAAATGCCCTCTTTTGTCACCAAAAACGCGATAAAACAACTACGATTTTTGTGGATTCATTGGATCTTTATTTCTAGTGACAAAACGGAGTTCTTCCCAAAATTTCGTAAATGGTCTTCAGTTGTTCCCCTAAAAACCTATTTTACCCGCACTGAAGTATAACTTTCGACTTTGCACTTATAAAACCTGCCGTAACTTAGTAATAGATGATCGTATCGACTTGTGGATAATGCGAATCGATTCAGAATAATAAAATACATAAATGATACTCCACTTGACCTATTAAAATTGTTCCCCCCTTTCTCCGAGTTACAATTCCCTCCCTTCCAAAAACATGGTAAAATAACTTTACTTTTGGGAGTGCTCAACGGATCTTCATTTTTAGTGCCAAAAGTAAGAACTCCTTCCCAAATTTTGATGAATGGCCACCGGTTTTCTCTGAAAAAGCCTAATTTTACCAGAACTATTAATAAAGAACAAATGGAGAGTTCCGTAAAACAGCAATCTAAGCATCTAAGAGCAGATTCAAAAACATCAAGGAAATTCAATGATCGGGAATTGATAGGTAAAATAAAATCTACCAAAAAGAGCCCACATTAACTGTTTGAATTAAAAACATTCTCGTGCGGACATTAGCGGAAAATGAAAGAGCTAATAAATAACTTTAATTCTCCGCAGAATGTCTTTCAAGGAAATTTATTTCGGTTAACCAAAGAAAGAGGAAGCGATTTTCAAATCATAGAAGAGGAAATTAATTTAAAATATCATCCAACTGAGACCTCGTCCCGAGGGAAATTATTCCGAATTCCGTTCTTTCTCTTTATTTATTTATTTTTTTTTTTTTTTAATTGCTCCATCTAACAATTCAATTGGATTTCACACTCTCCGAAACACAAATCTGCCTACGAATTAAGAAAATAAAATACAGGCAGTTAAATGAAAAAAAAATAAAGAAATTTACATTAAAAGATTATAAAACTTTGCAATCTTTTTGCGATAATGTATTGTAATTATAACAGAACAGAGGTACGTAAACTTACTGCCGAGAGAGTAAATTGTTTTATAATTTCATCTCGACAGAGCAATTTTGAATAATTATTTGTTCCTGAAATGGAGTGAATATTCCGATAATTTCTTAATTTATAAACAGGGGTTTTCAACTAGCGAAGCGGATTGCGGCGTTTATTTTTGTGGTCAGCGGAACACTCTGCAACAATTATAATTTCTCTGAGAAATGGGAAGCATTTATTAGTAGCAAAGAAAGAAAATACAAAATTAATCATGTTCATTTGGCATTGGCTTAAGGTGCCAAGGGTTGCGGATTTTGAATACCATTCTATTCTTTAAAAAATTCGCCTTAATTAATCGTAGATTTCTTCAATAGTGATTATTCCCACCAGTTATTTTTTATTGTAAATTTTGCCTTAATCGGCACATTTTCCCGATGTAATAATGGAAAAATTTCTGTTTTAAAAAACCGGTGATAAAAGATAAATTCTGGAAAAGATGCTCATCGCGAAGGGGAAGTTCTACTTCTTCAAATAAAAAATTTCGATTTCCCTGCCCCTCCCATCCTTCAAGTGTGTAGATTGTTGCCCTAAAAAGCGGTTTCGTGATATCTCCATTCCTTCAGTATTTTTTGCTTATTGAATGTAACGACGTTCGTTGAACATAATGCTATTGTAAAATTAACTTGTTTTTCTGGAAACCCTGTTTTTAAAACTGGATGACCATTCCTCGAGAACTATTGGACCGATTTCCTTCATTTTTTAGTTAAAAGAAAGCTAATCGTTTTTGCTGGAGCGTATACTTCCGAAAAGTATAATTTTCATTCATTTTTTAGAGCTCCCAAAAGGGAAAAAAGGCGAAAAAGTGACCTCTTTGGTTCAAATTTGGTTTGATGTGGATGCTCGTTGAACGTAATGCTATTGTAAAATTAACTTGTCTTTCTCGAAACCCTATTTTCAAAACTCGACGACCATTTTTCTCGAGAACTATTGGACCGATTTCCTTCATTTTTTAGTTAAAAGAAAGCTAATCGTTTTTGCTGGTCTACCTCCGAAAAGTATAATTTTCATTCATTATTTTTTAGAGCTCCCAAAAGGAAAAAAGCGAAAAGTGACCTCTTTGGTTCAAATAACAGCCATTTTGTCAAAAATCAAACTTTTAAAAATAAGTTTAGTATAACCTCCAGATAATTTAAATCCTTTCATAATATGGTGACCTAATTTGTTTTAGATGCTAGTGAAGGAAGAAAAACGGTTGCCCGCCTGGAAGTCCATGGCGCCAATCTGTAGTAGCAGAACACAAGATATTCTTTTAACACAAAAATGATACATAAATATGTAATTAAAATGTCGATAAATATAATGCAAAATGTCCGAAGGTGATTTCTGTTTTCTTTGTAAACATAAAAAAAATCGTAAAAATCACGTAAATTTTAGGCCAAAGAAATAGAATCTCCCCTTAAATATCTGTGAGCCGCATATTCACAGAAATCTTTGCTATACCACAGAATGACGCGCCCCGCAACTTCATTTGTACAGTCATTGCAGGCTCCGAACAGATTTAATATCTAAACTATATAGTAATTAAGTTCTACAGAAAACAAAGATTGTCCTACATATACATAATAAGATAGTATCGTATTTTGAAATGATTTTGAATAATGCCATTATTTCTATAAATATTCTACCTGAACATCAAGTAGGGGATCGAACCGAAACCTCCAGGATTTCAAAATAGAATGGAAAATCATTATATATCTATATATATATACACACATATTTGCTTTAAGTTTGTCCACTAACACCACCAAAAAGCATTTTTATTTGAAAGCATCAATTTTGTATTCAAGTAAAGTTTTGAAATTTATTAAGTATTTAATATATTTATATTATTTAATATATTATATTATAAATTTACTTTCGTATTAGTTAATAGCCGAAGAAATCACCAAATACTTCGTTACTTACCGCAGGTCTTTTTAATTCTGATCATTCCAGTTCTTTAAGAGGGTACTTTGATTACATGTCTTTTAAAGTTCTGTTTTATTTATATTACTTTATAGATGAAATTTTAACTTTTAATGGAATATCAGCCGGAAACAAAGACTGAACTATTTATATTAACATAATCGCATCTTTTCATAATCTATGCACGCGATATAGATTTTTTAAAAATCATACGTGAAAGTTATTTTAAAAACCACAAAAAAATTTGTAAATTGTAATACAGTTTTGAAACAAATTGCAATACAGTTTTGAAAGAAATTGCATTTGTAAGTACATTTTTTTCTCTAATAGACTTCGTAAAAATTGAAAATGTGCAAATTAAGAATTTTTTAAAATTGCAGTAAAAGCTAAATTTAATCATCTGCTGTTGCTAACATCAAAATGACGTCAGCATTACGGACGGACACGTTTGTCTTTTTATAATATAAACAGTTAATGACATTTCAACAACTTTAGTATTATTACAGTATTTTTTACAATTACGTACGTTTTTTAAAATGACAGTATATTTACTTAATGCCAAATATAATTAATACAATGCGCCTATAATAATTAATTAAAGTTATTCTATAATTATAATTACTCTAATATACAAAAGAGCAATTTAAACCCGCCAATACAATTAATCGAGCTATTTCTTATTTAACGTACATTTTTAAATATTTAGTTACACTTAATAATATTTTTAAAATTTGCTGTACTATCACTTAAGCTGCCAATTTAAAAAAAGACATTAAATTTTCTAAATGACAATATAATTATCTTCAAACTTCCATTTACGTTATTACAAAGTTGGGATTAAAACAAATTTGAGCAATTTTATAAAACTAATTAATCATTCCGAACGGTAATCTAAACATCAAAATCCAATCATGGCAAAAGAGAAACGGCTTTGGTATAATATAAAATCAAAAGTTTAAATTACTCTTACGAATTTTATTTTCTTCATTTGAAAGCTTTGGACGCATTTCATGAATTTTTCCCAAACTTAAGAACCTGACCTGGGCTGGATAGACTAATTTTTTTCGGTGTCGGAGCGACTTCTCCCCCCCCCCCCCCACACACACACACTCTTTATTTCTGAGGGTTTACGTACCACTCGAGTTTTTTTTTTTGTTGTTGTTGTTGTTCGCTTGCTTGTTTTTACTTCCGGGTCCTGATCGGACAGGGTTGGATTTAGACTCTTGCAGATCGGGTTTGGGTACGCCCGAAAAAGCCCAATTTTCCAAAAACAGCCCAGAATATTCTTCCACACAAACAGATCTGTAGGTATAGAAAGAGATTTATACAGTAGTACTGACTCTACGCCAATTTCGCAAGCCGCAGCGCCCGCAGCACTTTTTAATTAGTTTATGTGCCCGGATCCTTTTTTCTCTTTTTCTTTTTTTTTCCCCCATTTACGCTTCCGGCGCCCCTTTCTGCAATTTTTGACGAGCCCTTTCGATTCATTTATTTTTCTGGTCGCGGGACGGAAAAAACTCACGAAATATGTCCACTGATTGCAGGAAATAAAGGTAAATTTCATCATTTGATCGCAGGGAAGTAACGCGAGATTTGTCAATCGGTCGTGGTCGTGGGGGGGGGGGGAGCGAGAAATTCGCCAGTCGGTTACTGAAACAAATCACAAAATTCTTCAGTCGGTCACGGGAAAATAGTATCTTAATTCGTCCATCGATCGCATGAAAAAAAAACCTAGCAAGTTTCGCCAGTAAGTCGTGGAGAAAAATCCAAAAATTCACCAATTGTTTACAGGAAAAAAATAACGAAATTCGTCGAACGGCCGTGGGAAAAATCTGCGAAATTCAACCATCGACCGTATGAAAAAACACGAATTTCGCAAATCGGGCGCAACATTCGCCAATCGATAGTAATATAATATTGCGAAATTCGTCAATCGGTTGCAGGAAAAAAAATGCAAAAATCGTCTATCAGTAGTCGGAAAAATCGAGAAATTTCGATCGTCGGAAAAAAAAAATCGAAAAATTCTTCAGCAACGAAAAATTCGTGATTTAAAATATTGCGAAATTCGTCAATCGGTCGCCGGAAAAAATCATGAAATTCGGCAGTCAATCGTGAGAAAAATAACCAAATTGTTCAGTCGGTTGCGGAACAAAAAATTCGAAATTCGTCGATCGATTGAGAAGAGAATTGGCGAAATTCGTCAGTCGACAGGGTGGGAAATTGCGAAATTCAATCGGTCACAGGGAAATTTCGCCAAATTCCACTGTTTATTTCAGAAGACATACGATTAATACTAAAATCATTATTATGGACTATTTTTCAATAATTTCTTTCAAATATGGCATTAATTTCTCTTTCATTTCATGAAGATTTTTTCCGTTTTTATCAAAACCTTTTTGCCGAGTTGTTATACACTCAAGTATAGCTAATTCAGTAACATGTATAATTTAAAACTACCATAAAACATATGAGGTTCTTAAAAGATTCTCACAAAAACTACAAAAGAGAAACACATCTACATTCGAATTTAAATATATAGAACATGAAGGAAAAGTATTTTTTCGCACATGATAGATTATGAAATTATTCCCAATGTAAACAAGAAATGTTATGAACATCATTAACTGCCAGTACATCGTATTCATTAATTACAAACGCCTGCAAAACTACTTTTACAGTAGCACTAGCACAAGTGCGGAGAAACACCTTTAAACATTTGTAACTATCATGAAAATTTCGTTCTAATTAATATATATATATATATATATATATATATATATATATATATATATATATATATATATATATATATATATATACATAAACCATTGAAGTATTCCAATCATTACTAGCAATGTCAAATTATTTTTAACGGCTCTGTATGGTACATATAACACAAAGCCAAAGACGAGGCGTGAACTACGCAACAAAGAAGGTGAAATGATGGCGTATTTAAAAGAAAGCCAAATTTTTTTCATATTGCTCCATAAAAGAAACAAAAATGTTTGCCTAGAATTTCGAATAGAAGACATGCGGTAATAAACGACATAATACGTATCAGTTTTGTTCCATTTTAAATAGATTAACATCAATAAAACACACATCAAACAATTCCAAGAAAAAAAAAAGTAATGTATCCGAATTATTTTGTCCATGGAAGAAAAATAAAAAAAACTACGTGGTACGTACAATATTTTCAATCGGTTATATGCTAGTTGCGTCGTCAATCTTTTATCCATTGTAAAATATACGCACAGAAGTCACTGGGGAACCAGAGGACGGATGGGGATTACGGGTTAAATTTCAGAGTAACCCAAGCTCATTTACGAAAGTTAGAGTGCCAACAGACGGACATACATATATATATTCGAAAAACGAACCAAAGGTCTTTTTTTTTTTTTTTTTGGAAAGTGATAAAAATGTCGATACAGACTCTTAATCACTAATGTTATAGCATCCCGTATAACTTTTTGTGTATCTTACTATCGACAACATTTTATACAAAGAAATTCTTACCCCCCCCCCCCCCCAATCCCCTTCCCTAGTCACAGCATATAATTCATTACATTTTCAAGTAGCAAGTTAATTCTTTATATCCCAAAATATGAATTCATGAAAATTTCATCTTCTAAAGCCTTTTTCGTGAATTTCTGAAATTACATTAGAAGACTTACACAACCGTTTATTAAATGTTAGAAGGATTTTGCCAATAAAAATTAATAAATTAAATTTGAATTTATAAGACTTTTGTGCGATATTTATAACTCCACTCAAATCTTTTATTTAGAATATATTTTTTTTAGTATTTTGTAAAATTAGGAAATGTACAAATACAACGTTCTTAGAATAGAAATATCTCTGAACTCTCCCCCCCCCCCCTAAATCTTTCTACGTCAAGAAAGCTGAAAAGATGCAAAGGCAAAAGAAATCATCCTTTTAAAAATATTTTTGTTTTTTGCCGCCAATAATGCTTTTGTGGAACAAGATAAAGTATCTATAGCTTATTCTAAACTGTATTAGTACTAATCGATGTATCAAATGAATTTTATAACAAGTTATTTTAATGGTACTTTAAAGTATCGTCGAAGCATAAAAGGTTAAGATATAAAAACGGATGGAAGTATGAGCTAAGAGACTAACAATTTTTAACTGTGTTGCAAAATGTTAAAAAATAGATCTCATTTACAATGGGATTTAACCCCCCCCCCCCCCCCCCATACTGTGACACCGGAACTACTCGCTGAGCAGGCGGAACCTTCCAGGATGCCTGGAACGGTAGCAGGCTCGATCACGGAAACTACCAGAGGAAAATGTCATTAAATTATTGAATTTTCAAATTGCTACCTTATTTGTAAGAAAATTAAGGTCAAGAAAAGAAAGAAATATATATATATATAAGTGAACTAATAGACTGATATGCCGGTAACAGCTGAAGACAAGCGTTCCAAAATCTAAAATTTTTAATTTGATCTAACGATTCTGCCATGCGAAACTATAAAAAAGTTCGCAACTGACAAGACTAAATGAAAATCACAGTACATAAATAATTAATCGCCGCATACTACGACTAAATATAATATCACACAGTGACAGAATGGCATAACGACATGGATGTATCCTATTAAATCCAAGTAATTGCCATTACAAGGATTATAACAAGCTTCTTCGACTACAGTAAATTTCAGCCGCTGTTCTGAGTGGAATAAATCATTAATTAGATAATGTATATAGTAGGTCTGTAATGCACTGCAGTCTTAATATAACTCTTAGTCGGTAATTATCTCCACTTATACGCAATTAATACTATATATAAATTACATTTAAAAAATCCTCAAGCGTTTAAAAAGGGTAGAGAAAACAAAGAGGGGGAAAAATTGAATTTATAGTCATCAATAAGGTAATTACTGTTTGATGCGTTTTTAAACTGAATTAAATTTTATTTTTGATAGAAAATGGTAGAAACGACTTCCTAGCAGACATATTAGTAGTAATTATCGCAACTTATATGCAATTAATAATATACATAAATTGCCTTTTTTTTTATGTCTTCAAAGAGAACACTGACAAAGAGGGAAAAAAATATTTTCGTATGTCTTGTCATCTATATGTAATTGTTGCTTGATGCATTTTTAAACTGAATTAAATTTTTATTTTTGAAGGAAAAACCTAGAAACGTTTCTTCCCACACGCATATTATTAGTAATTATCTTTACTTATATGCGATTATTACAGAATTATTATTATTTTTTTTTAATTGCAGAAGTACTTAAAAGGGGCAAAGAACACTAATAATTGAGCTTTTTTTCCCCCTTTTTAAATATATTAGTATTTATAGATATGAAAATTTCCCTGCACACTAATTACTTTTGCTGTAAAAGTAATTTTACAGGCATTTATGAACAATGAGTTTAATTTATTATTAGTATAAAGGCCGATCTTAATGGTCACTTAAGACGCTAGTACCGAATGGGATTAAGCTGAATTATATAATGAATGGCCCCGATTACCTGCGATGAAACAGCGATTTTTTTTTTTTTCTTTCTTTCGTTATGGCCAGGATATAAATAGGATTGCACGACATTGAATAAATGAGTTAATTGGCAACCCGTTATCTGTGATATTGTAGGCTTCAGCAACCCTTTGCATTCTTCATAGCGTAAAAGCTGTTGCCAGGAAATTACTCGCATGTTTCGCGGATGAACTTCGAGTGTGGTATTTTTTTGCATTGACTTATATTACGATACCTTTGCCAATTTTGTCATACGATTCGTGATCACTGATCAGTATGAGTTATGACTGCCAATAATCTCGGAGTACACGGAATACAGTAGAACCTCTTTTATCCGAAACTCTTTTAACCGAAATCCATTTTAAAGCTTTTTTTTAACTATCACATTCCTTGTGCGCAAAAACCATTTTGAAAACTTCTTTTTTTAACTATCATATTCCTCGTGTGCAAGTGGCCCTTTCCGAACCACGAGTACATATAAATTTTTTCTACCCTCTTTCTTAGAATTCCTTTGAATTTAACTTGAGCTCCCGTAATCTGCGTAGTGGAACGAATGAAGAAAATGATCAAATTAGCTATTCTCAAGCTTTTGAATGTTTTGCAAAAGGTTTGTTTGGCTAGAGCAGCATAAAGACTGTGATATTGGCGAACTAATAATATTTAAAAACTTTGTGATAGAGCTTCAAAGCAAAGGCAATCGAAACTGCGACAAACAAAATATTGTTTCAAACCCTTGTGAAATATTTAAAAGGTACTTAATTTCAAAATTAAAACTCAGGTGATTTATTCTTGTTTTTATTTTGCTATTGCTTTATTTTTATTAAGCACTTGTTACCATGATAAGAAATAGCGCATATATTTCTCTTTAATCTTATAATTGAAGCATTCTCGATTATCCGAAAATTTCTATTTTCCGAAAGATGGTCGGTCCCAATTACTTCGTATAATCGAGGTTCTACTGTACTGAGGACGTGAGTTTCAAAACTCGCCTTATCGAGAAAATCAAATTTTTGGAAATCGCGAAAAATGTTTAACAGCATCCATTGGTTTTGATTGTAAACAAAGATTATACTAGCAAAATCCATGCTTTGTTTGGATTCGCGAAGTATTATTTAATCAGATAAATATTTGAAAGTAACAATATTTTTTTATAGCAAAAATGTTATTTTATGTTTTGGCTCATTTTAATTTTAGAAATGTAAATACAGTCAAATAAATAAGAATTTCCTCGGAATTTTTTATTTATGATATAACGAATTTAACAATTTTATTTGTTTACAATTCTTTTGTTGCCACTTTACAAAAAAAGCATAATATAATTCTTCTAAAATGCGTAAGTATTGTCTGCGTAAATAATTTCACGTAATAAGAATAAATTGTGTATTTTAATTCTTAACACTGAAAAATACGTTTATAATTGAATGTAAATAATTGAATTTTCACAAATTTTAATTCATTAAAAATATGCTATAATTTTCATAAAGAAAGGTATTTTAAAAATTTCATAAAGAAAGGTATTTTAAAAATTTCATAAAGAAAGGTATTTTAAAAATTTTACAAAAGAAATCGTGATTTAATTAATCATGATTCTATCTATAATTATTGACTCCATGATTTATTTTTTCTTCTGAAAATATACATGTTTTATTTTTTATTTGCAAAAATGCGTCCGTAATGAAAAAACATGTAAAATAAATTAAAAAATATTTTTAAGGTTATTCTGTAAAATAATAATATTGTGCAAATCTGCAGATCATAAATTATTTTTACGTTTAATTTCAAGTCAAAATACTGAACTTTTTTTTGCAAAGTGTACGACAAAATGGAATTTGTGTAATTCCAGAAATACAGGATAACCCCCCACCCCCCACCCCCACCCCCAGATTGCTGTGTTGTTTTTTTCCCTCTTCCCGGTGCAGATTTACCGGTAGAATAGAATAAAGAAAACACAATTTTTTTAATTTTAGGTAAGGCGAGTTTAGAAACTCACGTCTTCATATAGATCTTCTTTCACCGTCAAAAACATGTAAATTTAATAAAAATATTACGGTAATTCGGGAAAGTGATTCATAAAATATATGTAACGTATAATTTTATTTTGGCATTGTAGATTTTATTTTATTCTGATGCAATTTAAGTTAGTATGAATCTGATTAAATGTCAATGAAAACATTAAATTTAAACTAGTTTTAATTTATTTTAAAGTTTTACTTATGGACAGTTATTTAAAATGTTCCATGCGAATTATTTTTTTTCAGCAATGTTTTCAAAAAGGTTAGCTCCCATTTGTTCAAAATATCTATGCATTTGTTTAGAGGGGGGGGGGGGGGGGAATTAGAAATGGTTCGTAGAGCTGATAGTTAAACGCAATAAATAGTAAGGCACAAAATTGCAGATATTTCAGAAAATGTCCGTATAGTTTTAGAAATAACTAATGCAGATTACAAAAATGAACAACATTAATAATGTCATATGATAACACACATAAAAAGAGGAGAGAGGAGGGAGGGGGGAGAGATGGGTGAGCTGAAAAAGAAAAATTAATTCTACAATTAACTACTCATACAATTAACACAAAAAGTGTACTTTTCTCCGAGCAGCAAAGTTAACCAATTCGGGAGCAGCGTCCCATACACGCATTTTATTTGATTGGCACCACTTTTTTAAAACAGTTACTTTTACATATTTAATCCCGGAAATGCCTGATTGAATAAGGCACATTTTAGTTTTTTTAAATTACCGATACCAAAAACTAATTCTGTATGCATCTTTTGAAGGTGCATTTATGCGACCATGTTACCGAAACTGTTAAAAAGGAGAAAGATGCAACAGTGTACTGCATAAATGCAATAACATTATCATTAAAATTCAGAATGGTAGTTCTTGAGCGTATCCGAGGTTAACCGATGTTATTGCATGTTTAAACAAAAAATGTCAGGATTCATTTAACAAAATTTTACACTAAAATACCTTTAATGCAAGTTATACGATTGTAAATCCAACACAACAAAAATAAATAAAAATTGCAAATTTTACACCGAAGCATTCCAAAAACTAACAATACAAAAGTAATACATTTTCTTTCAAGAATACAGATAAAAGAAGATTAGTAAGATTTGAAAGATAACTAAACCATTTCAAATTAGACCATTCTACTGAAAGTTGGAATAGTAACATGTTATAGACAATCCAAAATATACTTTTTGATACATTCAGAGAATAATGTAAATTTCCAGGTGCAAAATTTTACACTAAAATTCCTATGTACGTCATACAATCACAAATCCAAGGGGAGGAGGGGAGATAAAACACAAGAAAGAAAAAGCAGGCCTCAAGCATAGATTATGAAACACTTTCCAATACACTCGGAATTCTACAAGAAAACTTCATCGTTTGATAAGTTTAACACTTTGTACACACTTGAAAACGCAATTTTCATCAATAGCCCGGAAAATATATAGAATTCTTTTACGTAGCTCTTTTAAATTTGTATTTTATTCATTTATTTGCGAAGTTTTAACTTCGCTTGGCAATTTAATTAAGGAGTAATACACGGAAACAAACAAATGCTGAATTATTTACATTGTTTTAAAGTGCAAACGCGCTAACCTTCAGTAATAGAATTGCACATTCATTCAATTCCTACCATTAGCTCACACTGTCCCTATATTTATTTATATATTTATATATTTATCTTGTACAAATTTTCAATCGTTAATAAAATACTCATTATTCATCCTATCAGGTTGAAATAAATTTTTTTAAACTTGTACTGGATGACAATTGATGTTAATAAAGTTTTTTCAAATATTAATTAATTAATTAAATTTTAATTAATTTTAGTTTTGCATGGTAAACAAAATGGCCGCCATTGGTTATTGAATTTCAATGAAAGTATTTTCAATAAGGGTTACCATAGGGGGCTGTTCTGTCGCCAAATACCGCCAAGTTTGTCACCAACTTGGCGATATATCGCCAAATTTGGCGGCCAAAATGAGTCGCCAACTTGGCGATATCTGTAATATTTCGCCAAATTCCCATAGAGTTCCATTGTAAACCTACTTGCTTATAGAAAATCAACAAATTGAGATATTTTAATGCAACAAAAACTCATATTAGCTTGATTATATTAAATTTTTCTTTGATGGCCTAAGTAGGAATTGACTTTAAAAACAAAATTTTTACATTACTTGTTTTTGAGATACATTTAAAAAAATTGATGCTTGAAAAATCATTTGAAAACTACAAAACAATCAGTAAATTGAAATACAGTTTTGAAAGAAATAGATTTTGAAAATACGTTTTTCTATTCGACAGTGTGAAAATTGAAATTTTGTTCAGAAGTCAAAAAATTCGATAAAAAGAAACTGATTGTTCAGTTGGTCGCGAAGGTCGATATGACGTCAGCTTTACTCATGGACTTTTGTTTCAAGGACTTTTTTTGTTTAATAGTATACATACTCTTGTTCCTTTCATTTACTGCTATGAAATCTTAGATTTTTTACTAGCTTTAAATTATTAAAATTATTTTTGTAATCATAATTATCATTCAGCAGTGCAAAAGTAGAAAAATCACAGGGTATTCATCAGATAGTATACGCTAAGGAGAGTATACGGAGTTATTCAGAAAGTATACAGCGAATACCAACGTATAACCTCCACTGCATACCTGCTTATAATATCAATATCATTATTATTGTTGTAACCTAGATAACATGCATTCTTATATTGAGAATTTTGCTAATTTTTAATCTGTCGGTAAAATAAAAATTAATTTTTTACATCAATGGATTTGATGGAATTTTTAAACTAGTAATTATTTATTATAAACAATCCACAGGAGTGTGGAATTTTCAGAAGTCTTGTCCGAGATCACCCCCCCCCCCCCCCACCACTTCCACTTAAGAGCCAAGCAACATACAGTCAAGAATTGTTAACAAAATTTACGCGTTGGTAAAAATAATTCATTTCTAATATATGTATTTTCATAGTAACACTTCTGTAAAATATTATCATAAAATTATACCAAATTTACAACAGATGAGGTTTAGAGTAATGATAAACTTAATGGCATGTTAAAGTCCCGTCAACTCGAAATATGGCTACAGAATAACAAAAAAAAATTCCCCCACAGTTTACAATTTTAAAAAATTCCAAATGTCCAAAAATCCCCCAGTTCCATCAAAAAATCTACTCGTCAACGGTAAGTAGAATGGTGTAATTCCTCACCCGTGGAGATTCAGAAATAATTTTTAAAAATAAATTTACTCATATTTAAAAAATAAAATTATTCGTGCGTGCGCGCAGACGATGTAACAAATTTTGCACAAAATTTTGGGACAAATAATTGTGTTAGCAGTCAATTTCCAGTTATCCATTACGATTATCAACTTATATTCTTGAAACTATTTCCAGTCATTCATAATGAAGATTTAATACTTAAAACACTCGAGTACAATAAATTAAACGAATCGGGTATGCCAATCCCAAAACTTTCTTCTTATGTGTGATTAACATGTTAATACACATGTTAATCCTAAGCCTAAAATATTTTTTTCTAGGCAAAAAAAGTAGTTCGGAGATGAGGCATTTTAAGGAATAACATGATCCTATATTTTCATAAAAGTCGTGAAATATAAAGAAATTTCGCAATGTTTTAGTTTAAGAAATTCCAAAAATAAATTAAACAAGAAAAATCATGCGTTAAGTATAGATTATGAAATACTTCCCAACACTTCCTGAATGCTTTAACAAAACTCCGTTATTTAGGGAAATAAGGTATATAAGAGAACTAAGTAAACATTTTAGAAAACGCATAAAACATTTGAAAAACTGATTTCAGCAGTTACCGCCCATAGCAAATATGTATTCCAATTATTTTGAACAGCCCTGTATTTGATCTGTAGGTTGATATATATATACAAACAATATAATAGGGAAATTTAGTTTAGCAAGAAAACACATAAAAGGTTGAAATTTCTCTTTCAGCAATTTATACTAATAGATGGAAACATACTAGTATACTTTTGTATAACCCTGTAGTTTACCTAGTACCTTTATTACTTAAAAACCACCTTTAAGCAATTTACAATCATACCCAGTAATCATTTCGAATTCTTTTGTGTAGCCCTGTATATGAATTACAACATTTATACACACCATATACAATGTACAAATATAGTGAAACATAAAAGCACATAACATAATTAAAAATGCATTTCCAGCAATCATCGCTACTGTACAGTACTTCGGATACAATATAGTATCTGAAATCTTTTGTGTGTCCCTGTAAATGCTATGAACTTCGTATTATACATGAAATAAGTTATAGTAAACCTCATCGACGTATATCAATTTGATTATGCATGAAATAATTTAACATAATTAAAATACGCCGGAAAAAATTCCCTCCACACTGTATCATTATGTAACGGAATTCTCTTGTGTGGCCCTGTAAATGAATAATAACTATTCTTTGCACCGGATATTCTATAGAATGCATATTTTAGTGCACTTGATAAATGCATATCAATTTTATTATGTTTGAAAGCATGTAACATCATTAAAAAATCATTTTAAACGATTTTTCCCATAGGCCGTAATGTAACGGAAAACTTTTGACTGTCCCTGTAAATGAACTAAGCATACAACAAACTTCATTTGGAATAAGGTTCGTGCTATGGTAGAGGTCACTAACATTCAAAAATTTCAGAACGATCCGAGTATATTTATGGGAGTTAGAGCGCGAACAGACGGACAGACAAACCGAAGTCATAACTTTTCAACTTTGTTGGAAAGTGTTAAAAAGGGTCATTTGATACCTCGCGGTAGCTTTAGTGTTAATATTTCAATACTACACCAACTCTGATTTTCATTTTAAGTTTCTGATTCATTTAAAATCAATATTTTCCGTTATTTTGTCGTACATCAGCTGCTTGAGAATGACCGGGTTAGCTGGATGCGAATTCCCCGTTGCTGCACGAACAGCCGACGTACAACAGAACTATGAAAAACTGAGAAAAATCGCTAGTGCAGCGTCCTTTTCCGGCAGTTTGTTCCCAAATTCACGTGGGACCTTCTGGCCATAGCCAAAAACATACACATGAAATGTTGTGTAACTTCAAACACTTTTCGATGATACACTAATGAGAATGACACAAAAATCGCTATTACAGCACCTCGTTTCGGCGAAATATTTCCAAATTCAAGGAGGACTTGCTGGCCATAGCCAAAAACATACACACGCACACAAAAAAATTGGTTCAATTCTAAGCATAACTTCATACAGTTTTCTATGGTACAGTAAGGAAAATGGCACAAAAATAGCTATCACAGCACCTTCTTCCGAAGGAATATTTCCAAATTCAAGGAGGGGCTGCTGGTCAGCCAAAAACATGCACAAAAAAGTTGGTTCAATTCTGTGCATAACTTCATACCCTTTTTGATGGTACAAAACTGACATACGGACAGACAGGCATTTTGTATAAACATGTTTTTCGGGATCTCTGATCCCTAAAACGTGTAAATCCGTCGAAAACCGGAAGTCGAAAAAACCTCTCTTACAATAATTTTTCTTTTTTTAAAAGAAGAAAGTCAAAAGTCAAAGAAAACAGCCAAACGGACAATTGTAAACCGAAGTATTTCAAAACTAAATTTAGAAAAGTAATTTTTCATCACTGAATATGTTTAAATTTAAACAGAGAAAGAGCTTGCTATAATAATATAGATTTTGCTTTTAAATAACTTTGATTTAGAAACATTAATTTAGTTTTTTTTTTTTTCTTTTTGTTGTTGATTTTGCAGAAAATGATATAATGCAGTTTTGTTCATTACAACGCGCCGTTCCCAGTCTCTTTCTTTCTCGCACACAGACAATAGAGCAAATTTATTTATAAACGTGATTTTTTTTTTTTTTTTAATAACTCAAAGTTATTTCAATGAAAGAAAAAAATCAAGCTAGACGGTACAACATTTATATTAAAGTAACAGGATGAATGACTGAACAGAAAATTTGATAGTAAATGAGTGAATAAATGTGGGTACTGGCAATTTACAAAGGGAAAAAAAAAAGAAAGAATAATTACCAGAAATAACCCGAATTAATGGGAAAATTATATAAATATGACTGCATAATACCTATAATAAAATTAGATAAATAGTAAATTATTGAAAATCACTAGACAAAAAAAGTAGCATGTTATTGGTGGTGGGGGGGGGGGGGAGCAATTTTCTCACATTTAGCAAATTTGCTTAAAAATACGGAAATTTTATTAAACAATCCAGAGCCATTTTATTGCGCTAAAAACTAAAATATGGCGTTATTTCGACGTTACGACATTTACATTAAGCATGAATATAAATACACTGACAAAAAACCTGGACAAGCTGGTTGACTGCAAAAATTTACAAAATTATAAATTGCAAAGTAGATTAATTAGCGAGTGACGAATTAAATTCATCCTTCGCAATTTTGTGGAAACTTATTACTTTTTTTATTTCCTTTATTATCGTTATGAATCGTTCAGAAATTTATTTAAAACAAAATATTTTGCGATACACTTTGTGGGGTTCCAAACAAATCCCCCCCCCTCCCCCCACCAGAAAGTCCATATTTTCATAATTCCAACAAGAAACTGTAAAAGGGAAAAAAAATAAACACCACATTGAAATGCGGCAAAACCCAGAACAAAAGAATATATTTCTTTGAAACGCAAAATCTTTTGGTGCAGATCGAAATGCTTGAAGATACTCTTGAAAATATCATTTTTATACTTCCGATAAGTTCGGGAGATTATATTTTGAGACAGATCAAAATATCGATTTAGTATGCAAAACTATTCGATTGCGATAAAAAGAAAAACAAGCTGAAGAATCACCTCAGTTTATATAACAACGTGAGTGTAAATTCAAAAATTTTAAATAGTTAAAAATTATAAAATACACACAGCAATAGTCTTCCAGTATACACTATCGACAATCATAAAATTATTATTTGTAACCGTTACCGCTAGTAATAAACGCTATAAAATTTATTTGGAGCAAAACATTTTTGATAATTTTAAAGATAAATTTTGCTTTTTTAAAGTCCATCATACGTTCATCACTCCGACAAGGGGCTGTAATAACACATTATACACATTGAAGCGCTGCAAAACGTAGCACAAAAGAAGGCATTTTCTTTTAAAACAAAATCCTTTGGTAAAGAACGAAATTAGAGATGCAACGAATATTCGGCCCATTCGGCCTGCCTGCCGAATATTCGGCTTCGGCCGAATATCAAGTCCATTATTCGGCCTTGGCCGAATAATACTGTAATAAATGTTTTTATATTTACACAGTGTAACTTTTTAATTTGACAATTTATATTTATCATGTATAACGGAAATTGTATTTGAAATTAACTAACATTTTTTTTCCCATTAACTTTCATACCCCGAATGGGTTTTATCTACCCATTTTTATATAAGAGGCTAATTTAGGAATCATGTTAAAAAATTTTTATGCTGTATCAGTAAGTACAAAAAGTATCTGCTTGTAATAAGCTAAAATAATCTGTTATATTTAAAAATAATCAATTCAAAATTGTTTTAATACAGCTGTACAAGCAAATTCATTTTTATTTTTTTATCATAATGGGAAGTTTAACATTTATCCCTTGTTACATAAAAAAATATTTCTTTCAATAATATTTTGAATTATGCCTATAAAGAACTCTAGTGCTATCTGCTGACAGCAAAGAAAAAAAAAATAATGATAATAATAAATGATAAAAATGTTTTTACTAATTGTGAGCTTTATAAAGTCTACAATGATTTCTTTCCACCATTTTAGAGGATATTTCTTTCATCCTTTCTATCAGTGGTTTTTCTCAAGATATTAAGATTTCTTATTTTTTATTTTATTTCATCTGAAAGTTGAAACTTATGTTTCCTAGTACTTTTCAAATTTTGTCATTATTTTAAAATGTAACAACGACACACATAATATCTATTAAAATGTAACTAGACAGTACCTGATGAGGAACTTTTGCTAAGAATTTTTTTTCTTTTGGGGGGGGGGGGGGTTGAATTATATTATTGAGGCAATTTTTAGGCCGAACATAGCCGAATATTTTTTCAGAGTAAAATGATGCTATAAAAAATTTAAAATTTGCATATAAATAATTTTTTAAAATGAAAACAATACATTCTAATTGTGAAATATACAAGAATTGTGCATATAGTGCATACTATATTTTGTTTTTAGGCAAAAATAAGTTCATTATTCGGCTGTAACTTGGCCGAATATTCGGTATTCGGTTATTCGGCCAAACCATTATTCGTTGCATCACTAAACGAAATAATTAAAGATTGTTTTGAAAATTTTGAAACTTTCGATAAAGTTCTTGAGATTATTTTTTCAAGGCAGATCAAAATATCGATTTAATATGTAACACTATTCGATTGTGATAAAAAGGAAAAATAATAACAAAAGAATTATCTCAACTTATATAGCAAGAAGAGAGTGTAAATTAGAGAACTTAAAAAAAAAAAAATGATAAATTACGTACAGCAATTTAGTTTTCAAAGATACACTATAATAATAAAAAAAATATGTGGTTACCGTTACTAATAAAGGCTCTAAAATTTATTTGGAGTAAAACATTTTTGATAACCTTCAGGATAAACTTTGCTGCATAAATTTCCACATTATATTTCATCATTCCAACAAAGAGTTGCAGCACAAGGGTGGAAAAAAGAATAACTCATTACAAACAATGAAATATTGCAAGAAAATAATTATTTTCTTAAAAAATACAATCCTTTGTTAAAGATCGAAATATGTAAAGATTCTCTTGAAAATATCACTCTTATACTCTCGGTAAGTTTTTGGAATTATTTTTTAAGGCATCGATGTAAAGAATGTAAAGTACACGAAGAAAAAAAAATAACAGATCTAAGGTTTTTAATTAATTGATCAAGATTTTTTAAATATTTTAGGAAGAGTTTGAAGTTAATATTTTTATTTCGAAAGCAGACTCCGTAAAATCACAACAGTTCCTAAATACAATAACCTTGCAACTGCGAAGTATTCAAAAGATTCTGCATATTTGCATTCAATTTTTTTAGATATATACATAGTAAAATCCGATGTATAACGGGCACAGGTGTATAACGCGCACCTACGATTTTAGACCGTATTTTTCTGTTTTTAGATATATTCGTCGTATATAGAGCACCCTTTTCTTTACAAAGAAACCGGAAATGTACGTACATATGTGATGCTGTAATCTTTTGAAGTTATTCTTTCTAAGAATTTTCTTATTTTCGAAGAATGGCATAGAGAAGTGACAAGCGATAAGAGAAACAGTATTTTCAAACATAAGCACTTTTTAATCATAATACGAAAAAAAAAAATCACTCACCTACTAAATCCTAATTGAATCAACTTATACAGCAAAAAATATTAAATCTTATTTATAAAAGCTTATTAATTTATTAAAACGAATTTTTTTATGCTCATCTTTTCCTTATTTTTAAACGTAACATTTTTATATTCGGCTGAAATGTACGTACATATGTGATGCTGTTATCTTTTGAAGTTATTCATTCTAAGAATTTTTTTATTTTCGAAGAATGGCATACAGAAGTGGCAAGCGATAAGAGAAACAGTATTTTCAAACACAAGCACTTTTTACTCATAATACGGGAAAAAAAAAAAAAAAAAAAAAAAAAAAATCACTCACCAACTAAATCCTAATTGAATCAACTCATACAGAAAAAATTATTAAATCTTATTTATAAAAGCTTATTAATTTATTAAAACTAATTTTTTTATGCTCATCTTCTCCTTATTTTTAAACGTAACATTTTTATATTCGGCTGAAATGTACGTACATATGTGATGCTGTTATCTTTTGAAGTTATTCATTCTAAGAATTTTCTTACTTTCGAAGAATGGTATACAGAAACGACAAGCGATAAGAGAAACCGTATTTTCAAACACAAGCACTTTTTACTCCCAATATGAAAAAATATATATTTTCCACTTACCTATTAAATCCTAATTGAATCAACTTATACAACAAAAATTATTAAATCTGTTATTTATAAAAGCTTATTAATTTATTAAAGCTAATTTTTTATGCTTATTTTTTCCTTATTTAATGCGCACCGTAAATTTCGATCTTATTTTTGGTAATAATACAGAGCGTTATACACCGGATTTTACGGTAGAATTTTTTAATAGATTTACCGATTTCAAGAAAAAGGCCATTAATAACTGAAGATACACTATGAGATAAATAGTTTGTATGTAAAACAAATTGTAATTACACTGAACAATTATTCAACTATAAAAATTCCTAAAAAAGTTAAAGCTCAAAAACCAGGAGTAATCATCGAGCAGTTCAATTAATAATAATTTATATTTACCAAGCACAGCAGATTTTTTTTACTGCATTACATGTAATATGAACAAAGCGCAAAGCACTTAAAAATTTATTTATTAAGGCTATAACAGCATTCGTATTAAAATAGCAATATGCATGACTACACAAAAACGTAAGAGATTAATATAAAAATTATTTCTACAATTAATCAAACTGAATATAATTAATAAATTGAAACCTCAGATGAATTCATTTCTGTTTTACGTTTGGGGATGTCATGGGGTTAAAATTTCTCTAACTTTCTAAAGCGTTTAATTTTAAAAATAAATTCTATAAATTTAACAGAAAAAAAAATCTTTAAATGAACCCCGATTTATTATTTTTCGAAATAATTCTGAAAACGTTGCTAAAAAATGAAACGTTATAATAATAAAAAAAAAGAAAATTGATATAATTTTGAAACAATTGCGAAGTGCATATTAATCTCCAAAAGAAAAATGTGAACTTTCTTTTAAATAAATCCCAATTAGTTCTAAAAAATCGCATATGTCTGACAAATATTATCCTAAAATGTTAATATCAACAACTAAAAAAAAATAGAAAAGAGCCGATTTCCAGGAATCGATAATGAATCAAACAGAAATCAAAATTTAAACGATTACAATACCGCATCGATATCTCTATTAAAACTGATTAAACAGAGAAAACTACACCTATCAGGTAAATGCGGACTGGGTGACATTTAAAACACTAATTTCATGACATGTACCTGAAACACTTGAAAAGGGGAAATTTCATTTTAACTTTTGAAATATTAAATATTTAAGTGCAAATTATTTTACTGGAAATTTCAAAGCTGTTTTTAGCCGTCCCTTCAATATACTTAAATTGTTTTCTTTTAATTTCACTATTTGATTATAAAAATTATTTAATCAGTTTTATAACAGATTTAAAAAACTGATTTCAATATAGAACAATAAAACCAAAAACATGCTAAAATGTCTGTGCCCTGAACATCCCAGAAAAAAAAAAGAAGAAGTCATAGACAATGACCAAAGGGAAAACGTCAACTCTTAAAAACTTTTTTGTTTTTACCCAAATAAGTGCTGGCTCCCGTCAGGACAAAAAGTAGTTTGAGAGCATCTAGCATTGGCAATCTTTATCCTTGCTATAGCTTCACATTTGGGAGGGGGCCTCTCAGTTCATGCGTGCGGGGGGCCCCCAGCGCAAGGGCCCCTTGTCCTGTAAATTTAATCCACAAGTCCGGGGGCACCCGAAGCGATATACACCGGTGAAAACGCTCTCTTCACAACCGCCTCGCTTTACAGCGGACTCGCTACTGGTAGAGTAAGGGGCGTAGGAATGGGCAAAGCATCGATTCAGGGGCGCTCGCAAGATAGCGCCACTAGACTTGGAAGCTGTCTCCACTTTCGACGAGGTGGAATGTCTTCCCCTTTTTTTACTCCGACAGTTATTGTTCAGATGTCTTTTTTTGTGACTCTAGAACTTCCATATGACATTCAGTGACAGGAACTTTTGATAGAGAAAAAAAAGATAAAATAGGCATTTTGCCTAGTGAGACTTCGAATGAAAAGAAATATAATGAAAGTAGTTAAAACGGGTCATTATCCATGAGAAATTTTAGCCTGTACCGCAAATATTACGTAATATAAAAAAATTAATGATTTATTTTAACAAATGATAAATTAACAACGACATTTAATATACAATCGCCATTAAAACTTTTTTTCAATGAGAAAAAATAAAATAAAACAACATTTAAACGAGAAAAATCAAACTTAGAGTTGTTTGTTATTATTAGAATTAATCTGGTTGTGGAGCTTTATTTACTAGGCTAAATAAATATCCTTAAAAACCGTGTTTTCAATGCAAATCGTGAAAAGGTGTTGCAATGAAAATGAATTGCACTGTTATCATATTAAGAATGCAGCTTTAACCCTTTCAGGGGCAAAGCAATTCCATTGCTGAAGTGTTGACATTAATGAATGACACCGGGATTTGAACACAAATTTATTTGTAAATAAGAAAAAGCTATTTTTCGCTTATATAAAAAAACGGAGACTTTTTGTAACAAAATTCTGGTGCCATTGTGGCATTTGGGAATTAAAATTAAGTGGTGTCATAAAAATACCACCGCCCCTCAAGGGGTTAAAGGCTTAACTTAATTAATGGCTTGTAAACACATGTTATATGGAATTAAGGTAGCAATTCATTGTCTTAAAAATTTAATGTGTCGAAAATATTTTTATTTATTTTTTTTTTTTAAATCGACATTTATTTTTTATCTGTAAATATCAGGCTTTTCAACTATAAATATTTACATAATCTTGTAATTGTAAAATTTGTAGCATATATGATGAGTTTATAAGTACTTCATCTTGTGTAGAAATGAAAATAAATAATAGTGTTTAATTTGATTAAAATTTATGTTGTCCCACTCGCCTCTTTTCTTCCCAACTGTTTATATGATTCGTTCATATGCGTAACCAACTTTTCGATACACTGGGATATCATAAATGAATGATCGAATTTTAAAAATTTATATGTTCAAAACTATTACACATAGTGAGTGATAAGAAAAAAAAAATTCCAATATATATATATATATATATATATATATATATATATGTAATAAAAAATTTCGCCCTTTTATCTTAGTAAAACGATTCCAAATTCTTAACATTTTTCCTTTTTTACCTATCTTTAATAATATCTTAATATCGTTTGTCTTTTATTTCATGCATTTAAACCTGCGTATTCATTTATTAGTCTAAAAACCTTAATCCATTCGCCTCATCTTATAAAACCCATTAAATTACTTTTTTCATTTTATTCTAAAACTAAATTCTTTTTCTTTCGAATGTTTTTAATAGCATTGTTCGATGATGTTCTTTTCCCCACAATTCTTTGCAAGCTTCACGCCAGCATTTGATTGCGTTTTAATACTGACGCCAGGCCCTTATTATCGCATGGGCAAATCGGGACTTTGCCCAGGGGCCCCGCAAATCCATATATTAAATTACAAAATATTTTCTTTTTTTTTTTTTTTTTTTTTTTTTTTTTCAATTCCAACTCTTCCATAAGTTGAAGTTATTAAATTCATCTTAAAGTAATATAACAAGTTGCTAAAGTTATATAAAAGAGTTTTGTTGTGTACTAAGAAGAAAAGAGTATTTTTATTAATTAAGGTACTTAATTTGGAATTGACAGAGCTAAGAATTTTCTTCTATTTAAAATCCAAGGTGCGAAAATATTGTTTATGCATTACACGTACACATATGACTGACCATCCCTTCTATTTGAATAATGTTGCAACGATTCGAATGGGGCCTCCTTATTTATCTTCGCCCAGGGCCCCAATTAGTCATAATCGGGGCCTGACTGACGCCGAGGATAAATAGTTCGCATCGTCGCCAAGCGTGCCTTTCCCCCTCTCCCCTGGAGCTAGTTCTATGGTAATCTGCTCTTATCGCGTCCTTCCGGCTACTTTTACCGGATTTGTCATTTAACGTGCATTGTAATCTTACGCATGCAATTTTTGCAAGTATTTAACCGGTTGCATGGGCTAGGAGAGAGAAAAATTTACGATTATTGAGTTGCTTAATTAAACCACGCCACTTGGAGAGCTTTTTCCCTGAATCTTCATCATGTTGTTCTAATACGTAACATCTAGTGGTACATTTTACGACGTAGCAAATGCCCGCACATGGATCACATATAACTAGTGGAATTTGGTGCATTATATGGTCGAATAATAAATGTTTTGATGTATCTAAAGGCTTCGATTATTATTCTTCGGAAAACTTTCCAATGGACGACAGCCTGACTTCCCACTCTTCAATCACGATTTTACGACTGCAAAAACTATTATTTCTTCATTGAGTTACATAACGAGGGTGTTATGTTGCTTATGTTTATATGATACTAGTGAAAACGTATCGTATATATATATATATATAATTTGTTTTCTAAATTTCCTCTATCCTTTTTAATCTTGTTTTATTTTGAACTTAATTGGTGTTCAATGGTTTTATTTCTCGGTTTTTTGTGTGTGGGTAGTCCCAAATTCATATTCTTTAGCCAATTTATGGCTAATATGAAGATGAAACCACACATTTTATTTGTGGAACTTAAGGCATTTGGGACCCGACGATTCTAAGTTCTACAAATTTCCATTATTCCATCCTGTTATTCAATTTCTGCTGTTTTTTACTATGTTTTTGGAATCTATGTTAAGTGTGTTGGGGGGAACTGTATTTGTTAATGTCATTTTATTTATAATTTCACAGTTTTTGTTGGTGGCCGGTAATGTTTATTTAATGGTTATATTATATATATATAATATTTATGTATAATGGCATATAATAATATATATATATATATATATATATATAAACATACAAATAACGTTACATAAGCCAGCCCTGAAGCAGATGTATCATTGTACGGTTAAATACTGATAACATCTACAGCAAATTTTTAAACATCGCACATTTTCAATTTTTATACCGTCATATCGGGATGGAAAAGTACTTTTAAATGCAATTTGTTTGAAAACTGCATCTCAATTTATTTTTGAGATATTAACTTTTTTGTAGTTTTTAAAGCTATTTCTGTAATGTTGGCAACTGAAGTACTCCATTTCTGTAGAAAGAAAAGGGAAAGTAATAGATTACTGTACCTTTTTGTTGCCATTTTTACATAAAAACTAAAATACGTGTGATGCCAAGCTTCTATAAAAATGCATTTTAGAGTACATATGTGCGACTTCCTTTCTCGCATTTATTTAATTCCTATCAAAAAGCTGAAAGAATGCAATTTTATGAATCCGTGTGTAATTAATAACATTTTGCGAGTTTTGAAAAAATATAAATGAATGATTTCTGATAAAACATGGAGCTATTGTAAACTATATATTTAATTTTCAGTATCTATATTAATGTTACAAACAAATGAAGGTTTGTGAATCATTAGATACTCGATTTTTTTTGTCCAGTTCCTTGAATGAAGACATCGCTTTTTGCTGGTTTTGTGTGCTATTCCGCAATAGCGACGTCCTATGCATATTTTTCTATGCATGTTATTTAAGACTGGATCGTAAATGTGGAATTCTTCAGCGGATGTAAATGACGTCATTTTACATACAATAAAAGCGTATATTTTAAGTCTTAAAACTGAAATATGTTTTGTATTATATATATATTTTTTCTTTTCATCGGGAGCGAGATTAAATTCTAGAGAAGCAGAATTTCTGTTTTCTATGGGTTTTTTTTTTTTTTTTTTTTTTTTTTTTGTCGTCATTGGACACCTGCTGGTAACGATGATTTACCCTTATTCACAAGGCCACCAAGATCCCTGGATCTTACGCCATGCAATTTCTTTTTGTAGGGATACATTAAAGATCTTGTTTATGAACCACCATTGCCAAAAACACTCAAAGAACTTAAAAGAACGCAACAGTGAACTGTCAACAATCATTAAGAACTGTTGACAGCGTAAAACTGCAAAATGTGAGGAACGAACATGATTATAGTTTAGATGTGTGTCTTGTTACGAAAGGTTCACACATCGAACATTTGCAACTGAAGAAAAAGAAAATGGATCCCCCCCCCCCCCCGTACCCTAATACCACTTATAATATAACTTGCAATATCACTTATGTGAAATAGTTTTGGTAATGTAATTTTTTTTTAATCCAGTCATTCATTTATGCTAACCCTGTATTCTAACACTTTTGACTCGGGCGTCTCTTACACAAATTTTATTCGGTTGGCACCACTTTTTTAAAAGAAGTTTCCTTAAGAGGCTACTTCAGGCAGTCGAAAACAACCGCTCGCTAATGCAATGGGAGAAAATTTTTAAGATCTCGTTCGCATTTTATATTTTTAAATGATTTTTTTTTTTTTTTTTTTGGCATTGGATAGCTGAAGTAGATCTGCACGAAGCCCGTTGTTTACTTTTTCGCTTTAGCTTGCAGGGATCTTTTTTTTTTTTTTTAAGGATGTTTTCACTTTCGAAACCGGTTCCGAAAGTAAAAGTGTCCTAATTAAAACTACTTGTAAACCAAATCAAAAAAGTGCAAAACGGCCTTCATAAGATCTACCTCAGCTATCTAATACAAAAAAGAATCATTTAAAAATATTAAAATGCGAACGAAATCTGAAAGATTTTCTCCCACTGGATTAGCATTAGCGAACGGGTGTTTTCGCCTGACTGACGTAGCCCCTTAAGTACACAATTTCAAAGATGCTCTAATTTAAAAAGGCAAATTTTATTTTCCTTTATTACTGGTGCCAAAAACAAATTTTGCAAAGAAAGATGATGTCTAGTCAGACTAGACATACGAGTGCAAAGTCCAAATCTCTCGAGCACCTGAAGCTTCCTTTACGACATTAATGTTGGTAATTAAATAACGAATTACTGTCACATTTTAGGTGAGTGAAAGCCCCGAAAATATGGTATTTATTCCTCCCGATCTGATATGAAAGAAATATGAATAGGAGAGATATTCGATAAGAATTGGAAAAACGTGGAAATTTTGCCAAAAATATTATTTTTCCTTTATTAACACTGACATTTCACATCAGCATATTTTGATATCACGAAAACCGATTTAAGATTGGCAAATCGTTTTCGACATTTCCTGCTTTCACGTATTTATATGCCTGTATTTATAGGAAACTGATGTTGTCACAGTTGACAGTTTAAAGGTAAATTCTAAGTTAAACTCAAATTCCAAACCCCTTGAGAATTGTCCCCCAAGAGAATGTTCTATCTGGATATCCTCTTCAGACCCGAGGTACACAAACGTGGATTTTTATTCTTTTCCTCATAAAAAAATAAACTGAATTTTTACATTTTGACTTCACTTCTATATAGCTGAATGTTTTTTGCTTTAAAACCAAACTACTAAATGGCAGCATCGATGCAGATTTCCTCATAAAACAAATGTTATTTTCATTAAGGATCGACCGAAACAGATTTTTAAGACTGAAACCGAATTTCGGTAATCTTCCTATTTTCGGCCAAAAACAAAAATGAAAACTGAAATGTCCAAAAAAATTTCTTAAGTAATTAATACATACATAAATATACATAATTATCAATTAATCATACGTGTTTATTAAATACACATAAATATTTATTAATTATATACGTGTGGCCCAAGTTCGCTCTCTGTGCCTCTGACCAAAACTTTTTTGTTCGTATAAAATAAAATGTAATTATTCATCAACGACACAGAAGGATTTTCTAATTATACAAATTTCATCTAATTAAATATACAAATTTCATCTAATTAAAAAATGTCTTAGGTATACACACGTCTATTTATCTTTCTTAACAATTTTTGTATATGATCATCTGTTATACTAGAACTTTCTCAAAGAATATTCGAAACACGTCTGCGGTTTCAAACTAAAAATTTTCTATTACTGTTAAGTCTGCATCTTTTAATGAGCAAGTGAAAAGAGTCTTCAAAGTTTAGTTCATTATATGCATTACTTACTTTCAGGGTTCGGAAAGCTGGGCCCAGTTCGAAAAAACCCGGTGGGTTTTTTCAGAATTGTCCCACTTGAAAAAGCCCACTGAAAAACCCATAAAGTGGGTTTTTTCAATTTTCAGATATAATTTAAAAATTTAAACAACATATAAATTTAATGAATTTAAGTCATTTCAGTTAATTTTGAAAAAATATTAATATATAAAAGCCATTACATACAAATAAAAATGTATTTCAGCACATTGAACTACTTTACTAAGATAGAACCTAGTAGGCAACACACACAGTACATAATTATAGGTATGTCTTTATATAAAAAATTCAAATCAACTATATTCATGGAAATAAAAAATATGTATTTTTACTTTCTTCTATCTTTACAAGAAGAAAGTATTGGATTCGTGAAAAATTTCGACTTCCAGTTCATGATTGATTTATATGTTTTAAAAAGGTCCTGAAGACAATTTGATAGTTTATAGAAAATGACTGTCTGTATGTGAAAAAAATTTTGTGGGTGCTCTATCTCAAGAACTAATGCACAGAATTTCACAAAACTTTTACTAGCACAAAACTGAGTTAGACCTTGATGTAAACTGATGCTGATTAGTTTTTGGTGTATACTGCCCAACAGGTGGTGCTGCTATGCTGCATTTATCTCAATTTTTGCAATAGCTTTATCTCAAGAACTAATGCATGGATTTTCATAAAACTTCAGATTCAGTTACAAGTTAAGTTGTTGCTTATTGAATTTTGGTGCATATCGCCCAACACGTAGTGCTGCATTTTTCACGATTTCAGCAATAACTCTAATCTCAAGAACTAATGTACGGATTTGAATAAAAATGTAGATTCAGTTAAACCTTGATATAAACTGGTGCTGATTAGTTTTTTGTGTATATCGCCCAAGCGGCGCAGTTGTGCTGCATTTATCTCATTTTTTGCAATAGCTTTATCTCAAGAACTAATAATGCATGGATTTTCATCAAACTTCAGATTCAGTTAGATGTTGACGTAAATTGTTACTGATCAAGTTTTGTTGTAAATTGAACAACAGGTGATACTTATATCTCCATGTTAAATGCATCCAATTCAACAAATCTATATTTTACAATCCTCATGGGCATAAATTGCCATTTAATTTTGGCACTGTGATAGCGAATTTTGAATTATTAACATGTATGAGATAGAAGAAATTTTTGGGATTGGCACATCCGACTAGTTTACCCCTTTTTTTCTTCCTACTTATATATTTTAAATTTTAATATTCTATTCATTATTTGATTTAAAGAAAATTAACAATTTTATATCTTCTATTATATTTAAAATTAATTTGTGAGAAACACTGGCATTTAATTAATTTAAATTCATATAATTTATGCAATTTATAACTTATAAAATAGCATTACAATTATATTGTATATAAGAGAACAATGTTTTTTTTTTTATGTATAGTGTATATAATATATAGAAAATATAGTATACAATAATGTAATTACGCATGTATTATACGTTTGAAAAAACCCGATTTTCCCCGGGGAAAATTGGGTTTTTCATGAAAAAACCCGATAAAACCCATGTAGGTTGGGTTTTTTCAGAAAAACCCGGGTTTTTGCGAACCCTGCTTACTTTATACACTCACGTCTTGAGTCAGTTATGACTGACAATTATAAACAGAATAGTTCATAGCAATAAATATTAAAAAGTGTCTCATTTGAGCCGACAGAGCCAAAATCAATGAGCAATGTTGAAAATTTCCGAAAGAAGAAAGGAGATTTTTTGAATATTGATAGTTTCGGTCGAGTTCCCACCCGGCGGGATTTTAAACAGCATTTTCGCCGAAACTCTGATTTTGGGCCGAAACCGGAAACGAAACCGAATTTTCGATCGATCTCTAATTTTCATCTAAGTTTGCATAATGCCTTCAAGACAATGTGACCAAGAAAGTAAGTAATTTCATTAGTTTTGGAGGATTTTGTACATCGTCCGCTTGTTCAAAGACCTTAAATTTGTTGCATGAATTTAGGTTATTAATGATTTAACTTTAGGGGGTTAGTAATTTTAAATCCATATTTTTTAATCTAAATAACCAGCCCCCTAAAATACTAATTTCCGAAAAATAGCCTGCCATTTTGTTTGTGCAAAAGCAACGAATGAGTAAGAATTTCCAACTCAAAACGTGTTCAAAGTAGACGTTTAAAATCCATTTTCGAATAACTAACACTACATACAAGTGGAGTTGCCAATGATAAAGTTTCTATCGTAAAGAGAGATTTAACCTTTTTACAGATCGAATTAAGATCCATATACGTTTCATTACCCCCCCCCCCCCCACACACACACACACAAAATATTTCGTTTTCTAATGCTCTAGTTTAAAATTATCAATGTAGAATCTGGGTCATTTTTTTCAAAATATAATGTATTTATTATACGATTTTATGGTCGCTCGAATTAGAGATATTGGTCACTTCTAACGAACAGAATTCAAAAATGGAATGTAGTAACGAGTGGATTAAATAAACAAATTTGGGTGTCTCGAATTAAAAATATTGGTTACTTCTAACGAACATAATTAAAAAATGGAATGTAGAAACGAGTCTATTAAATACGCAAATTACGGTGTCTCGAATTAAGATACTAGCCACTTCTAACGAGCAGAATTCAAAAATGGAATGTAGCAACGAGTCTGTTAAATACGCAAATTACGGTGGCTCGAATTAAAGATACTGGTCACTTCTAATGATTATCTCTACACAAGATTCAAAAATGGAATATTGTAATTAGTAGATTGAATAAGCAAATTATTATTAAATACCAATATTAAAGAAATGTGCAAAGAAAGAGATGTTTTTAAATAAGCACAAGACCCTAACTGGAAATTGTTTCCCCTTTTTCTTTCGGGAGAGGCTGAAGTTATAGGTTTTAAGTCATAACCCTTTTCTTTTAAGTGAAAGTACATAAAACTCCGCTGCGTATAGGCCAAATATTGCGACAAGAGTCATAAATTAATTCTCCGAGCTTTCTTTTTTAAATGTGCTTTAAAAGGTTTTAATCAAAGCACACAAAATTAACAAAAATTCTCTTCCCAGGAAGGCGATTAACATGTCAGGGTGCTTCCAACATGATCTTATTCGTCGAAAGACAGATAAAATGATCATATCAAACAAGTCGAAAAAGGTCTCGCACATAAATCGCGTTGGTGCACTGCAATTTTTTTTTATTTATTTATTTTTTGGGGGGGGGGGGGGGCGGTAGGGGCTATTGTGCCACCTGGCATACACCCTGGCTACAGCATTTTTTAATCACATGCATAATCTACATTGAAAATTTGTAAATTTGAAAAACATTTTTTTAATAAATCATGAAATGTATGTCAATACCATCCCCCCCCCCCCACACACACACACAACAAGATATGACACACCGAAAAAAAAAAAAAAAATCTTTCCCCCGCTCATTGCAAACTAATCTTTTATTTACACACCAATCCTCCTAATTAGAAAGATAATAGTTAAACGAATTTCATCAAATGTCTCTGTTGTATTGTTTTGACATTTTGACCGGCACACATACAAAGCGGTTTTTAGTGTTTATTGACTCGGTTCACACAATTCCCAATAGCGGCAATGATATAGTGATTGTTAATTTTATAATAGTATAATTATATAATCGTGATTGTTAATTTTATAAATTTTTTGTTCACAATATCAAATTTTAGTTATTTTTACACGTTGACAGCCAAACTGAAATCACTAAACATGCCTACAGATCCACGGGGATCTTTTTTTTTTTTTTATACGAGGTAATAAATTCTAAATAATCGCGTTTCATAGCAATAAACTGTCTTCAGTGACAATATTAATGGCACACGTACTCGTATGGTATGGTGCACCGGAGAATGTTACCGGTATACATATTTGATAACCATGGCAGTCAATGTATTAAAATAATACGATAAACATCAAATTTGTAAACATCCAGTAAACTATTAAAATTAACACTTTGACAGTAAGTATTAAATACTAACATTAAGAGTGTACTCAAATCCAAACTGCTTATTACCCGACTGCCAAGAAGGGTTATGTGTTTCACGCGTATCTGTATATGTGGATTTTTTTATACCCTCAAAAGATCCCAACGGCTGGATGGATTTTAATGAATGAGGTCTCTATCGATTCGTCTTAGCCGTCCGATGGTTATAGGCTAGCTTTTGTTTTTATAAATTCAAAATGGAGGTAGAGACGAAAAATAATTTTTCGCACCCTATTGAGTGGCATATTATTGACTATTTTACAGTCAGGAGCTCCGTTTAAATATTACACAACCTAGAAGCCGTGTAGGTAGGATCTCTAGCTTTACTGCAACTCTAGCCTTCATAGACATCTATAGGCCCCATCAAAACAGTGTTTATATATAGGAACTAACAATTAAACAAAACTTAAAAGTCATCAGTAGAAGTAAATAAAAAAAATAGGCAAGTAATATAAAAAATAGTTTCACATTGATGAGAAATAATTAACTAGTTTGCTTTTTACGCAGTCGGGTTTTTTAATTAAATTAGAGTTTTATTTTCTGATTCGTTTTTAAATTCATTTTTGCTTTTAAACGCATCCAATTGCCAAGTTCTTTTATTCAGAAAACTATGTAATGTGCCGTATAGGTCGACTTTTTGATAAGCGCAGAATATATTTAAAAAAATAAACGAAAAAAATGGTCGAACTGAGAAAATAATTGTTTATAAATATAAATCAAGTTCTAATTAATTGAACGAAAAAAATAAAAACACAAATCGCTTATCAATCTCTTCAAAAATCACGTCAGCAAGTTTCATGTTTTTACTTTTAAATATGCGTCTGAAAATGAGTCCGAAAATTTCGAGTTGTTAAGCGTGGAAATATATATTTTTTAAATACCCCCTAAAAGTAGTTTTTGAGTACTAACTTGTGCACACTTAGCTACATCTATTTGTGTGCTATGGAAGTCAATGTGTTAATTATATGAAAATTTTTAATTGCATATGAATTTTTAAATTATGAATTTTAACACCGTGAAATCCGCGGGAAACACCGCGGGAAAAATCGTTTTTAATGATTTACAAAAATAGTTTTTATGATTCTTATAATTTACGAAATCTATCTCTCGCAATTTTCAGAACATTGTAAGGAAATTATTAATAAGCATCCCTTTACAAATACTAGAATTTATTTTAACAAGCGATTGTTTATCTCTCCTTGTTCTTTTAAATAAATGAATAAAAAAGTGTCTCTGTAAATAAAAGCAGATCCAGAAAACTCAATTCTTGTGAGTGGTTTTAGCAAACAGTTCCTTATTACAAAAGCCTTTAAAAAAGGTGTGGTAATTAGTTTTGAATCTCTTTGTTTGTCAGAGGAGAAAAATATGAACTAAGAGAATGGTCTTAATGTATTTTGTATTGTTTATTACAGTAATGCTTTAATACAAAAATGGAGACTTTTTGAAAATTAGATTTTTGAAGCATTTCGGTTCGTTAAATTTTACAAGTTTTTTTTTTTCTTTCTATTGATTAAATATTCTACAAGTGTGTTTTCCTTTTATATTTCTTTTTACAGAAAAAAATTATATCGCTTAATCGTTGAAAGAATTTAATATCTTGTGTTTTGCACATCAAACGTTTCATCACAAAAAGGTTTTATTTATATATATATATTAGTTTATTTTGAAGGATTTTAATTATATGTATGTTTATAACTCGTGGTATGAGTAATTTTGCAGTGATTTGTTCTTTGTATTTGTTTAATTGTCAAACAAAACGAAATTATTTTATTACTAGCAGGCTTCGCCCGCTGAGATAGTCGGCTTCTTCAAACAAAACTTGAATCAAACGAAATATCTGTGAATTTAACATTGTGTTTTCAAGCAATTTAGACATTTACATGGATGCCCTTCAGCATTGCTGAAAACGATAGGAACAGCATTGCGCTAATATATTTTCTAATGTGTCAGACTAAATTTCAGTGGTTAAGGGACAACCCTTTTCTTTGATCATTTTTAGTAGGATTTGGTAAAGAACGATTTGCAATTATTAAAACCCATCCCTAAAACATTATCTAACTAAAATATAAGTCTCATCAAAATCCGTCCAGTCGAACATGGGTCAATATCACAAAATACAGAAATTGCAGCCCGCACAATAAAATTTCTATTTAATGTTATATAATGCAAATTTCTTTTTTTTACATTCTAATAAAAAATATTCTTAGAAGTATTTTCAAGAGATATTCATAACAACACAAAAATAAAGCAATTAAATTACTTAAAATTTCAGTTTGTCATTTTCCTGGAATGTCACACTGTGATGTGTGCAAAGTAAAAGGCTTTCTGCTATCATGTACAAATATCTTTTTCTAGTTTTTTTTTTTTACTTTCTAATTAATAATTATACCTTACATAACACATATATGTGGAAGGTAACAAGTTCTGTATTTTACAAAATTTTCCATAATAAAAATGTGATTGTCACTGAAAATGAATGTTATTATCCTGGCCTGCTCATTTTAGTTCTTTATGAGGCATAAAGATGGCGCTGCAGCCAGGGCCCGACTAACGCAGGGGCATGCGGGGCAGCTGCACCGAGCCCCCCGATTTGAGGGGGACACACAAAGGCAGATATAAGTTTTAGTTAAAGGAGAGCCAAATGATAAACAATATCCAAAAGTGACCAGATTCTAATTTGAAGATTTTTTCATTTTGTGATATTTAATTTTTTCATTACTGATTTCATATTTTTTTTTTAATATATAATTTTAATTAAAATATTACAATAATATCACACATCTGCTATCTGTTGCTTTCTGTTTTCATGTTATGAAACTTTATACCAAAGTACTTTAAGGCATCATGGGGAATGGCAGTAACAACACAACACGTATTGAAATTTGTTTCTATTATTATTAAATGGATGCCACCACTTGCCTTTCGATGATAGAATCACCCAAATGCATGTTGATTGAATACAAATATTAAGTTAAATAGAAAAGTATTAACACAAACAGCCAATAATGCCTGAGAGAACTGTATTTACATTTTAACGGCTCACATTTATCCTTATATTCCTATAACAAAAAACTTTCTTGTACTATACTGTATACAGATGTGAATAGTACTTGGTATGAAATTTAAGTCTACATACAATAGGTATGAAGTTTAGTTTTAGTCATTTCAACATAATTCACGAAAAATTTCAAAAGATCGAAGGGGGCCCCCCGAATAATGTTTGCCCCAGGGCCCCCACTGTCTAAGTCGGGTCCTGGCTGCAGCGTAGTTCAAGTCAGAAGTAGTAAAATCATTGCTACCAGCAAGATCTTTTAGATATTTCTTTGAAAATAATGTGTTTAAAGGCTTTGTAAAAATTGAGTAGACTTTTATTATGTCATTTTCCTGGCTTCTATAAATTACAAATAAAACTCAACCTTACACTGAATTTGAGGTACTATAGAGGAAACATGTTCCTTTAAACAAAATTAAAATGTTAGATCTTAAAAAAAAAAAAAAAAAAAACAAGAATGTGAAAAATGTTTTAGAATGAAATTGTCATTATCCTGGCATCCGTATGCCAAGAAAATGACACAATTATAATTACATAAAAATGAACTTAAGGTTTTCAAAACTTTAACAATTTTACATATAAATTCCTTTATTCAGCTGTTCAACCAACATTAAAAAAAAAAAAAAAATCAAAAGGTTTGAAAGGATTTAAATTTTCAAAATTTTTGTTTTCAAAATCTCACATTTTGTGATATTTACCAATATACGTTTTAAAAAGACTATAATGTCTCATAATAAGATTCACCTAATTAGCACTTTCCCCCATAATTCTATAACTAAACAACGTAGAACGATATGTTATGTACTAAAACATTCCCTAAAAAATTATCTAACACTGCAAGTCCATTCAGCAGAACTCAATTTATAAGCAGCGAAATCCCCATTAGCATTTTATACATGAGGACGCTAGTTTCAAATCTCGCCTTATCCAAAACTCAAAAAATCGAGTTTTCGCTATCAATCTGTTCTACTGGTGAACCTGCATCGAAAAAGCACCTCAATATGCAAAAGAAAAAACTAGTTTTATTGTGTACTTCTGGCGCTGTTAAAATCTTGGTTAACAATAAAAACCAATGGACGCAATCGGAGGTTTTTCGCGATTTCCCAAAATTTGGTTTTCTGGATAAGGCGAATTTTGAAACTCACGTCCTCATATATGGTAGATAGAAAATTGAACAAAATATGAATATCCCCACACGATGCTTTTTCGCAAATATTCAACGCCCAATTAAGAAGTTAGTAACATGCATGCATACAATTCGAAAGGAAGACCCGAAAATTGGTTTCAAAATGTGCTTTTGCATATCATAAATGATTGATCAGAAGTTTGCAACAATTGTTAGCAAGATATATCGCATTTCAAAAATTAGCAATTGATTAGTAACTCTTCACTTCCAGAAATTTTTATTTCGCATTGAAAACATATTTTGGTAACTGAATTCAATATTAAATTAACTCTCATTTAACTGTTTGTGGGTTTTCATTTCCCGTTACGAAATGAAGTTCCTAATGAGAAAATATCTGTGCCAATTATTTCGCATGCATTTATCTGAAATGTCCGTCCGCATTGTTGAAAGCTATACGAACAGCATTGCGCTAATATATTTTCTAATGTGTCAGACTAAATTTCGATGGTTAACCCCTTGAGGGGCGGCGGTATTATATACCACCTACGATTAATGAAGTTTTACACCGGAAAATTTTTATTAAATTTCACTTTTCTAACTTTGGTGGAAAAAAGCCGTAAAATTGCTTTTAATTATTTTGAAATAGAATTTTTCAAGGATTCCGGTGTGAGTTCAACATTACGGGAACGCAATCACTTGCCCCTCAAGGGGATAAAGATCAACTTCTTTTCTTTGATCATTTGCAGTAGGATTTGGTAAAGAACGATAGAACGATTTTCAATTATTAAAACCATCCCTGAAACATTATCTAACTAAAATGCAAGTCTTAATCCTTCCAGTAGAACTTCTTAAAAAGAGCAATGTTTCATAATCGGGTTCACCTGATTATAGCGCTTTCCCTCCATAATTCTGCAACGAAGCAAAGTAGAACCCTGAAAAATTATATAACTAACAACGCAAGTTCCATCAAACTCTATTCATCAGAATGTTTTAAAAGTCTAATCTTTCATAATAGAGTTGATCTGATTACTTTCTCGCACAATTCCATAAGTAATGTAGAATGATCTGTTATGTACTAAAACCTTCAAGTCCGAAGAAAACCCATTCAAAAGAATTCAAGTTATAAGCAGCCGGTGCGAAATTCCCATCTGCATACTTACATATATTGTAGATGAAAACTGGAGAAAATACGGATAAATCCCCCCCCCCCCCCAAAAAAAAAAAAATCCAACTTTTTCGCAAATATCCAACATCTAATTAAGAAGTTACATATCACGCATGCAACTGCAAAGGAAGGCACTAAAATTGGTTTCAAATGTGCTTTTGCACATTACAAATGATTGATTAGAAGTTTGCAACAATTGTCAGCAAGATTTATCGCATTTCAAAAATTAGCAATTGATTAGTAACTCTTCACTTTTAGAAATCTTTATTTCGCATTGAAAGCGTGTTTTGGTAACTGAATTCAATATGAAATTAACTCTCATTTAACTGTTTGTGGGTTTTCATTTCCTGTTACAGCAATGAAGTTCCTAATGAGAGAATATCTGTGCTAATTATTTCGGAGAAATCTAAGAAATTTGAAACACTGAATCACTCTTAGAAATGTTGTCTAAAATAAATTTCTAAATTGAAATTTGGCATAATAAACTCATTGCTAGAATTTACTGCCAAACGAATGTTGTATTAAAACTAATTATTTGTTGATGTTTTCGAGAATTTTCAGATTTACAAAAGTTTTCTCTGAGAAATGCATTAATTATGCTTTTGTGAAATATGAAGTATGTAATTTTCTACTCTTGGAATGTTTTCTATTTTCTTGGATGTAAAGCTGTGAAGATATTCTTAAAGTGTCTAATTTTACGAGCTGTTTCAGCCCGTTCTTTTGTTTTATTTTTTTCCCTCTCTTTTTTTTATTCATGTATCAGGAAAGAAAATTCATGAGCATAGATGGAACATTCTTAGTATTTTTAAAGTTTCTAAATTTCTAAAAGTAGCAAAAACTGGAAAAAATTCAAGATTCGCAAGAATACAAGGACCTTTGCAATAATTGTTCATAGTAATTAGTTTTCAGCGGGTTAATATTCAGTACCTACTCGGTAGGTATGGTTCACGCGGGTATAATACTGTTTTTTCGTGTTCTACCTATAAGCTGCACTTTTAAACAACTTTTACATGAAAACAACTTTACAAGAAAATATGCATATACAGAAACTTTTGAGAGATAAAGTTTTACTTCCCGATTGTTTATAATATCCTTTAATTTATAATATGCTTGGTAAATCGCGCATTCGGATATATGAGGTTGTTCTTTTGTATCCCGACAGGCGCGAAACAATAGGTGTCGGTTACAATAAGTGTATTGTCAATTTTATTAAGAAAACATGCGTATAAAGAAATGTTTTGGAGACAAATATAAAAGTTTTACTTCTAGATTGTTTATAATATACTTTAATTTATTCGTTCCTTTATGTATATTTCTTCACTAAATCGCGCATTCCGATATTATATGAGACTGTTCTCTTGTCTCCTGATAGGCGCGAAATAATAGGTTTCGGTTACAATAGGTGTATTTTCATTTTATTAGGAAAATATAAGTATAAAGAAACGCTTTGGAGACAAATATAAAAGTTTTACTTCTAGATTGTTTAACATATCCGTTAATGTGTAATATCCTCGGTAAATCGCGTATTCGGATATATGAGGATTGAGAGACGCGAAGTAACGAGAGGCTATTGCATAATGTTTTTTCTTAGAAGTTTTTACTTTTTTATAACGGCAGATATTAACATTCATCTGTCTTATTATAGCCCAGTGGTTAGGGGGTTGAATTCGGAACTAATTAGGGGAAAGCTGGAAATTGTTTTAATCCCTTCAGTTTAGCTCCAGAATGAATATGCTATGTTTTCTCTCTCGTACCCGGTGAGCGTTAGGAAATATGTATAGATTTATAGTAAAAAAAACACGCTTTTTTACATACCATAACATTATCTTCAAACAGCTATCTCTGTCACAAACATTGTCAAACATTTCCAGTTAATCTCCTAATTAATTCTGAATTCAACCCCCTGACCATGGGTCTAAAACTTTATAGTGGAATTGTGACCTTAATGTTCAACAAAAATATTAAGTGTAGGTACTCATTTTACTCAGAATTTTAAGCTTTACAACATTTGTATTGACAATGTTTTTGACAGAGTTAGCTGTTTGGAGATACTGTTATGGTATGTAAAAAAACGTGTTTTTTGACTATAAATCTATACATATTTCCTAACGCTCAACCTAGTACGAGGGGGAAAACATAGAATATTCATTTCTAGACCTAAACTGAAGGGATTAAAACAATTTCCAGCTTTCCCCTAATTAATTCCGAATTCGGCCTTTTTTTGCTCCCCTACCACTGGGCTATTAAACAAAAGACATTTAATAAAAACCACCTTAATATGAAAAAATACCTTTCTGTGTCTTTGGTGCAAACTCGCACAAAAAAGAGCAAAAGTTGAGCACTCGAAATGTGGCGCGTCTGATTGTTCGTTTACTCGCAAAATGAAGCATTCTGTCGAGATTTGGCGCAATGGCGAGCGGCAGCGAGAACCTCGCGTATGGCCTAATAAATTCATGGGCTACCGGGGATTCAGGCCCTGCATTTTAGGGGCCCCAAATTAGAATGAACAGATCAGAAACATTAATTTTTATGTTTTGTATCCTTTTTTTAAAAGAAATATTTTAAATTTCAAATCCAATTAATTGTTTAAATTGAAATTTAGTTCACAAATTATTAACAGGCTCTAGACTCCACTTTAGCTTTATCGGGCTCTGAGGTAAACAATATTTTTTTTTTTAGAACTAAGAAGTTTTTGAAAGGTCAAAGTGACAAATTTATAGGATTTAACGCCGTAGTCAATGAATGAAATCCTAAAAGTTTTTACAAAGGGCATATCATTTATTATTATTATTATTCGCCACGGCATGGTGAAAACCATCAAAATACGATGTGTCCATATTAAATAAGGAGTAGATTTATATTATTTTTTATACATTATTTAGCTTTTTAAGAACGAATTATTGGAATTCCCATACAAATCACTACAAAACATATGATCGGTTAACGAACAATTCGGTTAGCGAACACCGTTTCGGAACGGATTAAGTTCGTTAACCGATCACCCACTGTATTTACAAAGATTATGTCCAAAAGTGCAAAATCAATAACTATTTTACTCTATTTTAGACAGAACAAAGTTAATTAACACTTATTTGTGATATGCAAAACTTCCGTTTATCACTTCCCATCTCCGTTTCTTTCCTTCCATCATGTTTCTGAAGATAACATTATTTTCGAAGTCCATGCAATTTTAAATGAATAGGGGTTATCAGGGACGATCTATCAACTGTATTTTTACAATTTATTTTCGGTAAACTAAGTTATCCTACACCTGCATTATTTCGGGACGTGTTGTGAAACATCCAATAATTTATTCTCCCGCAGTATCGCGCCCGGTAATGTAATTTGTTCTTCTCACTTACTGTCTATGTCGGGCATACATTATCTTTGCGGGGGATGCGGGGGAGGTGCAGTATCAGTTTCAAATAACCAGAAGCTTTTACTAGAATCATAAATAACACCATTTAGTTGTGCTCTGAAAAGAAAGATTGCATAGTAATTAAGTATAAATAAATATCCGAGGTTATAAATGGAGTGATAGTACAGTAAAACCTGCTAAGACGGAATTGAAAGGGGCCATAAAAGACTTTTCTTTTTAGGTTTCTGACTTAACTTATAGAAGTTTCGTATTCTTTTCGCCAACACAAGGATTTTTTTCCTTTTGAGAGAAGATTCCGGTATAGACAGGTTCTTTTTTAAATTTATAAACCATGTACATTTTTTAAAAGTTGTTCGTTATTGTATTATCGCGAAGGCCCTATGTGATCGTGATGCATGCTTAGGCTAACATGTCCGCAGGTTTTGTATGTACGTAACGTAGCACGATAACTCTATAGAAATATCCGATTAGCTTCAAATTTTGGATATAGGTTTATTCTGATAAGGCGCTGCACTAATTAGTTTTTGGGGGCTCATTGGTTAAGTATAAAGGGGGAGGGACGAGGGGCTAACTCCCTCCCTAGATAATTGGGTTTTTTATGTAGAATTATTCGATTTGCTTCAAATTTGGTATACCGGTTTATCTGATAAGGCGCTTCCTTGATTAGATTTGGAGGTTTATTGGTTAAGCATAAGGGGAGAAATGGGGGAGCTAATCCCCCTTAATTTTTTTTTTTTTTTTTTTTTTTCGAGGGGCCTTATTCTTTGAATAATATACAGTATAATATACTGTTAGTGTGAATAAATAGCCTGTGAGCTCAATGAAATCAGTTTAACTGGACACTTTTCTTTTCTTTTTATTATTTTACTTCTTCAAGGTAATGTTATTCTAGCATAACAGGATTTTGAAAATTTAAGGCAGTATTTTTTCCTTTTAGTGATATTTTCTTAATTTATGCACGTCCCCGTTTTTAACCTTTTGGTTAGTTTTTAAAACCTTAAAATTTATATGTGAAAATTAAAACCTTTTTGCACTTTGTATTAGAATAAAAGGATGCGATTGAAATAATTATCTCTAGTTTTTGTGCCTCCCCCCGTCCCCTTTCCAATTTAAAAATATGTTGGTATTTATAGCCCCCCCCCCCCCCACACACACACACTTTTTTTTTTCAGAAGAACACGTGTAAACGTACATGTTGCACAAGGGACTAAATTGCTCATGCATCTCTGGATATTACTTTGATGTATACAGTAACAACAGTCAATACAGTAACAGGTACTGCCACCGTTCATTCGTTTATATCAAACTGTTACGTCACATGCGCATGTTGCGGGGTGGGATACAAAGAACCAGATTTACTTCAGCCATACGAAAAGACTCGTTCGCCAATGTTAATCCTATGGAAGAAATTTTTTAAGATACCTCGTTGGCATTTCATATTTTTAAATGCTTTTTTTTGCTGCATTGGATAGCTGAGGTTGATCTCTACAAACGCCGTTTTACACTTCTTCGATTTCGTTTGCTTTTTTTTTTTAGTACACTTTTGAAACCGGTTCCGAAAGTGAAAGTGTCCTAATTAAAAATACCTCTAAACAAAATCCAAAAATCGGCGTTAGCTATCCAATGCAAAAAAAATCTTTTAAAAATATAGAAATGCAAACGAGATATCTTAAAAAATTTCTCCCACTAGATTAACATTAGGAAACGGGTGTTTTCGCGTGACTAAAGTAGCCTCTTAGTGTTGTTTGTTCTGAAATCGAAACTGGGTACTTTGTGACATATTTTATAATCAAATTTTTATTTTTAATTTTTATTCTCAAACTTACCAAATCGGAAGATGTTCTTATTTAAAAAAAAACTTTGTAATCCTTTTTCGGTAAACATATAATATTTTTCAGAAAATGTCGTCAAATGTGGCGTTTTTAACTGAATTTCCGCACACGACAGCTCAGGAAAGATAAAAACTGCCGTCTTGAGCTACTACCTAATTTTAATCAAGATTAGTACCAGAAACTTTTAATTAAATTTTACCTTTAAAACTGTGGTAGAAAAAGTTGTAAAATTAATTGCTTTTCTTTATTTTGAAATAAAACATTTTGGAAATTCCAGTGTGAATTCAACATTACAGGAACATAATTACTCGTCCCTCAAAGGGTTAAACTATGAAAAATTATATTCAAAAATATTCAGCAAAACAAAAACAAATTGCATTGAATTTTTTTTTTTTAATTATATTTATAATCCATAAATATACCCATATTCCTTGAAATAATCCATTGCAGATGTTTCCTTCAATTAATTCTCAAAAAATTAATGCCTGCATGAAAATTTCAAAATGCGTTGTTGATCTGTAAATGAATCATTCTCTATCAGATTTATGCTATCTGTAAATGAATCATTCTCTATCAGATTTATGCTAAGTAAATCCAATTTCATTATTTTGAATAATTTCGTATATATCCTGTACTTATTTTGAATTCTTTTATTCCAGTGTAAATAAAATTTGTTTTCTATAGTAGAAATGAATTTCTTGTAAAAGTTTTGTAAACATTTTACTTTTAAAAGCATTGTAATTAGTTTCAAAATCTTTGAAAAAGATAGACGAAAGTACTGAATATATAATCTTGTTTACATTTCTTTTTAATGTTATCCAGTATGTTTAAGAAAAGAAATAATTAAGTTTCAGAAATGTTTTAGTTTGAAGTTCATTATCTGTCTTCTTGCGTAATATTTTCGTGGATATAGTATGTGTATTTTCTTTTCGCTAAGTTTGTAATAAAACGAGAGATTTAAATAAAATTATGAAAACATTTGTTCTTCTCTACGTTCTTTTCCTTTATATATTTATTCTTTTTAATTATATGCCTCCAGTCTTTTATAGAACAAACTTTGTAATTTTTTAACGTTAGTAATTCTCTTATTTCTCAGGGGTGATTTTTTTCCCATTCATTTCTAGCGATAGAAATATCAGCTGTTGCCTTTTTTTTACGCCCAAAGAGAAAACTTGAAAAAAGAAAATGTTTTCTTGCAGAATAGCAAAAACGTCAGTCGTTGCTCGGGATCGGCCCCGTTCGGATATGTCAATAATATTAAACTCTGGCCTAACCCAACTACAGTTAAACCGAAAAATATTAAAATGACCATCAGAAAATAAATTTTCCGACTATGGTAAATAAAATTTAAATGATAAATAATTTTAAATAATGATAAATTTCATGATAAATTTTCTATGGTAAATAAATAGTAAATATTGTTTTATGAAAAGGTACCGCTGAAAGCAGAAAAGTACCTTTTCTATCAGTTTTTTTTTTTTTTTTATCTGGCTCTGCGGGGATGACAATTTAAAGCTGCAGATAAAACGGAAAATGTGAAAAGAACCTCAGATCCCCCCCCCCCCACCCTTTTTGAACTAGTAAATATTCACACACACGGATTTAAATGAAATGTACAACCAGTACCACGAAAATACCGTCAACAGATAAGTTTTATATATATATATAAACTGTATTAGCCGAATCCCAGGGAGGACGATTTTAAAATGCACAAAAAATATTAAAACGACCTACAAAAAATACTTTGAAATAGAAAATATTCATATTTTCTTTTTAAATGAAAGACACCATCAGTACTCTGAAAGTACCTTCTAAACGCGCCTATTTATATATATATGTATACATATAAAATTCATAGGGGCCCGGCGATTGCGATTTTAAAATGCACAAAAAACGGAATGACCCCACCCCCTCCCTCGTCTGCAAACTATGTGCTTAAAAAACGCTTTACCCAGATGTGCACCAGCGAACTTAGGAAAATGTAGCTGAAGCTCGTTCATTAGCGCTGGATGAAGGTTTTTAATAAAAATCTCGTCTAATTATCAAAAACTGGAAAAATTAAGTTCCTGGAGCATTGAGACCAGTCATCTATCTGGTAGTAAATTTACAGAACTCTAAGCGCAATATACTTCCCTAGATATTGCCAACAAACAAGTAGAGAAACACACAGACAAACATCATTCTTTTACACGGTTCATACTCTATTTGAATAACAAAATTCCCTGACTTTCCCAGGTTTTCCAGACCATATGTCTTACAATTCCCTGACCACAATTGAACACATTTTTAGAAATACGAATTACAATTCTAGATCTTAATGATTGAAGTTATGCAGCAAAAGGCAATAGACTGATACATTAATAAAATTAAAATGGAAACTTAACTCTGAAAATAAAAATAACCTATAAAATTGAAACTAAAAATCTAAATCATTTGATATTTAAAATATAAAAAATGATTGCAATTTGAAAACAAATGCAAAAAACAACTCGGATTAATTCAAAGTAACTTTTTAGTTATAATAACTGAATTTATACATATTAAACATTCAATTTTTTTAGACAGTTCTACCATCATATAATTTGTTTGTGTTGTTTTAGAAGCAGTTTGCTGCGTAAATTTCAATTTTTTTTTTTTTTTTTGTTTTTCAACATTTTAATTTCAGCTACAACTTTTCTTTTTTCTGTTTCTTTTTTGCTTGCTTCATAATTTTCTTTCTTTTTTTTTATTATTTAAATATTCTTGATATCTCACCTTCATGATATCTGAACAAATTTGTATAGCTAAAACATCGTTATGTTGAAAATATGAATTTATTGAAAATTCTGCTTGCAAGTGAAAAATCTGAACTTTTTTGCAGACGGACCTCGAGAATGACACATGAAAGTGACACACACACATACAAATTCCCTGACTTTTCCAGGTTTTAGAAAAAAATTAGTTTTCCCTGACTTTTTGATCAGTTGTCATTTTCCCTCACAATTCCCAGTTTTCTAGTCGCGTAGGAACCCTGTTTTATTAATATAGATTTTTGAGTGTTAAATAATTCTTTTCGGAGTTGAGAAATGTCATAAAACAAAAGAAAACTAAAGAAAGGTAAATATGACGAAAAGAGCAACGATTTCATATCCCTATATATAAAGAATCACTTCAAATACTGCATATGCAATATGTCTATTTTTGTATGTGGAAAATATTTCCATCATGTGACTATTACTATAGTCGAATGCATTTTAAACTCTACTCTAAGTAACAATAAAAAAAATTTCATACCTGTTGATTTTCAAATAAAAGCAAATTTCATTTACCTGAAAAAAAAAAAAAAATAAATGTTAAGACAATATTTTAAATCAACGAAATAAAAATTATAATATAGACAGTGAATAAAATGAAAGTCCACAATTTGTGATTAACATTTTTCTACGAGTTGTATTTCAAGCTAATAAACACAATTTGAGCCGAATTTTTTTTTTTTTTAATGAAATGAAATACTACATAGAAAGAAAACAAACTTTATTTTATAATTTTTCTGGTTCAAAGCACATCAATCTGACTTTGGGGAAAAAACCGGGAAGTTGGCAGTTAAGGAAATGAGTAAAATTTACACATCCAAGAACTTTTATACTCTACACACTGAGCCATTTTTTATAAATGTAATTTTGTCATATACATAATTATATTTTCGTTTAGAGAAATTCAAATGTTTTATTATACAGCTTGGGAAATTTTTTAAAACTTTTTCTAGAACTTACTTTTAAGAACACAGGCGAAAATTTATCCAACCCGTGGAACCGCACAACTTTCAAATAGCCGTGAAACAGGGGGTTAAATAAGCCACCAATATCGGCCCATAATACTTAGATCAAAACAAACTGCACCACACTTTCAGAATACAACGTCGAGAAAATAAAATTGATATTATTTCTCGAACACATTATTTTATATTTAAACTCCAACCTCTAAAGCGCAATTACAGACTGACAACGGTACTCGAAAATATAACGTGCACCATTGACTTGTACATTTGACCGATTAGCAGAAATAATTTAAATGCTCGATCAATATGGCATAGAGAAAGATAGCTTTTTAAATCCTACATTCAAATCTAAGTTTTAAAATGCAATTTAAATGTTTCGACAATATTTCTATTTTGCCTCAGCGCAATCCGAGGGGGGAATTATTTCGATCAGCCCTTGGAAAATCTCAAAGTCAAATATAGAAAAATTTGGATAACGATGGAATGCCGTTTTAATTGCGTTCGAATAACTTTTCGAAAGTACAATGTCAGGGTTTTTGGATGAAACGTACTTTCTCATTAACCCTTTCAGAGGCAACCAATTGTATTGCTGTAATGTTGAATTTACACCAGAATTTTCGAAAAGTATATTTGGAAATAAGGAATAAATTCTCGTAAGTCAAACATTCTGGTAGAAATCTTGATTAAAATTAAGAGGTATAAATAATATACCACTAACCTTCAAAGAGGGCAAAATTAAAACTAACTTTTTTTTGGGAGGGGGAGGTCGGGGAGACTTACAATTATTTTTAAAAGCATGAGCAAAAATTTATCCAATCAGTGGAACCGTAAAACTTTCAAAAAGCCGTGAAACAGAGGATTAAGTAATATGCCAACAAAACAATAGCACATAGTAAGGACAATTCCAAGCCAATGTTACCATTTTTAGTATTTTATTTTTTACATCAAACAGATAATACAATTATTTTCTGACAGTACTTAACCTATATTTTTATTTTGCAATGTATTTTATAAAAGATTGAACAGTCAAAATCAATAAAACACATTATAATCAGCATAGCTTCTTTTTATGTGTTTATTTGTTTGTCTGTTACAGGTAAGATTATATATTTTTCATAACTATATTGTGGCAACAGTCAAGTTTTGTGAAAGTTGAATGTTTCTGAACTGCCTCTGAATGAAAATACATTTTTGTTATAATAAATCGTACGTTACTTTATAAATAATACAGATAAGCATTAAGGTGTCCAAAAAGCATAGTAATTCTTGTTTGTCTGTTACAATACCACTTTTTTAATCATAATTATTCACAACAAATAATTTATTCATAATAACTATATTCATTTATCTTATAATATCATACTAATTGTAGCCATCTTTTAATTAACTGATTATTATTTTTTAAATAAAGTAAAGTCATTTTTTCCTCTATGACTGTTAGTCTGTTACAATGAAATGGCCCAGTAGTTAGAAACAAACTGCACCGCACTTTCAGAATATAACGTTTATAAGAAAATAAAATTCATATCATCATTTCTCGAACATATTTTATATTTAAACCCTAACATCTAAAGCGCCATTACAAATTGACAACGACTCACGATACTCGAAAATGTAACATGCACCACCAGCATACATTTGACTGATTGAAATTGCAGAAATAATTTAAATGCTCGATCAATATGCCACAGAGAAAGATAGCTTTTTAAATCTTACATTCAAATCAAAGTTTTAAAATGCAATTTAAATGCTTCGACAATATTTCTATTTTGCCTCAACGCAATCCGAGGGGGAAACTATTTCGATCAGCCCTTGGAAAATCTCAAAGTCAAATATAGAAAAATTTGGATAGAGATGGAATGCCTTTTTAATTGCGTTCGAATGACTTTTCGAAAGTACAATGCCAGGGGTTTTTGCATGAAACGCACTTTCGCATTAACCCTTTCAGAGGCAACCAATTGTGTTACTGTAATGTTTAATTTGCACGAGAATTTTCGAAAAGTGTATTTGGAAATACGGAATAAATTCTGGTAAGTCAAACATTCTGGTATTACACATTACATACATATTACATACACATATACACATTACAAATCTTGATTAAAATTAAGTGAATAAATAATATACCCCCAACCTTCAAAACGGGGGGGGGGGGGGGGGGAATTAAAACTGTGCAACTTTTTTTGGGAGGGGGAGGTCGGGGAGACTTAAAATTATTTTTTTAAAAGGATGAGCAAAAATTTATCCAATCCGTGGAACCGTACCACTTTCAAACAGCCGTGAAACAGAGAAATAATAAGCCACCAATATCGGTCCATAATACTTAGATCAAAACAAATTGCACCACACTTTCCGAATATAAAGTTGAGAAAATAAAATTGATATCATCATTTCTCGAATACATTTTATATTTAAACCCTAACATCTAAAGCGCCATTTCAAAACTGACATCGACTCACGATACTCGAAAATATAACACGCACCACCAGCATACATTTGACTGATTGAAATTGCAGACATAATTTAAATGCTCGATCAATATGCCACAGAGAAAGATAGCTTTTTAAATCTTACATTCAAATCAAAGTTTTAAAATGCAATTTAAATGCTTCGACAATATTTCTATTTTGCCTCAACGCAATCCGAGGGGGAAATTATTTCGATCAGCCCTTGGAAAATCTCAAAGTCAAATATAGAAAAATTTGGATAGAGATGGAATGCCTTTTTAATTGCGTTCGAATGACTTTTCGAAAGTACAATGCCAGGGGTTTTTGCATGAAACGCACTTTCGCATTAACCCTTTCAGAGGCAACCAATTGTGTTACTGTAATGTTTAATTTGCACGAGAATTTTCGAAAAGTGTATTTGGAAATTCGGAATAAATTCTGGTAAGTCAAACATTCTGGTATTACACATTACATACATATTACATACACATATACACATTACAAATCTTGATTAAAATTAAGTGAATAAATAATATACCCCCAACCTTCAAAACGGGGGGGGGGGGATTAAAACTGTGCAACTTTTTTTGGGAGGGGGAGGTCGGGGAGACTTAAAATTATTTTTTTAAAAGGATGAGCAAAAATTTATCCAATCCGTGGAACCGTACCACTTTCAAACAGCCGTGAAACAGAGAAATAATAAGCCACCAATATCGGTCCATAATACTTAGATCAAAACAAATTGCACCACACTTTCCGAATATAAAGTTGAGAAAATAAAATTGATATCATCATTTCTCGAATACATTTTATATTTAAACCCTAACATCTAAAGCGCCATTTCAAAACTGACATCGACTCACGATACTCGAAAATATAACACGCACCACCAGCATACATTTGACTGATTGAAATTGCAGACATAATTTAAATGCTCGATCAATATGCCACAGAGAAAGATAGCTTTTTAAATCCTACATTCAAATCTAAGTTTTAAAATGCAATTTAAATGCTTCGACAATATTTCTATTTTGCCTCAACACAATCTGTGGGGGAAATTATTTCGATCGGCCATGGAAAATATCAAAGTCAAATATAGAAAAATTTGGATAGCGATGGAATACTTTTTTAATTGTGTTCGAATAATTCTTTCGATCCGTTAGATTTATTTCTTCTTCACAGAATGTTTTTAAAAGAGAAGGGATTTTTTTTTATAACTACAATTCAAAATCTTTTTAAAAGTACAATGCTTTTGCACGAAAAGCCATTTCTCATTAACCCTTTCAGGGACAAGTAATTGTGTTTCTGTAATGTTGAATATACACCACTATTTTCGAAAAAATTATTTGAAAATAAGAAAAAGTAATTTCAAAATTCTGATACAACTCTTGATTAAATTTAAATGGTATAAATGATATACCACCACCGCTCAAATGGTTAAGGTTTTTCTCAAATCCAAAGGAGCTGCTTTCTGACACATTTGGCCGATTCTCAAAAGGTGGGCACTGGACACACGTCATAACTTTAAGCCTTTCAAATATAACTTTAATTATCATTGACTTTATTTATTTATTTTTTTTTTTTTTACACTGAGTTTTTAATTCTATTCAGAGACAGAAAATGACATAATTTATTGTAAAAGCTTTGTATAAATATCTTAAAATTTTATTATTTTATGCTAAAGAGGCCAATTTCGGACATTCATAGCGTTAACTGCTCCAATGTACCACCAAGAAAAAGAGTTTTAACTTTTTTCCAGGTGGTTTTAATGGTAAACAACGAATGCATAAAGGAAACGGATGATTTTTTGATAATTTCGTTAAGAGATGGCAGGCTGATTTATTGCTTTTTTGAAGATAGAAGGACTTTTTCTATAAAGAATTTTCTTGTATTTTGTTATGTCCGAAAGTAACGTACGCGACAAAGCATTTGATTTTATTATTATTATTACTGGATAACAAAAAGTTAATTATACATATATGTATGTATACACATACAATTATAGGACACATTTACTACATTCTTAGTCTTAAGAATTTTTTAAATACTAAGCGCAACGTCCAAAATCTGTAACGTACGTGCGAGAAAATGTCCAAAATTTGTAACGTACACAACTGCTAATTAAATGCTTTAATAATTAATTTTCCAGAATAGTTGCTGTCTTTTAATGTTTGTGTATAATTTTGTAGACATACTATTAAAAATATTAATATATTATATTTATAGACAAAATAATATACTATTAAAGAAAAATTGGCCTTAAATTTGAAAAATTTAAAAATTACATATTGTTAACGTTTAATGATCCCACCTTTTGAGAATCTCCCATTTCCGAATTCATTTTTGATCGGAAACGCACGCCATTGGCAAGTGTTCTTATTCAGAAACTGTGTAACCGAATGGAGTTTTCCATTTTTTGAAGACAGAAGGTCTTTCAGAAAATACTGCGAAAGTTGGCGTTTAAAACCGAATTTCCGGACGGTACACCGCGGAAAGGAGAAAAACTTATCGTCACATGACAATAATCGCTTATAATTCGATAACTAATTTATTTATTTAAAAAATGGAAACCGTCATTCAATCCCAAGTTGTTTCAATAGTTTTTAGACTAGCCAATTCTAGGCCTTTATGTTTAAAAAGGAATCAGAAAATGTGTCAGAAAGTTTCGCTTTGTTGGGCAAGGATTTTGAAAACCGCCTTAAACTGTGGGTATGGGTAGATTGATTTTACAGCAAATACAGTCACACTTTTATAATAAGGAGAAATGAAACACAGCATTTCGTTGTTATAATCAAATTTCTCAATAACCAAGTTCAATATTCTAATAGTGAAGTGTAATTAAAAAAAAAAAAAAAACTTACATAAATGGCTACATAAATGATAATTTCTCCGATATGTTTCATTAAACTATAAAACATACATAGAAGGAAACATTTTACTTAGAAAAAGTAAAAGAGATTGGAAAATAATCTGTGACTGCGCAAACTGTTTGCTCGTTATATGCGGATTTCTTGTTATAACCGTATAGACCAACTTTATATATAGACCAACTTTTTTTTTTCTCTTTAAAAAGGATTTTTGAAACATTCGATTTCAATATTTAAAAAATTCTATTAAGAAATTTAAAAAAAAATTAAGGAGAAACGCCAAATATCCCAAAGTATAATAAAAATAACGTAAACATGAAATTAATTTTAGCAGTAATTTCCAAATAAAATAAGTTTGTGTACATCAAAGTATTTAAAATTTTATTTTTAAAGAATCAAAACATCGATAGTTATGTAAATATATATCAAATTAACACCTTGTAGCAATATACTAATTTTAATTGCTGAAAAGGTGTAAATTAAAACTTTAAAAACAGTAAAAATTAGTTTATTAAACTGTTTACATGTTTCGACTCTACCTGAGTCATTTTCAAAACAAATATTCTAAAATTGCACGGTCTATGAACCGCCATCATTCAATTTCCCACGTGCTCTTTCATGTCATGCACGGTATTTTTCATTTTACTTGGATGTTTATATGATTTTCATAACCATCGAATAGCTCAAGCCATAATTTTGGTAAATTAAATTATACTACATCGTTACATACTGAATTTTTGCATACTGAATAAAATCTACGAATGTCATCAATGAACGTAAGATCATTTTCCCCTCCAGTCTATACCCATCCATCCATTGTAAGAGTAACCATACAGATTGTAACACGCGAAAATTCAATATGTAACGATGCAGCATCATTTAACCCTTAAATGCCTGATTTTTCAAAAACCATTGTAATAATGTTTTTCGGCTTTCATTTTTTAAATAAATCATGGGAAAAATACTTGAAAAAATCATATTTTGTTTTAAGTATGGTTTACGGTTAAAAAAACAGTTTGTTACTAATCGGCAATACTGGTCTTTAATTGAAAAAATAATTTTCCTTGATAAAATTCTATAATATTAAACACACAAGAATTTTAGAAACTATAATAAGAAATAAGTTTTACTTGCTCAATGCAAAACAAAATAGGGTATTTTTCGCAAGCTTCCAAACAAAACAAAAAGAACAAGTAGCAACAATTGAAAAAGTAAATCTATCTTTATTCTTAAACAGCACAAGTGTTGCCATCTACATGTTGAAAATCGATTTAATAATATTTTCGGAATGTATTTTATTGGTAACATTATGCATTATAGCTTCAATATTATTCTGATAGTATTTTAGAAGCCTAAATTGAGTATGTTGCCGAAAAGCAACACCCGGCATTTAAGGGTTAACTTACCAAAATTATGGCTCGAGATACTCAATAGTTATGAAAATAAAATAAACATCCAAGTAAAGTGAAAAAAACAACGTGCATAATATAAAAGAGTACATGGAAAACTGAATGATCGCGTTTCATAGACCGTGCAATTTTAGAATATTTTTATTTATTTGTTTTGAAAATGACGCGGGTAGTGTCGAAACATGAAAACAGTGGAATAAACCTATTTTTATTGTTTTTAAATTTTTAATTAAGACCTTTTAGCAATTAAAATTAGAATCAAAACATCTTCAAATTCTATAAATTCGTTCCCTTACACAGCACATTCGCACAAAAAATGAATAAATTAATGATTAATAAAGTAAAATCCAAACGTCTAAAAACATCTATAAATTGAAATTAATTATCAAGAAAGATACAGAAAAGATGTAATATCGGATTTCCAATAACGTCTAACAAGAAAACAAAAAGAAAACCTTTGAAAGCTAAAAGGTTATTTTACATGTAATAAGTTTGAAAAATTCCAATTATCAAAATAATTTATACATTATAAAGATACTTAAGTAAAGGAAAATTAACAAAAATTAATCAGTTCTATAATTAAAAACTTCAAAACATCCTTCTCAATTAAAAAAGAAAAGCAATAATAAAGAAAAAAAATCAAACGTATATTTGACTTTATAAAAGTTATTAAATTAATGTGTGTGTTTGGATTAAACAAAGATTTTTTTAAATTAAAATAAGGCAATTGAAATAATTTACAACTAATTAAAACAAAAAAAAATAAGATACATAAGAAAAAAAACTAATGAAATGTATAAGTCGTTAAAAAAATAACTAAAGTTACTGATAAGAATTGGTTCAAGTGTTTTACGTTCCATTTAATGAAACGGGTTAATGAAAAAAATTGTATAAATGCAGTAAAAAATCTCAATCTCCTCATTATACATATTTAGTCGAAAAATTAACACATTCCACGTTCTCCAAATTAAAACCCATAAGGAGTTCTTTTAAAGATTAACTAAACTATTTCTCGAACCTCAAGTTGTTTTAAGGGGATTAAATACATTAACATTGACTAAAAAGTAGTTTGTTTTTTTGTCTCAATCATTAAAACTGAGTTGTAATATTTTAAACAACGGTATTCAAAATTTGCATAATATATTAAAAAATTCCAAGATGAAAAAAGAACGTCAGTTATTTTAATAAAAACGGTTGTTTTAAAGCTTAAAAGAATGATTTTACGAAAATAGCTTGTTAGATTTTTGTAAAATTTCAACATCTAGTAAAGTATAACAAGAACGAAAAATCATGCATCAAGCATTAGATTACGAAACACGTTCCAACAGATCCAGAAAACTGTAACGGAATTTCATTGTTAAAAAGGTAAAGGAAAATAGGTAAGGAAACAGTTTAGAAAACATATCACATTTCAAAATCCAGTTTTAGCAATTACCTCCCATAGTTAAAAAAGAGTCGAATTATTTTATGCAACCCTGTATATGATCTATAGATGGACATATACCAACACTGCTAAAGTTTAGTTCAGTTAGAAAACTCACTTTTAGCAATTTTCCCCAATAAATGGAAATGCACTCCAATTTTTCTGTACAGCCCTGTACATTATCTGCAGGCTTTAATACACACCACATATTAAATTCGGCTAAAAGACGCATAACACAACTTAAAATGCACTTCCAGCAATTACCAACCATAAAAGGTAATGCAACTTGTTATTTGCTTAACCCTGTATATGAAATTATTTATATTATTACACAATTAAAATCTACCTTGAAGCAATTCACACCTATAGTCAATAATGCTTACGAATTCCTTTGTGTAGTCCTTGTATATGATCCACATATTTTATACACACCACGTACTATGCAAAAATTTAGTTTAACAAATAATTTACTATGTGTTCAACGTATAAACTTAAAAACACAATCTACAGCTGAAAACTCACTTCCAGCAATTATCGCTCATAAAATAATACTGTAACAGGATTATTTTATGTGTCCCTGTAAATGAACGATACATGCGATGCCCTGCCCACCATACTTTTCAGTAAGCAATATATAGCGCACCTGCGTAATGCATATGAATTTCATTATGTTTAAAATAGTGTAAAGTCATTAAAATACTTTGCAAACGATTTTCCCCCATATATCATTATTTAACCAAAAAAAAAAAAATTGTGTAACGCAGTAAATGAATAATAAATGCTTCGCACTCCATATTCCACAGAAGGCACATTTTATTGCACTTAATACATGTATATCAATTTTATCATGTTTGAAATGGCGAAACATCATCAAAATGCACTTGAAACTTTTTTTTCCCAAATGACCCTAATGTAACATAATACTTTTCTGACTGTCCCTATATAAACGAACTATAAAGGGTACACATTTCATTTCAATAGCGGTCATGCTGTAATCAACACCTATAACATTTAAAAATTACAAGACAATGCTATTTAGGGCTTTACTTGCTATTTGAAAAACTTGAATGTAATCTAAATTTATTAAAGTGTTTTACAATCCTTTAAAACTCAGTTTGAAAGGGAATTCAATTATCATTAACGGGATATAAGGAGAAATATGTCTAATTCTGAAGCTTTTCTACTGTCAGTAACAAAGAAACCATGGAATATCCTTTGTCTATCCTCTCTTTTTGTTTGAAAGAAGTCTTATAGAGTCGGGTTGAACATCATGCGAGACATTCCTTTTCCATTTTCTATTTACTTGAAATTCCCGGAAATTAAAAACAGACATAAGAAAAGATAATAAAAGAAAAAAAAAGACATTAATGACTCAAAAATAATTTCATGTATTTAGAAAATGCATAATTTCACGTATTTCGCATTTTATATAGAGTATATAAATAATTTTACTAAATGAAAAAATATCGAAAATCCCCCCACCCACCAAAAAAAAAGGATAATAATCTCACATTCCAAACTACAAGTTTCAGCAACTTTGAAAAAGAACATGAAATTTTCCGAAATTAAAACTTATTAAAAATCCAGCTAATTAGCTTCCCGTACCTCAAATTATTTAAAAGTTAACCTCTTAATTTGTATCCCCTTCCCGGGTGTCGTTAATAAAATTACCAGGACATATAAATCAAACTTAATTTACTGAAAAGTTAAATTGTCTTTTCATTCCGCAACTATTAGCCGAACTCGGCACCGTGAAATTGTGGCTATCTTTCAAAGAAATTCGGCAAAACGTTCACGTCTAGAGCCAGTAATCGACACTGGTTACGATTACTTCCAGTTCGCCTATTATCTCTCGTTTTTATTGCCTACCATCATTTTACAGCTCGCTCCAAGTATTCCCAAATAATCTCTTTGAGAATGAGATTAACATAAAAAAAAAAAAGGTACGCATTAAAAAAATAATGAAATAAGAACCCTTACAAAATGTTACGAATAACCTTATATGTTTTACACTTTACATAGTTCCCAACTGTTTTTTAATAATTTTAAAAACTATCAAAAAATCATTATTAATAAACATTATCAAAGTATTTATAAAAACTTTTCAAAATAACAGAGATTACATTACATTACAAGATAAAAACACTAAAAACAATATAAAAGGACGTTTCGGATTCATTCTGAATCCCTCATCAGCTAATTCCTAACGTAAAATCCAAAATTGACCAAAATTATCAAAGTAACTTAATATTTGCGGCAAGTGATAAAAATAAATTTAAAAAGGCAAAAAAATACCTTTATTTATTCACATTCGACATGTCTCATTGCTCCGACGGCAACATTCTCAAGAATTAAAATGATACAAATATTTTCGCAAAAAACTTTTAATAAAAAATCTAGCAAACAAAAATCACACTACACAAGCATAATGAAATGAAGTGCAATATTAACAAGTAGGAAATTGCTCGTCAAACGTGGCAAATGAGGTGCGTTCGTACTATAACTAGTTTTATAAATATTTTTTGCACCCCATATTGTATCGAATGTATATTTTTTTGCACTTCATAAGTGCATAGTCTGTAACATCATTAAAATGCACTTGCAATAAATTTTTTTCCCATTGCCCGTAACGTAACGAAAAAATTTTGACTGTCCCTGTAATTAAACTATACATCCAATTTTCATAAAATTTGAAATGGCTCGACAAAATTTTGCAATAATTATATTTAAAATTTCAGACCATTACGAAGAATATAACATCATTAAAATGCACTTGCAATAATTTTTTCCCATTGGCCATGATGTAAAGAAAACTTTTGAATGTCCCTGTAATTAAACTCAGACCTGCCAGCTGCTACGAAAAAATCGTAGTTGCTACGATTTGGACCTATAAATTACGATGCTACGAAAATCGGTCTTAAACTACGATTTTCTGCAAAAAACACAAAAGCATTTTTTTGTTTCTAGTTGCGATTTTTATCCCGCGCAGCATATTTTTCAGGAGTGATTCTGTTTCGAAATTTCCAAGTATTCATTTCCGAAAGTTTTAAAAAATTGGCCATTAGTCCGAAAATTCGGACATTAAAAAATGGTCATGAGGAAAAAAAAATTCCGGGCTGCAAAAAAAACTTGTTAACATAAAACACTCTAATCGTGTTTTTGTAAATATTTATACAGGAATCCCCTTCCTTAGAAACAAGAATGCCATTTTAAGAATTCTGGAGGGAGTTCCTTGAAGGGCAAGGTTTGAAATAGTGTGCAAAATCGCACGATTTGCGATAAACTATCGCGAATTTCGACAAATGACCAAGTAAAAAAAAAAAATCAATTTCGTCAATTGGTCGCAGAAGAAAATAAATTTCGTTAAAGGATCGTGGTAAAAGCGTGAATTTTATCAAAATATCGCAGAATACGAATTTCGTCAAAAGATCAGTAAGATAATGCAAATTTCATCGAAAGATTAGTAAGAAAACGCAAATTTCACCGAAAGATCGCAGAAAGAAAACACTAATTTAGTCAAAGGATCATGGTAAAAAAACGCAAAATTCGTCAAAGGATCGCGTAAAAAACGCGAATTTCGTCAATAAAGCTCATGGTAAAAGGTGCGGATTTCAACAAAGAATCGTGATAGGAAAATGTGAATCACGATTTTCGGAAAAAATTGTGAATATCCTGAAATGACGGCGGGAAAAAAATCGCGAATTCCGTCAAAATTTACTGCACTGGGCTAAAAAATTGGAACCAGGCTCCTTTTACAAAATGTAAAAAAAAAAAAACGCTGCGAAACGGAAATAAGCTCTAAAAATCGTATAAAATTTTTCAGAGGAAAAAATTTACTATATTGAGTTGAAAGACGGAAACCTTATTCCTTTTACGAATGTCAAAAGATGGCTGTGAAACACGAAAAACTAACCAACCAACCTCCAGATTAATTTAAATTTTGTGTGCTACGATTTCTCATTTTCAAAGGTTGGCAGGTCTGTAAACTATACATCCGATTTTCATAAAATTTGAAATGGCTCGACAAAATTTTGCAACAATCATATATTTAAAATTTCAAACCATTCGGTTGGGTAGTTTTTGCTCTATTATATGCGGACGGACAGACTGACTGAACGACGACTATAGGTGCTACGTATTTATATAATTACGAACGCACCTAAAAATGGATATTTTTGAATGTGAATTATTGTATATTATTGTTTCATTATTCTGTAGAGCATTTTTTTCCAAATTTTAGGAAGCTCCAAGGAGGCTGAATCATTGCACATATTTTCACTGCGTACGAAGATCTGTATTGATTCTCGTATCTTAAAATTTGGAAAGAAATGTTCTACAGAATAATAAAACAATATAAAATAATTCGCGTTCACAAATATCCATTTTTAATATTGCAGTTAATTTCAATATGCTTGTGTACGCGTGATTTTTGTTAACTAGATTTTTTTTTTTTTTTGCGAAAATATTTGTATCATTTTGATTCTTTAAAATGTTGCCGTCGAAGCAATGAAACATGTTGAATGTGAATAAATAAAGGTATTTTTTGCCTTTTAAATTTATTTTTATCACTTATAGCCAATATTAAGTTACCTTTATGTTTTGAAGGGATTTTTATATATATTTTAATAAACATAACAAAATATGTAAATAATACTTCCGAGTTATACAATTATTCAGCAGTATATGAAATCCAATTTATTAAAATCGACAGATCAAAGAATTATTATATTGGCATGAGTAGCAGGACATTTAGTTGTAGAAAAAAGCAACACTTAGCTGATATAAAGCATAATAGAAAAAAACCACAGCACTTGCAAGATTGTATCAAAAAGAAGCCATCCAAATTCAATGAAAAGAATTTTTTTTTCCTCCAATCTAACACTATTCATCCATTATAAGAAAAACCACAGAAATTGCAACACGTAAAAATTCAATGTGTAACAATACAGCCTCTTTTAACTAAGGAAGATTATGGGTTGAGTTACTCCGTGGTTAGGAGTATGGAAATAAACATCAAAGTAAAAATAAGATAAAATAACGAAAGTAATCTGAGAGAAACGTGAATGATGACGTTTCAAATCATTCATTATACACTTCTCATTTGTCTTGAAAAAAGCTTTGGTGAAGCCGAAACATGTAAACAGTTTATATATAAAGTTTACGGTTTTTATTTATCATCTTTTAGCAATTTATGAAGTATATCGTTATTTTTATTTCATTTTTCAAAACTTAAAAACTGTCGAGAGCCCTTTTAAAAATCAGCAGATCAGTATTTAGAGCCTTAAAATTATTTTAAAATTAAACTCTTAATTGCATCACATTCTCAAGAGCCGTTAAAAAACTCTCGGGGCATAGAAACCAAACTTAATTCACTGGAAAAGTTAAATAGTTTTCATTCCACAACATTGTTACCACAATGGCGGAGTGAAATCTTAGCTATCTTTAGCAGAAATTCAGCAAAATGTTCACTTATAGTGCCAGAAATCAATACTTGTTAGAATTATTTCCAGTTCTTATTATGCTACCTTTTCGTTTTTATTGCATCCCATCATTCTCAAACTCGCTCCAAGCATTCACAAATAATTTCTTTCTGCATCAGATTAATATTTTTCTTTTAAGAAGCAGGCATAAATTAAGAAAAGGATTCTTTAAAACTGTTAAGAATTACCTTATATGTTTAGCACTTTATATGGTTTCTTCAACTATTTTTAATAAATTATAAAACTATCCAAAAATCATTATTATTATTATTTACCAAAACTAACATATGTCCGCAACATAAGTAACATGTTCAGCATTCCCGAAATTAAAACCTATCAACAGCCCTTTTGAAAAATAAACAGATCAGCTCCTAGAGCCTTAAAATTACTTCAAAAACTTAATTGCATCTCATTCCCAACAGAGCTATTAATAAAATTCTCGAGGCATAGAAAGCAAACTTAATTCACTAGAAAAGTTAAATAGTCTTCTGTCCGTAACATTGTTACCACACTCGGCGGAGTGAAATCGTAGCTATCTTTCAAAGAAATTCAACAAAACGTTTATGTCCAGGGCCAACAATTAACACTGGTTACGATTACTTCCAGTTCGTCTACTATATTTCGTTTTTATTGCCTTCCATCATTTTCCAGCTTCCTCCAAATATTCCTAAATAATTTCTTTCTGAATGATACTAACATTAAAAAAAAAAAAAGAAAAAGAAAAAAAAAAGAAAAGAAAGATAAACATTAAAAAGTTCAGCATTCTCGAAATTGAAACCAATCAAGAGCCCTTTTAAAAATCAGCAGATCAGTTTCTAGAACCTTAAAATTATTGCCGAAACGTCAGTGAAGGCTTACTGTGGAGACACGAAAAGTTTTGGTTTCCGTTAGTCTGTCTGTCTGTTCCGCGATAACTACCGTAAAAAGCATCCGATTATCTTAAAATTAAGGATGCATGTTGGTGAAATCCCCGGATTTAGCTGTATAGTTTTTGGTTAAATTTGGTTCATTCGTTCGGAATATATAGAACATTTTATTTTGCGACTTAATGCTTTCCTATAGCAATTCAGACGATTTTTCCATTTTTATTTGTTGAAAAGAAATGGCTCATATGATTAAAGGATTTAAATGCTAAATTAAGGATGATGAAATTTCCTAATTAGAACCATACATTATTCATAGTAGTTTGAAATTTTGTGTATACATTTGTCACAGTTTTTAAATTCGGTGTATAACTTTTATGGAGGGATTTTATATATGTGTTTCAATAATATAAAATATTTTTTTTTAATATAAATTTACTTTTTAAGCACATATTTAATTGTTTTTATTATCTTTTAACTATTACCTAGCAGCGAACTACACCTAAAATATCGTAAATGTGAAAGTATGTGTAATTGTTTGAAGTTAAATCAAAGTCAAAAGGGACGAATTAATGCCTTTGTGTCTTTACATATAGATGGAATTTACCACAGAAATAAAGAAAGACTATGTTCTATTTATTTTGTTCAAATATTTTTCTTTTAAATTAAAAAGTTCATTATTTTCATAAGGAATAATTCGACATTTTGCTATGAAATTTAACAATCATTTTTCTTTCTTTTTGCCGTTGCCACGAAAATTCAATCCCGGAATAAAAATTTATCCTAAACAGTTAATTTTGATTTGAAAGATTTTTATGTGCGAGAAGAAAATGAAATAAAAAATAGACATGAATACGCCTTCATATTAGAAATAAAGTGAAAATACGAAAAGAAGGTGAATTTGATCTCATATATCAAAAATAAAACGAATACGCTTTGAGGTTGAAATAAAAGGGGCTTGTGTTATGATATTAATTCTTATTATTAAAAAAAAAATGTTACTAATATCTCATGGTTTATCATTTGAACACAGCTAACAGAAATGTTAATTCTTAATCGAAAATTCCAATGAGGAAAAAAAAACTTTTGAAGAGCAAATATATAGTAAATATCAAAATTATGCACCGCAAAATTATCGCTGTCGAAAATGACGTCATGGTATCGGGAAATAAATATTTTCATCCTTAAAAACCAAGCATTAACTAGATTGCCTGAAAAAATGTTTTTTGACGGGTGTTACTTCTTAATGCCGCCTCATTTCAGAAAATATGAATAAAAATTATTTTATTTTTAAAGGAAATTACATTTTCATTCATAAAACCTAAACGTTTAATATAATTGCGTCAATGTAAATCATTTTCTGTGTTACCAGTATTGAAAAATAAGGCTCGGAAGTGTAAAAAGAAATCTAAGATTTGCGCTAACCATTAGCGCAATCAATAAAAAGTTACGTATGTAAATTAATAAGACCACGGGGGGTTCAGGGGGGCTCCGCCCCCTGAAGAAATCTACTTTATTATTTAAAAAATATACCAGAATTAACAGCTCATGAAAATTTCGAAATATCCTCCCATAACGTTTTTAATTTAATGCTTCTAATGTCTGAAAACTTCGTATTTTTTATTCTTATAAATAATTACATAATTTGAAAACTTTAAATTGCGGTTTGCAGGAAACTGAATATTACCAAAGTGAGTCTAAAAACAATGACTTGCAGAGCTGACCTTGAGGCTCCTGATCTGCAGATTTACTAGTTTTAAAATTAAACAAACTCTTAATTGCATCTCATTCTCAAGAGCCGTTAATAAAATTTTCGAGGCATAGACACCAAACTTAATTTACCAGAAAAGTTATACAGTTTTCATTCCACACCTATGTTGCCACACTCGGCGAAGAGAAATCGTAGCTATCAATTGCAGAAATTCAACAAAACGTTCATGTGTAAGGCCAGAAATCGAGCCTGGTTAGAATTACTTCCAGTTCTCATGCTGCCGTTTCGTTTTTATTGCCTTCCATCATTCTCGAACTCGCTCCAAGTATTCAAAAATATTTTTTTCTGTATGAGATTAACATTAAAAAATAAATAAAAAATGAAAATTACGCATTAAAAAAGTAAAGGAAAAGAATTCTTAAAAAATGTTAAGAATAATTTTGCGTTTTGCACTTTATACGGTTTCTATAACTAAAAAACTATCCATAAATCATTATTATATGACTATTATTTTCCAAAATTAACATATTTCCGCAAATTAAGTAACACGTTCAGCATCTCCAAAATTAAAACCTTTCAAGAGCCCTTTTAAAAATCAGCAGATCAGTTCCTAGAACCTTAAAATTATTTAGAAATTAAACAAATGCATCTCATTCTCAAGAGCCGTTAATAAAATTCTCGAGGCATAGAAACCAAACTTAATTCACCGGAAAGGTTAAATAGTTTTCATTCCACAACAATGTTGCCACACTCGGCGGAGTGAAATCGTAGCTATCTTTTATAGATATTCAACAAAATCTTCACGTATAGGGCCAGAAAGCGAGACTGGTTAGAATTATTTCCAGTTCTCATACTGTCTTTTCGTTTTTATTGCCTGCCATCATTTTCCAGTTCGCTCCAAATATTCCCAAATAGCTTCCTGAATGAGGATAACGCCGTTGGAGAAAATATTAAATACAGCCGCTGTTTATTGTGTTTTGGAATATTTCTGAACGCTAATCAACGTCGTTATGGAGAAAAGATTTAATTCAAACACCCCGAACGAATAAATTGAAAAATTATCATGATTGTTTCCGATACATACATTCAAGCCTTGCAGAAAGATACCCTGGAGTTTTCAATGTCGTATTTATTTGATGTTCTAATAATTCTATTCTTTCAAAAGGAAATTATTTCGTGAAACAGTACTTCAGAGCGGAATGATACTCCGATTAATCTATAGAAAACATTTGTTAAGCAAATGTCCCAATTAAAATTGTTGCCTTTGGTAATAAAGAAGAAATATTTCTTAGTTTTTGAAATAAAACAAATATATCGCCCCTGAAAAATAAGCTAAAAATCTACACTTCTGTACTCGAAAACCTGAGCATATATATAGATATAATAATTTAGCTATAACAAATGCGAATAAAAAAATTCATGTAATTAAAAATTCAGATATAGCTGCCAAAACCTTCCGATTTATTGAGTACCACTATTTCCGCATAGTAATCACCTTTTTTAGTAGCAAATTTTTGTGAATGAATACAGCTAACAGTTCAATTTGGAAATAGTGGTAGGAAATTGAAAATTTTGGATGCTAAGCACATAACCACCGATTTTTTTTTTTTTGGTGTGTGCGTTAAATGCACGATATCATACGCAAAGAAAAAGCATAACACGAGGAATGTCGAGAAATAGCAAGATATGAGCCCATCTTCTTGTGATGGAAGATTTAAATAAAAATACAGCGAGAGGTGGACGGAGTTTTTTTTTTTTTTTTAATCTCAACATGAAGGTTGAAGTTCCGTTAAGGCTGCTAGCCACTCAATTTCCAAATTCCCCTTGGTAATGTTAAGTCTATGAGCGTTTGATGCGTTCGTATATTTAAAAATCTCTTCGGGAAATAAATATTTTTAACTTCTTTTTTTCTGTGTACACCTTTTAAAGGATGTCTCTTTTTCCTTAGTTGACAAAATATTTCTAAAATCTATGCTTAATTTTATATGAAGTGTTAAAATTCTACTCCCAGTTCGTCTGTTTTTATAACATAAAATATTAAATTAAGTATAGATTTTATAAATGTTTTGACAACTAAGAAAAAAAGTGACATCTTTTAAGAAGAGAACACTGAAAAAAGAAGTTCAAAATGTTAATTTCCTGTGGAGATATTTTAAATATAAGTATGCATCAAACGCCCAGAGACTTAATATTACCAAGGATAATTCGAAAGCTGGGTGACTAACAGCCTTAAGCGCCACATAGAAGATTTAAGCAAGAATTCTAGGTGGATTCCAATGTTTATGTTTACAAGTTTATTATGTTATTGATATGGCTGAATTGTCGTAAGCATATTATTTGTTTGAGTAAATATTAAATGTTGCATAAAATTGAAGAGTTAATAGTTCCAAGTAATAGAAGAGTTAATAGTTGAAGAGTAATATTCAGTTGTAGTTATAATCCAAGTGAATCTTTAAGTAGGTAGGGTCAGGTGGGGTAAAATGGGTATAAAATTCACTATTTTTAGATGTTTAGTTAAAATTTTCTGGCAAATGTTAAATAATTAAAACTTTTTTTGGTATTTTCTTTACATTGCATATTCTAGGAATGAAAATACACAATTTTTATCTATTAGGCTGCAAAAGTATGTCTACAACAAAACATTTAATAGGTATATGTTTGCTATACCCATTTTACCCCATGCAGGTGAAAATGGGTATATAAAAGTTTAACAATAAATACTGTATAAATAGATTTGCCAGAGATTATATAATGAAGTAATGTGGAAAACAGTGTTATATAAGTCTTTAAAAATGTCAAAAAAAATTTTAAATATAAAATTTAAGTTAATTGATAAATGAGAAACTTTACTATGAATCAATCTTAGGTGAAAATGAAAACATTTTTTGGCTATATTTACTTCAACTCTTCTTCCCATCCTGTTTGTTACATTATAAGTGTTAAAAGTCTATCAAAAGCATAATAACCGAGATTATTAAACATTGGTTCATTTAATGTTCGTATTACCTGCTTTTTTTTTTCAATATAATTTACGAGAATGTCCATTGTTACTCTTGTGAAAGTTAGAGCAAAGTTTTGGAAAAACGTCCAATTATTTATTATAAAATATAATTAGGATAAAATTGATATAACCAGTTAAATACCATCATGATCCAGTCGCATAAAATATATCTAATTTGTAACAAAATTTTGATTTATTATAAGACAAGTAAAATGCTTTTGGTTGGAAATTAGATATATTTTATGTGAGTAAAACACAATAATATTTAACTAGTTATATCAATTTTTATGTTAATAAAATAATTGTAAGTAGTTCTGAAAATTTGCTCTAATGGTCACAAGAGTAATGAATTAATGTATACTACCCCTGTACCTTCAGCATCAGGGAAAACATAAAATGCAACCAATCTTGGACTTTTTCAAGAATTTTACTTCATATTCCATCATCTTCAATATTACTAATTTTGCCAATGACTTCTTTGTTTGTCTTTTTTCCCAAATACTGAACCTTCAATCATGCATCTACAGATACATTTATTTTTACTTTGGTTATATCTTCCCCACATTATAGTCTAATTTGAGCCTCATCTAACAATTTCTCTCCTTTTCCATTTTAACTATTTTGGTGTTCCGGTTATCAGAATAATTCTTTAACTGTTTCATAATGTCTTCATTTGTTAGAACTTCATTGGCTTTAGACATGCTTATGCTTCAGCTTTGAAGTTTTACTAAGATTATTTGGAGATGTGGCAGATTGATATTTGTCAAGAAAGCAAGGATGTGTCAAAGCCACAGTGTTCTTACTTTTGTCAACAATTCTGGTTTTTAATTTTCTAACTCTTTCGATTAACTCTTCTTAAAATTTCAAATCAAATTAGCAACTGACATGCCATCTAGAAATGGAATATTTCTAGAAATGGGCAATGATTTGACTAAATTATGTACCGAGAATTTCAAGTCTTACCGATCTTGAGAATAACGCACTGTGAATTATAAACATTTTAAAGTATTTTTAAAACTTATTCTATTCTGATTCCAGTAAAATAAAGAATTTTATTCAGAAAAGTTCTATACAACACTTTAAAAATACTACAAACGTTAAGCCTAACACTATACCCATTTTACCCCATTTATAAGATTTAAGATAAAACAACAAAAACAAAAGACAATTTATTGTTTGTAGTTTGGAAAAGTATTAGAAGTGCTTAATGAACAAAGTGAAATAAAACAAATGAGTTTATATCAAATATTATGAGCTGCAGGAAGAAGTTTAATCAGACCACATGTGGCAAGAAATTGTCCTCAAACGGTTTTATTGTTGCCACTCAAATAGAACAAACTATAAAAACAAAAATAAAGTAGGAGTAAAAAGCTTAAGCATCAAGCAATCATGTATAATTTTGAAAACTATAAATATGTTAAGAAAATTGAAAAAATTAAACAATATTTTCTAACTACCCATTTTACCCCACCTGACCCTAAATAATAAAACCCTACACTTCTATACAGCTGATTTAACAAAAACAATAAATGATAGTACCGATGCTTATTTTCTCATAAAATAAAAGTTATTTTCATCTAAGTTTACAAAATGCCTTCAGGGCAGTGTGACTAAGAAAGCAAGAAATTTTCAAAATTATTTAACTTAAACCCTTTTGTACTGGCGTTTTTGTACATGTAGATTTTTGAGTTCGACAGTAGTTAATGCATATTAGAATTAAAAAAACATAAAAAATTCCAGGTTCGCTTAAAGATAAGGAAACGTCGAGGTGAAAACATCGCCCTAAACATCGAGAAACATCGAGGTGAGGGAGCAGTACAGGAGCCAGAAATATATGGCAGGCAGGAACAGAAAGCAAGGGGCGAGTGACCCATACATCGGATGTTTCTGCATAGTTACAATCTCGCCAATAACTTTGCCAAAAAAGTTACAATTTCTTGGCGGCGATTTTCCGAGAGAGATTTACATAGAATAATTGGCAGATATCGCCTTTAGCCTTGTATTCATTTTAAAATCCCATGAGCATTTTAGAACGTTGTACCTTGACAATATAGATGGGCTTTTGAAGTGACTATTGGAATTTTTGACCGCGGTTTAGCAAACCAAATAAGGAAACATAAAGGAGGCATTTATATTTTCTGCCTAAACTAAACTTAGATGGGGGTAGAGGCTCTTAGCGGCTACCATATATGGATATGAAATGGTGTAGATACGAATGGAAGGTGAAAATCATAGCATATGGTTTTATAACGACTAATTTAGGAGGGGCTTTATGTCTATTGCGAATTTTAAAGATAGGGAATGTATTTAAATAAAAGCGGTTATGCTAAAGGTTTATTAAGATACGTGTACATGACTTTGGATGTAGTTGCAAGTTAAATTAAATGAAAAAGGGGAAATTTTAGGATATATTAAAGGAAAGGGGAGATTGTATTAATATATGATTTTTGATATTATACCTTTACAATACAAAATTTTGAGGATTTGCAGATCATTCACCTGTTTCAAGCCCTTTATTGTTGCGTGAATTTGGGTAATAGATAATTATATAATAATTTCAAACGATGACATATGCCCGAGAAATCAATCTAATTACGTGAATTTGTATTCACATTGCTAACAAGGTGTAAAAACAACAGAGTGAAAAAGTATCCAGGCTAATATTCGAACCCTGGCCTGATACTTTTTTACCCTGTTGGTTTTACGCTTTGTTAGCAATATGAATAAAAAATCACGTAATTAAATTTAAATAGATAATTATATTGATATTTTAAGGAGACTAGTAAGTTTAGATCCATATGTATGAACCTAAATTACCAGTCCCTTAATCCCTTCGCGACTTTTACAAAAATTTTTATCTTTTATCATCGGTTTTTCAAAACAAAATTTGTGTAATTTAATCGGGAAAATGCCCTGATTAAATAAGGCAAAATTTACACTAAAAAATAACTGGCGGAAATAAACAACTAACCTGAGCACTTTATGCGGCACGTATACGTGACGCTCGTCCCCGATGGGTTAAAGTACCAACTTAAAAGAAAATGGGGGGTGGGGGAGGGGGTGCTCTATCTGTCATCTATAGTGCCATTTTATACAAAAAAAAGCAATGAATGTGTATTAGTAGAGTTATTTTAATTTCAGATTTGAAGAAATTAAGGAAGGATTTTAAAATTCAACTGAGGAATTTCGCAGACTAGATTACTTTAATCTTTAATTGAAACTCATTTTCAAACAACGATAACAAAATTTCTACGGCGAATAATCCAAAATTAATTTACTGCAAAAGTAAAGCTGTTAAAAAGATCCTTTACATTGCACTACTACGTGATACCGCAGTTATCTATCACAGTAATTCAGCAAAACGTTCACGTCCAACGCCAGTAATTGACGCTATTTAGAATCCTAGAAGAGCAGTGTCCTACTCCCAGTTCTCCTACTATCTTTCCGCTTTTATTGTTCTCCCGTAATTTTCATGTTTGCTTTTCAAGTATTCCCGGATAATTTCTTCTTGGATGAAGTTAACGCCATCGAAGTAAATATTAAGTACAGCCGCTATTTTTTGTGCTGTAGAATCTGACTCACCAAAACGTCTCCGTTATGATTAAAAAATGAGAAAAGTTAAAAGTTTCAATCAAATAAACCCGAAAAAACTTTAAAATTATGACGATTGCTTTTAAGAGTTCATACTCATCCACCTCATCAAAAAATATAGTACATATATCAGCAATAGATTTAATTTTCCATTTACCTCAATTGTAAAACGTTGGAAAATATCTACAAACACAAGTATTTGCCCCAAAATCTGCCGACTCATACAAACCCATGTATAAAAAAACTTATTGTTGCCTTATTTATAATATTAAAGAAATAGTATTAATTTTTTTAATCAAACAGATCCTTTGAAAGAAGAAATTGTCATTTAATGTTGAGTTTGCATTATGATGCAGTATAACCCCCCCCCCCCCCCAAGGCACAGGTAGAACCAATCAACGTGCCTCATTGGTTATTTAAAAACGGCTGAATGGTTGGGTTTTATGATTTAACGCCTGGAATGCCAACGTCTAGGACGATAATGCCATAAATGTAAATGGAGCTTTTGAGTTATCCTTAATATATGGGAGAATAGGTTCTCCAAGCAAAATGTCTATCGATGATTATCTTACTAACAAGTAATATAAAAATTTTGTTTTTAAAGTCAATTCCTACTTAGGCCATCAAATAAAAAATTAATATAATGCCTTAAGCTAATATTAGTTTTTGTTGCACTAAAATATCTCAATTTGTTGATTTTCTACAAGTAGGTTTACAATGGAAGTCTATGGTAATTTGGCGAAATATTAGAGATATCGCCAAGCTGGCGTCACTTTTGACGACTCATTTTGGTCGCCAAATTTGTCGATATATCGCCAAGTTGGCGACAGAACAGGGTCCCCCCTATGGTACCTCCCTTATAGATATGAAGATGCATTAAATGCTGTTCAATAACCAATGGCCGCCATTTTGTCTCCCATATAAAACTAAAATTAATTAAAATTTAATTAATGAATTAATATTTGAAAAATCTGTATTAACATCAATTGTCATCCAGTACAAGTTTTAAAAATTTATTTCAACTTGACAGGATGAGTAATAGGTATTTTATTAACGATTGAAAATTTGAACAAGATATATAAATAAATATAGGGAGAGTTTGAACTAATAGTAGGAATTGAAAAAAATCTAGCCTATATTCTCAAACTAAGCTGTTTAACAATTTAATTTTTTGTGTTTGAATAATTCCTTCTTCGGTTCTTAGTTTGATTTCAATATGACACCGCAACGTATGCGAACAGTAGCTATTGTTTGCATTTTCCAGAGTAAGTTATCGCTTTTCCATGTTTTGGGATACATTTTCAGGTTTTCCTGAGATTTTACAACCAAATCCCCCCCCCCCCCCCCGAAATTTCCAATGTTGACCTGAGGAGCACAAACTCTGTTCTATTGTCATCGTGGAAACATATTTTAGTTTTCTTCAAGGCGTAAAAATTGGCTACGCTTATACGAATACAGAACAAGAAATAATCGTCATCAATATAATGAGTATACGTAAACATGTCTAGATATGCTTTTAAACTGTTTTATAAAATTGTCCTTACTTTTGTATTTGTTTTTAAATAATTATGAACAGAGGTATTTTTTTTTCCACTATGTCTAAACATGTTTACGACTAGGACCATATAAATCTTTTAATGTTAAACTCGCAGCCAATTAAAATACAAATAGAAATATAATCCAAGAAATTTAAGAAAAACTTGAAAGTTATCAAAAATGTTCATAGAAGAATGAAATAGACATTAAGACATGCCTGTTAAAGCTAAGAAAAATGGAAAATTTAGAAAATTGTACCTGTATTTTCGCATCAGAATTTCCCCCAGGTTTAAAAAAGGGCAGGGTGCTTCTTGCAGAAAAAGGGCATTTTTGGATTCCGAAGGGCATGTTTTGGATTCTTAAGGGCACTTTTTTTAAAGCATTCTTTTGATTTTTAAAACTGCATTTAATATTTAATAGACAGAACACTATTTTAAAGACAGCAATGAGTCAATTTTTACTAAGCAAGTAAATTTTTTAATAAACAAAGGAATAAAGGCACTTTTTTCAGCTGGGGACAACAAGAGTGCTAATGTTTTTCATCAGGGGCAAGAGGGGTGTTATTTTGTAGACGTAAGGGCAGGCAGGGTGCAGCCCCCTCCTGAAACTGTCTAGGGGAAACTCTGTCGTATTATTGGGATTCATTATAAAAGAATTCTTATAATTAAAAATAAATTTTTACATTACGTTCACACCATTCCAGAAATATATATAATTCATTTCCCCAGAATTAAAATTCATTAAAAATTATTCCAGAGCTCAGCTGATCATTTTTCACAAGCCTTAAATTATTCTAAAGTTAACCACTAAACTAAATCTAATTCTCGAGGAGCATTAACAAAACTCTAACCCAAGTTTAATTGAATGGAAACGTGAAATTTTTAAAAAGATCCTTTCATTTCATCCCTAAGCGGCCAAAACCGACGAAGCGAAACAGTACCTATCTTTCACATAAATTCAGCAAAATGTTCACGTTCAGAGCCAGTAATAGACACTGGTTAGGATTATTCCTAGTTTTCCCCAACTATTTCACCTCTTTTATTGTACTCTTATCATTTTTCGGCTCGCTCCAAAAATTCCAATATAATTTCTTTCTGAATTAGGGTAACGCCACCGGAGTAAATAGTACAGCGGCTGTTTATTGTGCTTTGGAATCCTTTCTCCACGCTATGATGAGAAGATGAATAAAGTTTAAATTCAACAAACCCCAGCAAATAAACTTTAAACTTATTACGATTGTTTCCGATACACCATGCCCCGGAAAGATAACTTGGAGTTTACAAAACAGTATTTGATGCTAGAACAAGTTCTATTCTTTATAAATGAAACGATTTCTGGGTCCACAAATTAAAGAATGATAGAATTTTACATCGAAAACTTTACAACAGGAAACTCCAAATTAAAAGTTGACTTTAGAGATAAAGAAAGACGTAATTTTCTAGAAGAGAATATGTATATATTTAATATACATTTTTTCATGAAAACTATCTTTATAAATGAAAGGGGTAGACGGTGGAGGGTATCTATAATTAATCTTGCCTTTTCAAATTATGAATGAAAGCACGCATAATAATCGCCATCATTCCAATCAGTGTTGAATTCAGACACTTTTCTCCGGGAGGGATTTCTGTGGCTTCGGGGGTGGGGGGGGGGACATTATAGAGTTATATACTTTTTGACCATTTAAAACACAAAATATCAAATCTTCCGGGGAGGTGGGGGACATCTCATTGCTCCGAGGGGGAATGCCCGACCCGGGCCACCCCCTGAAATCAACACTGATTCCAATAACCTAAATTTAGCCACGTCTAAGAATGAAATTCTATTAGTGATATTAAAAAAAATAAATAAATAAATAAATAAAATAATAAATACTCGTCGATCAAAACAATGACCGGTAGCAAGAGACATGTACTTTCTTCTTTAGATTATTTATACAATTATTCATTGAATTAAATAAATTAAGTAGTTAATCCAAAGAGCATAACAAATAAAGATAGCTAATTTGTCGACTTACATAAGCAATAAAGATATTTTCTCCCTTGTCGCAGAGAAAAAAGAAATGGGCATTCTTCAAATAACGGAAATATTCCGGTATCTCTGCTGCCAGGAACATTTTCGTGAATTGAAGAAAGTGTTTCTGAGATATTAGCGGGCAAAGACTACTAGTTTAAATAAACTGAACAAAATAGTCACGCCCAGATTCAGGTCAATAATCGACACCAGTATTACTTCTACTTTTCTTCAACAATTTTAATACTTATATTGCCCCTCCTATCATTTCTTGACAAGCTCCAAATATTCAAACATATTTAGTTTAATTCAGAATGAAATTAATACCCTTGGCGTAAATATTAAAATACAGCCTTTGTTTAGTGCGCTTTGGAATATTAATCCACTGTAATTGTCGCAGTTATGGGCAGAAGATATGGGAAATTTAATTCAAACAAACCTCATCAAATAAAATTTAAAATTATTACCACTGTTTCCGATGCATCGCATCCTGCAAAGGTATCTTTCAATTTACCACACAGTTTCTGGTGCTACAGCAAAATGTATTATTCTCAATTAAAATTATTTTAGTATATGTACAAATTGACGAAAGGTGGAATATGACATCGAATACCTTACAACAGGAAAATTCGAATTAAAAGTTGGCTTAGAGATATAAAGGAAGCTATTTTCTAGAAGAAATCACCAGTTATCAACACTAGATAGAATTACTTCCAGTTTTACTCTACTGTTTTAACTCTTATTGCCGTCCCATCATTTTAGGCTTGCTCCAAGTATCTCAGATAACATCCTTCTGAATGAGGTAAAACGTCGTCGAAGTAAATATGCAGTACAGTGACTGTGTTTATTGCGTTTTAGAATGCGGAATATTTCTCGCCGCTAATAATCATCGCCTTTTATGAAGGAAAGATTAATTCCACCTATGTCCTAAACAAATAAATGGAAAAATTATCACGATTGTTTTAGATACATCCGAGCACTATAAAGATACTTTCGGGTTTTCTATGTCATATTTGATGTTCCGACAATTTTATTCTTTCAACAGGAAATTATTTCGTGAAACAGGATATTTTAGAGCAAAATGATACATAATTTTTTAACCCTTTGCACTCGAGAGGTGACCTCTCACTTACCACTAGTGTTACAAGGTGTTCCGCGTAAATCGGGGCTCCAAATGCTCTAGACACCAGTATTTTAAATACCAGTAAAGTTATTTTCTTCACTTTATTTAATGGCAGAATTATCTGCGATTAAAGATGGCGATATAAACTGTAAGAAATTAGTGGTATCCAGAGCATTTGAAACATTTATGCGGGACACCTGGAAGCACTAGTGGTGAGTGAAAGTCACCTCTCGGGTTCAAGTGGTTAATTTTACGATAATGGTACCATACATCTAAAACATACCGATGCAAGCGCACCAATTAAAATTGATTTTAGCTGTAACGAAGAGATATTTCCAAAGTCTTTGTAAAATATGTCAAAAATCTTAAGATCCACCACACAGTCTAGTCCAGTACAGTAAAACCATCATAACAGACATTCCCGAACAGCGGACACTTTTTCAATACCCAATATCGGGATGTAATGAAGTGGATACAATGGTTATACGCCCTATAATTTCAGTTTTTTTTTTTTTTGTTTTTTTTTAAGAACCCCCGTGTACCCCTCTGTTTCTCATGCAATGCCATAACATATACTCTCTAGCACATAAACTTTGTCTAAAGCGTATACCTGCTGGTTGTTTTGCAACTGTACTACCGCCCAAGATATATATTTGCATATTTTTTAACCTCTGAAAAGCGGACATCTCCGGATACCCAGACAAATTCTGCACTCCCAGGGTGTCCGATATTCAGACGCTTTGCTGTATTATCTGTTTTAACCCTCCGCCTACAAGACGGATCCAATGGACCCGAGACCCGACAAGTGCATTCAAAATAATTTTACTGATGAAAAAAAAGATTGAAAAATCTTTTTGAAAATGTTTTTGTGAAAATGTCACATTTACAGAATTTTTAGTTTTTTCCCCCATGAGAAAAATCATTTTGAATGTACTTGTCGAGTCCATTGGACCCGTCTGGAAGGCGGAGGGTTAAGCATACCCGTAAATTTAGGATATCATTAAAGTGCACAAGGTTTTTATTATTATTATTAATAACCCCTTCCCCCGCCCCTTAATAGAACAATCAAACTAGTACATTAAAAGAACAAGATCAGGAGCCAACATTTGAGTAGTTCCATTAAAAAAGAAAATTCGAGGGGTGTCAATTTAATCTCAAACATTTCCTCTCATGTTCAACCGGCCAAACCGTCCGATTTATCCATCGCCGCAAATCGAGAAACAATTATGACTTTTCTACTAAGAAGCTTCACATAAAGGTCTCTTTCAATTTTCATTTTACTCTCGAGTAGTTCTATAGAAATGATTCTGTTAGCGAATAAATCTGTCATCGCTTAGGTTATTATTGTGAAAAATCAATCAACAAAATGAAATCTCAGACGTCTTATTAAGTTGATGCATAACTGAAGAAAAATTATAAACCTTTGATAAATTTATTTCAAGGTATAACATAAATCTATTATCATAAAGAAGGCAACTATATTCAGGCGGAGTGTTAAGCATAATCATAAATCTAGGTTGATCTCCTTAAAGCGTACATGAAGGGTTTTTTTTTTTAAATTAATAACACTACCGCCCTTTAAAAAAACTATCAAACTAGTACATTAAAAGAACAAGATCAGGAGCTTACAATACAGTAGTTCCGTTACGAAAAAAAAAAAATTCGAAGGTTGTCAATTTAATCTAAAGCATTTCCTCTCATGTTCAACCGGCCTAACCGTCTGATATATCCATCGCCGCAAATCGAGAAATAATTGAGACTTTCCTACTAAGAAGCTTCACATAAAGGTCCCTTTCAATTCTCATTTTAATCTCGAGTAGTTCTATAGAAATGATTCTCTTTGCGAATAAATCTGCCATCGCTTAGGTTAATATTGTGAAAAATCAATCAACAAGATAAAATCTCAGACGTCTTATTGGGTTGATACATAATTGAAGAACGATTATAAACCTTTGATAAATTTATAACAAGGTATAACATAAATCTATTATCGAAAAGCAAACAACAAAGATGCAGGCGGAGTGTTAAGCATAACCGTAAATCTAGGTTGATCTCATTAAAGCGTAGATGAAGGGTTTTTTTTTTTCTAATTAATAACACCCAGTGATTTAGTCGTTAAAAAAAAAAAAAAAAAAAAAAAAAAAAAAGCAGAGGGCATATGCTCTAAGCAGAGGTTATACCCTCCAGGCAGAGGCACACCTTACAGTGTATATACAATAGCTCTTTTGAGAAACAAAGGGTATACGGTGTTCCTTAAAAAAATCCAGAAAGTATACGGCGTATACCACTGTATACCCTCCTCTACATCCCTGATAACACCCCGCCTCTTAAAAAAACTATCAAACTAGTACATTAAAAGAACTCGGGAGTTTATAATACAGTAGTTCCGTTACCAAAAAAAAAGAAAATTCGAGGGTTGCCAATTTAATCTAAAGCATTTCCTCTGATGTTCAACCGGCCAAACCGTCCGATTTATCCATCGCCGCCGAGAAATAATTATGACTTTTCTACTAAGAAGCTTCACATAAAGGTCTCTTTCAATTCTGATTTTACTCTCGAGTAGTTCTATAGAAATGATTCTCTTAGCGGATAAATCTGTCATCGCTTAGGTTAATATTGTGAAAAATCAATCAACAGGATGAAATCTCAGACGTCTTATTAGGTTGATATATAATTGAAGAATGATTATAAACCTTTGATAAACTCATGTCAAGGTATAATATAAATCTATTATTTTAAAGCAGGCAACAATATTAGCAGACATGAAAGTGGGAAATGGAAAAAAAAGGTGGGCATTTTTTTCCATCTGTACACAATAAGGCGAAACTTGTACAATTTAGACTCATTTTAACAGTTATTCATACAATAAAATGAATTATAACTGTACATATGATTTTTATTTTCTTTTTGTAACTTAGGAAGTATTAAAAGGAAAAATAAATAAATAACAATAAATGTATAAATTCATTAAATCAAAAAAGAAAGTTGGAAACAGTTTGATAAAAGTATAATAAATCCATTCCAATGTATCTGATGAACACATGTGAAGTACAGAGATTAATTTTTCAAAATAAATGTATTCTTTTGAATGATTTGACTCTTGTAAAGAAATACATTTTCAAAAATGCATCACTGAAATTACCCAGAAGTGTTTTATAAATAGAATAAAATATTCTATTTCAAAAAGAACCTTATGGAAACTTCATTTCACTAGTTAAATAACTTAATTTACATGACTTTCAAATGCTTATAATAAAAGCTTGCCTTTGATTTGATAGTGCAGAAATTCAGAACAAACTCCAAGGATTTGAGTAGACAAAATGTTTAATTATTAAGTTTTCTAGACACCCCCCCCCCCCCCCACACACACACACATGTTTCTAAAGTTTTCTTTGTATTTTTGCATCAAACCAGAGAATGTCCAAATTTGCTTTTAAAAAGGTGATATTCCTCCTTTACGAGGAACTCTTTCATGCCTGATTCGGGCGAATGGGTGGAATAAAGAAATGAAAAATTGAAAACCCATTTCAAAATGACTCGTAACAAAGTGACCCTTCATATAATTGACAAAATGTATTTCTGCCATATTTAGGACCACTCTAATTTTTTTACGCAGTGTATAAAAAGCTGAGCTATTTATAAACCTTTTTCTTTGAATTTTCTGTGTATATATATATATATATATAATAATTATACAAAATTAAAAATTGTAAAATAATAAAAAAAATATTATAGGACGGTTGGGTGAGTACAAATTAGAGTACGGAGGAGGGTGGTGTTGTCTGGAAAATACGCAATGGTTAATTTATTATTTTTAAAAAATGGGGCATTTGATTTATAACTACGTTGCTAATACACATTTTATAATGGATGTTGATCCGATGCTTTTATATGTATAACAGTGTAGTTATATTTATATATTTATCAATTCATATTAAATTTATTCATATTCATTAATATTTAATAATGTTAATTATCAACTTGTATATAAATTTTAGCTTACTCGGAACAATATCATATTTTCTAATACCTAGTATACTATCTTAAATAAGAATAAAATACATAATGGGTGTATTTGTTATGCCTAATGCTATGACAGTATGGATTTTAATTCGGTAATTTGATTTTTTTATTTTTCCTCCATCCTTTTTAATCTTGTTTCATTTTGAACTTAATTAGTGTTCAATGGTTTATTTCTCGGTTTTATGTGTGTGGGTAGTCCCAAATTCATATTCCTTAGCTAATTTATGGCTAATATGAAGATGAAACCACACATTTTATTTGTGGAACTTAAGGCATTTGGGAACCGACGATTCTGTCTAAGTTCTACAAATTTCCATTATTCCATTTCTGTTATTCAATTTCTGCTGTTTTTTACTGTGTTTTTGGAATCTATTTTAAGTGTGGTGAGGGGAACTGTATTTGTTAATGTCATTTTATTCATAATTTCACAGTTTTTTGTTGGTGGTCGGTAATGTTTATTTAATGGTTTATATATATATATACATAACACTTTAGGTCAGGGATGGCGAACCTATGGCACGCAATGACAAACACACATATGACAAACTTGGCATATAAGAAAACTTCTCTGGCACTCGAAAAAAGTTGGATTATATTGTGTTTATGGAGAACAATCCATTTTATTTTTATTTATTTGTTTTTTTTTTACAAAAGTATAGTTTTGTGTAACAGATATATAACTTATTTTAAAATAATCCGTTATTTTTGAATGATCTAACATATTATAAATTTCAATGGAAGAGCCTTGTAGCGTAACTTTCTCGCCAAACCTTTCACTACAGAGTTTTACAAACCATTTTGCTTCTTTATCAAATTTCAAACGTTTTACTTTTGAAAATTGAATATTAAGAGATAGTTTGCATATTAACATACCTAATTGACACGCTTTTTACTTTAGATTAGGTTTTATTTTATTTAGGTTTAGGGTTTCAAGTTATTTTAGGTTTTATTATAATTGGGTTTTAATTTTGAAAATTGAATTTTAATTATCAGTGTAAATATCATAATTATGTATCTATTGAACCTGCTACTATCTGAAGAACTAAAAATGATCCGATTTGGAAGTATACAATAAAAGAAAATCTCATTTATAGATTATTAATATGAAATTCGATACGACATGGCTATATTGCTGAGTAAATACAGTATAATAAATAAGTTAGGAATCGAATTTAGTATAAGTGTAAAAATACTTAAGTAAAAATTCTACAAATATTAATTATTGATTTTACCAAAGTTAAAATGTTTCTGGCACGTCAGAATGTTGGTACATAATAATTTTGAAATTTTTGGCAAGCATACTCAAAAAGGTTCGCCATCCCTGTTTTAGGTGCTTATTACAAAGATTAAGCCGCTTAACTATCTGCCTGGGCTCTAACTTTTGTGAAAAAGAGGAGGCTAAACAATATTCTAGCGTTCTTAGAATTGAAAGAAAGACCCAAACCGCTTATAAATACAATAGTTGGATTAAAAATTGATTCTTTTATGTTGTAATAACGAATACAATATAAAATAAAAATAATTTAAATACATTTAACTTAGAATTAATTACCTTTATCTAGACTTGTCACATATAAATTGATATATCTGGATCTCCGTGAGACTCTACCTATGAAACGCTGAAAAGTGTTTTTCAGCTATATAGAATAGGTGGGGGTAAAGATACGCACTTTCCATACATTTTGATCGTTAACTGTCTTACATTGGTCTAAACCTATGTAATGCGTGATTAAAATGTTAGATTAGAACCGTAGGCAAGTGCCACCATCAACCGACATTCTGTCAAATTATAATCCTGTGAGAAATTGCATTTGAAAAAAAAACATTGCTCTGCGTATCTTTGGCCCATCAGTTGGGGTAAAAGTACGCAGTGGTGGGGCAAAGATACGCAGTGCATATTTTTGCCCCATTACCAATAAAACGAATGAGTTATGCAAAAGCATTAGTAAATTTCACTAGTATTTATAGTTAAACTGAAAAATGTAAGTTAAACCATGGAAAAATCAGCGGTCTGTGAGATCGCAAATAGCAGTTAACATTATTGCATAAATACTGTGAGCGGTCCCAAAGACCCCTTGATCGTAGAATGAATAAAAGGGTTGACTGACTTTTAAGATTTTGTTTTTGCGCTAAACTTTATGTAAAGGCCTATTATAATAAAAATTCTCCTCATTTAGAAGTCTTAAGCGATACTACGATACTACTAAGTTTCCAAACGAATCAAAATTAAACTAACATCAATAGTTAAATTGAAATTTACAAAAGCTATGAAAACTGATTATAGCAGCGTAAGGGCTAAGATTTAAAATCGTTTTATGAAACAAGAATATTGATTTTTAAAGGTAGGTAGGTAGATAGCTACGTTCTATATTGAAAAAAATTAACAAAAAACGAAAAAGTTGTTAAGTAGCTATTATATTTTATACAATATAAAAAATAAAACTTTCCACAACGTAATTGTGGAAAGCTTTGCATCTAGCTAAAATGATAGGACAAAGCCCGAATCTTAAACTAGTGCCTATCTTTGCCCCAAGACAGATGCGTACTTTTACCCCATTCTGCAGTATTTTACTTAACCGGCTACTGACAAGTTTAAACAAATGCGATCGAGATAAATTATACGGCATTTAGAAGCTATAGAGCTTCCGTTCTCCACTGAATTTTTAGGTTTGTAAAAATTTGAAGTATTGTCAGCTAAACAATAAAGCGAAAATTTAAAAATATTAGATCAAAATGCGAAAATTTAAACTTACCCCATTTTCTTGGCACGGAGTGCAACTTTTTTCACAAGGTTTGAACACACATCTACTACACTTGAGATCAAACTACCACCTAGCGGTCATGATTGTAGAAATGTTTCTTCATATTAAATCAGGCAGTGCGTACCTTTGCCCCGTGCGTATCTTTACCCCCACCTACTCTACTTGTTAAATTGTTTTTGGAATTTTGCACTTTCAGAGAGTTATTCTGAAAATATGAATTCCTGGAGTAAAAAGTACGCCCTACTAGCGAAGCTGTTTCTTTTTCATGTTAAAACAAAAAGAGTGTAAATAGACGTTCGTCTGACATTGGCCTAAAAAAGCAATTTAAATAAAATGCACAGTTCATTTTCAATAATGAACATTCTATATCCTAATTAACATAAAAATAACGTCATTACGATTATCGCGAAAATGGACAGACGGATAGACAAACCGAATTCATGAAGACTTAACTATCTGGAAAAGCAACACATTTTCTATATTCTTTAAGATGTTAGGCGTTGAACATATATAACGTTATCAAATATTCTTTAATTTCGGACCCCCGCCGCCCCCACTTACGATATCATACGTTATTATTCCTCTCTGTACGGGTCACCTGCCGTTCCATTGAAAATTGGCCCTTATGAGGGGTGGCCCTTGAATAGGATTGACCAAATTTTTCATATCTCTTTCTTTTTACCCCGCGATTTTGTTACTCGTATCTTTTGGTTCAGGAATTCAATACACTTGTTTAGGATCTAAGGCATATGCGAAAAAAAATGGCCTTTACGAGGGGTAGGTGCGGTCCCTAATAGGAGTAAGTTTAACATTTTGTCTATGGGAAAATTTTTCGTTCCTAAAAATATTGGCACTTGAATAGGGGTGAGCTTTTAAAAGAAGCTTCACTTTATATACGTTTGCAATGATATTCAGATAAGGATATACATTATTTGCCTACTTAACTGATTTAAATGAAGAGAAGGAGTTAATAAAATATCACTATCAAACATAAAATAACTATATCAAATAACACTTTACAGAAATACTATTTAAAAGTATTTAATAATAACTTTTCGTTACATAATGCATTCAACAGTAATATTGTCTTCTTGCACCTGCCCCCTGCCCTGGGGTAAGCAAAACTTATTTAAAAAAAAAAACAAGACAAATCCCTAACCCCCAAGAGATATCTTACGATATCAAGTGCCAGAGCCCACTCACCCTCCCCCTGAAGTAGGGATGCACAACCTGTTGCCCGCGAGCCAAAAGTCGCCCGCAATGGATTAACGTGTCGCCCGCGAATTTCATCAGTTTATAACTGGAAAAAATTGCAATTTTTGTCCATATGGTCGCAGGAAAAAAACGTGAATTTTGTCAATTTATCGCGAGAAAAATTGAAAATTTCATAAGTTAGTTAAGAATCGCGAATTTCATTGATCGGGATCGGAAAAATCGCGATTTTCGTTGATCGGACACTGAAAAAAATCATGATATTTGTCGATAAAGCGTGGAAAAATCGCAAATTTCGTTGATCGGACACGGAAAAATCACGAATTTAGCCAATCAGGTAGAGGTCTGCACGGGCCGTAATTTCCAGGCCCGGCCCGGTGTAAAAGTTGGAAGTCCGGCCAGAGCCCGGCCGGTTTGCATTTTTACAGTTCCCGGCCCGTACAAAAATCAGTGAAAACAGGGCCGGCCCGACTCAATTTCTACAAAAAAAATTGTTTTTTCTCGACATACAATTAAGATTTTTTTAATGAATACTACATACATATTTATGGGAACATTTTACAGTATATTTTGGATTACTGTGTGTTCGGAAAACAGAAAACACACAATAGTAAACATTAACGATTACTTAGTGTTTTAGTCATCGTCTCTACAGATATTTTAAAATTCAAATAAAGATTCATTAAAAGATTAATGTAGTTCAGAATAAAGGATTAAAAACATGATAACTTTTGAAGCTGTATAATAAAAAGTAGATTTGTGAAAATATTTCTCTCATTTTTAAAGCTTTTCTCAAATCCAAAGGAGCTACATTTCGACACATTTATGAATTCATTTCTTTTCGGAAACGCGTAAGATTGGTAGGTATTCTTATTCAGAAACTATGTAAATGCCGTTTTTTCATAGATAAAAGCAATATATCTTTCTGAAAATACTGCCAAAGTTGGCGTTTTGAATCAAATTTCCGGAAGCGATAGCACAGGAAAGGAGAAAAACGTACAGTCACGTGACAAGAATCTTATCTCTGTAAGTAATTTATCAATTATGGAGAAAGCCATTCGTTTCTAAATGCCTTCAATAGTCAGGCCTGTCAATTTTATGCCTTTATAGTTAAGAATGAGTCAGAAAATGTGTCTGAAAGTTTCGCATTGTTGAGCAGTAAATATGAGAACCACTTTAAGGTATATATCCAAAGATACTGTTAACAGAAGTTCATTATCACTATTAATACTTTTACAAAATATAATGCCTGTCCAACACATCCTGAGATCGATTAAGACCAGTTCCGTCCCGGCACGATTTCGGTCCCGGCTGAAAAAAATTAAACCCGGATTCAGACATCTTGTAACTGTACGATGCCGATGTCTACGATAGACATGTTACATTTCTGTATTGATGTTATTAAACTCACATCGACTCGTGACGCACATTTATACTTCTCGAGAAAATCATATTCATTGAAAATGGCTCGTATTTTATCTGCTTCGCTTGAATTCTATTATCGGGCCGACAGGTCGAATAATTTTTTTATCGACCCCGCCCTTTAGGCCCGTTCAATTTTTTTGCCGGCCCGGCCCGTTTATTTTGTCTGGCCAAGCCCGGGCCAGTGCAGACCTCTACGATCAGGTGCGGTAAAATCGCAAATTTCGTCGATCGGGTTCGGAAAAATCGCGAATTTTGTCGATGACGTGCGGAAAAATAGAAAATTTCACTGATCGGCTGCGGAAAAATAGTGATCCGTCCGTTTATCCCGAGAAAAAATCGCGAGTTTCGTCATTTTGCAGATGGAAAAAATTGCATTTTTCGTCAGTCAATTAAGAATCGCGAATCGGGTGCTAAAAATCACGAATTTTGTCAATTAGGAGCGGAAAAATCTCAGTTTTCGTTGATCGGACACGGAAAAATCGCGAAATTTGTCGATAAAGAGCGGAAAATCACATTTCGTCGATCAGGCACGTAATAATCGCAAATTTCGTCTATCGGGCGCTGAAAAACCACAAATTTTGTTGATCGGGAACGGAAAAATTGCGCATTTTATAGATTATCCGCGAAAAAAAAATGAGAATTTCGTTGATCGGCTGCTAAAAAATCGCGAGTTCCGTCCGTTTATTGCGATAAAAATTGCGAATTTCGTCAATTTTCCGCGAGAAAAAAATTACAGATTTCGCCAGTCAATTGAGAATTTCGAATTTCGTTGATCAGGCGTAGGAAAATAGCAAATTTCGTCGATAAGGGGCGGAAAAAGCGCAAAGTTCGTGGATCGAGGACGGAAATACCGCAAATTTCGTCGTTCGGACACGGAAAAATTGTGAGTTTTGTCAATCGAGGTAGGGAAAATCGCGAATTTCGTTGGTCGGGCACGAAAAAATAACGAATTTTGTCGATCAGGCTCGCAAAAATCGTAAATTTCGTCGATCGAGCGCTGAAGAACAGCGAATTTCGTCGATCAAGCGCGGAAAACTAGCAAATTTTGTTGCTCGGGTACGGAAAACTAGCAAATTTCGTTGCTCGGGTACGGAAAACTAGCAAATTTCGTTGCTCGGGTACGGAAAACTAGCAAATTTCGTTGCTCGGGTACGGAAAACTAGCAAATTTCGTTGCTCGGGTACGGAAAACTAGCGAATTTCGTTGCTCGGGTACGGAAAACTAGCGAATTTCGTTGCTCGGGTACGGAAAACTAGCGAATTTCGTTGCTCGGGTACGGAAAACTAGCGAATTTCGTTGCTCGGGTACGGAAAACTAGCGAATTTCGTTGCTCGGGTACGGAAAACTAGCGAATTTCGTTGCTCGGGTACGGAAAATACCGAATTTCGTTGCTCGGGTACGGAAAATACCAAATTTTGTAGACCGGGTACGGAAAATACCGAATTTTGTAGACCGGGTATGGAAAATACCGAATTTTGTAGACCGGGTATGGAAAAAAGCGAATTTTGTACATCGGGCGCTCAAAAATCTCTAATTTTGTGGATCGGCTTCGGAAAAAGTGCGAATTTTGTCGTTCAGGCCCGGAAAAAATCTCAAATTTCGTTGATCGGCTCCTGTCCCCCCTTTCATTCATAAAATTTACTTTTTTTTCAGCACTAGATACTTTCATGCTTCGATTTCTTTTTTAGCACTTTTAATGAAACAAAATTTACTCTCCAGAATAAGTGAAGGAATACTATCCTTCTTGAAAATAATCTTTGCTATATCTCTGTTATATATGCGAATGTAAATTCTTGATAGATTTTTGCAAACTGAATTGGACATGTTAACTGGGTAGGTAAACCTTGAGGGGTAAAGCTCCAACCATATTTTTTTTTAATCTGATTATAGGCCACAGACCACCTTCTCGAAACAGAATTCTCTCTGTGTTACTGATGTGGCCCTCGACAACCCAGACATTTTTATAAGTGGCCCTTCTCTTATGGGGTGTTTGTGCCTTTTAAACGCATTGAAAATTAACGAAAAACTTCAAAGTTTGAAGTAGTCTATCTTCAAAACCTTTTTATGTATAAACATGAAATTTTGGGATATTGATTAAACAGATTGTGCTTTGTAATATGCTACCATTAGAAATTTATTAGCCTTTTACAGAATTTGTGTATTGTTAAAATCAAAATAGCTCTTTTTTTTTTTTTTTTTTTCTTCTCCTCCATAAGTCATTGCTTGCATGATATCTTGAGAAAGTGTGTATGGGATTGTCATGAAATTTGGTAAATGTACTAAACAAATATGTGTATTTAAAATGAACTACTTTTAAGTATTTACAATGGTAATATTTTTAGTTATGACTATTTTTATTCATTAAAAATATAAATTTTTTATTTATTTACTTTTTTTTTTTTTTTTTTTTTTTTTTACAACAACATTTTTTTATATAGTTAATGAAATAATTTTGGTCTACGAATAGTTCATTTTAAACACACATATGTTTAGTATCTTTATCAAATTTCATGACAATCCATACATACTTTCTCAAGATATCATGTGCGCGATGACTTATGGCGTAAAAAAAGAGCTATTTTTATTTCAACAATTCACAAATTCTGTAAAAGGCTAATAAATTTCTAATGACAGCATATAACAAAGCACAATCTGTTTAATCAATGGTCCAAAATTTATTGTTTATACATAAAAACTTTTTGAATATAGACCAATTCAAACTTTGAATTTTTTTCGTTACATTTCACCGCGTTTAAAAGGCACAAGACCCCTTAAATAGGTTGTGCATCCTTACCCTAAAGTGATAACATTATATAGGCACAACCCCTTATATCAATCTTTCAATAAGGCTAAAATTCAAAGTTTTTAAAAATTACTATTTTAAGATTTTGTGAAGTACAGGAAGGAAATAATATACATATAAACAAACATTTCAAGAGAAGAAATTATTAAAAAAAATTTTAAATAGAAATGTTAGTTTAATTATTTTTATTATAATATTATATTAATTTATAAGTTTTGAATCCCCTTAAAATATTTTCGAAAATATGAAATCTCTTAATTCTTCAAGAAAAGAAAAAAATCTAAATTATCATAAAATTAAATAATTATTTACAGCATTATGTACAGCATATTCCGTAGAATCTTTATTCCCTATCACTCATAAACTCGACCTAGAACACAGAGCACATAAAATTTATGGACTAGCATCATACATTCGTACGAAGTTCATATCCAACAATACTTTACTGGCCGTTTCCTCGCCATTTCTGTGACAAGCAGATAAAAGATGTCCATAATTTTACACGGGAAGAAGATATTAAACTCGACAAAACATGTTGACGCTGCCAGAAAAAGTATAAAAACTTTAAGGAATATTTTTCGTGGCAGAACGTAAAGCATTTTAAATGAGGGAAACATATTTTGAATGTTTAAACGAGATGGAAATAATGCCTTCTCATGGTAAGAATTATATGAGCGTCATACAATGTCTTAAAATTTTTGAAAGCATGTCCAAAGTGTGTTCAGAAGTAATCAGTCTTATGATATGAAAGAAACAACAGCAGAAATAAATATCGAAGTTGTTTGTGCTCCATTTACTTAGGAATGTGCCCGAAAATAATATTCTTTGACAAAATTTTGAGCATCTTTCATTTCTCGAAACGATAATTTTCAATAATTTTCATTATTTTTAACACAAATTTTACAGTAGAAAAACTTGTAAAACTACTTATAAGCTTAAAGTTGCTTATGCTTCATTTAGTTATGAATATGCTCAACAATTCTTTGACATAATTTCGAGCCTTTTTCACTTCTAGAAGGATAATTTTCAATCATTTTGATTATTTTTAACTCAAATGTTACAGGAGAAAAACTTATAAAACTACTTATAAACTTAGATCCTCCCGCCAATTATAATTCAGGGTTCCCAGCAAAACATGTCTGTCAATTTCCCTGAGCAAATCTCAAAAAATTGCATGGCCAAAATGATAAAAAACGAAATTCGCTATTTATTTCCTCAATCCTTTTACAAAATTAGAATTTTTTTTTCTGTGATCCGCTCTTCGAATTTCTGGGGGTATTTTGCGGTCGTTTGACGAATTTCGCGATTTTTTCCCGAAACCACTTCATGAATTTCGCGTCAATTTTCATTTCCAACCTCCTCTCTCTCCCCCCCCCCCATGACTTTTTAGGAAATAATTGTAAATTCCCTGACTTTTCCTATCTATTTTAAAAATTCCATGACTACTTTGAAATTCCCTGACTTTCCATGTCGCTGAGAACTCTGTAATTATTATTATTATTATTAGTAGTAGTAGTAGTAGTTGTATTTATTACAATTTGCGCTACTGAAAAAAGAAATATGTATAGATTTTTAACGCAAGGATTTACAATATTAAAGAAGTAAGCCTATCTTTCTAAGCGGAAAATGCGAGCTTCGTGAAAAATAAATTTATAAAGTTCTTCGAAACAAAAGAAAAATACGGAATGCCATATGGAACCCCTATAGCGAAAGAAAATTCTTATGCTCAAATCGCATGGAGAGTTAATACCCTCTCCCGTAGAGGGGAGAAAAAAAAAATGGGGTTATAAGATATTGTAAAAAATCGCATTTTTCCTGCATGTTTTCCAAGGGATATACTCTTTCACTGTTCTTTTAGCGTAGTTCTTTATCTCTCGTATTCTGCTATAAAGTATGAGGACTTCGAAAGTCTATTCAGCAACATAGCTCAACGAACATGAAATAATTGCTGGGGGGGGGGGGGGGTAAGAAACGCCAATAGATGAGAAGGAATTAAAACTTGTAGCAAGCCACTACTCATTTCTTTCCATTTCAGGATTCTTTATTCCATAAACATCATTCTATTATTTCTATAACACATAAATGTATTATTTAACTTGGCAGAAAACAATGCTACACCTACTTTTAACCTCTTCAGACCCAAAGGTATAATAACACTGCGAATACACATTCATTAATTTTACACAAACAAAAAGACACAATAGATGACAGGATAAGCCCTTTTTCTGAAATTACTTTAAGGGCCTGGTAATCGAGGTTCACAAATACGGATCTAAAATTACTGATACCCTTAAAATATCCATTTAATTATTGATAACCTAACGCCGCAACAAATTGAAGGTCTTTAATTAATTGAATGATCTACAAATCCTCAAAAAATTTTATTGTAAAGCGTTTAAGTTATTTGTGAAAATTTCTTGCTTTCTTGGACACACTGTCTGGAATGCATTTTGCAAACTCAGATCATAATAACACTTATTTTATGAGGAAATAAGCATCAGTGCAGCCACTTATTGGTTTTGATTCAAAGCCAAAAACATTCAACTATAGGGAAGCAAAAACGTAAAAAATCAAATAGTTTAGTTTATATCCTCCTCTGTTCGGACGTATCACATTGTGATACTTCAGAAACGACGAGATTAAATTCATTGTAAGCCGATGTATTGTAACCGATTATAACCGATGAGGCTAAATTGTATGTTCGTAAACACGTGTGCCTTTTTTATACACACCTATCAAACGAGCCATGGATCGGTTTTATTTTACCAATGGAGAAACCTTTTATTGCTCAATGAAAGGTGGATATCAATGCCTTGGCATCTGTTGGTGGTTCAACAATTATTCACCTTTTTAACAGCAAGAATGACAGTAGCTCACGAACATCCAACAAACTTTGCAGTTGCATATACTGAGAGTTCGAAGGCGCCGGTATATCACACACAGGTGTTTATCAAAATCAGTTAAGAACATATGCCAAAAAGTAAAAAAATACCCAGTATATGTCCAACAACAAAGTAAACACTGTTTTTACCTGACTTTGAAAAGAGAACTAAGAAAAGGCGTGGATAACCAACAGAGTGAATCAGGAATTATGTAGTGCCAATTTTTAAAGCGAAAGTTTGCTAAAATATATTGTTGCAATATCTTCATTATTGTTAATAAAGTTATAAACAAAAAATCAAGATTCGGCTTGAGTGACATCCTGCGTTTTTGAATAAGTGAATTCCCAAACAATATTTTTTCTGTTATTGAAGTATTCTTTACCATCCCTTAAAAACTTTGCCCCATGAGTTCTGAATCACTCAGTTAACTATAATTAAACTACAGGAAATTGTTAATTTTGAAATGTATAATAATCCAGAGAAAATATTTTATTACATCTTAATATTTTTAACCCACATTTGTTTTGTTTACAATAAGCAAACTTGGAAAAAAAAAAAAAATCAAACTGACTCTGAAAAAGATATACAAACAAAATAGCCCAAGTGAACGACCCGACAACGAAACAATGACGTTTGCTTGGGTAACTCTTCTTTTACTACAAACAAAGCTTTCCTATCTTACGAAGTCATAATACACTTTACGATACTGAAAAGAGGGAAATAAAGTTAGCAGCATAACAAATAAGGACATCTCTTTTTTCCTAAATTTCCATTCAGATAGCTTCCCAAGACCGAAAGAAAAAATAGCAGACCAAGAGAGACCTAAGAAATTTTATGTTGTTTCATAAAATATTTCACATTTTTTTTTTTTTTTTTTTTTTTTTTTTGAGAATTGAACGTATCGATGCACAAGAAGATAAAGACAAAGAAAATTTAATTAACTAAAAGGTAAAAAAGTATGGTTGAAAGAGAAAGGTTGAAAGTGTAGTAGATATATGCAGACTTTTCCCAATAAAGTCATACTTAGTTGTTATTTTAGTTATTTAAGGGGTCTCAGGGTTCTTAAAATTGGAAAAAAATGTAAAAGACCATTTTCAACATTTAATATCTTGAAATGTATTTGATTTTAAGATACAATTTTTAGTGGAATGAAAGATAAGTATGTTCTTTCATTCCATGTATTTAAAAAATAGCAAGGTAAAGAATTGGCATTTACAAGGGGCTCCAAACTCTCAGACTTTTGCCGAGCAGAAAATTGGCGTAACAGATTATGCTCAGGATTAAAAAAATAATTTTGCAACTAGAATGAAAATTTTGGTGCCCACTTATACTTCAGATTGTAATAATTTACTCTGAACCTAAATAAATTTGTATTTAAAGCATTTTCATATTTTAATACAAAATTGTATTTAGCTAATGCAAAATTGAGAAAATTTCAAAGTATAATTACATTTAAAAAAATATTTTTTTTTTTTTTTTAACAATAAAAAAGGAAATTTTAGGTTCAGTTTATACTAACATGAAACATATGTTTCGAAAACTGCATGAAAAAATATTCAGAAGACCGATATCGTGCGGGTTATGCTCAAAAACGTCATTTGGAGAAAAAAATACTTGAAAGTTTCGGAAACGCCGCTTCAGCTATTGAGAGGATATAATTCTAAAAGCCATATAACTTCTGTTCTAATGGGAATATCAAGGAAACAAATATATCAAAATGTTCAGAAAAGATAGGAGTTTAACATCTTTAAAAAAAATCAAAATTTCGAAATTTTTAAAGCTTTAAGAGTCCTGAGGCCCCTTAAAAAAAATTGTTCAATTATTGAACAGGCAAATAAGCCACGGGAAAAACCTGTTAATTTAAAACCAGAAATAACCAGGGGAGGAAAAAGTTTTAGAATAAGTTTTCTTTTTAGCTGATACAGCGTTTATTATTGTATAATTCTATTGCATTCTTATACAATTGTATACCATTTTTTTTTTTTTTTACGCAATCGTTATTTTTTCAATTTAACCCTTTATGCCCCCATGGTACTTTTAAGTAGCATTAAAATAACTTGTTATAAAATTAATTTAATACATCGATTAGTAGTACTACAGTTTAGAATGAGTAATAGATACTTTATCTTATTCCAAAAGCATTATTGGTTGCACAAAAGAAAAGTATATTTAAAAGGATGAATTCTTTTTCATTTGCGTCTTTTCAGCTTTCTTGGCGTTGAGAGATTGTGGGGGAAAAGTTTCAATTTGGAAATATTTCTAAATATTTCTATGTAAGAGCATTACATTTGTACATTTCCTAATTCTATAAAATACTAAACATAGTATTTTAGAAGATTTGAGTGGAATTATAAATATTGCAGAAAATCCCTATAAATTCAAATTTAATTAATTTTAATTAGCAAAATTCTTCTACAGTTTATTAAACGATTGTACAAATATTCTAATGTAGTTTGAAAAATGCTTTAGAAGATTAATTTTTCATGAATTCATAATTTGGGATTCATGAAAAGTAGGATTCCATTATAAAAAAAAGTTCCATCTTCACAGTTAGTACTGTATTTGGAATTTACTATGGAGATGATATTCGGTTATGTTAGTCAGCTTGTAAATTAAAAATATCAGTACGCTACTAAAATAAAAAATATGTTAAAGATATATAAAAAGCATATAACCAACTGCACATCATTATTAAAAAATATCTTGAACTTGTAATCTTCGGCGTACCTGGCTATTACACGTTTATGGCATAAGTCTTTTTTAACAATTCAGTTACTGTGTTGCGTAAACCCCCCACCCCACTCCGGTCTCCTTTATATATCGAATAAATCCTACAATGCGAGGTCGCGAGAAAAATGTCGGGTAGTTGTGACAAATGTAGCAATAAATGAGTAGTTGTAATGCCGAGTAGTTAAATAAAGTTGACGTTACTAGAATAACGAAAAGTGCTTATACAGATAATTTGTAAGTTAACTTTACGATAACCATTGCCATATAAATTTGTACTATTAAGCTGCATATATGTGTTTTTTTTTTTTTTATGAATAAAATATAATGAGTTGAAATGGTTCACGTCATTTTGAAACACGTAGTATAAAGCTAAATTATATTAAAGCACACATAAATTAACGCCCGAATTCATTTTTATTAAAAGGTACAAATATTAAGACATACTTGAACACAATTAATACAATAACTACAGCAGTGAAAAATTAGCTAGGGCCAGGACTCGAATCTGGGTCCACATCGTACCGCGCTATTGCTTTAAAATTAATTTAATGCACCGATTAGTACTACTACAGTTTAGAATGAGTAATAAAAACTTTATCTTATTCCAAAAGCATTGTTGGTTGCACAAAAGAAATATATATTTAAAAGGATGAATTCTTTTTCATTTACATCTTTTCAGCTTTCTTGACGTTGAAAGATTGTGGGGGAAAAGTTTCAGTGAGTTATATATTTCTATATTTCTATTGTAAGAACAATTATAATAAATTAATATTAGCAATTATTATAATAAATTATAAAAATGGGAATATGTTAAGAGTGCATGTTTCAGGAAATTACCCCCAAATTATTAAATCTACAGCCGCTATATAAGGAAATAAATATACCATCTCCCTAACTCATACATAAATTCCATTCCGATATCGACAAAAAGATAAAAAGGTAAAATAAAAATGTTCAGCTGACGCATCCCAATCAAAATTTCCAAAAAGTTCTTTTTCCTTTCGCTTTCCAGAAAAATTTCAAAAGAAAACTGCCTCGCAGTAGTCACTTTTCTGTTCTGCTTGCCTGATAGAGTTGCCGGGTCCGGTGTCACACAAAGCGGAAGAAACCTCCTCATCCTCTCCCCCCCCCCCCCCCCCCCCCCAAAAAAAAAGGAGTGACAAGAGCTAAATTGGGACATAAAAATACGGTAAATACTATTAAAACGGAATTGTCTATAACAGATTCCTGTCTTATAAACGAATTCTTGGTCCATACAAAAGAAATATACAACTAAACCTACTAATACGTAAACTTGTCTAAAAAGAAATGTTTCTCCGGTTACTTGAAATTTCGTCTAAGTAGGTTTTATTGTATTAAATTAAACACAATAATTAATCTTATACAGTAAAATCTGCGAAAACAATGTCTAAGAACCGAAGTGTTGGAGAAGTTTCTGATTGTACAGTTATAGTTGTGCGATATTACTTCCATAGGAACTATGAAATTTTTAAGACAGGATTCCTTTATAAACAAGTTCCGTTTTCACAGTTTTTAATAAACAAAAGTACAATCAAACCTGTAAAAACATGATGGATAGAAACTGGGAAAATATTCCGTCTTAGCAGGTATATTTGTACGGTATTCCTTTCGGAGTCATAAAAAAATATACTGTTATAGTCAGGTTCTGCTTTCACGGGAATTATTGTATTAACTTTCACACGATGCAAACTAACGAATAGCATGGTACGAAAGGAAATTTATAAGAACTTGTGCATACAGAAAAATCAGGACTTTCAGCATCTCGCGCAGAGGTTACGCGGGGCGGATTTTGGAAATCTTGAAAATCGGGACGTCTCGAGTGCCGCGTGAATCGGGACAGCTAGCAATCGGATAATAGCTGTCGGATAATTGCCCGGCAGGTAGAAAAGTGATATACCTACTTGACGAGTTCGAAAAGGCCCAGCCCGATAGAAATATGAATAAAAAAGGAATAGTGTCCAGTTAAACTGATGGTATTGAGCTCACAGGCTATTCACACTAATTACATATTTTTTTTTCAAAGAATAATGCCCCTCGAAAAATAAATTTTAGCCCCTTCCCGTTTCCCCTCTTTCTACTTAACGAATGAACCTAGAAATGCCATCAGAGAAGCGCCTTATCCAAATAAACCGGTATACCAAATTTGAAGCAATTCGGATAGAAAAAGACATTTATCTAAATTAAGGTGGGGTTTTAGCCCCCCGTTCCAACCTTTATATTTAACCAATGAACTTCCCAATCTAATCAGAGAAGCGCCTTATCAGAAAGAACCGGTATACCAAATTTGAAGCAAATTGGATAAATAAACCCATTTATCTAAATTAAGGGAGGTATTAGACCCCCGTCCCTCCCTCTTTAAGCTTAAAGAATGAACCTTCAAATCTAATTAGGGAAGCACCTTATCAGAATTAACCAGTATACCAAATTTGAAGAAAATCTGATAATTCTGCATGAAAAACCACATTTGTCTAAGTTAAGGGGGGGGGGGAGTTAGCCCCCTGTTTCTCCCTGTATACTTAACCAATGAACCCCCAAAACTAATCAGGGAAGCGCCTTATCAGAATGAACCTAGAAAATTTTTTTGAAGCAAATCGGATATTTCTATCAAGAGTTATCGCGGTACGTACATACATACATACAGAACCGGCGGCGGGGACATAAGCTCTCAGGCTTTAATACCCTGCGAGTTAAAAAAGAACAAAAAAATAAAAGGGGAAGTAAAAAGGGGAAAATGCTAGTGTACGAGAATACCAACGTGCAGTGAGAACAAAGATGACATATGTAAATCGGTGGTGGAAGCATTCGCTTATGATAAAATGATCCACTTGTCGAAAATGTGGCGAAAAGAAATGAGGAAGTGTTCGACTTGTCGAAAATGTGGCGAAAAGAAATGAGAAAGTGTTCGATTTTTAAGTTAAGGTTCTTTAAAATAGAAAAATACTAGTTACAAGCTATGTCAACAATTTCGGAAGCATTTGACACATGGAAACTACAAAACCTAATTACAATTTCCCATGAACTTCATGAATTTAAGGATTTATTTATTCCAAATTTAATTCCTTTTTAATACCATCAAAAAAATATAAAACAAACACAATAAACATAGTAAACATAAACAAGATATTGCTGAGGAAAGAAGAAAAAATGTTTCCCCCGAGTACTGACACAGGATACGTTAAACGTTAATAAAACACAGCAGGGACTACAGGAATTTTTGTTATTCTAGATCTAGAGGGCCAAAAATAAAATAATACCTTCTATATTTCAGTTCAAACCTGTTGGTTTGAAGATGACTTGGCAAAGTTTTTTGCAAAAAATGCCTACTTATGTTTGTTATATAAACTTTAGTCCAATCATTTGTATAAAAAAATGACAACATATCCGGAATGTCAAGATATCAGAAGTAGAGGTCTGCACGGGCCGAAAATTCAGAGCCCGGTCCAGGTCAGACACATAGAAAAAAAAATTCGGCCCGACCTGATACAAAAATTAAAAGCTCAGCCCGGTAAAAAACTTAAAAGTTCGGCCCGGACCGGAAAAAATTTAAAATCTCGGCCCGAGCCCGGTTCGAGTGAATTTCTATAAAACATTGATTTTTAAGTCATAAGTTAATAATTTGTCTCGTTCTGACCAAAAATACTCAACTTTTTTTTTTCCATGTTTATAATCTTTATTTTTATAGAAGTGCCGCAAAATGCGATGTTCATTTTCTTAATGAATCTCTATTTCTTGTATGTAAATGTTTCAGTTATCATTAATATTGTTAATCCATATTCCATGTATTGAAGAGTTAAAAATCTGAAAAATGCTATACAGTAAAATCTTCTAAGACGGAAATACATGGAAAAGAAAAAAATATCCTTATAGACAAGTTTCCTTCTTAGCAAATGTAAATGTATTATATATTCTTTTCTTACATATTAGTATATTAATTTTACATGGATCAACACTTTTTCAATTTAAAACAGGGTTCCGTCATAGGCAGTCTCCTTTTCACACGTTTTACTGTATTTTAATTTACCTATATTTTAATAAGCGTTGAAATCTACTATTCTTTAAAAAGAATACATTTTAATGTTTAAGTATAGAATAATGGCAATTTAAAAGTGTATGCATTTTTTTGCGAAAATTTTTGGGCCAGGCCTAGATTTTACGGACCTTTGAAAGGACCAGGCCAAGCTGAGACAATGATTTTCATACAGGCTGGGTCAAAACTAGGACACAATTTTGGGCCGTGAAGACTAGAAATGAAACCAGTCCCGGCTCTGTACAGAAAAAATAAGTTATTTTCGGCCCGGCCCGAAAAGGGTGGAAACCAAGCCCAGCCCGGCCCGAGTTCTGTGAATAAAAATTGTTCGGGCCACGGGCCGGCCCGTGCAGATCTCCAATTGGAAGATCCAGTAATTTCACTGATCAGAGAAATTATAAAAATATGTTTAACACTCATGCTTCAAGAAATTATCCAAAATTATTAAATTTACAACCACTATAAAAAGAAATAGTTATGTCCCACACTTATACAAAAACTCCATTTCGATAGCAACATAAATAGGAAAACAAAGAATATAAATGTTCAGAAGATTCATTTCCAATTCAAAATCTTCAAAAGATTTTTTTCCCTTTTCTTCAAGAAAATTCTCAAAGAAAATGGCCTCACAGAAAGAAGCCACTTTTCTGCCTGCTGGACAATAATGACACACTATTTACCGAGTTCGAAAAGGTCCAGCCCGATCGAGATATGAAAATAGGAAAAATAAATAAAAAGGTGGGAGAGAAAAAATCCCAACGTGTCGAGTAAACAAGCATGAAATAAAGTAAATGTAATCGATGGTGGAAGTATCCGTTTATGAGAAAATGATTGATTTGCCGATGGGAAAACAGAAACGACAAACTGTTCAGCTTTTAAGTTTCTTCGAAATATAAAAAGTAATACTAATGGCTGGACACAACTTCAGAATCTATCAGATGCAAGTTGCATTTGGCGCATGGTGACTGCAAAACAATCCACTGAATTCCAATTTAACTTCGAATTTTCTGTCGATCTTTATTAAAAATACCCGATTTCAGCCCAAAATCTGAGTTTCACCGAAAATTCGTTTTTAGCGAAACTGCTACCGAAAATGCAGCTGACCAAAATCATCCGTATTCTAAAAATCTCGTTTCTTCCTTCAGGAATTTTCAACAATACTCATTCATTTGAGCTGTATCGGCTTAAAAGAGACACTGTTTATTTATTGTTACGAACTTCACTGTTTATAATTACCAGTCATGACTGACTCAAGACGTGAGTGCAAATTATAAACCAATCAATGCATATATGACTAAACTTTGATTAGGCTTTTCACATGCTCATTAAAAGCTGCAGACTTGACAGTATAATAGAAAATTTTTAGTTTGAAACCGCAGAAGTGTTTCGAATACTCTTTAAGAAAGTTCTAGTATAACAGATGGTCATTTACAAAAATCATTATAAAAGATAAATCGAGGTATGTATACCTACCTAAAACATTTGTTAATTAGAAAATCATTTTGGGTCGTTGATGAATTAATTACATTTTATTTTATATGGAAATAAAAAGTTTTGGTCAGAGGCACAGAGAGAGCCAACTTGGGCCACACGTATAATTAATTAATATGTATATTAGGGTGGAGCGAAAAAAATTATTTTTTTAAAATCAAAAACGGGTAGGTGCCAAAAGTTGCCTTTATATTAGTACATCATCTACGTGCAATATTACCGCTGAAAAAAAAATGGCTTGAGTCTGCGCTTTTGGTCCAAAAGTCGAAATTTTGGGTAAAATTTGACATTTTTTCAAAAAAATTAAAAAATTCCTATAGAGCTGGCTATTTTTTAATAGTGTTATTTAAACCTTTATTATTAATGACTTAACATATTTAAACGATAAAACGATATGTTTGTTCTGTATAACGGGAGCAAAACTGACAACTTTTGGTAAAAAAAAGGTGTTTCCACTCTGTTGTGTCTTACAACTAATTGTTGTTTGGAATACAGCTCTTACGTAGTTGCTTTCAAATCTACCAAGGAGGTATCACATGGGGGTAGCTGCATTTCATGACACAACAGTGCATAGCTTCACCACCCTTCCATCTGAGCACAATGTTTTATTTATATATTGAATTGTGATTTTTTTTATCAAAGACTGGCATAAGTTTCCTATGTATCAACCTAATCCATCTCTTCTTTGTATCCACAGACGTTGGGTGATGCTGCTGTGACACTTCTTCACGTACATTTCTACTGCTTGTGTATGATAAGGCAAGCAGATTAATGCAGTGGAATTAATGGAATCTATTCAGCCGCCTAGTATCTTCACCAAAATTGCATCCAGCATAGTGACTGGGAGTGTTCTATTCCTACAACATTTAGATATTTCATCTTTGAGTATGTCATCATTTACTCTACCTCTTGCATTTTTTATATGCTGATAAGCTTATTGTTTAATGTGATGGCGATCGTCATCAACATTGCAATAAAGAATTTGCTCTCGATGTGAAAAGCTACCATTGTCCTAAATAAATTTTTTTAGTGTATTTGTTTTTTGCCATTTTCTGTGATGCTTAGTAGCCGAGTAATTTCCCATAAGTTTTTAGATTAATTTTTTAGATGTGGATTTTATTTTGTGTAAACCATCCTGCGGCATAAACCTGGATTACATACTTTGTGAGTGAACCAGACTCTGATGGTCAATCAGTGCTTATATAAAGTTGAATAATTTTATGCGACGTTGTGAGCCATCTTGCATAGGACAAGTTTCTTGGGTTCCTATTCGCTAGTTCTTCTGAGCAATATCTTGATGAAATAACTTTGCAAATATCTATCATGTATTTCTGGTATGTGCTGAGTAACCTTTTCTCGATTTCAGGAAATAATGTTTAAAAATTACTCTCTATGGCTTCAAAAATTGAGATAAGAAGGGAATAAAGCACGTGGACAAAAGTTTTCCTATTGGTCCGACGCATTCCTGTGGATTAGAATCTAATTTTTGCCAACGATCTTACCTAATAAATGATGCAGAGGAAATTCACTGGACTTGGAGGTGGCATATGATCAATGGTAATGGTTCATTCTAAACATGTCCCTCGCAGAATGGATGACAACGACTAATAGAATTATCCGCCATCGAATGAGCACTCACTGCCAATCAGTGTCTCTACGTTCACTCAAAAAGTACTATGTTATCCAAGTTTGGCCCCAGAATAGTTTACAATCAAATGTAATCCACAGCTAAAGAAGGGATCTAAAAACTTATGGGAAATTGGCTACACAAAAACAACTCGGCTACTAAACAACTCGGCAACTAGTAAATGATGGCATATGCAAATCTGAAATATAGACAATCAACTTTGAAGTGGATAATTATATAAATCTAATTCATTGGAAAAGTGTTCTGGTAACAGAACCTCTAATCAATATGCATTTATCATGTGCAATCTTGGTGAAGATAATAGAAGGCTGGATAGATTACCTTAATATCATCCGCACTGCATTACACTGCTTGTCTTCTCTTACTCAAGCAGTAGAAAAATATGTAAAGTAGATCACAGCAGCAGCATTCAAAGTCTGTGGATCCAAAGAAGAGATGTACCAGGTTGATACATAGAAAACTTATGCCAGTCTTTGATAAAAAAATCACAATTCAATATATAAATAAAACATTGAGTTCAGATGGTAAGCTGGTCGAGCTATGCACTGTTGTGACATGAAATGCAGTCACCTCCACATGGTACCCCCTGGGTAGTTTTGAAAGCAACTAGGTAAGAGCTGTATTCTAAATAATTAGTTGTATGGCACAACAGAGTGGAAACGCCTTTTTTTCACCAAAAGTTGTCAGTTTCGTTCCAGTTATACAGAACAAAGATATCGTTTTATCGTTTAAATATGTTAAGTCATCAATAATAAAAGTTTAAATAACACTTTCAAATAATAACCATCTCTATAGAATTTTTTTTTTAATTTTTGAAAAAATGTCAAATTTTACCTAAAATTTCGACATTTGGGCCAAAAGCGCAGACTCAAGCCATTTTTTTTTCTGCGGCAATATTGCACACAGATGATGTACTAGTATAGAGGCAACTTTTGGCACCTAACCGTTTTTGATTTAAAAAAAATTAATTTTTTTCGCTTCACCCTAAGTATATATTAATGTTCGCATTAATTACTAAAAAAAGAAAAAAAAAATGGACATTTTCGTATTAGTTTTCGGCCGAAAATAAGAAGAATACCGAAATTCGGTTTCAGCCTTAAAACCTGTTTCGGTCGATCCTTAATTTTTAATATCTCTTTAATCGTAACCATCTTTAATACGGTAAAACGTCAATAATTTTATAGAGTTATTTGGGTTTTTAGAAGAGGTTTCGCAACGGATCCTTAATAACGATACATAGATATTATTTTAAATCTACAGTATCGCATTATATTAAATAAATAAATGCATTAATAAAAATATTAAAACAAAATAAAGCAAATTCTTTCGGGATTCCAGTGTTCCAAACTAAAAATGTATATTTCACATTTCAGCTAAAAGCGGCTGGATTAGTGTAGATTTATCCAACATTGTAGATCATAAAGTGTCAAGTTATCGAAATTGTGTCCAATCAGAGATATATTAATCTAATAATTTTTATAAAAAATATCTATATCGGCGATTAATGAGGTTATAAAGCAAAACACAATGAAACAAAATACATGAATTTGAAAAAAATGAGTTCTTCTAATTAAAAAAAAAAAAAAAAAAAAAGTTCTGAAATTAATGTAAAACGTAACTTATTAAATTCCAATTTTAAAATATTGGATACGATTTTTGAAATTTGATTTTTAAAATTTCAAATTTGATGATTTTTTAACTGATTTTAAAATATGGATATTTTAAAATATTGGATAATCTATTTCAATATGGGCTCAATAATTTATCGAATTAAAAGAAAATTTGGAGAATATAAAGAAAAAAAAAGATGATCACGCATTATAAGCAAAAATGCCGATGATGAGATTGTAACAGACTAGATATGAAATTTGCCGTTTTGACACTTTTTCTTTCTATTTATACTTGCGAATTATTTTCGGGAATGAATTATATTAAAAACTAAAACAGAAATTATTTGTCAGATGACTCCAATTCAATTTGCATTCCGTTAAAAATAACTAGGCATCTATTCCTTAAGACACAGTAACAACATTTTCGAGTGTTAGGTATAACTAAGGCTGAATGGCTAGAAGATTTCACTGAACTAAATAAAGCTAACAAGTAAAAATTAAATTTAAAAAATCAAAAAACCCGACTGCGTAAAAAGCGAACTAATTATTTCTCATCAATGTGAAACTATTTTTTATATTACCTTTTTCTTTTCTTATTTACTTGTATTGATGACTTTTAAGTTGTGTTTAATTGTTAGTTCCTATCTATAAACACTATTTTGATGAGGAATATAGATGTCTAAGAAGATTAGAGTTGTTGTAAAGCTAGATATCCTACCTACCCAACTTCCAGGTTGTGTAATATTTAAACAAAGCTTCTGACTGAAAAATAGTCAATGAAACATAGTCTTCATTTTGAAAAACCTATCCAATGATATGCCACTCAATAGGATGCGTAAAAAAATTTTCGTTACTACCGCCATTTTGAATTTATAAAAACAATACTTAGCCTATAATCATCGGACGGTTAAGACGAATCGACAGAGACCTCATTCATTAAAATCCATCCAGCCATTGGGATGTTTCGAGGGTATAAAGAAATCCACATACCCAGATACGCGTGAAACACATAACCCTTCTTAGCAGTCGGGTAAAAACATGATAAAAGTGCATTTAAAGGCATATAAATACCTTTTATTCTGATTCTTTATTTCTGATTCTGATCTGTCATTTCATTGCACAAATGGCGACTTTATCAAGATCTGAATTGATAAAAATTATTTCCGAAAACTTTTTTTTTTTATGAAACTGGTAAACAAATATCACGAGATCACAGGTATAATGAAAGCAAGTTTTCTCATAAAACGAACATCTGTGAACGTGAATTATTTTTCCTATTGTTATTTTGTAAAGCATCTTTTTCCAAATTCTAGATAACTCCAAGGGCGCTGAATCATTGCTTATATTTTCAATGCTATAAAAAGATCTATTGATTCCGGATAATGGATAAATATTCTATTTTTAAAATCAATTTGTAAAGGCTCTTTGTTATATAGTAGGGCTAAAGCTGGAGTTCTGTTGTTGTATTTGATGTCTGCTGTAGGTTATGTCATCCTAGTTTTAAACTTTCTGTTTGTCATTATAATATTGCAATGTTCTATCACAGGGTCGGCGAACCTTTTTATATCCGCGTGCCCAATTTTTTTCAAAAAAGGTTTTACTTGACCATGACGTGCCAAGCACCAAAAATAATTTAGTAGATCAACATTTCTGGATTTTTATTCATTGGGATTTCAAAATATGGGACAATATGAATCTAGTAATTAGATTAACATATATTATAAAGTAATAAAATGGTGAATGCGACGTCGGTTATGCTAAATATTAGTATGGTATTCTGCCTACTAATTCGAGTTATCTAAGAAGTGCCCAATTGGGTTTCTAAAATTTAAGGTTTTCGTATCATTTCTGAAAATAATGACCGAAGGAATAAATAGAGCGAACAATTATGAAAACTATATTTTATACTACATCGCTTTAGTTTCATCACTGGAAGTTTTAATTGTAACGCCTGATATTTTTCTTTTTGATATTCTCCCAACCTTCTCTTAATTTGACAACTTATTGAGCACACATTGGAATAATTTAGAAATTCAATTAGCTTCTTTCCAATAAAAAAAAAGAAAGAAAAGTCCAGTTTGTATAAGTTTGCGCGTTTTGTTTAGCTTAATTCTATTTTGTTTTAGGATTTCAATCAACGCCGTGCCGAAAATATTCTATCGCGTGCCAAGTTTGGCACGCGTGCCATAGGTTCGCCGACCCTGTTCTATCATCTTTGGTGACAAGTTCTTCACATACGAATGCATCTTATAACTGATTTGGTTCTATTGGATCTATTTTCTTACATATTATGTTCTTCAATTTTATGGAAGGTTTTACAGTAAGAATAAATTTCTCAGAGTAAACATATATGTTTACTGAGAAGGTATTTTAGAATTTTAGAAGATTTCAATTTGTCTTGTACCTTAGCTAAAAATTGATCTTACAATAAAAGTTTATATATATATATATATGATAGAAGAATAAGGCCATAATTAATGAATAAAAGGAGTTTAATGGTTTTGGATAATAATTTACACTCCAAGTTAATACTGATATTTACAAAGTACGGGAGGGTAGGGGGGTTTTGCGGTATCTGCCCGCAGCATCTGAGAAATCATATCGGACTCTTGTCCGGTTTCGTAGTGTCTTCTGCCCTCGTCTAGAGATAGATAGATCCGTCTGATCTCAGCCACTTCGAAATGAAATCTGGGCTTGGGCTGTTAATTGTTCCCAAGCTTAGAGGATGCAAAAATACACATCAGCAGTTTAATTCCATCTGCGTTTCTGAGGTTGCAAGTTTCTCATGGGAACTGCTGACCGTATCCTGTTGCTAGGCGGAGAGTGTTTTGGGAACTCTAAAACCACAACTCATATATATATATATATATTATACATATCTATCTATCTATCTATCTATCTATCTATCTATCTATATATATATATATATATATATATATATATATATATATATACAGCGTTCGAAATCCTTGGTGGTCCGCTGGTCCGAGACCACTAAAAATTCAATCGGACCACTAATTAAAAAAATTTAGTGGTCCGCAGGACCAGTAACTTTTTTCCCCTCTGACAGGTAAACGTAAATTTTCTTGTCCCTGAGATAACCGCAACCAAACACAAACCACAGAATTTTATTTTATTTTAAAAAATAAATAAAAAAATGCTTTAAAACTTAGTCAGTTGGAATAAATAATCAGAAATAAAATACATAATTAATAATTTTATAGTTTTTGTTCATGTCTGTTTATTTAATTTTTAGCAAATTACAATTTTACATTTTATTATGCTGAAAATTTTGGGTAACTGAAAGGAAGTTTGGTTTATATTCTAGGAGGAGGAGGGGGGGGGGGGTCATTCAAAGGGTTAAAGGTACCTAATAGAATTTCATGTAGTGGGCCAGTGATGATGTCTGCGGACCAGTAAACTCTGATGTTTACTGGTCCATTGGGCCAGTGAATTTTTTATATCAATTCTACCGCTGATATATATATATATATATATATAACTGTAATTACTTCCCTATGCAAAGTATAATTAACTATCAGTCAAAAACCTCTCCAAGACTGAAATCAGTTCTGAGACTGAAGGTCTTGCACCCATGGTCTACCTTCAAGGATAAGTTTGCTAAAATAAAATAATTTTTGAAACAAGTGGGTATGTGTGATCGCAGATCGCACAGAGGGTTTCGTTTAATCTCTCTTTTAAAACACTTTATAGTTAAATTAATAAATCAGAATTGTTAATTTATAATTATTAAATCCTTACATAAATGGAAGCACCATTGCATTTAATTTTTAAATAGTTAGAAAAATATTTTTTAAATCAAATTAAAAAATATTCAAGAAAGATTAAAAATAAAACACGAATATTTTTAAATTATGCAATTCCGAAAATTTAGCACATGTATAAATAAAATATACAATTTTTAAAAGCAAAAAATTGTTTAAAACATATTTAAAATGCTCAAATAATTCAGAAAATATCCATGTTAACTGCTTGACTTTCCGAACACTCACTACATGACGTCAAAAAGGATGTTAACATTTATTAAAATTCGAAAGAAAAAAACCCTTTAATTACTGAATAATTCTTCTAATGATAAGATGAAAAAAGTTGCCCTATTATTTCAAAAAATGGCCAGTAGAGGGCAGTAGCAAACAAAAATATTGGTTCTAGATTGAAATTCCAGATTTTCTCTGTCTGAAAAAAAGATTTTAAAAATTACCGCTGCGCCAAAAAATAAAATAAGTCTTTAAAATGACAATTCTTTTAATTAAATCCATCTGAAAAAAAGTGTAATAATAATAATAAAAATCAAAATTTTAAAGTTCCACCTGAGAGATTAGAGTCCATAATCTTCTGCGTGGAAGACGAATGCTTTGCCCATACACTATGGACATTCAGCAAAATATGCTGATTATGTTTCGAAATAGAACGAACTCATTTAATAAAAATAAGACTTTTTCAAAATTTTATGATTTTGGGTATGACAGGGGGTATTCAGCTCTATGTTTAAAAAAGGCAAGTCTGTAACTTACGAGGCTGTGATGGACAGACAGAGAAGCGAGACTATAAGGGTTGCGTGAGATGAACGAAACCCTAAATAAAAAAAACTTAATGTAGTTTTCGAAATCATCGATTCAATTATATCTTCTCCCAAACATGTACATAAATTCCATCCCGATATCGACAAAAAGATAAAAACATAGAATGAAAATGTTCAGCTGACGCACCCAAATTCAAAATCTTCAAAAGACTTTTTCCTCTTTTTCTTCGAGAAGAAAATTCTCAAAGAAAATGGCCTCGCAGCAGCCACTTTTCCGCCTGCTGGACAATAATGACATGCTATTTGCCGAGTTCGAAAAAGGTCCAGCCCGATCGAGGTATGAAAATGGGGAAAATAAATAAAAGGGGAGTTGAAAGAAAAAGGAAAATGCTAGCGTACGAGAATCCCAACGTGTCGCGTGAACAAGCATGAAAGAAGATAAATGTAAATCGATGATGGAAGCATCCGCTTATGAGAAAATGATTGATTTGTCGATGGGCGAAAAGAAATGAAAGTGTTCGGCTTTTAAGGTTCTTGGAAATATAAAAATAATACTACAAGTTTGCTGGCAGCAACTTCGGAAGATGTCCTATGTAAGTTCCGTTTGACAGATGGTGACTGTAAAATAGTTGACTGAATTCCAATTTTATATGAACTTCAAGAATTTTAAAGGTTTCTTTATTCGTTATTTAAATCTATCTTTAATGCCATCAAATGGAACATGAAAAAATGTATATACCCTGTGAATGACTACAAAACATTTGTATGATGATCAAGTAGTTGTTAAACTGGCGCCGAATCAAATTTAGAATCCTTTAGAATATGATTTTTTAAATCTTTACAAGGGGAATTTTTTGGTATTATATAAATGACATTTAAGGGGGGGGGGGGGAAGGAAGCTTTTCTCAAATATTACTTAATTTTTAATCATTTTTTTTACTTATATTGTTCGTGATTAAGTACCACACAAAATTTACTTATTTGAAACAATGTGACAAATATGATTTAAAAAACAGGGGCGACATTTAGAGGAGGAAGGGAGGGGAGGGAGGCAATTGCTCAAATAATTTTATGTTTCAGAGTATCAGTCATCACAGGTCAGATTTAACAAGGCCACTTGTCAATTTTGATTGCAATAAAAACATTAGCATTATATAAACACTTTAAGCGCAAAAAATAATAATTATCGATAATATTTGTAAAATCATTGCGGTGGAAACATTCTCAATATTTTATCATCACCCACGACCACTTCGACTAATTAAAAATATATACAGTGAAACTTCTTTTAAAGGCCACCCCTATTCAAGGGCCACCTCTATTAAGGGCCAATAATTTTAGGAGCAAAAAATTCCCCCATAGACATAACGTTAAATTTACTCCTATTAGTGGCCGCACATACCCCTCATAAAGGCCATTTTTTTCACATGTGCCTTAAATCCTAAACAGGTGTATTGAATTCCTGAACCAAAGGATAGCAGTTCAGCAAACAACTGCACTTGCAACAAAGAAGGCAGGGGGAGATGGTGAGGATTTAGTAACACAATGAAGAACCACAAACTTTTCCACAAGTGAGTAAAATAGGTGTTCCTGACACTTTGTTTGACCTTTCAACCTGTAGGGTTTGGGTTGGAGGGAAAACCTGACCCTTTGTTGTGGGCACACAAACGATAACAAGTTATCTAGGAAAACTGATTCCACATTTACTAAAACTGTGAATGCATATTGAAGCACACTTTTTGCACCTGTCAAAAAACGCTAACAGAAATAAACTAATTTCCCATTCTAAGGCATTAATAAATAATGCAAATTTAAGTAATTTGTTCGATAAAATAAAAGAATCATTAGAAACCAAAATTGTCTGCGAAAAAATTATGAAAACCTCAATAGCAAATTTTTTCAATCATGTATAGAGTTTGAAAATGTTAATAAACAGTTTTTTCACCAGTTAACAGGTTTTGATTTCGTTATTTTAGTTGTCATCCCTATTCAAGGGCCAATTTTCAATGGAACGGCACGTGGCCCTTACAGAGAGGTTTCACTGTATATGAGAATAAAACTATCAATTGCTTCTCAGCAATGCCCAACAAAATCAAAAGAAATTCAAAGACTCTCCCATCCGCCCCTCAAGAAACCTTTGCCCTTTCTCCCAAGAAAGTTTTGAAATCCTGCCCCTGATAAAGAACGCACTCAAGTATAAGACTAAAAAAAATTGTCAAAATTAGGTTAACGCTTACATGAGATGGTAAAGTTGTTTTTTTTTTCTTTGAAATACAATCACGCGACAGTTGATAACAATAACAGTGGAAAATAGATCTTAATTAAACCTTATCTTAATTGAAACCTTATATTAAATACATGGGTGCGAGTAAGGCAGCAGGATAAGGAAGGGTCACTGTCCCACCCTACATTGTGTTTATTTTCATTACGTTTCTTTTGTTCGTTAAAAATCACATTATATATACTATCATGTCAATAAAAATGTCCTTTAATTATTACGAATATTTTCTTAAAATTATATATGTAAATTTTCTTTGTTGAATAAAAACGAGATCTTTTGTGTGAAAATGTTTAATGTTGAAAAGAGTCAAGTCCAAAATTTAAAAGCAACATGTGTATATTGTAAACATGCCATCGGATGTTTAATTAAAAAAAAAAACAGCTGGACACCAACAGAAAAGTAATTAAAAAAAATTGTAAAATTCGCTTTTTAATAACTTTTTTTCGCTAATTCTCCTAAAGTTTCAAAACTAGGACTTAGTTCCTTTCAACAATTGCAGATTCAGTTTTATTTTCGAGATTTTATTTATTTTATTTATATTAACTATTAGCAGCTTTTTTTTTATTTATCCAAGACGTGTGTTTAAAAATAGAAACAAAAATATGTGTAAAGACCAGATCTGCATTTTTCTGGAGCTTTGTTTCTTTCGACGAGAAATGTTCGTTGATGAATTTCGACGCAAGGAAAATGAGATAACGTCTCTAAGGTATTTATTACAGTAGACTCCCTCAAATCCGCACAGCTTGGGACCAGAGGTTGTGCGGATTTTAGAATTTTGCTGATTTCTGGTCATTGCTTTGTTTACATTTTTTAAATAGTAATTTGAATGTAATAATGCAATCAAAATTATAATCAATGCCTGCAATATAGTAAAATATTAAAATAATTAAGTAAAGTAATAAACTAAGATGATAAAAGGTAAGATAATTTAAAAAATTATTAAAAGTAAAGGTCAAATAAATAAGAATGTATAATTAAAACTGCATAATAAAGATGATACATTTTACTTGAACTATTGAATGAACTTTACTAATAACCCTATTAATTCACATCAAAATCATAAAGTAAGGAAGTTTTATTTTATGTTTAGCTAGTCTTAATGAGCAAAAAAGCTTGAATAATACGTAAATATATTTGGTAAAAAGATTGCGATTACCAGTGATATCAGCAATATCTTGATTTTTTTCACAAACAAATTTATACTTCTTTTGTGAAAAATCACGAGTTCAGTCATATTATCTAGAATTACATAAATCTAAAAAAATTCTGTAATTTTGACCGTACATATGAACCGAAAGTTTGTTTACATCTATGATGGTGTGCGGATTTTATTGGTTTGTGGATTTTAGGGTTGCGAATTTGAGGGAGTCTATCATTTTTTTTGTTACACGTCTTTTTTATCAAATCAGTTCCAACTGGGTTGAGAAAGGATAGTCGTCCAAATGGCTACAAAAACCGCTCTACTGAGCTACGGAGTTTCTTGCTAGCAAATCATAGTGGGAAAAAGCCACGCTAAAAGTTCCGTCCCGTGTATAAATGGACGTTATTTAAATTATTCCCAGAAGAGGGCACGGTTTGTCAAAAAGGGAGGAAACTTTAATTTTAAATTTTACTGGTAAATTAGCTATTGATTGATGGTCTGGGCTCTATGGTGAAACTGGGCTTGATCGACATGGCTGCACCATTGACAACAAACGCCTGCAGAAATTCAAAGCTCAGCAAATTTAATTTTAAAGATCGTTAATTTGGAAGTGAGAAAGTAACAGGGTTGCAAAAAAGCCGGCTAAAATTTAAAAAAAGCCAGGCGGTGGCTTTTATTGGTTTTAACCGGCTTTTTTAGGCCAAAATTGATCTTTTTTTGGCCAAAATTGATCTTTTTTGGCCATAATTGGCTTTTATACAATGAAGCATTGTAATTATAAACTACACATTTTAAAATGTTTTTAATTAGTTTTAATGACAATTGATTTAGAGTTTAATAAGTAACCCAATTTCTCAATAATGAAGACATCAATACTGGAATAAAATTTTGCTAGTAATTTATAGTCAGAATTGCAAACTATGTCAGCTAAATTTTAAAGGACCATACCAACTGCCAATTTTTTCATTTTTACTGCTTTATAAAAGTAAAGAGGACAATGGTTATTTAGTTACATGTTTTATTACTTAATTTTAAGAGCTATTAATATACAAGTCTTATTTTATTTATAGTAAACATTTAAAATTATATGCAGTCATCAGGGATGTAGTGGAGGGTATACGCCGTAATTTTATTAAGGAACACCGTATACCCTCTGTTTCTCAAGAAAGCTGTAGAATATATGCACTAGGGTATACCCTCTGCTTAGAACGTATACCCTCTGTTTTTTTTACGACTACACCACTGGTAGTCATATTAAAAAAAACACCATTTCTCACTATTAAAAACATTATTAATAGCATATGCATGAAAATGCTTAGAAACAAACTTTTCAAAATTGCATAATTTAGAGATCTAAATAATTTAGAAATTTTTTTTTTTCTTGTTTAAATGCTGTATTTTTTATACACATATGTACCACTCTCCTCAAGTATTACATCTTTTCTAATTTCTCTTTTAACATATTATAACTTAATTTCTCCATCTGGACACATAAAATATTTCCATTTTGATGTGCTACATTTTGTCATAATTAAATATAATCTTTAAAATGTGTAGCATATGTGGAGCTATGTAATATAGAATTTCAAACACCAGTTTGGAGTTTGGAGCCTAACTTATATTATTTTCAATATTTATATATACAGTTGAACCTCGTTAACACGAACACGCTTAACGCGAACTACTTTTAACACGAACTGTTTTCAGTTGTCCCGTCAAATTGCATAGGGATTTACTGTTATTTTATTCCTTTTAACACGAACACGCTTAACGCGAAATACTGTTTATCACGAACTGAAAATGATCGGCCGTTGAAATATTTCCTACTGATAGTACGAACGAATCAAGATTTCCCAACCTTTCGGTGCAATTGTACTGAGTTCTTTTTTTTTTTTTTTCAAACTCCAAATTTTTGAAAAGATGTTCGTCTGGGCAGGGGGAAGGAGGTGTCTTTTGTTTTGATAACAGAAAATCAGCTATTGTAAAATTGGCAGGTCCAGGTTGTGTTGTCTCTTTCTGCCCTCTCAAAAGGTAAAATGCTATTGTAAGGATTACACTGAGGGGTGAAAATAACTTTGTGAAATGCTGGGTAGGAAATTCCACTGGTCAGAAAATCTGCTCATCCTTTTTCGCGCTTTAAAGCGTGTCTACTTTGACGGTAATCGCTTTCTTGACAACTTTAGGATTTCATTTTCGCAATGAAATAAACGAAAATATAGAAGTGAAAGTGAAAGAGTATTGAATTCGGGGAGGGGTTAGCTTCAAGAAAAGGTTGCCAATCTTTCGCATACTCTAGTGTTAAATCTAGTGATCTGTGGTTTGCACGCACGTTTTCTTCTAAGTTCCATAAATTTGTTCAAGTAAAAAAAAAATGGATAAAAAAGTGCAGAAATCGTTGAGTTTAGAAAAGAAGATGGAAATTTTAAACAACGTAGACGATGGTAGATTGAAAAAATCCGAAATTGCTCGAAAATTTGGAATTGCAAAAAGCACATTATCGACCATTTTAAAAAATCGGCAAAAAATTGAATGTGCTTCTGTTGTTAACGAATTCGGACCTTCCCGTAAACGAATGAGGAATGCTAAGAGTGAAGAGGTGGAAATAGCACTTATGAGGTGGATAAGAGAAATAAGAGCACAAAACGTTCCTCTCACCGGAGCAATTTTGCAAGAAAAGGCTCGCTTTTTTGCTGATGCTCTTAATGTGAGCGATTTTCAGTGCTCGTCTGGATGGTTACAAAGATTTAAAGACAGACATGGAATAGTTTGCAAAAAAGTTTGTGGCGAAGAAGGCAGTGTAAGCGTCGAAACCGTAGATGATTTTCTGAGAAACAAATTGCCTACGATTTTGAAAAACTATGCATTACGTGACATATATAATGCTGATGAGACTGCGATTTACTGGAAAGCACTTCCTACCCGCACCTTATGCTTAAAAGATCAGAAATGTTCTGGTGGAAAGTACAGCAAGGAGAGGTTGACGGTTTTGGTAGCATGTAATATGGATGGAAGTGAAAAGCTACCTTTGTTAGTCATAGGAAAATCATCACATCCAAGGTGCTTCAAATCATTAAAAACATTACCGGTGAAATATGAGTTTACAAAAAAGGCCTGGATGACTTCAGACATTTTCACCAAATGGGTAAAAGAATTGGACCGAAAGTTTCAGCAACAAGATCGGAAAATATGTCTTCTTTTGGATAATTGTAGCGCGCACTCCCCAATTTATGGATTAAAATCTATTCAACTTGAATTCCTCCCTCCAGGTACTACATCTAAGTTACAACCTTGTGATCAAGGGATCATACGCAGCATGAAAGCCTTTTATCGTAGAGAATTGATTCGCAACACAATTCACTGTTTTGACGAAAAGAAAGAATTCAAAATTAATTCGTTAGAGGCCTTGGTGTTGCTTCGAACAGCATGGCGAGAAGTAACATCTAAAACAATCATAAACTGTTTTAAAAAAGCGGGATTTTGTATAGATGATATTGCAGAAGATGTGGCAGAAGATACAAAAGATGAAGTAGAATCTGACTTGATCAACGCGGCACGAGATTGGGGAATACTTCCCGATAGCATTTTTTAATGCATATGTCTCAATGGATGACGATGTTATGACATGTGACGTCACAACAGATGACGAAATCATTCACAGCGTGAATGAAATGATGAATCGCTTATCAGATAATAATAATCATTATTTTTCTGATACAGACGAAGATATAGAAGACAATGACACTTCCGTGGAAACTCCAGTTAGCCTCATGGAAGCTTTCACTGCATTACAAACAGTGCGTCGTTTTGTTATGCAAGAAGCTGATTCTGGAACTACTTTAGAAACTGTAGAAAGACTCGGTGACTTTTGGCGAAAATCTTCTAACAAAAAACGTAAACAGTCCACTATTACAGACTTTTTTAAACGTACTCCAGCACTGTAAATGTAACCCGGCGTATACAAATACTATTTATTAAAATATATTGTTTAAAAAATTGATTGTTTTTTTTAAGTCGAGCTTTAGTGGTTCTCATTGGATATAGCGTAAATACCGACCAGTTTCCATTGAAAAGACTATATTCTTGATGGATAGATCTTAGGAAACAAACCGAACACCAGCAACACAGCAGATTTTGAAGGTACGTATGCTTATATGCTTATATTTATTCATGTTCCATGTAATTATAATATTTTTAATATATGGATAACGCGAACTACTTTTAACACGAACAAAAAAAGTTTCCCCTTGGGTGTTCGCGTTAACGAGGTTCGACTGTATATTTTTGTTTGTTTGTTTTCCCAGACATAATGCCTTCACAGCTGCCTTCTAGAAGTTATTTATTTGACAAAATTTAATAGAAATCCATAACTTCTTTTAGTAGAAAATATTTATAAGTGTATTAAAAATTAATTGATCCAAATTTAAAACGAATTAACTGTAAACCAACTTCAAAAAATAAAAACCGGCTTTTTTCAATAAAAGCCGGCTTTTTTTAAGTGGTTAAAACCAAAAAAAGCCGGTCGGCTTTTTTTGGCCTGGCTAAAATCCGGGAACCCTGGAAAGTAATAAATGTTAGTTAATAAATGTTAAGAAAGTTATCAGGGGCAAAACAGCTTTAAGCTTTAGGAGTAAAGTTAAGAAATAATAGCTGGGAATTTTTAAGTTTAAAAAGGGTTTTTTTTTATCGTTAATTTTAAGTTTTAAAATGGCTTTTTATCCTTTCATATATTTATCATTAATAGTGTCATGTAGTGTCATGTTGGTGTCATTTAATACACTGTGTTAGACCAGATGTGGAATAATATATTATGCAAATGCATAGCACTTTTGAAATGTATAATAGCATTTATTGTTATGTTCCATATGATACAAAATGCAGTAAAGGGTTAAGAATCATATAAACAAGGACTGAATAAATACATAAGGATACGAAAGAATAATCTGAAATGCAAATTTGTGAAAAATAACTACTTTCAAGTACCTAATTAATGAAAGGAAAAGGAAGTTCTTGAGAAAAATTTACATACATAACAATTATGCGCTTTTGTTTACAATAACTAGGAAATAGAAAAAATAAAGTACGTAAAGTACATGAAAATATTCGTCAGTACTTACTCGTTCTCACGGTTTATTTTGAAAACGGAAGTTCAACTAACTTGAAAGATAAAAGATTATTTTAAAAACACAAAGAAGGAAACCCACAAAAAAGAGAAAATAAATAGGATAAATAAATGAAATGAAATACACAAAATTTCCATTGTAGGAAAACGCAACAATTAAAAGAATCAAATTATGTGTTTAGTTAAATTTTCAAACGGATATCAGGATCAAAACACAATTCATGTAAAACAGGGGGGGGGGGGGAGGGGGGCGATTGACACGTTGTATCTGTCAAAGAAAATCAATATGGCCGTTAGGTTGACAGTCACGTTCAATGATATTCAATATTATTGGGTAGTATGAATTTCACAAGTAACTTCTGAAACACAAGAGATAGTAAAACGACAAGGAAATAATAGACGGGTTGCACATGACGTCACATGTCTGAAATCGCTTCAGATGGCGCCCAAATATAAGGCGAATATGGTGCTCTTCATTTGATTTTTTAGACTTATTTGCACTATAATAATAATAAGAAGAAAGCTCTAAATTAAAGAGAAAGATAACACGTGCTTTTAACGGCAAACGGGGACTTCTGTGCTCCACGTGTGTGCTCCAGAAGCTATAGTATCAGTCGTTGCTAATAGCAACGTGACGTCAATGCAAGGGGTCTATATTCAGTGAAAGAATTTGGAATTTCCATATTAAACTTGTACCTAAGCTTCAAAAATAAAAATAAAACGTTCTAGCGAAACGGATTTACTATAATAAAATTGGCGTCCGTTATCACCGTATTGGATTTTAAAACTAGGTATATAGTTATAACTAGGTATAACTAAGTTTTATATATTCCTTAAAAGCTCAATATATTTTGAAAGTTTTATTCCAGAAAAATTTTAAACATCTACAGTCTACTTAAAAATATTTAAAATTTAAGGAGACAAAAAGAAAAACGCAGAACGTTGGAATTAAACTGATGGCGAAACCCAAATTTTGAAAAATACGTTGAAAAATAAGTACAGTAAACTCTGTATAAGGCGGAATCGGGCGGGACTGAGAAAAATTTCCGTGGTAGACAATATTCCGGCTTATGCAAAAAAGCCCCCCCCCCCCCCACCAAAAAAAAAAAAAAAAAAAAAATCCCTGGAAGATGACGATCTTTTATTGATTCTCCTGACTAGAAAATCGGTTGAAAACTGAAATTCTGAAAGATCCTTTGTCTTTTTAAAGATAAATGAGAAACTTTATTCAATTTCTTAGTACTGCTGTAATACATTCATATTGGAAGTTCATACACACACACAAAAACTTCGAGAATGAGGAAGAACGCTATAATTTTGAATTTGAGTACAATCTCAAAGTATAATATATTGTACTTTCGAAAATACGTAATCATTTTCATAAATGTTCATTTTACTAGAAATATTAACTTTTAGATGCAATTTTGCATATGAAAAAATGACATCATAAGCATAAATTCCTTAAAATTTAAAGTTTCTGTTCTTTTGAATTAACTTTTTTAAAAGCTTACGGAATTTTAGCTAACATGCTCGACATTGAGTTATTTGACTTATCAGTTTTAAAGTTTAATAAACAAAACGCTTTTCATTTTTAAATTATCCTTTTTCCGCCTTATGCAAAATTTTCGTTTCGGTGGGACCTTAAAATCCTTTCCGTTTCCGCGTCAGACAGATTCCGCCTTATGCAGCATGAATTAATGTAATTTTCTATGGGTTCGCCGGGACTTGAAAAAATTTCCGCGGTAGACAGATTTCCGGCTTATACAGAGTCCGCCTTAGACAGAATTTACTGTATTTCGTTATTTTCAAGGCTAACTGAAGCATTAGGCAAGGAAACAGAAATAACTAATTTTTATATTTTATTTTTATTAAATGTGCAATAGCGTACGCGGAAAACTAACTTTTGTAAAGTAAAAATAACAGCAGTTCTCTTTAGGCAAGAATTGTAAATCTGGCTGTAAACATTGCCCATTCCTTATTCATATATTTTTCAAATTCCAAATATGATTTTTCAGCTATTTTTCACTACGTGTAAATTCTTTAAAAACCTTGATCCTTAAGTGCAAGCAATACCAACAATAACTAATTCGTAAAAAATATACCTCACAATAAAGATTGGATATATTAAAATATTAGTTTTTAAAAAAATTAGAAAGCTAAATTATCATATTACTAATGACATATAAGACCAAAAAAAACCGTAAATATGACAAAGACTGACATTATGCATGCTAACAATAAACATGATTTCACAAAAATTAAATGCAATCGTGAGCCGAACTAATGAACTATGCAATGAACAAATAACTTCTTTCATACCAAGAGCGCCATAGAAAATAAATATGAATTTCCGAAAATTCAGGACAGTGTTTTACCGAATTGATAAACTAAGGGAGACAAATGATTAAATCTTAGCTAGCAAGTTAATATATTATACATAGAATGACACAAAATGTATAACGCTTCCGGGGTTGAACTCATCCGTTTCCTGATAATCCAAACGCGGCCACGTTAGGCTTAAGTATTCCGATGCCGTATTTGCCGACTGCCTTATTTAATCTGTCTATCTATTTGTTGTGTAACATATTCTTCTTCAATTTTTCTCAAACCTTTAAAAAGTATACAATTATAACGCTTTAAGATCTAATTTAAAAATAACCAGATACCAACAACAGGGTTCCGATGTATACAAGCGATTACCGTTGCCATTCATAAGCACAAATTACAAATCAAAAAACAAATGAATGACTCTTTCAGCTATTCATTAAATGCTCTTAAAATATTTTGCAAAAGCATATTAATATTTTGAAATACGTTTTTCACTTTTGTTTACATTTATTTACAGTTTGAATTCAGTATACACGGTTAAAAATATCGCGAAAAATTACCTCTGTTTTTCAAGGCTATCTATTTTCTGACCAATGAGAACACTTTATGGTGTTCAGTGAATATAGCTATATTCGGTGATTCATTCCCGTGAATTATTTTGTACCGGATTAACGTTTCCTTTCTAAAAACAAACGTATTTCAAATTATTTAAAAGCTTTATTATGGTTTTACAAATATTTTAAGAGCAAAATCGGATGTCGACCGTATTTTTTAATGATTCGCTCAAAGAGTCATTCAACTGCTTCTGGATTTGGAATTTGTGTTGTACATGTGGCATCACGACACACGAGTGAATGTTGATTTGATTTTCAATCTTAAAACGTTGAGTAAAACGTGCTTTCTTTTCCACTATTCGCAAAAGTTACATTTTTAGACAGATTATTCAGAATAAATTAATATTTATAAGAGATTACATTCAATTATCTAATATTCAGCTGCGATAACTTGAGTTAAAATTAGATTGGTAGCTTTATCTATCCCTATATGAAAGTAAACAAACAATTGATTCATTCGTCTTGAACTTTTAAAATATTAAAACAAACGTTTATATGCTCTGTTACGCCATCTGTCGGTAGTTAAAAAAAAGAAATTCTCTTTTTAAAATGTTTTTTGAATTTTGAAGACATTGGGGGGAAAAATGAATATTTCTTATAAAATGAAATTAGAATATCAGAAATATGTAATGCCGTGTATTACATTTATATATATGTATATATATCAATGCATTATTATAATAAATAAAATTTTATATTTTTAGGGAAAATAAATTTGTAATTTAATAACAGAATTTGGGAAAATAAATTGTTAATGTAATTAACAGTTGCGATTTACTTATGTGATAAAAGATGATTTTTAATTATCAAAATTTATTACAGGTTTCTTTTATGCATGTTTAAAAAAATCGGGATTTTCTCTGTTCAACTTTTTAAAATTTAAGTTATATAATTATTATTTTGGCAATTAATAAAAACAAATAAACCTTCTGTTGGAATTGTCTTTTATTTTACCACATACCATCAGATAAAATAGTTAATTGACAATATGTTTTAAAATAACATTATTAGTACTAATTTGAATGTTTTTGTGAAATATTTTTCTTCAAATTTTGTGAGAAGTTCATTTGCATACTTTATATCAGTATTTTACCAATTCAATTAATAATTTTCTTGCCAATTAAATTTCAATGAAAAATGGGCTGTTTTTACTTTACCCCACCTGACCCTATTAATCAGACAAGACAAAATTTATTACTTCACAATTCTTTTTATAATGCAATGCTATATAATTTTTTTGAAAATGCAAACACGTCATTCTGACGGGCTATATTCTAGTTAATAATACTTGCAATATATAACTACATTACTTTCCATCAAATATACGATAAAGTGCTTTAAAAAAAGCCTCCTAATAATGGTTAGTTACTTATATTACTAATACTTATCGTATTTAATACGATTAAGCTGTGCGAATACCTGCTCCATAATTTATACACAGTTTTCAGAAAATTCAGTACAGTCTTTAACCAAAATAATGAATTAAATAAAAAAATATATTCTAATCGTAAGATCGCTAGTTTATGCTGTTCATATATACTGTATCGAGCATGATGTATTTGCATTATATTTAAAGATAGATTACTGTAAAAATTTGACAGTATGAATGCTGGCGAGGGAAGGGGGGGGGGGGAATCAAAAGTTCTTTTAGCTAATTAATGAATTGAAGAAAATTTTTTTTTAATCTCATCTTGCTACATAATTACATCAATAATACTCACAGTACTTAGAATAATTAATTCGCATTGCACGCATGATAAACTAGCATAAATATCTATAAAACTTTCACATTATTCTTTCTAAATATACTATTCTTCTTTAATCCAATTAAACAAATAAAACACAACCCGAAAACGAAAAAATATTTAAATCTTAGGTGGTAAGTTAATTATATTAATGCGATATTTACATGTTTATCTTCACTCCTTTGTATTAATAGGGAAAATAAAAATAAAATAAGGAAATTAAAATGAAAAGGACTTTTGAAAAATTCATAACAGTTTTACTGAATGAATGTACTAAAGAAAATGCATTTTAATCTCAGTTCGCTAGTTAGTTACATTAATAAAGTATGGCATTTAGGATTGCAATATATGTAAAATAAACGATTTTAAATACCTACTGAACATTCCACAATATTTTGTAAATAAATAAATTAATCTTTAAAATAAACTCATGAACTTATTTTTTTTTCAAATATTAGCTCGTTACTTTATGTTAATTATATATACCGTATTTAGCATGAACTATTCACATAACATAAAAAATAGACCACTGCACCTACAAATTGCCCCATCTCATGCAAAGCAGTATTACAATAAAGATTGTCATACCAATTAAAGAATTTAAAAAATATTTTAATCTCAGCTTGGTAGTTACATTAATTAGGTACGGTATTCAGGATAATTAATTTAGATTATATGCAAGATAAATCATTGTAAACACCTATAAAACTTTTCACATTATATGCCTGCCATATAATTTATACATAGTTTTCTGAAAATTCAGTACGGTCTTTAACTCAACTAAAGGAAAACACAGACCTGATAAGGTAGCTGCAAGAAAAGAAAATTAATTTAAAAACCCTGTGTTTCATTGGATATTAGCTAATACACAGCCGACAAAGGCATTTAAGTCTTTCGTAAAAAAGCTAACACTTGAGAAGACTAATTTTAAAAAGTTTGTTAAGTCATTAATAAAAGCTAAAACAACAAAGTGAATGGGTTCTTTTACAAAATATGAAATAAGCCACTGTTCTTTATTCTACAGTAATAGAATTAATTTTTGCATTATTTGAGTAACAGTAGTAGAGGGAAATTTAGCTTCTAATTTTTAGTTAGCTTTATAATTGCAAGAGCGTGTAGTGTACTAATTATGTCAAATTAATTCGTGTAACTAATTTAGTGGTTTGATGGTAATTAAAGGTGAAGTTTCTCCGAATTTTTACAGGTCTTAGATTTCAAACTTATTAAAGGCAGTTAAAAGTCTTTTAAAAGTTTCATGATGGGAGAACTAGCGTTTGGAATAAAACGCTAGGACAATTAAGTTAATGTCACTTAGAACGCTAAGAACAAAAGATATGAGAAAATTGAAAAATTTTATTCAAATATTATTTTGGATACTTTTAGCAATCTAACCTTTTTTAAAACATCTGATAAATGTTTAATAAAAAACTAATGAAAAGGGAAAATTAAGATAAAAGAAAATCATAGAACATTCCTTAAGTTCTCTGAGGTAATGTGTTTTCTACTCCCTCCACTATTTCTGTTACATTAAAGTACCTTTTACTATACGCCATTGAAGAGTAGAAATTAAATAACTGAATAAAAATTGAATGGTTAACCCGTTGAGGGGAGGGGATTCATTTTTGCACCACTTAATTTTAATTCCTAAATGCCATATTGGCATCAGCAATTTTGTAATAAAATTTTTCCTTTTATTAAGTGCGTGTAAAAAGTTTACTTACTCAAATACATTTGTTTGTAAATTCTGGGGTCATTCAATAATTTCACCATTTTACGGATAGAAGTATTTTGATTATGATTGACAACGTATTTTGCATAGCTGTAAACAATTACTAAGACTTTTCGAATACAAAAGGAACGTTTACAAAATTTCAGTGTAATTTAATAGCTACCCAGGACAATTGTAAAAAATCATAAGAGACGCAGCACTTAGAAACATCTTTCTTTCTAACCGATGACCAGGCCGGGTTGCCCCAGCTAAACGAATTTGATACCGGTATCAAACGGGTATCGCCGCGTAGCGGCAATAAGTCTGGCGGGCGCTTAGATAGTCTTCCTATCGGCAGCACCTACTGCTTAGTTATAGGCTTTTTACTTAAAATTTATACCTTGTTGTTTGATACCTGCATATTGATACTCAAGTTGATCTCGTAATTTAGAGCCTTGATCAGATGACGAGGCCTTCACCTGGCAAGACACCTCCAGAGGTATAATTCACAGGTAACAGGTAACTTGGAAAACTTTGCACCCACGACGGATTTTACATGCACCAGACGCCATTAGCGTGCATGGCGGATATTAGGCAGCAGTAAGCTTCGTTCCTGCGACATTTCATCCAGGAGTTCGATGCCGTGCTAGCTGGATACCGCTGCCCAATTTGATTGGAATAGCCTAGCCTGGAGTTTTTGAAGCATAATTGTTGGTGCAGACTTGTCAAATGAAAATGGTAATTTTGGTGGTGGTGGGGGGGGGGGGGGAAAGCAAATAATGGGACGCCGCAGATAGATAAGTTTTTAGTTGTACTGTGACTTAATTTTTGGCCGAAATGCTAGGCAAACGCAACACAGCAGGAGGGACGAGACTCCCCCTTTTTATCGTACTCCACCGGGTGAAAACTGGCTCCGTAGTCTGTCCCATTGGAGCGGGTCCGGTGGCTCGTGCAGGCTAAGCTTATGTGTACCTAAAAAAAGGTGGACCCACTTAAAAACCTCAGAAACTGACATGCTTCCGAAATTAACGGAAAGATCTTTTTTGAAATTTGCGGGCTGCAAAGGAGTCCTTTATTACAAACACGTTTCTGAAAATTTAATATTTTCTAGGTGTTTATGAATAACCTTTCTCAAACGGTACCTAAAAATATTCCGAAATCGAACAGCGAAGAGGTTACATTGAATGTTCTTAAACATTTCTGTTACATTCCAGCACCTTTTTAGCCAACTTTTAACACTTTCCAACATAGTTGAAAAGTGTTTAGGAATTCGGTTTATCTGTCAATCTGTCCACTCTCTAACTCGGGTAAATATACTCGGATTTTCATGCAATTGATGCATGTTAACGATGTTTACCATGGCAAGTTCGGTGATGACTATGAAGTGTGTAGTATTATTAGTTCATTTACGGGGACACTGAAAATAATTCCTTTACATTACGGTCAATGGGGAAAAATTGTATGCATTGTATTTTAATGATATTGCACTATTTCAAATGTATTGAAATTGATATAAATCAAAAATGTCACTTCAAGATGAAAGGCCTTAACTTTTATGTTATTTAACTTATGTTAAATTCACAACTGTACACTCCAAACTTATCGTCACAATTTATAGTTCGATTTCTATTGATGCAAACTCCTTTCTCGGGGATATTAAGAGAGGTGCAAGCGAAGCATAAAACGGCAGCATTAAGATCAAAAGAACTGAAATGCTGACATATATGTCCGGTGAATTTCGAAATACTCTGAATTAGCGGAAGGTCCATCCATTGATTTTTAGTCGTTCTAACTCTGGAAGCTTTTCATATATTCGAAGGGAAAGTGCATCCATTAGAAATTGAGAAGTCCGTGTCGTTCACAATTCTTATAGCAGGAAATGGCGCAAATATCGTGGTATATGCAGTGGAAACTACATACAATAAATTTGAAGGGTGCATGATAATTATCCGTTGACTTAGATGTAACCAATTTTCTTGCAACATTAATAGCTTAAGAAATGTAGGTAAATTTTTGTTAACGGTGTGTTAATCATACATACAGTCGTTGTATGATATTGTATTTATATATATGATTAACACATCGCTAACGAAAATTCACCTAATTTTTTTAATAAGTTATTAATGTTGCAAGAAAATTAGTTATAACTATGTCCAGGTATAACGGATAATTTTCACACATCCTTCAAATTATGTGGTTTTCCACTCAAAACTTATTGTCACTATTTGTAGTTCGATTTCTATTGATGCAAACTCCTTTCTCGGGTATATTAGGAGAGGTGCAAGCGAAGCATAAAACGGCAGCTTTAAGATCAAAAGAATTGAATTGCTGACATATCTGTCCGGTGAATTTCGAAATACTCTGAATTAGTGGACATCCACTGATTTTTAGTTCTAACTCTGGAAGTCTTCATATATTCAAAGGGAAAGTGCATCCATTAGAAATTGAGGCCCGGGTCGCTTACAATTCTTATAGCAGAAAATGGTGCAAATCGTGGTATATGCAATGGAAACTACATATAATAAATCTGAAGCGTGTGTGAAAATTATCCGTTATATGTGGAATTGGTTATAACCAATTTTCTTGCACCATTAATAGCTTAAGAAATTTTGGTAATTTTTTGTTAACGGTTTGTTAACCCCTTTTTTGCCTTAATAATTAGGATGAGCTAAGCTAATCATCTACTAGGCTACACAAATTACATTTTGTCATACACTTTACAAAAACACTATTCAGTATTTTGACTTGAAATTAAACATAAATTATGATCTGTAGATTTGCACTATATATATATATACATTAACAGAATAACCTTAAAAAATCTATTATTTCATTTAATTTATTTTACATGTTTTTCCATTACGGCCGCATTTTTGCAAATAAAAATTAAACACGTATAGTTTCAGAACAAAAAATAAATCATGGAGTTGGTCATTATAGGTAGAATCATGATTAATTAAATAGTTTTACAATTTCTTTTATGAAATTTTTAAAATACCCATTATGAAAATTATAGCATATTTTTAATGAATTAAAATTAGTGAAAATTTAATTATTTACATTCAATTATAAAAGTATTATTCAGTGTTAAGAATTCCAATACACAATTTATTCTTATTATGCGAAATGATTTACGCAGAGGATACTTGCGCATTTTAAAAGAATTATATTATGATTTTTTTTATTATAAAGTGGCAACAAAAGAATTGTAAACAAATAAAATTGTTAAATTCGTTTATATCATAAATAAAAAATTCTGAAGAAATTCTTAGTTATTTGGCTGAATTTTCATTTCTAAAATTAAAATGCGCCAAAACATTCAATAACGTTTTTGCTTAATATAGATGCAAGAACAATACTAAAAAATATTGTTACTTTCAAATATTTATCTCATTAAATAATGCTTCGCGAATCCAAACAAAGCATGGCTTTTGCTAGTGTTAATAGTAGCTATCCAAATAGATTTACTAAAGTTTAACGAATATGTCTGTCAGGTTCTGAGAAACATCTGCTATTAGAACTAGGGTTCTATATTATTTTTGTCTTAATATATTATATATTGTATGGCCTGTGTACTGGAATTTCAAAGTAACACCCTTTCCTTATCTGAAACTGGATTGGGCCGGTGAAAATGTACAGATGGAATGATGGGGAAAAAAGATGGTTGGAGAGGGATGTGCCGACCTTTTGAGATGTCTGTTGAAGATAGGGAGACAAAGGCATTCCACGAACGAGGAAAAGAGCTTGGAATGCGAGCCTGGTAGAAACCCTGGGGGGTTACGTTGAGTAAAAGCAGAGGGTGCGGAAAACAGTCGTTTTTGACACGGAGCGTGACAGTTGGAGCCGAGAGCGCAGAGTGGACAGTAGTTCTTGCGTAGAGCTCTTAGATAGAGCGTAGGGTTGAGTTGGAGCCTACAGCGCGAAGTGCACGGTGAGTTCCTGTGGATAGCTCTTAGATAGAGCGTAGTATTGAGTGAGGCTCGCAGAGCTTAGGCTTACAGCCCATATGTTGGGAGATTGAGATTGATCTCCGGAAAAGCTAATTTAACGCGTATAGAGTGAGAGTGATATAACGTAATTTTAACAGTACACAGCCAGCTTTACTGTATTTAATTTAATGTTGAACCGGATCACCTACATCTGAGTTTTAAGTGTAAATAGTGTTTTGTATTGTGTAAATAGTGTGTAAATAAACTGTTAATTTAGTTAATTGAAAGCGTTGGTTTTCATTTAAACAATCCTCTCAGTGCGTGACCGATATCACGTTAATCATATCGGTGGTGGCAGCATATAAATAGCACGGAATTTCTTCAAAGTTGTGCGGACTAAGAGGAAACTCCGACAATGTCATTGTCTGAAATCTAACGAATGTATTTATTTTGCGTACTATTCAATTCATATTCATATGTCACAATAGGCTAGGGAAGAGTTTTTGAAGACGTTTGGAAAATATCGTATTATAAAAGGAATTAACAGATATTACAACTTTATAATAAATTTTGCGTTTTATCACACATGATCCGTTGAGAAAAGTAATATATATCTTAAATTTAAAGAGTGAAATAGTATACGCTTACAATAAAAGAATCGTCAATGGTGAAAATAGAACTAAGCAAACTTTTATTATAAATATATTATTGCTAAATGCCAAAACATAACTGAAGTCATAATAAGAAATGCATAGACATATATTACCTTACTACATTTAGATAGTTGCAAAAGTAATTGTCAAGACAAAATAATACTCAGCGAAAAGACATGAACTATTAATAGTACGCCAGACCCGAAAGGGTTAATCATCCATACAATGTTTAGAATAACGTACAATAAAGAGCACAACTATTCAGTTTAATAATTCAAATTTTTTAGGGGCGTTCGTAATTATATGAATACGTAGCATCTTTAGTCTTCGTCTGGTTCGTCCGTCTGTCCGTATATAACAGCGCAAAACTACCCAACCGAATGGTTTGAAATTTAAAATATATAATTGTTACAGAAGTTTATCAAGTCATTTCAAATTTTATGAAAATCGAATCAAAATTCAAAAGATATTAATAAAAGTTTTCTTCATTCTATTAAATCCTATCATACGTAATTATTTCAGCGATATCCCATGATAGGTAGTTATTCTAGGTTGCCATGGTGATTACATCCTATTTAAGATGGAGCCCTATGATTTCCGTATTACTGAATTATAATATATATGTATATATATATATATATTACGATTACAAAATTTATTACGATTATATATATATATATATATATAATCGTAATAAATTTTGCATTCATGCATTTTTGCATAAGACTGCGACAGCTATTGCACCAAGATCTGAATATTCATAAAATTAGTTATAGTACGAACGCACCTCATTTGTAACGTTTGACGTACAATTTACGACTTGTTTAAGTATATTTTTTTAATTAGATTATAAAGCCCGTTTCTCGTTAATCGAGAAGTGCCAAATTTTATTTAATCAACAGCGAATGTGCATCAAATTTTCTCGAATTTAACGTTAAACTTTTTTGATGTGAAAACTTCTTTAGGCGCGTTGAGTTTTTTTTTTAGATGGAGAAAAACCACTGATTTGGAGACACTGTTACGTAACCGACATGCTAGGATTTTGGCACATAGACACTAGCGCGCCAAGCGGTGAATGACAGGAACTTTTCCCTCTTCAGCTCAATCCGCAAAAGAAGAACGAAGCTAAAACTCACTTTTTCACCCGGCGTTCACACAAGAACACACACAAAATTTACGTTTTCGTTGCAGTACGCTGTTGTGTTTATTGTTAAAGACAAATATTTGATACTTTCATTATTGAAGTGAAAGCTTCTTTGGGCGCGTTTGACATTTTTTGAGATGGGAAAAACCATTGAACTCGTGATACGGTTATTGTAACCGACACCTCTGTATATAAGTATGTACATGTATTGTGCATAGTTTGGTATGAGGAGGGCGGGCAATTAATTGTTATTGATTGCTTAATCAATAACAACAATTTACAGGCAAGCGCGCCGCATGCTTGCCTGTGCGCTATTGGTTCCCGAAATACACGTACAAGAGTTAGAAAAAGGAAATCTCATCAAAAACATCTCATGTAAAAATTAGCCAAGTCTCGTGACTCTTGCTAAAATAAAACTACCTTGCTCTAGCAAAATAAAATTATCTTTATTCAACAGTTGTTATTTATATCAATAATTGGCGGCAAAAGTGAACCATTCGATCAAATATCGGGTAAGTTTAGCAGAAAAACTCTTGTATTTAAAATTCGTGTTATTTTTGCGTTATGGTGTATGTTATTGTATAATAATGAATAAAAAAACACTACATTTAAAAGTATTTCCTGCACAATAAAACATTTCCTGACGATTAAAAAAACACACAAGTAATTGTTGAAGTTTTCACTTCTATTGGCACTCCCGGAGTGCAACTGTTTTTTTTTATTTTTTTAAATACATTTTTTTTGCTACAATATAATTTTATCCTGAAAATTTTCAGATTGTACTGCAGATTTAAAAAATAGATCAACTGTTTAAAACTTAACTAAAGAGAATGAATTGTGGCATATACAGGAAATGAAATTACAAAGCAGCTAAAAGTTAACTTTTAAATTCAGAAACTTTAAAAGGATTAAGAAAATGTAATCACCAACACTAATTTAGGTTCATTAACAGATTAAGCTTTAACGGATTAGAAATTTTCTCACCTCACTATAGAAACCAATAATTTTGGAGATTCGCTGAGAAAATTCGTTGAAACATCTTCACTAACAACATTTCCAAGTGCCTTTACAAGTCAGTAATTAGGCGAAAGTCAATTAGTAGCAAATCTTGTTCAGTGGCTTCTTAAGCTGAGGCTTACTAGCCTCAAAATCTTAGTTAAAACCGAGGCAAATGGGAGAAATAAATCTATAGAAAGTACGTGCTAGAGCACTATTTATTTATGAAAAGATAACAGCATTATAATGTTATTCAAAGTATTAGTTAATTAAACAGTAAGAAAATAATTTTAAAGAAACAAAGAAGTTGGAATTTTTTTATATAATTCTATAAAGCATGCTGAAATCTATACACCATTTTATACATTTATTTAAAACTAGATGGTACCCGTCAAGATTTGACGGTAAATAACTTTCTTTAGAAAAGCTATTCTTTCATTCTTTGTTTCATTAGAAAAATTCTTGAATTTTTAATGAATTGCTTTTAAATTAATTATTGAAATTGTGACAAATTTCTATATTGCATAAGTGATTCCTATTTCTTTAAAGCGATAGAGGGTACAGTCAGTCAAACCTATTCAATGAAGTCACAGAATTTTAACTTTATAATTTACAACCAATTATGCTTCTTTTTATCAGAAATTTAACTAAAAATAGTGGGTAGAGCATTTATTTTTATTTACTATGGTCTCATTTTTTCGAAAAAATAACAGTATTTATTTTTATTTATTTATTATGATTTTTTAACTACATGACCATTAAAAGCTGCCATGAATTTTAGTTTTATCAGTCTCATTCTCTAAAAGACCAAATTTGAAACTTGGTGCAGCATATAATTCTTATTACTTGAATTTTATTTTACATTTTTATACATTTTTTAAATATTAAACAATGGATATCAAAGTAATTTTTTTAATAGTTCTTATGTGAATATCTTTCTTTCTTTCCATTTTCTTTTTTTGAGGAAAAGAAAGGCAAACTTTTCTTTCAGACACATATATTCTTGATAATGATCAGAAGATATAAAAAAAATTCTAGATTAGCTCAATATATTTAATTGATAATTACATTAAAAATATTTTAGCTTAAATATTTTAAATATAAAATTATTATTATTATTATTTTAAATATTGTTCAGTGTTAAATTTTATTTAATAAAATTAAAATCATATAACTTCTCCTCTTAATAAAATATGTCATTATTGAAATAACTTATTGCGAAAAATATTACAGAAATCATTTTGCCGGGCGTTAGGTTCGAACCTGCTTTCCACTACAAAATATCGGCGCTTTAACCTGCTGCTTTAGACCACTCAGCCACCGAGAACTCGTTCTCAATCCCTCTAAATTGAACAGGGTTGATGCATGTGCAGATGTCCCGAAATGGGTCTACTTAAAATTTTACCTTTGCATTTTAACATATATGATGATTTTATAGTTTTTGAAGGTTTTAAAAAACTGAAGAAGGATAGATGTTATACAACGTGGATTAAATAAGGCAGTTGTTCGACTTATAATACGATATCGGAATGCTGAAGCCTAACATGGCCGAAATAAAATGGCTGATTTTAACGAAAGATTATCCAGATCCGGATGAGTTCACTCCGGAAGCGTTATACACTTTGTGCCATTATATATATAATGATGATATGATATGTACAATTATTTTTAAGGGAGTGGAGAGTTTGTAATACACCACGTTTATTAACATTTTAATTTTAGAAATAAAAAAGAAGAGAAATTAACACAATAGAAAAATAAGTCATATTATTAATTTGAAATTTAAAAAGATTAAGTTGCATCAGTAAGCGAGTAAGCAACAAAAATTAAATCACAATGCACGTTTCGATCTAAAAGCCTATCTGGTCTTTCATCAAGTGAAAACTGCACATCGACAAAATGGACACACGGCGCGTCGTTAAGTAGAGACAACACGAGTGTGTTTCATCGCTGTGAAACATTCCGATTTTTGAGAACTACTAAATCGGAACAGTAACCTTCATCGTATTTAATCGCAAAATTCTGCCATTAAATAATGCGAATACCTCTATTCGTAAATTATTGTCTTCGAAAATCGGAAGGTTTGGCAGCTATGTTATCTACAACAAAAACTAAATTATCATTAGTTAAATTTTTAGTTAATGTTCCAGCGTTCCCTCTAGTAAAATCCTTTTAAAAAGAAAAACTTCTTACCATTTCACACAAGTATTTTTTTTTTTTTATGTCAAGAGAGTGAAAATTCATATTCTTCGATCAACAACTCTAATCTTTTTGATACGGTAATAAACTTGTTTTCATGGCTAATTTTCTGCCTGATTCGTGGTCCTAAGAATTGATTACCCCTCATCCCGCCCTCCGCATTTTTCTATAAATTCTATATGTCTTGAGGTGCAGTCGATTGAAAATCATTGATCATCAGCATTCCACTATTGTCATACCCCAAGTTTGACGGCATTGTCTTAAAAATGCGTTACTTTTATAGAAAAATGGAAAACGCTTTTCATTCCGCAATCTTAAGAACTTTTTTTTATGCTTTTACCAATAAAAAATAATTGCTTAAATTAACAGAAAGTAACGCGTTTAGATAAAATAAAACAGCCTTAAAGAAGAGAATATTTTTCTTTTTGAATAGGTATGATTTTACCAAGTAAAATAAAACCTAACTTTAGATTTGAAAACAATCTTAAATAAAGCGAGTTATAACACTTAATAGTATTTTCCCCTAAGAGATCCTGAAAATTAAAGAAAGAAAACAGGAGAAAGATTTTTTCACCCTACATTTGATAAATTAAGAAAAACAACTATTTCCAAAGAGAGCTATCACTCTTTCTTTGAGACTTTCTTCGCTGTAACAAAAAATTAAAACCATCTTTAATACTTCTCCCCTTTAATATTAAAAGCTTAAAACAGCAAGTAGATCCATTTGCGAAAGTAAGAAAACCAGCACTGATCCCTTAAGTAAAAAAAGAAAAGACTCCAGGGACCGCAGAAGGAATTGGAAGATGAAGTGGAGCAAAAACGAAAAGTTGGATGAGGCCACCTGAGGACTGAGGTTTCTCTTTGCTGCACCTGAGTCGGGAATAAACATTCGGTCATTCACAAAATGAAACCAAGAAATCTGATACTCGTGAATAAATTAAGACAGCTGTAATCAGAAAAACGTATATTGTTTTTAATAAATGTATTTCTTAAATAACGTTTAAGGGGTAAATTATTTTTAAATGTAAAAATTAGAAATATATTACAATTCATCAGACATACAAGTAAAAATTACACAAATATCGGGTGTCCCAAAAATGACCAATGATTTTAAAATTCAATAACATGCAAACGGTGACAGATATTTAAAAAAATCTTGCAAGAGGCTTATGTATGATATCAGGAGATTTTTCACTGTGATTCTTGATTTTAGTTAGAGTTTCAAAAAATAGATGGCGCTACGAGAAATAGGTGCGTATTCCAGACCCGATTTTTGGTACTTCGGGATAACTTCAAACAGTGACAGATATTTAAAAAAATCTTGCAAGAGGCTTATGTATGATATCAGGAGATTTTTCACTGTGATTCTTGATTTTAGTTAGCGTTTCAAAAAATAGATGGCGCTACGAGAAATAGGTGCGTATTCCAGACCCGATTTTCGGTACTTCGGGATCCGTTCAAAACATTTTAATCTCCTTTTTTCACATGGGAGAAGAGAAAGGCCGAAAAATCGAGACTGGATTTAGCGACTATTGTTTGCAGCGCCATCTATCGCTGCTATTTGTAACTAAAACTGGGAATCGCAGCATAAAAACTCCTGACATCTTACATAACACTCCTGCAAAGATTTTTTTTAATATCTGTCACCATTTGCAAGTTATTGAATTTTAAAATTATCGGTCATTTTTGGTAGACTCGGTACATATACAATTATAAACGCAAACATTTCGGGCTAAGTTTCAGCCCCTCGTCAGTGTAATAACATTCAAATGACCAGAAAGCTGAATACACAGCATTGCTTTGATATATGGTTCTTTATAATTTGATTTTAAGGCTTAAATGCCGTATATTCCCGCGGCCGCCATCTTGGATGTTTTGAGATTTGTTGGCGTTGTTTTACATTCGTTAAGCCTAACATGCGCATAAATCGCAGCTTGGCGACATTTACTACTTGGCGGAAAAGGGGTTTTCACACCAAGAAAAAAAATCCAAGATGGCGGCCGCGGGGCTATATCGTTCACCCGCAAGAAAAGTGACACATCTCGATAAAAGTAAATTTCACAGGAGAATCAAAAGAAAATTTGCATGATTTTACTGTAACGTGAAATTATAGCAGTTAGTTCTGCATGCAGTAATAAAAAAGCGCATAAAATCGTAAAACCCTTAAAAATGAAGACATAGGATGAGGTTTTGAAGGTTGGGTCATTTTACCTCCCCAAACAATCCACCTCTCTTCTTTGGTCACAAATGGACATATAGCGCAATAAAGTGATTTTCCGTATAACTACGTTTATGAAACTTATTGTATAGCAAGACACACCTATGACAGACCTTTTAGTGGAATAAAACGGAAAATGAATGTGTCACTTTTCTTGCGGGTAAGCGATATGACATCTGTTCCGATTTTAACTGTTAGTAATTATTAAATTGTAAGCATGATATAGTTTTCTGGTTATTTGAATGTTATTGCACTGATGAGGGGCTAAAACTTATACAATTCAAAACGCAAACGTTTCGGGCTATGTATTTATGTAATTTTTACTAGTACATCTGATGAATTGTAATATATTTCTAATTTTTAAATTTTGTATATCAGACATTAAACAATGTTTAGTTATTTTAATACCTTTAAATGGTCTAAAAAGATAGAATATTAACGCACCCATATTAAAATTCAATATTTTAAACGAAACCGCATTCGAAATTTTGCATTGGAGTAAAAGTTGCAATTAAAAAAAAACTTTTTTTTAGAAGAATGTAGATTTTAAGGAATATTTACAAGAATCTTCAATTTATAAAAACTTTACCTCTGAATGTCTCTGAGCGAAATTTTTATAACATATTATTGATTAATTATATTTTCTAAGGACACGTAAGTATGAATTGTGATCGACTGAACTGAAACTATCACTACTTAATTCACAATAAAGGACTTCATACAAGATTGTTGAGTTTCATTTATTAAGTTACTAGCAGAACCACCCGGCTTTGGACGCGTTGACCATGATCACCAACCGGGTTCAATTATAAAATTTATAAAAATGCAATAATATGAAGGCCACAATAATGGAGCACTTTGTATTCGCGGCCATAAATCTTTAAAAAAAAAGAGGAAAACAATCACGTTACTTTGACGCAATCATAGTAGATTGCGTCAGTATAGATGCATTCCCAGTTTTATAAAAAAGAGCGCAGGATTTCTGTAGCGCGTGTAACAGAAAAAATATACGATTTTCCTGACAATACAGAAAAAAATGCAAAAATCTCAACCAAATAGCATAGCATTCAGCGAAATTTTATTTCGATGGCATTATTTTTAAATGGTAACTTAAATTTTCATTTATAAAAACTAAATCTACAATGATTACATGAAAATGATTTCTAGACGCTTCCAGTTGTGACGTCAGCCATGAAATTTTTTAAGAGAGAAGAAACTAACTCTTGGAGGGAAATAAAAGAAAAAACAAGTCAGAAATTGTACGTCAAACGTGGCAAATGAGATGCGTTCTTACTATAACTAGTTTTATAAATTTTCAAGTCTTGGTGAAATAGCTGTTGCACTCTTATGCAAAAATGCATGAATTCAAAATTACAATTATATATATAATATATATTTGTATCTTTTGTCTTTAATTGGTTATTGCATCAAATTTGGTGGTTTTTCATATGTTTTAAATGGATTAATCGTCCGCAATGTGCTAGTGAATTAGTGGTGGTGTACTTGATTTTGTGTTACAAGTCATAGTTTCCATTCTTATTTTGTATAATGTCAGTGTAATGTATTGAAGCTAAATTTACTAATTTAATTTTAGTAAATGGAAATAGATGATGAATTGTAATTATATAATGGTTAAGTATATATGTGTGTGTGTGTGTGTGTGTGTTAAATTCAATAATACGGAAATAATACGACTCCATTTTAATTAGGACGTAATCACTATGGCAACCTAGAATCGTTACCTATCATGAGATATCATTGAATTAATTATACGTATGATATGATTTAATAGAATGAAGAAAACTTTTATTAACATTTTTAAGTTTAGATTCGATTTTCATAAAATTTGAAATGGCTTGACACAATTCTGCACCGATTATATATATTAAATTTTAAGCCATTCGGTTGGGTAGTTTTTGCACTATTATATTCGATATGACAGACGGACGGACCAGACGTCGACTACAGGTGCTACATATTTATATAATTACGAACGCACCTAAAAACGATTGATATATCATTTTCTATTTAATAAAAATTGTAGAAAATGTTAACACTGCATATAAGATATTAAAACAGATATATAAAATCTGTAATATACAAAAGAAATATGAAATAAAACATGGTAACGATTTGTTACCTGTTTAACATTATACTGAAAGCGTCTAATAGAAAGTGACGTCATATGTAGAAGTTTTTATTTTTACTTCTGGTTTTTTTTTAAATGACTTCATTAGTAAATATTTTAAGTCCAAATGCATTTAAATGAAGGCACTAAGTGTTTTTAACTCACTTATAGAAAACTTTTTAAAAAATTTTGTACAGAAAATGCGCATTATCTGCTCAGAATGATATCAGTTTCAGACGGGAAAATACTATAGCATGTGAGTAAATTTTTATTGAATCATAAAAATAAAATATATATGTAGTTTCTTTTTGTGGCATCCGTAAAAAAGCATTTGAAAAGTTAAAAACAAAAGATTCGTATAAAAATAAATTATGGCAGGTGGTTGAAAAAGGGAATAAAAAGAAGTTTGATACATTTTTTTAAGTAGCCAGCAATTTTACTCTCTAAAACGTATGCATATCGAGTTTCGTTCAAAATTTTATATTTGTATATGGAACTTACTCTCAAATACTGAATTTTATATACACTAGATTAATTAGTAGAAAAACTTGACCAAATTTAAGTAAGCCGTTTCAGTATTTTCTGTATTTTGGAAAACATTCTTAAAAATAAAATGGGTTACGTTTTAGTAAGGAATTTTGCTTGGCGTATAAATGTTTGTTCCCAAAGAATAATACCGATTAGCTTACTAATTTAAAAATGTACTTATTTACGGTGGTTTGTTTCACATAAACTTAATGAGATAAAACAAAAGTGTGTCATGTTTAGTATGCTCGTAATGTATTGCCCCGATTGAGAGGCGATCTTTTTTTTTCCTTTCAGCCTCACTATTTGTCAAATTGCTATATGGTAACATTACTCTTATTTGTCATTTCTTGAGACTTTCTCCAATGTAACAAAAAGTAAAAACCATCTGTAACCTTTCTTAATTTTGTTTTAAAAGCTTAAAACAGCAAACAAATCCATTTGCCAAAGTAAGAAAACGAACACTGATCTCTTAAGTAAAAACAGAAAAGACAGCAGGGACCACAGAAGAAATTGGAAGATGAAGTGGGGCAAAAAGGGAAAGCTCGACGAGGCCACCTGAGGACCGAGGTTTCTCCTAGTTGCACCTGGGTCGGGAATAAGCACTCCGTCATTCGCAAAATTTACGATAAAAACGAGAAAATTTGATGCTCGTGAATAAATTAAGATAGAAGTAAGTTTATTGTTTTCCATAAAATATTTTTAAATATTGTTTAATAAGTCGGTACCTTTAAAGGAAACAAAAAATCGGTATTTATTAAAATTTAGTAAAATTTTAAATTAAAGCACATTCGAAATTTTGTGTTAGAACTAAAGTTATAAAAAACATTCTTCAAAGGGCATAAATTTTAGGAAATAAATAAAAATCTTCAATTTAAAAATCTTGATTTCCCAAAGTTTTAGTATGACATTTATATAACAGATTATTGATTAATATTAATTACATTTTCAAAGGAGACGCAAGTATGATTTATAGTTTCATTTATTATGTGCTTGATAATTGAAAAGCTGGCCCATATTTTAAATAAAAGGCTTCCTTTTTACTGCATTGTAGCTACCAGAATAATAGTAAAATCGTATAAGTTACAGTTGCGGATCTCCAAAAGAATAGCACTGTTTGCTTACTAGCTTTAAAATTTTTAAATGCCCACGGGTCGGGTTACACCCAAACAGAACAGAAAAATTCGACTATAAGTAAACCCGAAAGCTGACAGATAAAAAAGTTAGATTTTTATCTGTCAGCTTTCTGGTTAGATTTTTTTTTCTTCTTTTCAAAATCATTAGAGAAAAAGAAAATTTACTTACATTTCTAATTTGAGGGCGTGGGGAAGAATGGCCCTCCCTTGATCCCCCCCCCCCCCCTCCCCCGAAGCCTATATCAATTTGAAAAAAGAACTATGTTTTATTCGTGAATATATAACTCAATAAAATAAACGAAATTGACAACAAGACCAAACTGGAAAGCTGGGAATCGGATAAACAACTTTTGTGATAATTAATTTTTCATAATAAACATTCTTGCCTTCAAACCATAAAGGCAATATTTGGAGCAAAAGTTTTGAAGGACTTATTAATATGCGAATTACAGCCGGCGTCTAATCATATTGTTGAGTGACCGAAAGCACACTAATTCCGTTCTAATTAAAACTTTGTTTATTCCCCTAACTTTCATATTGAATACCAGAACAGAAGCGAATTAAACACCGAACATACGAAATTAGTTCAGATGAAGGATAGATATTAATTAACGCTATGAAAACTTAATATCCGCAACTGCAATGCGCCAGGCGATTATTTTATATGTTCAGTCGATTCAATAATTTATGATTAATTTATAATGAGAATTAATAATAATTCTCTTCATTAAAAAAGTTAGATTCGAATAAACGCTAAAAACCAAACAAAATACTAGTTAAATAAATGACCGCTGTTTCCGTTTAAAATGTGTAGGAAGGCAATTGCATTGCTGGTGAATTAATTGCACCTACTGACAGGAACAAAATGAATGGATTGGCTTTATGAAGGCACGAGTCATGTATTCGGTAACGCAATTGCGAAAATCTTTTAATGTTGGAATATTTGAAGGAATTATTACTAGTGGCGTATCCAAGGGGTGGGCTGAAGAGGCAGCAGCCTCCTCCGAAATTTATAGAAAACAGCAAGTTTAATTACGAAAATTTAGCGAAATGTAAAGAAATGTGCTAAGATTAAATTTAAAAGGAACAAGGAAAATATTCTATTTTAGACTGGTTTTAATCTTAGAAAGTGTGTTATTGCGCAAAAAGACCATGAAATTTTCCATTTCAGCAATGTTTCCATTATACACAGACTATCTTTACACAGATTTTTATTGTATAAAACACGATATATGGTGATTAAAAGTGCGTTATTAATTTTTTATTAGTTTAAAAAACATAAATAAAAGGTTTACACTTAAAAGTCACTGATATTGAAGTCGGAAAGTCAGTCTATCAGTTTGAAAGTTTGTGATTTAAACTAATGCACAGATTGAGATATCTTCTCAGTATGAAATGCAAAGCCTTGAGAATTCTTTAAAATTTACTGAAATGCTTGCTTGGTACGTTATAGACTTCTTATTTATAGCTCGTTACAGCACTGTAATGTATTATTTTATTTCCATAACATTACAAAATACGGACGGAAAAAGTTGTTTTACGGTTATTTTGAATTTTGACTAGAAATAAGCTTTACTACATTTAAAATACATCATAAATCTAATTGATTCTGAATCTCGAACGTACAAAAAGTGCCTTAACCACAATTTATAATATAAAAGAATTCTGAAAGTGCTGCCAAAATTGGCAGTTTAAGCCGATTTTCGGGATGTGGCAGTCTCCGCAAAATCATCATTAGAGAGCTATCTACTGCAATTACAAATGAATACCATTTATGAGGAAAAGAAAAACACTATTCAATACTTAGGTACTGCAAATGTCTGCTCCAAGAATGTGAAATGCGTTGAGGGATATGGGGGAAGGGAGGTAGAGCGAGAACGCTCCTAAACAATTTTAAATTTTCTATTTACTTCGGTTTTAGTTACTTTTTATTGAGATACATTTAGAGAATAATTTTCATGATTCCGTTTTAAAAAAATGCGGTATATTACACTAATTAAGACAAAAACCTGCTTAAAATGAAATATTGCCCAATACTATGCGATTTCATTAGGATCATAATAGGATCCAAACCTATTAGGATCATCATTGCGATCTTAATAGGTTTGATTGTATAATAGATGTGTTACCTATGACCAAAAACATGCGAAAAGCGGAATTTTTCTGGTTTCTTCTGTTCCATCTTAGAAACTTTTACTGTAACTCAGCCGTCTCCGAAATGATAAGTCTATATACAACACCGATATTACGAATGTTGAAAGTCGAGGAATAAACACGCACAATTTTTGAAACATTATAATATCAGAATCATTATTAAGTGATGATTCAACTATCATTATTAATTGATGATTTTTTTTTAACTTAAAAACTGACATCACATCATAGATTTTAAAAACCTTATTTTTAAGTACCACTATTTCGGAATGGCAATCTTATTTAATCTCAATTTTCTCCAAATGAATAAATAAATCGAATATCTCTATTTGGAAATAGCGATACTGAAAATAAGAATGATTAACAAGCTATGTTCTATTAAAATAATATGCTTTATAAATAAATACCTTTATTGAGTTTTGAATATAAAAAAAAACAGTGGAAGTTTAAAATAATTAATTTTTTTTTGTTGTTGTTGTTGTTAATAAAAGTAATACACACGCTGCTAGCATGAACACTCATAATATCTAAAATATTCGGAATCTACAGCAGATTCCGAACCTAAATTTCTATATACAGAGTGCCCACAATTAAACGACCCTACTTTAAAATTGTCTACAGACGAAACTATTGTCCATAAAGTTGTGAAATTTTGTGAAAGTCATAAAGGGATGGGAATTTGTTTAACCCTTTACGACGCAGTGTGCCCGGGTCGGGACACCTTACTTTAACCCTTAAATGCCGGGTGTTGCTTTTCGGCAAAATACCCAATTTAGGCTCTAAAATACTATTAGAATAATATTGAAGCTATAATGCCTAATGTTGCCAATAAAATAAATTCTGAAAATATTATTAAATCGATTTTTAGCATGTAGATGGCAACACTTGTGCTGTTTAAGAATAAAGATAGATTTATTTTTTCAATTGTTGCTACTTGTTCTTTTTGTTTTGTTTGGAAGCTTGCGAAATACTCTATTTTGTTCTCAGTGAGCAAATAAAATTTATTTCTTATTATAATTCCTAAAATTCCTATGTGTTTAATATTATAGAATTTTATCAAGGCGAATTATTTTTTCAATTAAAGACCAGTATTGCCGATTAGTAACAAACTGTTTTTTAGCCGTAAACCATACTTAAAACAAAATATGATTTAAGTATTTTTACCATGATTTACTTAAAAAATGAAAGTCGAAAAACATTATTACAATGATTTTTGAAAAATCAGGCATTTAAGGGTTAATTCCAAACTTACAAACGACACCAAGAATATTTTAATAAAATTTTTCAGTAACAATGAAAGTATAAAGTAACAAGTTTTTAATTTCTAAAAAAGTCGTATATAAATTCCGGTGACAGTCGATGATTTGATCATTTTACAACAAAATTTGTCTGTGCCGGAAAGGGTTAAGCGAAAGAAAGAAAAACTGGTTCAAAATTTCGCCAACAGAGAGCGTTTTAATGAATTACGCATTTAGCATACATTTACAATAGTTTAGAAATTTTATTTATTAATTTTGCCTGATCTTACAGAGAGCATTTCACGATATGTTCTTAACATTTCACAGAACTCACTGCGGTCAACTGTGGAACATAATAGGGCGATTCCGTGGAGAGAGTCACACACGCAGACTTTAATTTGCATTTATTCAATTATCCTTCTATATATAAAAAAAAGTTTTGATTTGGAAATGGACCAATGAACATCTGCGTAGATATTCCGGGTTGATCCGCATCCAATTTGAATGCTTAAGCATGGCTTTTCATCGTTAATATTAAGAAAACTGTTGCATACAAAAATATGAAAATCGGTGGTATTATAGAAAAATGTTTGATAAACACGCTGATGCAGACAGTTTTCAAATCGAAGAATTATTTTAAGAGATATTTAATGCTAAAGTTGGACAAAGTCGTTCCATTAAAAGTTTTATTGGAGCAAAAACTATGCATGAGAGTTTAATCATTTTTAGATCATTTTATACGTTATAAGTTCCCAATGCGCAGATTGTATTTATTTTTCTTATTTGACGCATTTTTTGAGGTTTTATTTCTATTTTTAATTCAAATTTTCAGCATTTCGAGAGATGTTTTTTACAAATTTTAGAAAATGTCATTAATTTAAACTGTTGCCAATTGTATAAGCAGTGAAACAAATTATCATATCAAATATTTCTTCAAATTAAAAATTTATTTACACGTGACTATTACAAACAGAAAAAAAAACTTTAAAATTAGAATTAAATGATTACATGTTAAAAGCAGGAAAATTACGTCATAAGAACCATATTTACACTTGAATTTTACGTCATATTTAAAAGGCCCAAAAAATATGGTAAAACAATTTAAATTGAAAAATATATTTGCGCGAGATATTTTGAGATAATCTTTTCAACTATTATCGTGAATTCGAAGACAGCGCATATAATATTTCCTTCTAACAACAAAAGTATTTTTACGTGAATATTAATAAGAGAAATAAAAGTTTGGTGTAAATTAGGTCAGATTTGAAACGGTACATTTAAAATGAATTATTTAAAAGAACTATCTTATAGCGCTGCTAAAAAATACCGGGAGACAATGACACTGTTTACTTAATTCATTTTACATTAGCTTATTTTCAAATAACTAATGTGTTTAATTAAATACGAAAACAGCCATTGTATCTCTTAACAGCAACAGATTTGGTCTTAAAAATCCCCAATCCAAGAAAAACGAATGGAAACCCGTTTACAGAGAGATCGCTACTGTTTTTTTTTTTTTTTTTTTTTTTTTTTAATTTTAATTCAATATTTTTAAAGCCGATCAAATGTGTGCAATTAGCGTGCTTTTTGGGTTTTAGTGTGCCTGAACGGGGGTTGGCGAGCGTAGCTCGTAGGGGGTCAGAGCCCCCTAGTTTATTAAATTTTAATGTTAATTCTGATTTTAGGTGGTATGGTAAATAAGCTATTAGCATATTTTTAAATTTAAATGTGTGGCAATAAAACTCACAGAAGTATATCATTTAATTTCATTACTCAAAATGTGCTTTTTTTTCTACTTCCGAAAAAAAGCACATTTTGAGTATGAAATTAAATGATATATTTCTGTGAGTTTTACTTACACACATTTAAACTAAAAAATATGTTAATAACTTATTTACCATACCACCTAAAATCAAAATTAACATTAAAATATAATAAATAATTGAATAAATGCAAATTAAAGCCTGCGTTACGTGTGTGACTCTCCGCATGGAATCGCCCAATATCTTAAGATTCTATAGACGGTATCTGAAAATGATGTCCGTCAGATGGAACACGTTTGGTTGAATTAAAATTTGTTAACTATCGTAAATGTATCCTAAATGTTTAATTCGTTAAAAAATGCTCACTGGCGGCAAAATTTTGATTTTTTTTTTCTCTCAAACAAATTCCTATACCTTTATTATGTCCATCACAAAATTTCACAACATTCTGAACAAGTTTCCTCTGTAGACAACTTTAAAATAAGGTCGTTTAATTATCTGTGCACTGTATTTTAGAACAATTTCCCTTTTTTAAAATAAAGTTAAGGCTGTCTTCAAATCCAAAAGCTTTTTTCTGACATTTCTGAATTTAGTATTGTTCGGAAAACTCATGAAATCGGCAGGTGTCCTTACTCAGAAACTATTTAATCGAACGGCATCTTTCATTTTTGGGGTAACGGCAGATCTTTCAGAAAATGGGGTTAAAGTGGGCGTTTGAACCGAATTCCCGATGCGGCATGGCGAGAAAGGGGAAAAATTGTCGTCAAATGACAAGAGTTGTTTATAACTCGATAAGTAATTCATTTCAAAAAATGGAAAACGCTATTAGACTCCGAATCGTTTCAATAGTCAGGGATGCTAATTTTACGCACTTACGTTTAAAAATGAGTAACATAATATGTCAGAAAGTTTCGCGTTTCTGATCAGGGAATTTGAGAAACGCCTTAAGAGTATAAATTACTTAAAAGTTTATCTATGTCTTTTTTCCTTTTTATATCTAAAACAGTACACATTTTCATTTAATCTTAAAATCTAATAATCTAATTTTTAAAAAATCTATAATCTGTTGAAATTTTCTGTAAAAATATTTAATAATTCAAAAAGATATCTATTTTGCGCGCAATTAAAGAACATGAAAAATTATGAGAAAGTTTTTTTTTTAAATCACATTAATTATATATATATATATATATATATATATATATTTAAAACCACAAACAAAATATCAAAATCCATCACTCACCATAGCTGCATTGAAACTCACATCAAAAACATTATAACAACCAACATAAACTTAACTCTTAAAATCAAACTGAATAACCAAACTAAAGAAAATATATATAATTGCAAGACATAACAGAACAGAACAGAAGGCGAGCGGTATGGCTAACGACATACACTGCAGGGTTAAGTCAGACTTTACGCATGCTACGTCCCCCTTCACTCGCCGAGACCAAAATTGAAAAAATGAAAAACTATGAAAAACTAAACAGAACTGCAACATCCACCAAAATATCTCTCTAACTCATTAGATCAATCAACTCATCAAAACCTCCATTCTCATCCATCACGGAGTTCAGTTCAGTTCCGTACCTGCTACTCTTAATAAAATCACAAGTTATTCTCCTGATGAAATTGCGAGGATAACCATGCTTGAATCCCAAGCGGCACCACTCTAAAATATCACTAAACATATCTTTAACTCTAGTACTCAGTCTTTCGATTCGTATTAATCCATTTCTAAGTACATTTCTTTTAATCGAAACATGCACATTGGAATCAAAATATATCAGCTTTAAGGTATTAAAGTTGAAATCATTTCGCTTGTCAAATATCTTAGATATCAAATTTTCACTTTCTATGCTCAGGTTCACATCTAGAAAATTAATATTTTTACAATTCTGGGATGAGGGTTCCAGACTCAGAGACGTAGGATAATATGCAAAATCAACATTTTCAATATCATTGTTTAATTTAACTATCAAAACATCATCTATATATCTGTAGGATAATGTGTTACTGTTTAAATTATTATTTCTTTCATATATATGTAAGTAAATGTTTGCCAAAATGGAACTGCAACTCCCCCCCATTGGAATACCCCGAATCTGTTTAAATATTGTATTTCCTTCGTAAAGGTAGTTTTCTTGTACTACTAACTGAAATAAATTTATGAAAAAATCATAATGAACATCCAAAGTACTATTTGTATTATAAAAATCTAATATTTTATCTTTTAAATCTGTCAAATCAATTGTATTATAGAGGTCTGCAAAATCGTAAGCGAATAAACCAGTAATATTTTTTAATTTTTTCAGATTATCTAATAGTGTATAGCTATTTTTGATAATAAAAGTCGTCTCTCCCCCCATCACTCCGTCAAACACCCCCTCCAGCACCCCCAGCAAAGCCTTGCTAGCGGCACCAATATATGAACCAAATCCACAGGTCACACTCCTGAATTTGATAGGGGTTTTATGGAATTTAGGCACTAGTATGAGATAAGGGAAACTTTGACTCATTTGTTTCAGCTTAACTTTTTTATAGATGGCTTTAATCCTATTTTCTATTACTGCAGCTTTCGAATTCAACGGTAAATAGCTATTTTTATTATTGTAGCAATCATTCAAAAGTTTACCGTAAAGTACCTTACATATCAGTGCATAACTTGTATTTGCTTTATCCACATAGGTGATTATAAAATTTTCCTGAATCTCTTTAATTGAATGTGTAAGTTTGTTGTATTTCTCTCTATTAACTCCGTCAAAATCTCTGGAAAATTCTCGTTTAAAATCTCTTAATATATAATACTTCCACTCGTCAAAAACACTGGATGGCAAATTGTATCTATACATTAGTTTATTTATAAATATATCTATATTAATAGTAAAACGTTTAATTGCAACACTTTTAGTGAGAGTACGTTTCACACGATATTTAGTTCCGTACTCCATTAACCTCCTCAACTCCTCATCCTTTACTATCTTTAGATCTCCAGTAATAACATGTCCATAATACTTGTCTTTATAATTAACAAATTCAGAATCATTGCAATGGCAGATACTCCCTGCAATACTTTTCTGTAGATCTTTAGCAAATAAATTATAATTAAAAATAAATTATAATTAAAAATAGTTCTCCCCAAAGGCTTATCATATTTAAAAGCCTTAACTATTTTTATTTTACCGACTGGTAGTAATTCATTGTATTTATTAAGCATTTTATTGTAATTTACACCCCTATGGCTATCACCCAAATAATCCATTATAAAATAGATTTTATTTATTGCACTAACATGGCCATAATCAATGTTACAATACATTTGTAATTTTTGTGTCTATATATATATATACATATATACATACATACATACACACACACACACACATTTAGCTAAAGGTATTAAAAAATATTAACAGACCTTTATTTTTTGTAGCTTACTATTCGTTAATATACAAAACATAACTTCCAGTTATTTTTAATTTTAGAGAAAATATCCCTTGAAAAACGTATAAACATTGCGTCAATGTGCCGTAATTTTACCGGAATAGCACGATAATGTCTTTTGAAATCTGGCAACACTAAATAACGATCGTCGAATCTTCTCAACTAACGAACTTTTCTCAATTCAGTTATACTCCTTGTAACAAAGGAGTATAAATCAATGATTCAAAGATCTTTCAAGATTATCTTGTTAGTTAACTGAACACCCAGAAAATCTAAATTACACTGCATTAAATAATTATTTTCGGCAGTTCCTTTTAATTTCATAAATCAATGTAGCGCACAAATTTATCCGAATCCGCCGTATTTGATAAATATATTTTCTAATGCTGAGAGTCTCTTCAAAAAGATTGATTTGATATTAATTACTATTCATATTTATTTAAGCATTATATTTCAAGGGAGTGGTATATATGGCAAGGAATGAGGCGGTAGTTTCAATGATTGCTTTATTGCTTCTTTTATTGTTAAGAATCGAAAATACGATAAGAGAGGATTCCAGCTTCAAATTTATGAAAGGGATGGGTTTTCGATTTAAATTAATTCAAATTTCAAAAGACTGAAAATACAAATTCCTATTAAACTAATTTAAGAAGTAACTAGCAATTTCTTTTTATGTACAGTAAAGAGAAAAGCTCACAACAAAGAAAATCATCATTTAAAAATAAGAAACAAAGCCCTCAATCGTGGATATCGGTTTGTCAATTTTAAAAGTATAGTATACTGCACTAAAAGATTACTAGTATTTTACCAACTTGATTGGGGGAAAGAGTATTTTGTCATTATTACACAGTAAATTCCACTTATAAGAATCACGTTTGTTATTACAATTTTGATTCTTATAAATGGCTAATTCTTGTAACCTAAATTGATAGTCGTAATTTCAGTTTATAAGAAGCACATTTGTTACTACAACTTTAATTGTTATAAACGGTCCATTGCTATAACCAATGATCACTTTAAGCGATAGCTATTGTATTCACAGAATTCTATTATTTGTAGCTCGTTACTGGTGATTAATAACCAGTAATGAGCTGGAGTTAATAATCTAGCTGAGAATATTTGTCATCATTATACAGTAAATTCCGCTTATAAGAATTACGTTTGTTATTACGATTTTGGTTCTTATAAATGGCTAATTCTTATAACCGAAATTGATAATCGTAATTTCAGTTTATAAGAATCACGTTTGTTCCTACAACTTTAATTCTCATAAACGGTTCATTCTTATAACCAATGATCACTGTTAGCGGTACTATTGTATAATCAGACTTCTGTAATTTGTACCTCATTACTGTTGATTAATGTAGAATATAATAACGAGATATACAATTTTTTTTCCTTCGTCAAAAATTTTACTGTACTTTCCAGGAAGAGTAAGATTGTGTATTTTTTAAATCTGGCAACACCGATTAGCTATCGCAGAAATTTCTCATTCAGCGAACTCGTAAAAGCTACTTTTCGCAATTCAGTTATTCCTCTTGGGGATGGAGACTTTGAATCAATGATTCGAAGATCTTTCAAGATTATCTTATTAGTTAACTTTACATCCAAAAAATCTAAATTACACTGCATTAAATAATTATTTTCAGCAGTTCCTTTTAATTTCATAAATCAATGCAACGCGCAAATTTATCCGAATCCGCCGTATTTGATAAATATATTTTCTAAGGCTGAGAGTCTCTTCAAAAAGATTGATTTGATATTAATTACTATTCATATTTATTTAAGCATTATATTTAAAGGGAGTGGTATATTTGGCAAGGAATGAGGCGGTAGTTTCAACGATTGCTTTATTGCTTCTTTTATTGTTAAAAATCGAAAATACGATAAAAGAGGATTCTAGCTTCGAATGTATGAAAGGGATAGGTTTTCGATTTAAATTAATTCAAATTTCAAAAGACTGAAAATATTAATTTCTATTAAACTAATTCAAGAAGTAATTCGCAAATTTCTTTTAAAGTACAGCAAAGAGAAAAGCTCCCAACAAAGAAAAGCAACAATAAGGACATACATCGCGGATAACGGTTTGTCATTTTAAAAAGTATGGTGCACAGCAGAAAAATCTGGACATTATTTGCAATTTGAGGTTATATTAATAATAAATTTCATATTTATGAAATTTTAAATGTTTAATTTTGAAATTTTCAATTATAGCTAACATTAATAATTATGTTAATAAATGTTACTTTAATTAATTTGAAAAACAAATGTATTTTTAAAATTTTTATTCAAAGGACAAAGTGCCTTAATTTTCTATTTTATGTGTTGAACCTGAAGAAAAAAATATGATTTACATCGCCACCAGCAATTTAAAAAACTTTAAACCGAAGGATTGTGGTAAGCTTCAATATTTCTTTGAGAGAACCTGTTGTCATCTGTCCATCTCCAATCATGATTCCATGAAAATCTATCCGTTTTCGAAATTTCTGAACTAAAAATAAAATTTTAATTTAGAGTCATTTATGCTTTTGTTACATTGAGTATTTTTGTATAAATGAAATAGAAGTTTACTAATCATTATTGTCCAAATGTATAAATGCTTTTAAACAAAATCATTAATGTTCCGTGGGATTTTAGATTATTAATTTTGTGGTCCGCGAGACCCAAAAGGTTGGCGACTGTTGGTGCACAGCACTAAAAGCTTAATACAGTCGGACCTCTATTTAACGAAGTCGCTAAATCCCGAAAAAAAGTTCGTTATATGGAAAATGCGTTAAATAGAGAATCACCCTTTAAAATACTTTAAACTATGTAAAACACATTTAAGTCCATAAACACTAAATATAATTTAAAAAAGTAATTAGTCACACTTTGTTTATAAATTATATCTATTTGTTTTACTTATTTTACCAATCAAAATGAAATCTGCAAGGGAAACAAAAATGAAACAAAACATTGTCTGGAAATACATTGTATTTTCAGTTAAAAAAATAATTTTACATTAAAATCACGATTTTTTAGTATGGTTGATAAGCTGTTTGGAGGAAAACCAAATTTTAAAGCAGTATTATTTTTCTTCATGCCTTTATCCACCTCATCAAGAATAATTTTTCTTTTCTTTGATGCTCAAGCACTTTCGCTTTGACATTTTTGAGCTACAAGAACCGAAATTACCAACACGATTGATCATGATCAACAATCTAGAAAACGGGAAACTTATAGTTTAAGGACACGGGGCAGCTCCATTGAGGGTTAAAAGGGGATATTGAAAGTTTGATCTTATTGGATGGAAAGCAAAGAATCGCAACGACTTTGCTGCTTTCGGTGAGTTAGGTGCCTGGTAAGACCTTTTCATGGTCATTGATGATCATAAAATGTGTTAAAAGAAAGAATAAGTTTGAAATGTCCAGTAATATTTTAAGAAATAGGGAGAAAAAAAAATAGATCCCAAGGAAAGGTTCGTTAAATAGAGAATACACTTCGCTATTTGGAGGTTATTTTACGAAGAAATTTGCAAAATGTTCTTGGTTCCAAGTAAAAGTTCGTGAAATAGAGAAATTCGCAAAATAGAGGTTCGTTAAATAGAGGTCCGACTGTAGTATTTTAACTTTATGGATGCAAAAGAACAATAACAGGCATGAAAGTGGGAAATAGGTGGAATTTTTTTTTCATCTATACAATAAGGCCAAACTTGTATAATTTAGATACATTTCAACAGTTATTCATACAATAAAATGAATTATAACTGTACATATGATTATTTGTTCCGTTTTCTTTAACTTAGAAAGTATTAAAAGAAAGATAAATAAATAACAATCAATGTATAACTTCATTAAATCAAAAAAGAAAATTGGAAACAGTTTGCTAAAAGTATAAATCCATCCGAATGTATCTGATGAACTTAATTGAAGAACAGAGATTAATTTTTCAAAATAAATGTATTATTTTGGACGTTTAAGACTTTACTTAAAAGAAAAAAAGTCTATGCTAAATATACGCACGTCAAATTGATCTTTACTCCAGAAATACATTTCCAAAAATGCATCACTGAAATTATCCAGAAGTGTTTTATAAGTAGAATAAAGTATTCTATTCCAAAATAACCTTATGGAAACTTCCTTTCCCTAGTTAAAGAACTTAATTTACATGACTTTCGTATGCTTATAATAAAAGCTTGCCTTTGATTTGATAGTACGGCAATTCAGAAACGAACTCCAAGGATTTGAGTAGACAAAATGCCTAATTATTAAGCTTTCTAGACGCCCCCCCCCCCCCCCCCCATATGCTTTTAATATTTTCTTTGCATTTTTGCATCAATCCAGAGAATGTCCAAATTTGCTTTTAAAAAGGTGGAATTCCTCCTTTAGAAGCAACTTTCATGCCTGCAATAAGCATAAAAAAAAATAATTTTATAAGCATTCAATGTTCGTGAAAATCACGCCTAATCTTTTGACTGCAATTCATGTTTTTCCTCAATCATTTCCGTTACAATACAATAAACGCAAGCAAGTGAACCCAGAAGCCGAAAATGAGCAGCATGGCAGCGAGTGCTGCAGATTATTTTAGATAGAGATTGACCGAAAATTCGCTTTTCTTTTCGGCCCAAAATCTGAGTTTCGTCGAAAATGTTGCGGAAAATTCGGCCGGACCGAAACTATCTGTATTCTAAAAATCTCGTTTCTACCTTCGAAATTTTCAACATTACTCATTCATTTGAACTATATCGGCTCAAATGAGATATTTTTTATTTATTGCTATGAACTTCACTGTTTATAATTATTAGTCAAGACTGACTCAAGACGTCATTGCAAATTATAAAGCAAGAAATACATACATGACTAAACTTTGGTTAGGCTTTTCACGTACTCGTTAAAAGCTGCAGACCTAACAGTAATAGGAAATTTTTAGTTTGAAACCGCAGAAGTATTTCGAATACTCTTTGAGAAACTTCCATTATAACAGATGATAATTTACAAAAATCATTATAAAAGATAAATCGAGGCATTTATACCTAAAACATTTTTTAATTAGATGAAATACGTATACAGTAATACCTCGACTTACGTCAACAATTCGTTCCAAGACTAGCGCAGTGTTGCCAGTGGGCTACTTTTTTCAAATTCAAATTTCATGATTGGCACCACTTTTCTTGAAATGGTAAAATTCTCCTTGTTTTCGCCTTAATATGTCATTAAATAACGGGAATTTTACTATTTCAAAAAAGTGGTGCCAATCAAGAAACCTGAATTTTAAAAAAGTAGCCCACTGGCAACACTGGACTAGCGACGTCAGTCGAAAACGACGTAACCCGAGGTACATTTAGAGGCACGAAAGGATAAGTAATAAAAATTCTCCAAAATCTAATGAACATATTCTATTGTATTTAGGGATTATGTTACGTACACTTAGCATTAGCAATAAAATGCGTTTGCAATACAAGAATTTGGAATAAATCAATAAGTTGATAGCTTAGAATTTATTGTCTTAGCTGCCCCGCTAGAGTCGTTGAGGATGTAAAACAATCTTGCAATGAAATTTGAACAGACAATTTTTTCTTTTTTTCTCTTTGTAACACCAGAGCGGGTTTTCTAAGATTTTTGACTGCCGCGGGAAAGTTTCCCTTCATAGAACCAAAAAATCCTGAAAAAAGTTCAAAATTCATCCTAATTAAGGAATCCCCCCCCCCCCCCCCCCCCCAAGGCCAGACGATGTAAAGGCGGGGTGACGTAAGTAGAGAGGGCGTAAGTTGGGGTGCTACTGTATCGTGAAAATTTCGTTCTAATTAAAAAAATATAATCCACTGAAGTATTCCAATCATTACTGGCAATGTCAAATTATTTTCAACGGCTCTGTTATGATACATGTAACACAAAGTCAAAGACCAGGCGTGAACTACGCAACAAGGAAGGTAAAATGTTGGAAAAGATGCTTCCCTTCATAGAACCAAAAATCTTGAAAAATGTTCAAAGTTCATCTTAATTAAGGAATTTTTTTCCCCCAGGCCAGATGACGTAAATGCGGGGTGACGTAAGTAGAGGGGACATAAGTCGTGGTACTACTGCAATTAGAAAATAACATTGTGTCTTTGATGAATTAATTACATTTCATATGAAAATAAAAAGTTTTGGTCAGAAGCACAGAAAGGCAACCTGGGCCACACGTATTATTACACATATAATTAATAATTCTGTACATTTATGTACGTATTAACTTTTTTTTTTTTTTTTTTTTTTTTTTTTAATTTGTTTTCGGCCGAAAATAGGAAGATTACCGAAATTCGGTTTGTCATAAAAACCTGTTTCGGTCGATCGAATATTTTAGACCTTGCAGATTAATATACCAGATTAAAAAGAAATTCTGAGCTTAAAAAAAAAGACAAAATGTATTTAGATGCTTTTAGATTTATTGTATCTCATAATATTTTCTTCACAAATGCAAATTTTGTTTTTGTTTTTCTGGATTATTATGATTTCTCATGATACTAAGCTTGTTTTAGCATTGTTGGGCCCGCACACAAATTTTGGTTTGCTGCAGACTGACACAGAAATTTTTGCTACTTTTTTAATAAATTAAAAAATAAAATTATTTTTTTCCCGGGATCTCTTCTTTAGCTGCAGTACGACTATGAAACAATATCATCATTACTGTGATACATAAGTAGTGCATGTTTATACTAAAAATTTCATTTTCAAAGAAGAGTGTTTGGGGGGGAGGGGGGGGGAAGAGAGGTAAAAAGACGGATGAAAGAGAATTAGGAGTCAGCGAAACACTTTTTTGATATTAGCGTAAAAAATAATATCCGCTAAGATAAATAATTAAAAGTGAATGATAATTTTGTATCTGATCTCGGAAATATAACTCATATGATGTGCTACAGTGTTTTTTAACATTTTCCAACATAGTTGAAAAGTATTTGTGATTCAGTTTGTCCGTCCGTCCATGCTCTAACTCGCGTAAATATAGTCAGATTCTCATGAAATTTACATATGTTATTGGGGTTTACCACGGCATGCTCGGTATTGAAAATGAAGTGTGTAGTAATTACGGTTTATTTACAGGAACACTCAAAAGAACTCCGTTACATTACGGCCTATAGGAAAATATTGTTTCCGGCGTATTTTAATGATTTACACTATTTTAAACACACTGAAATTTATGTATCACTGAGGTGTACTTACAAAGCGCTTATTGTAGACTGTGACTGCATATAATTTATCTTTCATTTACAGGGACACACAAAAGTATTTGGCCTATGAAAAATAATTGCTGGAAGTGCGTTTTCAGTTGTGGTGCGCTTTTTTAAATATAACTTTTATTTTGTTTTGCACATTACTTGCTTTGTATAAATTCTATAGACCGTATAACGGGCTACACAAAAGATTTGAAGTACATTACCATTTATTCACGGAAATTGGTAATTGAAATTTTTAACTTTGAACTTTTAGAATACTAGGTAGTACTCGTATACATACTAATTTATAGATCATATACAGGGCTGCACAAAGAGTTCGGATATTTTCCCGACTACTGATGGTAATTGCAATAGTAATTGGGATTTCAACTGCGTTATGCATTTTCTGAAATGTTTATTTAGACATATTTCACCTTAATAAACTGTAAAGCTTTATTACAGTATTCTGAATGTGTTGAAATGTGTCGCATAATCTATGCTGGGGGCATGATTTTTTGTTCTTGTTATGCTCAGAAGTAGACTTCCTTTTTTTTTTCTTTAATATATACATATACAGTAGAGCGCCGATTATCCGAACAAGTCGGGACCCACCCTAGTTCGGATAAATGGACAGGCAATTTAAGGGATGTTCACACTATACTAAAACATTCACACTTAATCCAGGCTTAGGACTACCAGCACCAGTTACTGCTGGCGTGTGTAACATATATATTTTTTTTCACTTTATCATTTTTTTTTTCCTCTTTTGAAACATTATAATTTAAGCAAAAAAGCTTTCGATTGTCGCTTGCTTCAAAGAGGACATTATTTTCAATGCTGCCATATCTCAAATTATGCTTAAATACGTTAGTTGAATAGGATCAGCGTTCCTCTGCCGTTTGAGCCATTTCATATCTGTTTACAAACATTCAAAGGCTTCGTTATATGATGGGCCTGGGTCATTTTCAGAGCATTCGTTTTTATTTTCTTCAATTTCTTTTTCGTTGTTACTGCACCCAACGATATACTAATCGGGGATTCGATTTCAAATGCGCTAAATTTGAAGGGGGGGGGGGGAGAAATAACACCGAAAACTGGCGATATGAAACAATTATAATAATAAAACTTTGTAAAAAATCACCATAAAATTTTATGGTGATTTTTTACAAAGTTTTATTATTATAATTGAGAGAAACGGGGTGTTTGGAAAATTGGAAGTTCGGTTTAAAAAAAAAAACTGAGAAAAATAAACTGTTCGGATAATTGGAAGTTCGGTTAACTGGAGTTCCGGTAATTGGCGCTCCAGAAAACTAAACATTATTATACTGTGCCATTTCAAACATTATATAAGAACTTTTGAAACTGTTATACATCTTGTTTAATCTTAATTATTCATTTATTTATTATAATGTTATATTCATCTTATAAAAGGTCATTTTTTTTTAAGTTGTTCTTTAAGAAAAATACTATTAAAAGAATCCTGTGTTTTTCGCATCCCTGTTTTTAAAACCGTAAAAAATGGTGGCAAAGGTGAGCAAAATAAGCGAGTAAATACAGTATGTAATACCTGTAAAAAATACAAAAGGTTTGTTTTGTTTTAGAATTTGTTCTTTGCAATAAAATCTGCGAATTGCTGATGCATCATCACTTTACTATCATAAATCTTACCATTAAAAATATCCATGTTATCGGTTCTGAAAAGTGAACATGTAACAAAAAGATTGGGGAGGAGAGACCGACTAACGCTGAATAAGCACAAAAAAATGAAAAGCAAATACACGAAACATCAAATAAATCGGAAAGAAATGTTAAAAAACAGAAGCCTTACGTTTTAGTTATTTGTCAAAGAAATGCATTTTCTTTCGTAAGAACGAAACCTTTCATAATCGAATATATTTAAACCAAAAATATCTATACATCATATAAAAACGAGCACGTGTTAGAAAAATTTATCTTTTTTTTTAACATTGCAAAATTTCGCAACATTAAAATGTGCTTAAATTTGAAAAATGTCTGTTTAAGCATTTAGGAAGAAGTAGTGGTTGGGTTTAGTCTGTTGTGGGCGGTACACGGTCATCTTTTGCACAGGAGGGCTAAACAAACCGGGAACTCCGATTAAAGTGAAATCAGACTCACTATAAACATCCATGTATGAGTCGAGATCCGAACTCGCATCACATGTCCAGCAGCCAGCGCACTGGCCACTAGACCAGGGCTGTCCAACGCGGCACCTTTTAATGTTTTCATGGCGTACTTCTGAATGATTTCTGTTACTAGAAGTTTTTTTTTAATAAAAATCCATTTTCAAAAGGTGCTTCTTTAAAATTATTGCTGCTTTGTATGGTTTTGCGTTTATTTGTCAGCTTCATTCCTTATAAAATATTTGATAGGCCTCTTAGGAAAATCTATTTCTAAATTCACTATGATTTATGCTTTTTATTGCAATTATTTTTTACATCGAACTCTGCATAGTAGGAATGCCTTACGGCTCACCAGTGCCTGATTTCAGGCAGAGCATTCGGTGCACAGGCCCAGGGCGCCCGATTTTCAAGGGTCCCCAAATGCTGGCGCAAGTTTTTCAATTATTTCCCAAAATCTGACGTAGTTTTAACATCTAACGGAATTTTACATTTCATTCTTCATTCTATTGTGCTCGTATTCCATTTTTATAACATCGTATACTTTGTATGAAACATCCATATTTAATTGCTTTATTATAGTGAATATATTTTCCTTTATATTTATCACTTTAAAAATAAACTGTATTTTTAACTCTTATTTAATCATGTTTCTGTTCTCGTTAGATTATTTGGGGAGGAGGGGTGAGCGTAGCTCGTAGGCGGCAGAGCTCCCTAATATCTTAGATAATTGTAGCTTGGTATTGCGGAAAATTTATTTTTAGTTGTTGCGTACTTCATCTTTCCAGATATATAGACTTGCATAGGAAATGATAATTAGCACCATACAATTTTTTATAAAACGTTTACTCATTTAAATTTCATAATCGTGAAATAATTATTTAAAAGTAAATTAATGATTATCAAATTTAATTTTTTGGATAATTTAAAGTAATTATTAAAGTCAATAGTGGTTATCTTAGTAACTTTTTCAATATATATATATTTACTCAATCTCCCTGCAAGCATCGATGCAAGGGGGTGGGGGCGTAAGCATCTGTGCCCGGGGACCGCAAATATGTAAATCGGTCCCTGAGGTTCACATTGTAAGGTTAAGGTGTATTTGCATCTTATAAAACGTCTGCATATCGTGACTCCCAGGGTTGCTATTATGGCCTCATTTTTTATTCAGACTACCCAAATTCATACCAGAACTTCGGAATAGCAATTCTTACTTTATTTAATGAGAGGCATTTTACGATTACCGTGTTTAACGCGTAATAGTCGCACCCCCGTTTTGAAGCAGAAAAAAATCCCCAAAATTAACTTTAATAACAAGCGATATAATTTCAAAATGTTTTAAGAAGACAGGGATCTCCACAACGTTTGGGCGGAAGCGAAGATGACATTTTATGGAATGACGGAGATCCTTCAGACACCGATTCACATTACAATAGCGATACTTATACCTTCAGTGAAAGTGTTTTATTATGTGAATTTCTTGTCAAAATTTTCGCAAAGATTATTTGTAAATTTTATGTCTATAAAAATATTACCATAAAAAGAAAAATGGTATTTAATAAATAGCACATAATCTGGAAATATTTAGTAAGTTATTAATTTCATAATAATGTGGGGTTTTTTTTTTTTTTTTTTTTTTTTTTTTTTTAGTAACAATAATGTTTTAGCATCAAAGTGTACAATATTGTGTAGTAGATATCCCCGCATAACAGTCGCACCTAGACTTTCACAATGAAAAATTGGCAAAAAAAGTGCGACTATTACGCGAATAAACACGGTATTTAAAATAAATTTCTTTCGGAAATTCTGGTACAAAGTTGCAATTTCTGAATAAAAAAGCAGGCCAAATTGACAACTTACTATAACGATGTAATATTGTTCTATCTTTCCAGACATGTGAATATTGGCGCCCTTCAATGTTTGCCACTATACGACGTGCGCCCGACTTACTGAAAGGTTGGGCAACCCTGCACTAAACAAGCAGATTAGAATGAAACCTTACTGGTAGGCGTTATTTACACCGTAAATGACTAGAATTAATAATAACTTTTCATTTTAAAAGATTTTTTACATAAATGCTTTTTAATTTTCATTTTAAAAGATATTTTGCACTTTCACATACAACAGAAATCTGCAAAGTAAGCAGATTTGTTAAATTTTCAATTTGAAACAATCCTGATTTAAAAGAAATCGAAATATTTTTCTTTTAACTTCAAACAAATATATAAACCCCTTTTTATGCTATACTGCCTATGGTTGCCACACCTTCCAAGTTCTAAACCCATCTCAGAATGTATCGCCCCATTCCCCCCAAGAACTGTCATATTTATATTGAAAAATCTAAATTCCTATAAAAGAAACTCTATACAGTGCTTTTCAGTTGTGCAGTATTTAAATTATCCACAAGCTTTTTTTTTTTCTTTTTTTGGTTGGAGAGTTGGTTGAAAATTAGACAGCATAAAGTAGCGTTTGAAAAACTTTTCTATTTTAAAAACTTTCTTAGACAAGAACGAAAGATTATGCATTCGACAACGATTATAACATACTTTCCAAGACTAACAAAGTATTGTTAAGAAATCTCATTTTTTTTCTTACAATTACACGAATCTCTCTATTCTAAAAAAAAAAGTAACTACCGCTGTCACCGCCGCCGCCGGTTTTGAATTTTTTGTGACCGGAGGTCTTTCTTCGTTAATATTAAGAAAAATAATGCATACAAAAATATGAAAATCGGTAGTATTATACAGAAATGTTTGATAAACACGATGATGCAGACAGTTTTCAAATCGAAGAATTATTTTAAGAGATATTTAATGCTAAAGTTGAACAAAATCGTTCCACTAAAAAAGTTTTATAGGAGCAAAAGCTATTCATGGGAATTTAATCATTTTTAGATCATTTTATACGTTTGAAGTTCCCGGTGTGCAGACTGTATTTCTTTTTTTAATTTCACTCATTTTTTGAGGTTTTATTTCTGTTTTAAATCCAAATTTTCAGCATTTTTAGAGATATTTTGTACATTATTTTAGAAAATGGTATTAATTTAAACTGTTGCCAAATGTATAAACAGCGCAAACAATAATGTTTGCTTCAAATTAAAAATTTATTTACACGTGACTATTATAAACAGAAATTTGGAATTAGAATTAAATAATTATGTACAAAAAGCAGGAACTTATTAAAAATTACGTCATAAAAAGTATACACGTGAATTTTAAAAGAGAAAGGATATTGTAAAATAATAAATTCATTAACATGCGTTAGAAGTCTTAAAATATGAGAAATTACGTCATATTTACGTCACATTACAGTTATTACATAAAATGAACACCAAATAATATTGCAAAACAGTTTAAATTTAGAAAATGCGCTAGACATTTATTTGATATTTTGAGAGGATCTTTTCAAGTATTTTTGTTGGGAAAGCGCAAATAATATTTCATTTCTAACAAAAGTATTTTCACGTGAATATTTAAAAGAGAAAGAATAGCTTGGTCAAAATTATGTCAGAATAAAAACGATTAATTTAAAATGTCTCATTTAAAAGAACTTTCTTTTCGCTTTGTTAAAAAATACCAGGAGACAAAGACTCTGTTTACTTAATTCCTTTTATATTAGCTTATTTTGAAATGTTTTACTTATTTTACTTAATCAAAGACGAAAACAGCGATTGTATCTTTGGTACTACTTAGTTATCCCGTCGACCAAAAATCTATCATTCGCCAAATTAAGATTAAATGCCAATAATGGTTGATCGTAAATGTCACGTTGACTTTAAGGAAGTTACACGTGCCTACGTCATCAAGTTACTTTTATTTCGACGTTTTATTTGTATTTTTATTAATGTTGTACTAATTTATTTGTTCTTTCGTTATTTAAAATAAAAATTATGTCAATTTGTATAATTTGGCGAGTGGTTTGGCGAAATTGGTCGACGGGATAATCAAGTAGTACCGCAGCGGATTTGGTGTTAAAATTCCCCAATCAAAGACAAATGAATAGAAATCCGTTTATAGGGAGATCGCCACTGTTTTTTAAATTATAATTCAATCTTTCGAAATATTTTTAAAGCCGATCAAATTAGCGTGCATTTAGAGTCTGCGGTGTCTGGACGGGGGTTGACGATCGTAGCTCGTAGGAGGCAGAGCCCCCTAGTAGTTTAAATAAATTTAAAAAAGCATGTCACAATTAAAAACGCACTTCCAACAATTGCTGGTTATACACAGGAATTCTTTTGTGTTTTCCTGTAAATGAGCGATAAGACCTATGCACATCATACTGTATAATGAACATCTTGTAATGCACTTCAGTGATGTATATCAATTTCATTATGTTTGAAATAGTGTAAATCATTAAAAAATATTGCAAACGATTTTCCCCATAAACCATAATAACAGAATTCTTTTGAGTGCCAATGTAAACGAACTATAAATGCTACACACTTCATTTTCTATACAGATTATGCCATGATAAACCTCAGCAACTTATATCAATTACATGGCAATCCGAGCATATTTATGAGAGTTAGAGCGCGGAGAGACAGCCGGACAAACAATTCATATAAGCCTTAAGACAAACTAATATTTATTCTTTATTATTTAAAAAAAGGGGGGGTGTAAAAAAGTTATTCTTTGAGAAAATATACAACATTTTAAACATGCCTACAATTTAAATTTTTTACAAATTAAATTTTAATTTTTTCTTAAAGTTTTTACGCACGAAAAGAATATTTATAACCACACATTTCAAAGGAGGGGGGAGGGAATAAGGAAAAAATATTTATAAATAGAAAAAGAAAGAGCATAAAAAATTGTTGTTGGAGTGCTCCGGACCTAAAAGAATGTACCAATAATAACAAAGAAATAACAATTTAAGCGCCGATAAATTTTTCAAATGGTTTTACTGGCAGATACTATTAAAAATGGCTATATTTCCCCCATTTATGAAAGTATTTTAATTTATTAAGGACGGATATAGCCGACTCAGACAATCTTCATACAAGACACAAAACTTAAAAATCTAAGGTGGCAAAAAGCCAAAATTTTGTTTGCTTGTTTTTTTTTTTTTTTACAAAAGAAAGAAATATTTCTCTTATCAACTTACAGTATTCACATAAGCCATTTCTTATGAAGCTTTTTATAATGGGAAAACTTTTATTTTTATTTTATTTTTAAGAAGAGTAATCTAGCGATGAAGAGGAGTTAAATAAGAAATATTGAAAGAGGAAAAAAAATAAGAGATTTTAAAGTAAATATTTCTGAGACTGATAAGCTAATAAGGAAATTTCTTTAATTGAAATCATTTTCTGCATTATAATCAGTTTCAACAAAGCATCTATTTACTCTGTTAGGGGTAAATGGGCAGTTTAATCAAATTTAGAATATGAGATATTAATATTTAAAAGAAAGTGGTATGAAATTCACGTTTTTGAGAATGTTAAACATGTCTGAAAAAATAATTAAATCTGCGGGTTCTTTCTTTTTTATAAGCTTTAAAAAAAAATTTTATATATTTAAGCTAAGTAAGAGGGTATCGGTTGCAGTCGAAATCGCTTATAATAATCTCGGAGTTAGCGGTGATCTGCTTCATAAGCAAAAAAAGGAAGTGTTTGTCTAAAAAAATATCGCTCAAAACTGAGAGTTTGACTCAAGCTCAGATGTAAGCCCGTAAAAACTAAGGTTATAACGAGCAAAAATTTTTCAATTTTTTTACTCTTGATTTTCCTGAGAAATGTATGTTACCCGATTTCAACAAAGAATGTAGAATACAGCAGAACCTCGATTAACCGAGCTTCGATTAATCAAGGTTTCCGTTAACCGAGCCGATAACGAAATCTGTTTTTTTTTTTTTTTTCTTTCTTTGTGAATGAGTTTTGAAAAAGACCACACTTTTTAGTTCATGTCCGTGCAGGCTCTTCTGCCCCCAAAAGCACTCGACTCCCAAGAAACATTAGACCCTGAGAAGTCAACAGCGAACAATGTTTTGTTTTCAGTGCCGTGTGAACTTTCGTAAATTTTTCAATTTTCTTTTTAAAATTTACTACTTGCAGTTGATTTCCTTTTTTAATTTGTTAAGCTGTGAAACCTAACTTTACATATATTTATTTTTACTATTTAAAAAACGCTCTATTGTTTTTTATTTTAAGAGATTTTAAATTCGCAAGCACAGCAAGTTTTTACACACAGTTCCTATTAACCGAGATTTCCGATATCCGAGGTACTAACGGTCCCAATCTCAGATAATCGAGGTTGCACTGTATATGTAAACTAAAATATTTTAAAGTGATATATTTATAGGAGGGTTTTGGGGACTTGGGAAAGAAACTTTTTTGAAGCTTCTGTTTTTCCGTACATTTGATTTTTTGTTTATTACTTATTGAGTTCTATAAATTTTACGTACGCAATACAAAATGTGAAAGTTTGCAATAAAAAAATGTATATCTATTTTAATTGATTAAAGCAATGAATGAATGGAAAACAAACTTGATTCCTTACACTGCACTTAGATTCATCCACCGCCTCCTGAATATTAGGCCTGAGCACTGACACAAAAATGGCGGTTGCTGAAGGCGGATTTTTTTTTTTTTTTAACGTATGTACGGTCCCCTAAATTTAGACACCGATATTTTATAAAAGATTTCTTTGGTTTGTTTAATCTCAGAAAAATAAAGCAGAAAAAGACAAATTATTGGTGCCAAAATTCAAGTTACACATGCTGAAAAAAAGAAATCGGCCTTCGGCAGCCGCCATTTTTGTGGCAGCGCTCAGGCCTAGTATTCAGGAGGTCAGTGGTTCATCTATTAATTACGTCACTCTTTAAAAGTGTGTGTGTGTGGGGGGGGGGGGGCAAAACGCGACACAGTCTGACACGGGAGAAGGTTGGTTAATAAATTGTTATATCAGAGCTATCCACAGGTTTTTTAAATATGTAAGATAGTATTTGTAAAGTAATTGGACATACCTTATTTTTTTTTCATTAAAAAGAAAAGTCATTTCCACATACCTAGAAATAAAAAAAAAATTAATATCATTTATTCTTAATTAACAAATCCTCTCAAATATAGGAAATAAAAATAGTATCAGAAAAATGCGCAGTTTTTATTTGTTAGAATAGGCTAAGTAACATACTTGCCATTCTGATTCTGCTACAAATAGGTAAACTATACTTTGTGTGCTACATCAGGAACGGAAAATGCTCGAAAAATTTGAAACTATATATATATTTTCGCTCTTTACATCAATCAAATGAATCAGTATTGATTATATTTATAATAATACAGTAAATCTACAGATCAGGAAACTCGATGTTAGCACTGTAAACCGCATTTTTATTTTGAACTCAATTTACTAATTTGAAAATTTGAAATTTAAATAGAAACTTATTTATTTCATAATAGTATTACTGCAGATAAATAGGCTTTCATATAACTTAAGGAAATGCAATCCTTAACTATAACACGAAATGCGATCAAATGCACCGATACTCCAAGACTTTTCCCCTCTTATATCAACTAACTTTAATTACTACCCCCTCTGAATTCCCCTCCCCGCATTGTCACATTTAATTTGATAATCGTTAGTGGCTGTACTTTAGTATTTTAATGTTAACTATAATTTTCTGTCCAAAACAGCATTACACTTATTTTGTGACAACGGCATCGATAATTAGAACGATTAATTATTCTCATAGATACTTTATGAATTATTGGAAATCCCAATTGCTCACATTATTTGAAAATGACTCATGCTCCTCCCATAATTACTAAATTGTTAAGCCACATATGTTAGCATAAGAAAATGTACATGAAAATCGGAAGCGGCAGAACAAAACTCAGGGATATGGGAAAGACAGCCTTGGCCACTTTTTTACTTTCTTCTAGCAAGCGGTGTAGTCGTAAAAAAAAAAATAAAATAAATAAAATACTATAGCTTTCTTGAGAAACAGAGGATATACGGTGTTACTTAAAAAAATCCAGAGGGTATACGGCGTATACCCTCCACTACATCCCTGCTTCTATCTTTAAAAAAAGAAAGTATTGGATTCGTGAAAATTTTCGAATTTACGGTTTTTGACGGATTTACACATTTTAACGTCTTTTTGCACGCTTTTTTCCTTACATATCATCCCTACACAATGCTGGATGATATGTAGGGAAAAAAGCGTGCAAGTCTTAGGGTCAGAGACAGAGATTCCAAAAAACATGTTTTTAAAAAATGTCTGTGTGTTTGTAATTCTGTCCATCTGCTTGTCTGCATGCGACACGAATTTTTGGGGCACTTTATCTCAAGAACTAATGCACGGAATTTAATAAAAATTTATATTCAGTTTGTCCCTGATATAAATTGATGCTGATTAGTTTGCAAATCTCTCAACAGGTGGCGGTGCTATGCTGCATTTTTTACGATTTCCGCAACAGCTCTATCTCAAAAACCAATGCACGGATTTTCATCAAACTTCATATTCGGTTAGTCCTTGACATGAATTGATGCTATTTACATTTTGGTGTGAATCGCCCAACAGGTGGCGCTACTGTGCTGCATTTTTCTCGATTTCCGCAATAGACAATTAAATCTCATATTTAAATCTCAAGAACTAATGCACAAATTTTCAACAAACTTCAGATTCAAATATACCTTGATAAATATTATTGCTGATTATGTTTTGGTGTAAATCGCTCAACAGCTGGAGCTGTTATGCTGCGTCTTTCACGATTTCCGCAATAGTCTTATTTCAAGAACTAATACACGAAATTTCATAACTTTAGAATCTTCGCGGTGGGCATAGATTGTCATTCAATTTTGGTACTGTGATAGTGAATTTTGAAGCATTAACATGTATAGGATAGAAGAAAGTTTTGGGATTGCCACATCCGACTAGTTTTTTTTTTTTTTTTTTTTTTTTTTTTTTTTTTTTTTTTTTTTTTCCAAATAGACAACCTAAAAATGAAATAAGTTCTTTTTTTCCCCAAACCCCTCGTGCGACAGCTTTCAAAACAGAACATAAAAAGCAATTTAGAAATTTAAGAACCCAATCAAACAAAACGCAGGTAGAAGCTTATTTTTGAATATCGAAAAAATATTAAAAAATAAGCTTCTACCAACATTTTTCAAAAAGAAGAATTGGAGCAGTATTCTCTTTTACGGTGGTGAAAATTTTTCAGTTCCTCTCTCTTTTAGTGTTTAATTATTTTAAATCACGTGTGAAGAATAAATTTTACTTTTTTTTTTATTATTTACGACCATTACACAAAAAAGAAAATTTAGTTAATTAAATTTCAAAATCTAAGAGGAGGCAATGACCCTCCCTCACCCCACTCCCTTGCGGCAAAAAACTAAACGAAAAATCATACATAAGATAAGGCAGACTAAAAAAAGACTTCCGAACACTTGCAGAGTATTAGTAAAAAAATTCATTTTTCATACAATTAAATCAATTACAGTCCATACTGTAACCGAATTCTTTTGTATGTCTCTGTTAATGACCTATAAAATGCTACACTCATTCTCTATAGAAAACATTTTGTAGTGCACCTCAGTCAGGGTTGTAGTGGGTAGCTGCCCAGCTACCCACCCGGGCTGGGTTTTTTACAACTATAAGGGTTGTTGTGGTAGCTGCCCGGGTACCCAAGCAACTACCTGCCCAGGTTGGGGGTTTTATAAAAAACCCGGGTTTTTTACAACCCTGACCTCAGTGATCCTTTTTAATTTAATTATGTTTGAAGTATCATATTCAAATGCATTGCAAATGACATTTCCCCTACAGATCATAATGTAATTTAATTCTTTTGCACATACTTGTCGTACTTGTTGTACGTAAGTCGTTTGTAAACGAACTATAAATGCTACTTATTCTATACTCCTGAGAAAGAACGTTATAGTCCACCTCAGTGTTGCATATGATTTTCATTATGTTTGAAGTATTGTAGCACACATAATTAAAATGAATCGGAAAAAATCTTTCCCCTCATAGACCCACAATGTAGGGGAATTATTTTGTATGTGTCCCTGTAAACGAACTATAAATGCTCTACACTTCATTTTCAATACCGAATATTCTATGGGGAAACCTCAATAACACATAATTACAAGGCAATCCGGATATATTTACAAGAATTAGAGCACGGCTACACAGACAAACCGCATTCATTAGAAAAAAATTCCGATAATGTCGGAAACCGTTAAACAAGTCGGAAATTGCATGTCAAACGTGGCAAATGTAGTGCGTTCGTACTATAACTAGTTTCATAAATATTCAGATCTTGGTGTAATAGCTGGTGCACTCTTTATACAAAAATTATTACGAATATATATATTAAAATCCAGTAATACGGAAATAATAGAACTCCATCTTAAATAGAACGTCATCACCATGGCAACCTAGAATCATTACCTATCATGGGATATCATTGAATTAATTACATATGATAGGATTTAATAGAATGATGAAAAATTTATTAATATCTTTTCAAGTTTTGATTCGATTTTCATAAAAATTGAAATGACTCGACACAATTCTGAAACGATTATATATATATTAAATTTCAAACCATTCGGTTAGGCTGTTATATGTGGACAGACAGCCGGACGGACCAGACGATGACTACAAGTGCTATGTATTTATATAATTACGAACGCGCTTCAAAAGAGAGCATAACTATTATTTTCTGGGGGGAAATATTTTACTCCAGAGTCAAAAAACAAGTGGGTAAGTGTGATCACAGATAGCACAGAGGGTTTCGTTTAATATTCCTTTCAAAACACTTTATCCTTTTGCGAAATCTGTTAGTTCCACATTTCGCAACTAGGGGGCGCACTCTATTCTACACAAACCTCTATCCGAACGAAACTCAGTTTTACAACCTATCCGTAGGTATATTAGTCGAGGGTGTCGGGTCTATTATAGCACCCGAGATAGGTAGGAGCCCCCTGGCGGTAAAAAGTGGAACTGAAATATGTAAGGCTATGTGCATAATATGAAAGAGTGGTCAAAGTGGTGTCGGCAAAGGTTAGAAAAGTACCCACCGGGTACAATGGGGGGGGGGGGGAGGTTAAAAAATTTGCTTAAAATAAACAAGTTAGAGCCCGGTGGGTAAATAATATAAGACTTTTTGAAAATTTTACGATTTTTCGTGTGATCGTAAGTGTTCTGCTATACGTATGCAAAATTTAAAGTCTTCAACTTAATTGGGGGCTCAGTAAGAACAAAAACATTAAAATACACAAGTTGGAGCCCAGAGGGTTAAATATAAGGCACTTTCAAAATTTTAGGATTTGTCGTTTGATGTGAGGTGTTCAGGTATAAGTATGCAAAATTTCAAGTCTGCAACATATACAGTTTATGAGAACGGGCTCTGTGACGGACAAACAGACAGAGGAGCGAGACGAATAGGGTTTCGTCAGATGAACGAAACCCTTACAAGAAAGGTTAATACCTATCACTATTTAAAAGAAATCAACGAGGAAACTGAAATAAAGCAATACCATAAAATGAAGAAAAATAACCAATAGGAGGAATAGATTCGGTATTTCTGGAAGCAACAGAGATCTATCTATAAACATTCTATATCCGTTCAGGAAATATCTAACTTCGTTTTCTTTAATGCGCCATTCTGTGGAAAAGGATACATTGAAGAAGAAATTTGTTTCATTTTGAAGGGATATGAAAAAAATGCAACTGCATTCTGAAAATCAGAGGGAATTGCGTTGGATTTTAACTGAAGACTTACTCGTCCGATTGGTTAAACTGCAGAAAAGAACGAACTCTTACGCTCGTATTCATGAATAACTTCGACCGAGGGTTAAACAGCGGGTTCAGTAACCCCAGGTTGGTATTTTCAACCGGGAGTTGAAAACTCGTATTCCCCAAAGCAGAATACTTTGCAATGTTCTGCAACAAACTTCAGCTGATCAAGAATGTTCTGCGGGAATGTCTTCCAATGATCCACTGACGAATTTCGCGATTTTTTCCTTGTACCATAGGCAAATTTTGAGTCTTTTTCTTGCGACCGATTAGAGAAAACCATTGGTCTTTTCGCAGTTTGTTCCGACGATCCACTGACGAATTTCTCTATTTTTTCCTTGTACCATAAGCCAATTTTGAGTTTTTTTTCTTGTGACTGATTAGAAGAGATAATCGTGGGGCTTTTTACCTTCGACCAATTGGCGAAAATCAGGAATTTTTTTTTTTTCTGCGACTGTTCATCGAATTTTGTATGTTTTTCCACAACAGGCTGAAGAATTTCACGATTTGTTCTTCAGGATTGACTGATGAATTGTGCAAGTTTTATCGCAACAAATTGATGAATTTTGCAGTATTTTTAAATGGAGCATCAAAGATTTTTTTTTTTTCGGCCATTGAGTGATGAATTTCAAGATTTTTCCTTCGATTGAATGGTGCATTTTCTTGAAAATGATAATTTGAAATGTTCTGCAGAGAAGTCTGTTGTTCTGCAACGTACGTCGCACTTTTAAGCATATTCTGCTTTGAGGCTCGTATTCACCGTTTACTTCGGATGAAAAGTTACCCAACTCGGGGTTTCTCGACCTACGTTGAACGAAATGTGTTTATTGGTTAGAAAAATCACATGCCTTGTTCGGTTTCGCGTCGAGACTTCGTTTGTTTATGTTTTGAAAGAAAAACGCCGATTAAAAGAAAAAAAAAAGAAAGAAAGAAAGAAATGAACGATTCAATGTAGTGTTGTTTTTTTTTTATCCCACAAAATGTATGGACAAAATAAAAAACTGTAATCACTAAATATGGATCAACTTAATTTAATTTCTTGAAAGTTTTAATATTTTTTAAACAATTATTTTTTTTAATTTATTAATGAGTTAGGTTAATGATATGAAACGTGTCAACTGCTAAAATAAATGTTAAAAGGTTCTTTTTCAAAATAAATTTCCGCATAGTTGCTAAAAAATGGAACTTGATTTGGGCCAAAACTATTGAAACTTGATTTTAATAAAATATAAAATTTTATTTCAACAGCAATTATGATGATTTCTATTATTAATAGCTCTAGTTAGCAATTAAACAATTTCTGATAATGAAAATATTAAAATGGAGAAAAAGGGAAAAAAAATTAAGAAAGTAGTCTGTTGTACTTTATATATACTATTTCTCTTATTAGTATAGATGATATCCCAGATGTATTAATTTTATTGTTTGGATTTTCAGCGAGCTAATTAAAATGTTTAATTCTAATTAAATTAGATAGTAATTAATATTCCAGGTTGACAGGAAAAAGGAGTGAAATAATATTAACAGAACTGCAGAAAAAGCGGAGCAGGTGATCCTAGCGGTGCCCTGGCACCAGGTACCAAGCCGCAGAGGCGCTCCATAGGCGCATATAGTTATCACTTCCGAGCGATTGATAAACATTTTTCATTTAACTAGTCGCTAAATAAAACTAACTCTATACTTCCTTTAAGTTTAAACTGTGTGCAGTGGAGATATCTTATAAGATATTATTTTAAGGAACACAAATATTTTAAACTTTTTAAGACTACTAGTGTATGAATTTCCATTCAACACATATAATCGAATAAGGCCTTTCCTAAATCATGATAAATGTATTCTGAATACTATCTGGACAAATAAATGTGAAATATTACAGAAAGTTGAATTTTTATAGACCAGCTTTTAGGACCTATCCCCACCTCTTCCCCTCCAGCCATTTGTATGAGAATTTTTCTATTATCACATTTACAAGATCAAAGCTATTCACTTGATTCTCTTTGACTATTTTTTGATAAATTAGCCTAATAATTACGAAATATTATTACATGCACGAAGACACTTGTTTTTGGTTGCAGTGTTGCATTTGAAAAAAATTTATTTAGAAAATGTTCTTTTATTTTCTATATTTTTTCCAGCTTCTTAATTTCATATTTTTAACTCATTTAGATATCACTTCATTAGATGTAATAAGAATCTCATTCAGAATAGAAATTAAAAGTGGAATTCTTTTTTTTTTTTTTTTTTTTTTTTTTTTTTTTATGACTGATTAATGATAGATTTCTAGACTAAATAGGCAGAATAATGATAGTTTGTAATCTAACAAAACAACTCAAATTAATTATTAATAATTTCATATAATTTTACATTATCTAATAAATAAAATAACTGTCTGTTTGTGAATCAGTGGAGAAAAACAAGTTCCCATTTGTACCACCCTACCCATTACCTCTATTTTTTTTCTCTTTTTTGGTGTCATTCTTTAATTAAACGTTTCTCAAGATGCCGTGTAAGATATAGAAATAAAAAGAAAGTTTAAAGTACATATTACCAAAAATAGAAGAATATATGTAATCTCATACATACATACACACATATATATGTTATCTATACATTTTTTGACTGGTTTGTTTATATTTATACATTATATCTCCTTCATTACATCTTGAATTGTTTGCTTTCATAAATACTCATGATCACGAAGAATTTATTTACCTTAAAAATAGTCATCATAATAGTCATAATGCAAGGGCTGATAAAAATATTTTTGGTGTGGGGTTATTTTAAAAAAAGAAAAGTTTTTTTTTTACCAGCGTATTTCAACCCTTTAGTAATTTATTTTAATTTAGCTGTCAATTAAGAAGCAAAAATTATAAGTGATCTCTAAAAAAAGTCACAATTTCAGGGGGTAACATTGGAAAGTTATTCATTTTAGGATTTATTATTACTATTATTATTTTCGTATAAAGTAGTACTAATGCAATATTTTATATTATGTATAATTTTGAAATTAAAATACAGTTGAAAAATAAATGCAATAAAAATAAATATTTCAAATTCCACAAAAATTGGGAAACATACGTAGAAGCTTACAAACAATCGTAAAAAAAAAATCAATAAAGAAATAAAACTCAAATTGTTTAAATTTTAAGTTAAAATATCTAATTTATAGATCTGATTTATATTTATCTCAGTTTGTACATAAACAATAATATATCTTTTACACAATAGACCCAAAATTTAATTTTAAAACATTCTACAAGTACTGATCAAAAATCTACAGAGAATCTATGGATATTCTAAGATAATCTGTGTATTTCTTTACTTAAACAAAAATGCAAATTAGCTTGAGATACGCATTTTAATTAGAACTTACGCAAGTATGGCGTTTATTTTGGTCCTGTTAAAATACATTTGTGAATTTTTTAACATCAAAATTGCAAAAAATAAATGACCTTAAACGCGACAGTTGTTACTTTAGAAGCAATTATTCGGCTGTTTAAGTAATATTGGCTATTTTTAAGGCAAATAAATTTTTCGCGACCACGCGTATTTATGTAAACAAACAATTCAACATGTATTCAATATATAAAGGCTATATACATAAATATAAACAAATCAGATAAAAATATTGAAGATAATTACATATATATGAGATTACATACCTTTGCATAATGTTATTCCGTTTTATTTAATAGTAGAACTTCTATATTTTACACAGCACATTCTATCAGCTTCAGCACGCCATTGTAAAATGGCGGTCCTCTCCTTCTCCTCACTCTCACCGCTTGTTTTTCGTTAATACGCATGCTCCGTTGAAAAATCCTGGGTTGAACCACCTGTAGACCAAGGTTGGGTTACTGAACCCGGCGTTAGATTTCAACCTCGAACCGGTTCAGTGGGGTTGACGGTGAATGCCATTTGAGTTTTCAACCCGGGTTTTCTGCATAACTCCGGGTCGAAGTTATTCGTGAATACGAGCGTTAAGGGTGTATTCGAAAAAATATTTTTCCACCCTCAACAACTCAAAATTTTCTGAGACATTTTCAGACTCGTTTTTAAAAGTAAAAACATGAAACTTGCTGAGGTGATTTTTGAAGAGATGCATAAAAGGCCGTGTGATTTCATTTTTCGCTCAATTAATTAGAATTTGAGTTTTAAACAATTATTTTCTCAGTATGACCATTTTTTTCATTCCCAGATCTCCCGCTTTGGAAAATTCGGTTTAAAACACCAACTTTGATAGCATTTTTTACAATACTAGGGGGCTCGGCCCCCTATGAGCTACGCTCGCCAACCCCCCGTCAAGACACCGTAGACTCTAAATGCACGCTAATTTGATCGGCCTTAAAAAGATATCGAAAGATTGAATTATAATTCAAAAAACAGTGACGATCTCTTTATAAACGGATTTCTATTCATTTCTCTTTGATTGGGGAATTTTAACGCCAAATCCGTTGCGGTACTACTTGATTATCCCGTCGACCATATTCGCCAAATTATATAAATCGCCAAATTATACAAATTGACATAATTTTTATTTTAAATAACGAAAAAACAAATAAATTAGTACAACATTAATAAAAATACAAATAAAACGTCGAAATAAAAATAACTTGATGACGTAGACACGTGTAACATTTCAAAATAAGCTAATATAAAAGGAATTAAGAAACAGAGTCTTTGTCTCCTGGTATTTTTTAACAAAGTGAAAAGAAAGTTCTTTTAAATGAGACATTTTAAATTAATCGTTTTTAATCTGACGTAATTTTGACCAAACTATTCTTTCTCTTTTTAATATTCACGTGAAAATACTTGTGTTAGAAATGAAATATTATATGCGTTTTCCTAACAAAAATAGTTGAAAAGTATCCTCTTAAAATATCAAATAAATGTCTAGCGCAATTTCTAAATTTAAACCGTTTTGCAATATTATTTTGTGTTTATTTTATGTAATAACTGTAATGTGACGTAAATATGACGTAATTTCTCCTATTTAAGACTTCTAACGCATGTTAATAAATTTATTGTTTTACAAATTCCTTTCTCTCTTAAAATTCACGTGTAATTATAGTTTTTATGACGTAATTTTTAATAAGTTCCTGCTTTTTGTACATAATTATTTAATTCTAATTCCAAATGTTTTTTCTGTTTATAATAGTCACGTGTAAATAAATTTTTAATTTATTTACACGTATAAATATATATATATATATATATATTTTTTTTTTTTTTTTTTTTTTAAGCAAACATTATTGTTTCCGCTGTTTATACAGTTGGCAACAGTTTAAATTAATACCACTTTCTAAAATCTGTTAAAAATATCTCTAGAAATGCTGAAAATCTGAATTTAAAATAGAAATAAAACCTCAAAAAATTAGTCAAAATAAAAAAATTAAGGCAATCTGCACTCCGGCAAATTCTAACGCATAAAATGATCTAAAAATGATTAAATTCCTATGAACAGTTTTTGCTCCTATAAAACTTTTTTAGTGGAACGATTTTGTCCAACTTTAGCATTAAATATCTCTTAAAATAATTCTTCGATCTGAAAACTGTCTGCATTAGCGTGTTTATCAAACATTTCTGTATAATACTACCGATTTTCATATTTTTGTATGTATTATTTTTCTTAATATTAACGAAGAAAGACCCCCAGTCACAAAAAATTCAAAACCGCCGGCGGTGACAGCGGAAGTTACTTTTTTTTTTTTTTAGAATAGAGAGATTTTCAGCATTTACCGAAAAATCGAGAAGCACGGCACATTAAGCAGTTTCTAAATAAGAGAATTTCCCAGTATGATGCGTTTGAGAGCAAAAAATAATTTAAAAATTAATCAGGAAATAAGCGGTTTGTATAGGAATACACCCTTAATGCGATATTTTGTATTTCTAGGTAAACTTTTAAACGTTGTCACATGACAACAAATCAGTCAGTTCACATGTGTGACACATAACATAAAAGAATGATAATGAAGCCCAAGGAAAACAACAACAACAAATAATCAAAGTTTTTTTTTTTCTAAAAAGGCTGTTCCGAAATTGAAGTATTTTCCCCTTGAGGAAAAAAGCAGGTGGTGTGATTCAGAAGCAACAAATATGTTTACATCGTGATAACAAAGGGAAATGAAATGATACGGGGCCATGAGAGCTGGTAAAAGAAAGGGGAGGAGACCATTTCTCCTCCCCGAATTTTAAATTTAACCAAATTTTCTTTTTTGGCTTATGGTTTTTTTTTTTTTGGGGGGGGGGGGGGGAGGGGATTGTGGGGAGTAAAATCTATTCCTTCGCATTTCCAAGTGATTCAAAATAAACACTAAAAGAAGGGAAGCAAGGAGGGATGAGGGGGGGGGGGTGTATCCGCGACGTTTAAGCTAAAGACAAGATTTAGTTATGTTTCCTTTTACCTTCAGGTGTTAAATATTTTTAAACGGAAGGTGCAAGGCGACAGAGCCGCCCCCCTGACGAAAAAACTTTCAATTCTCCACTTTGAAGAAGTAGAAACTTACTTCTGTATTTTAATTATTTTTCTTACATTTTCTGTACAGAAAATGTAAGAAAAATAATAAGTAAGAAGTAGAAAAAATGTAAGAAAAGCAATACATATTGCTTTTTACATTGATATGTTTAAAATTAGTCTTTAACTTGGGGGGGGGGGGGGGGGGCTTAAATACAACTTTACTTTCTGGAAAAAAAAAAATTACTCCAAAATAAATAAATTGAAAAAAAGAGGTAAATATCTATCACTACTTAAAAGAAATCACCAAGGAAACGTAAATAAAACAATGCCGTAAAATAAGAAAAAAAACCAATGCGAGGAATGGATTCGGTATTTTTGGAAGCAACAGAGATCTATATCTATAAGCATGCTATATCCGTTCAGGAAATATCTAACTTGATTTTTTTTTCTTTAATGGACCATTCTGTCGAAACGGATACGCGCGAAGAGGAAATTTGTTTCATTTTGAAGGGATTTAAAAGAAAATGCAGTTGCAATCTGAAAATCACGAACGATTGCGTTGGATTCTGACAGAAAAATTCCACGTTCGATTGGTTGGTTCCGCGTTTCTCTTGATAAACAGGAAAAAGAAAGAATTCTTGATGTCATATTTCGTATTTCGCGTAAAACTTTTTTCTTTTCAGGCAAAGACGATTTTTTGAAACGCAAAATTTGAAATTAAATATTTTATCACATGTCAAAGATTCATCCTATGTGCAGAAGAAAAAAAATGTAAAGGAAACAAACAAAAAGTAACCGAGTTAGCAGAAAACTGTTCCTAAGCAACATAAGTCAAAGAAAAATATTTCAGGGCGTAATTATTTACATTTAAAAGTTTTTAGGAGTATGCTATAAATTTTAGAAGTAATTTTAAAAACATTTGTGAAAATGTCACATTTTTATACAATGACTAGCAGACTTCGACTGCTACGCTGGTCTGTTTCTCCAAACGAACCTGGAATCATATGAAATATGGACCTTAAGGCTAATGTCAGACGAACGTCTTTTTGCACGCTTTTTTACTTACGTATTATCCCTACACAAAGCCGCTAGCATTGTGAAGGGATAATACGTAAGTAAAAAAGCGTGCAAAAAAACGTTTGGCATTAGCCTTACCTGAAATGTCCTTCCGCATTACTGAAAACGATACGAACACCATAGCGTTATTGCATTTTCTAATGTGTCAGACAAAATGTGATCTGTTAAGAACCAACTCTTTTAGCTATAATTTACCGCAGGATTTGGTAAAAAACGATACGCCATATACTAAATAGCCATTCCCTGAAAAATGATCTAACTAAAAATGCAAGTCTCAGCAAAATCTGCCCAGAAGAACTTTTTAAAAAGGCGAACTTTTCATAACATTTTTCATAACCAATTTTTCATCACTTGATTATTAGAACTTTTACCACTAACGCTATAAGTAAGTAACGTAGAATGCTTGAACAATGTAGAAAGTTTTAGCATACTAAAACCTTCTCTCAAAAAAGATTACTAACTAACAATATAAGAGTCATCGGAATCCATTCTGCAGAATCTTTTTTTAAAGGCTAATCTTTCATAATCGGGTTCACCTGATTATAAAAATTTTACAATAATTATATAACTAAGCAATGTAAAACAATATGCAATATACTTAAACCTTTCCTGAAATATTATCTAACTAACAGTCTAAGTCTCATCAAAATCTGTTCAGTAGAAGTTTTTTATTAGGCTAATCTTTCTTAATCATGTTCACCTGATTATGGATCTTTTATCCATAATTCTATAACTAAGAAACGCAGAACAACATGTTATATACTAAAACCTGCCCTGAAAAATTATCTAACACTGCAAGTCCTATCAAAATCCATCCAGAAGAACTCCAGTTATAAGGATCCGGAACGAAATTCTCATTTGCATATATATATATATATATATATACTAGCTGCCTTCGCCCGCTACGCTGGTCGGTTTTTCTAAAGAAATCTTGAATGAAACAGAATATGTCTGTGAATTTGATCATGCGTTTTAAAGCAATATGGACATTTAGCTGGTGTATCCAACCGAATTGCTGAAAGCAATATGAATGTCATTACACTATCATATATTTTATTGAGTCATACAAAATTTAGACTGTTAAGGACCAATTTCTTTAGTTGATCTGTTAGTGTAGGATTCGGTAAAGAACAATAGAACAATATGTAATATACTAAAAGCGTTCATGAAAAATTATCAATGCAAGTCTCATCGGAATCTGTTAATTGGACTTATTGAAAAGGCTGATCGTTCATAATAATTGGGTTTTCCTGATTCTAGAACTTTCATCTACATATAATTCTACAATCAAGCAACCTAACAACCAAGCAACAGCAAATGATATGTGCTTTATACTAAAACATTCAGTGAAAAATTAACTAACCGACCAAGTTCCATCGAAATCCACTTAGCAGAATCTTCTAAACTGGAAAATATACCGAAACCTTCCCTAAAAATGATCTAATTAACGGTTTAAATCCCATTAAAATCCATTTAGTGGAACCTTTAAAAAAGCAAATCTTTCGAAATTGGGTTCCTCTGATTTAGAACATTCCCCATAATTATTTAACCAAGCAACGTAGAACGTTATGTTTTATACTAACATCTTTTCTGAAAAATTATCTAACTAACAATGTAAGTCTCGTCAAAATCTATTCAGAAGAACTCAAGATATAAGCGGCCGAGATGAAATTTCTCTTTGCATTACATATATATTGAGATAGTTAAATATAACTTTCATAATCGCAATAACCTGATTATAGAACTCTCTGGGAGGTAGGGGTAGGTATATACTGCATCACGTCTGAATGTTATAAGGAACTCAGCTCAACTTCCATAACTATAGCATATATACTGTCTAGTATACCCTATCTCTGTAGTGTATAGCTTCCAATTTTCTTTACTGTACCACTGAGAATTTTTTCCGCATAGATCCATAACTAAACAACACAGAATGATATGTTAAATATTGAAAAAATCCCTGAAATATTATCTAACTTACTGTGCATTTAATTAGTTGGCTTGGAATCTTTCATAATGAAGTTCACCTAATTTTAGAATTCCCGTAGCAACTTAGAATGATGGTTTTTACATTAAACCATTTATAAACCAAATTTACTATTTAACAGTGTAAGTTCTACAAAATTCTGTTCAGTAGAATCTGAGTTATACTCATATTTACAATATTTATTGCTCATTAAACCTTTTTTCTTTACATTTGAAATAAAATCAGTAACTGTTTTGGTATTTCCCTGTTATGCCAACACCATTGTCACCAAGCGTAATAGTTGGCCCAAAAATGAAATGATACATTTGAAAAAAAATAATAATTTTGTTGATAAAAAATGAGCATTTAAAAAATATAACCTTTGAAAATTACAGACTTTGACCTACCATTTTTTTAAATCTATAAAAATAATGGTACTACTTTCTTATCCCGTCGACCAAAAATCTATTACCAAACTATAAGATTAAATGCCAATAATGGTTGATCGTAAATGTCGCATTCACTTGACTTTAAGCAAGCTACACGTATTTACGTCATCAGGTGATTTTTATTTCGGCGTTTTAAATGTATTTTTATTAATGTTATACTAATTTATTTGTTCTTTCGTTATTTAAAATAAAAATTATGTCAATTTGTACAATTTGGCGAGTGGTTTGGCTATGTATATAATTTGGTGAAATTGGTCGACGGGTACCAAAATAAATACTTAAACTATATGAATAAATAAATATTTTGCAAGTAATAAAATATAGTCAATTTAAACTGCAGTCTTGAAATTGTAAATGTCTTTTACTACTGAAGCATGGCGTACGTAATACGTATGTCACACATTGCAGTAAACATTTCATTATTTCAATGAAGACATTCATGGTTTTTTGAACAAACCATTTTTATATGTATAATTCCTAACTTCTAAAATAATTTTATTGTAGCTTCCTCATCATCAGATAACTGCGAAATGGTACAATCTATATCAGATAAATATTTTCTATTCAAAAAATAACAAATTAAAGAGTTTTGCGAGATTATGATGGAATAAAATAAATTCCATCATTAAAATTTCCTGCATAAAACTATTCACGTTCAATAATTAGCAAATGTTAATGTGTGGCACGGTTTGCAATAAAAATCGTTTGCACTATTAGGGTTGAAATAAAAGGCGCGATACCATACATTTTGGCATAGTATTGCGACGAAAATTAGAACGAAAAAGTACCAGTTTTTTTTCTTTTTTTTTTTTTTTAATTTTAGTTTTTGAGGCGTTTGAATTTTTTTTTTTTTTTTCTAATTGATGAAGTTGTTTTTATTTAACCAAAAGGATTGGTTAAAAAAATTATTCAATTTGAATTTTTTCCCTTGCTATAGTAACAGAATGAAAAGAATGAGTTTTTAAAAATTATCACTTGAAAAATTCAGGTTTTGGCGCCAAAGATAGTGCCACATTAGAAAAATATGATATATCTCTCGAACTATTGGGCTTAAAAGAATTTAGTTAGTACCATTCGATTCAGCATACAAAAATACACCAAAATATGTTATCAGTTGAAAAATAACTATAAAATCAGATTTTTAAGGAATTTTTTTTAAGTTCGTTCTCTTTTTTACCCCCCTTAGGGGTGGAATTCTGGAAAATCCTTTCTTAGCGGCACTCTATATCATAAGAAGTATTTTTACCCCGATTTTCAAGATTTTAGGTTCAGTAGTTTTGGCTGCGCGTTGATTAATACAAAATCCAGACTTTCTTTTATATATATAGATATATATACACAGGATATACATGATACGATAAAAGCTAAGCCCCTTTTTAAAATTTAAAATCCTCTTTCTGCCCCTTTTAAAATTTGAAATCCCGTTTTAAAAAACAAAAATTTAAATTTAGAAATTAGAATTAAAACTTTGTAAATGCTTTAATAATTGTGTCTCAATTGATTGAAAATGCAGTTACCCCTGTTAAGTTAGTTTTTCAGCATCACATCTTATAACTTTCAAAGACCGTTTTGCCACATTTCATAAGAATACTTTTGCTGAGGTAAGTGCAATATTAATTTCGTGCTGCATCCAGTCGGCCGAGTTGAGCCAACGCCTTTGTCCCGGGCAATCAATCATTCAGTTAGTGACCAATTAAATGTTAAATACGCCTCTTTTGACTTCAACGACCTCTAGCACGAATAATGCAAAATACCTCATACTTATACCGCTGCACGGGTCGCAAGACAGGGCTTTTACCACCTAAATAATGCCTTAAGTTCACGCCACTCTGCTCTCCATGGATCGCTTTCCACCTAAGTCCCAATGTCCAGCAAGGATTAATCTAGCAGCTCTCACGCCAAAGGGGCCTGATTCCTCAAAAAGATCTAACCAAGGATCAATAAATCAGGTCACCGAAAAAACTGTGTCTTCCTTTAATCAGAGACTCACTTTGTCTGACTTTTATTAATTCCCGGATACCACTCATACTGCGACTACAAAGATATGCTAGAAACTCAGAGGGAGCGATCCGACGTCGGCACGGACGCGTCTGCTGTCTGCGCCCCGGCACCCATCGGCCCGGCAACGATCGACACAGAGACAGAGGAAACACAACGGGAGCCCCATCTCGTTACATACATATATATATACAAGGTGTATCAGGACAGCGATTACAAATTTCAGGACAGAGAGTACTAGACGATGGAAAATCACATAGCAATGCATGGTCGAAAGTGACGACACAAAACACAAGAAAGACAGGGCACGAATAAGAGAAGAAAACATGTTTATTAATCTTAGTACAGCAAAAAACTAAGAAAAAAGAACATTAAGGAGACAACGATCGTCATCAAAGTAGGTGTTCGAAATTACGACCCCGGGCCGCGGTGCATGGAAGCGCATCTCCGGCAATGAAAGATCTAATGTTCTCGAAAATACCCGGAGTATCCCGGACTTCCCCAGCAATTGGCCACGATGCATCACGGACCGGGGTCGTAATTTCGAACACCAACTTTGATGACGATCGTTGTCTCCTTAATGTTCTTTTTTCTTAGTTTTTTGTTGTACTAAGGATAATAAACATGTTTTCTCCTCTTATTCGTGTCCTGTCTTTCTTGTATTTTGTGTCGTCACTACCGCGCCAGGAAAGCGTTTCCGACCATTCAATGCTATGTGACTTCCCATCGTCTAGGTGTACTCTATCTGTCCTGAAAGTTTGTAATCGCTGTACTGATACACCCTGCATAGTACAACTAGATTTGCGGCAATGTTACTAGTAGAAGGTATCCCCCCCCCCCCCCCACGCACACACACACACTCTGCATTCAAGCTGTATCAAATTCCAATATATTTGACGTCTTTATTTGTCATTTGTTGAAAGTTTAATAATATATTTTGTGCAGGCGCAATAGGTACTTTGCGTTTACTTATAATCCTAGCGACTATATAAATGAAAGTATGAAGAATAAAACAATGGCAAACGAAATTTAACCGTAAACAACTTATAATTACCTTAACAAATATCAAATTTCTATTCATATTATAAAAAATCTGCTTTATATATGATTCCCCTTGTAAAAAAAGTCTATTATAATCTACCAAACGTATAAACCATAAGTAATACCACAAATCGTCAGCAGATCAAGAGAAATAAATTACACTTAATCAAATAATTTTCTCGCTCGACAAACAAAAACTTTAGTGGGGATGCATTCAGCGTAGGAGAAAAAGTAACTAGACAAAAACTGATAAGGAAAACAGAAATGCAGGAATCGATATTTAATTAAACACAGCAGTAGGGAAAAGGTCAAAACATCTATGTTTATACTTTTAGCACGAAATGACAGACATTTAACAGCTCGAACTAATCGAAAATAGATATTTCCCTTTCACTTATATAGTAAAATCACTGCGTGTACAGAAAGTATTTTTTTTTTTAAATCACACAAACTTTAACCCCCTTGAGGGGTACGATTAATGAAGATTTACACCTGAAAAATTTTATTAAATTTTACTTTTCTAACTTTGGTGGAAAAAAATCGTAAAATTGCTTTTTCTTATTTTGCAATAAAATTTGAAATATTCCGGTGTGAATTCGACATTACAGTAACGCAATTGCTTGCCCCTCAAAGGGTTAACAGGTATGAGTACAGTACACTAAAAACATTTTTAAAAGAAAATCCAGGATCACAATAGCAATCCATTTAGTCAATCAAAAATACAGAGCAACTCCAAACGAAACCGGATTTCCGTTCGTCACTTTAACAATAATGAAGATATTTTATCGAAATTTTCAAAAGAATAACTTGACGTAATGAGGACATTACGGGGAGCACTGGAAATGCGGAGTAAATCGACGAGTGATACCGTATGTACTGTCAACTACATTTCGAATTTTGGGGCATCTAGCTCGGTGTTGTTCGGATATGGATAGTTATGTCTCCACAATCCAGACTAAAATACCATTACAATAGCTGCATTATTGTTAAAGTTATGAATGAAAATCCAGCTTAAGCTATTTTTGACTGAATAAGTGGATTGCTACTCTGGCACACCATACACAAAATGTTTGTCTTGACGTGTATTATTCCTAAAATTATATGCAAAGAATTCACGAACCGCCTTGTATACCCGTAACCCGTGGAAGGATTTGGGACCGCGAAAATAGTTTAAAATTTTAAATTCACACGAAATAGTAAAAAGGTTAAAATCTCCCACCATACACAATGCAACATGGCCTCAGCAAAGCGGGGGGTGGGACAAGAACAGGTCCACTGCCCCTCCTCGGATTTTGAAATTTAAATTTTTGTTACCTCGATTGTTTAAAAGAGTTTTTTTTTTTTTTTTAAATGCGAAACATGAAGAGAAAAATGAACCAAGAATTTTTCATTCAATTTTTAGTTCCGTTATTCGTTGAAAATACCGGTAGAACTTATTTTTGATTATTTAATAATTTTCAATTGTTAAAATGTATGTATTGCATTTAATGTTAGTGTGTTTAAAAACTGTCTTAGACTGAGGTTCAGACCAAAAAAATAATTTAGGGTTTTTTATGTTTACATTCTCTACTATTTCAAAAAGCGCGGTAAAATCTGCGGATCACAGCTTCCAAAATCTTGCCCCTCCCTGGATTATCGTTCGCAATGCACTAATTCTACACCCCCCCCCCCCCCCCCAAACACACACACAAAAAGACAGTTCAATTACTTGATTTTATATTAAATTCGGATATTTGCCTGAGACTTTAGCCAACCTGTACCCCCCCCCCCAAACACACACACACACACCGTAAAAATAGTTCTTCAAATGGAGGGAGTGTACCCGCAGAAATCTTGGGTGAATTTAATTGCTTTACTTTTTTTTTTTTTAACCGATTGTGTATGTTACAAAAGTTTTCAACCCATTAAAACGTTTTTTTGGTTGTCCCTAAAACAATCCTAGAAACAAAACCGTATAAAGAAAAAAAGACGACTTTTCGTAGTTCTGTTGTACATCGGCAGCTCGTGCAGCGACGGGCACTTCGCATCCAATTAATGGTTCGCAAGCAGCTAACATACAAACAGAACGAGGAGAAATAATGATTTTATTCATTTTTGTGTGTGTTTTTTAAGTACTGAAACAATTTTTATGGAATTTAAATGGGGCAAATTCCTCTTTCAATTAATATCACATGGATCGGCCGCGTAGTTTCAGTGTATTAGGTGAACATACATTAAAAAAAACATCCGCGTTGAATTGATAACCTCCTTTTTTAAAGTCTCGTAAAAAGTTAGAATAGAACAACTTATATCCTTGTAGTGTTTGCACGGCTTTTATTGCAAGATGGATTAGCAATTTCGAAATGATTTCCTTTTTTTATGTTTTATGAACATTTATTTATACGTATACATTTTAATACGAAAACATGAAATAACCATGTTCGCCAAATCCTAAGTCATTAAGTTAATGGTTTATCTCTATTAGAAAGTAGTTTAAGAAAGAATTCATATACTATCCATTTTGACAGCCTTTTTAAACCAGAAAAATGAATACTTACGACCAAATTAAACGGCGTCACTGACTGCATAAAAAATATATTTAGCACATTTTTCTCAGAGCGAACGGGAAAAAAAAGTGAAAAAATGATAAATACTCAATAAGGCGCTTATTTAAAAAATATTAATAAAAGTCGGTGAAAAATCGTGTCTAATATTCGCTCGTTTAATTAAGTAATCCATCAGATGTCTTACGAACGAGTGGAAAAAAACGTTTAAGTGTCATCTTTGAAATATAGAATTTTTTTTAAGGGCAAAGAGATGGATCATTTGTTAATGAGTTTCTCGGAACAGAAATATTAAAAGCTCTGAAAGAAACGATAAATATTTTTTTTTATAAATGAGTCGGCCATAAAAATAAAGAAAATTCCATTAAAACAGAATCTGTCTATAACAAAATCCTATCTTAAGGCTGCTATAGTCACTCAGCTTCTGAATTCCCCTCACTAATGTTAAATCTATGTGAGTTTGATGCATTCATATACTTAAAATATTTCCTCGGGAAATTAATATTTTTAACTCCTTTTTTCTACGTTCTCTTCTTAAAGGATTCCCCCCCCCCCCCCTTAGTTCTCAAGATGTTTTAAAACATATGCTTTATATAAAGTGTTAAAATCTTACTCCTTGTCAACTTTTAACACACAAAATGTTAAATTAAGCATAGATTTTAGAAATATTTTGAGACCTCGGAAAAAGGGGCTTTTTTAAGAGTACTCAGAAGGAAAAAAAAAATTAAAAATGTTAATTTCCCGAGGAGATATTTTAAATATACGAATGCATTCTACGCCCATAAAATCCGGAAGCTGAGTGACTAGCAGTCTTAAATGCAAAAAGTCCATGGTCCCGACAGAAAGAGTGCTATAAAAGTCTATCTACGAGGATGGAAAGCTGTCTACTAACACTGAATCTTTCTCCACTCACTTGACATTACATATATTAGGTGGTTTTACTGTACTAACCCTTTGCGATGGTATGTGGGAACGTCCATTCGTTACTCTTGAGATAATTAGAGCACATTTTCATATATAATTCCAGTTATTTTATTACCAAATATAATTAAGATAAAAATTGATATAACCAGTTAAATACCACTGTATTTCCACACACAAACATATATTTAATTTGTAACAAAAAGCATTTTACTTATGTATATATTAAATGGCTCTTGTGACACTCTGGTCACAAGAGTAACAAAATTTTGATTGATTATATAGACAAGGGAAACGCTTTTTGTTACAAATTAGATATATTTTATGCGAGTGGAACATAATTGTATTTAACAGGTTACCATCAATTTTTGTTTTAATTATATTTTGTAATAAAATAATTGGAAGTATGTGAAAATTTGCTCTAATGGTCACAAGAGTAACAATGGACGTTCCCATGTCTACTTTCAGCCACCAAAGATTTTTTACCGTTCCAGTCGTATGTCTGCTCTCAGCTACCAAAGATTTTACCTTTCCAGTCGTATGTCTGCTCTCAGCTACCAAAGATTTTTTTACCTTTCCAGTCGTATGTCTGCTGCTCTCAGCCACCAAAGATTTTTTACCGTTCGTTCCAGTCGTATGTCTGCTCTCAGCCACCAAAGATTTTTCACCGTTCCAGCCGTATGTCTTCTCTCAGCCACCAAAGATTTTTTACCGTTCGTTGCTGTCGCATGTCTGCTCTCAGCCACTCTAGATTTTTTACCGTTCCAGTCGTATGTCTGCTCTCAGCCACCAAAGATTTTTCACCGTTCTAGTCGTATGTCTTCTCTCAGCCACCAAAGATTTTTTTACAATTCCAGTCGTATACTTACGCTCAGTCACCACAGCAAAGAACCATACTGATCTTATATTAGTCGTACATGAAGTCGACAAGCTTTGGAGGTACGTAGAAGTCGAAATAATATTTTACAAGTTGTGTTTAACCCCTTAAGGATTGCTTAATATTTGAAAAAAAACATCAAAAATGTACCTTTTTTTTTTTATTATTACAGAAATCGAATAATTATAAGGTTTCTAAATAAAATATGCAATTAGTTTTTAACGCGAAAACAAAAGATGTTACAGAACAAATTTACGTTTGTAGAAAAATCATCATGCGAGAATTCTGTGTCTTAATTTTTGTTTTACACCATACAAATTAATGCGAATAAGATCTTTATTTTTCCCATCTTAGATCTTTATTTATCATCATCACATAATGTTTTACAAATAATATTTGAAATAATAATATATATACATTAAATTTTGATTATTAATAATTTTTTTAGTGTAATATATTTCGAAACATGCAATACAAAGTCCAACATCACAATCAGCACCAAAAACCAAATCCAAACGGTAATATTCAGAGACTTCACATAGAAATGCCAGTTAAATTTTTCTGGTTTCAGAAGTTTTTCCAGTAATTAAATCTCCAGCCCGGAAATACGATGAGCACCATAAATAACGAACGACACCTCAGTCCGTGATATTGAAGAGAGCGAGAATTAAGGTATGTACCGTGAAATTGAAAGTAGTTTAAAAAAGATAAGACATAAGATGTAAAGATAGTTCTGTATGTTCAAATAGAAAAATTAAAGGTTGCCAATTGGAGGCTGTTTTGAAAGATACCACACGATGGAGCACAACAAAATATAATTTTTGCATAAAATTAAATCATTATTGTGTTACATATATCTAAAGTTTAAAAAATAATTAATAAAGTTTGTTTTTCCTACATAATCCTGCATATTATGTATTACTGTTCGTTCACCGAAAATTAATTCCGACCAGCATGACAGCTATGAATAAACTTAATACGACCGCAAAGGGTTAAAAATAAACACAATCTTCGAGAGTAAAATCTGAAATCGGAATCGCTAGTGACCGAAACAAAATTCTATACTGGAGAGGTTTTCGATTGAAAGGTCATAAACTGTATGGTTTTTTTTCAGTAGGGGCCATGAATGTTAAGGGGACTCTTCACTCACTTGAAAACTCCCGTTCCGTAATGTTAAATCAATGGGCAGGTTGTTTTCGAATTTCTCGTTTAAATTTGAATATTTTTAGAAGCCCCCCCCCATAGGATAGTTCAAGTCGATCTTTAATATGGCTATTTTTTACTTTTTCGATTTCGGTTGCAGATTTTTTTTTTTAATGAAGATACTTTCACTTTCAGAACCGGTTTCGAAACTGAAAGTACCTTTTATAAAAAAAATCTGCAACCAAAATCGAAAAAGTAAAAAATAGTCATATTAAAGATCGAGGCTCAGCTATCCTATGCAAAAAACGTTTAAAAATATTCAATTCTAAACGAGAAATTCGAAAACAGCCTGCCCATTGGTTTAACATTACGGAGCGGGTGTTTTCAAGTGAGCGAAGAGTCCCCTTAATGACGGAATTTGTTATATGCAGACGTTTTTACAGGATATTCTGAACCAAGCACAACAGTAAAACCTGTAAAAACAGAATCGACATGAAAAACATTCCGTTTTAAACAGGTTTCCGCCGGAGAAGGTAGATTCCTTTCGGAGACACCGCAAAAATTTTCCGTTACAGACTCATTGTGTTTTAAGAGGTTTACTGCACAAAGTTCCACTCTATGCAGACTAACGAATTGCATGATACTAAAAGAAATTAAGAATTTGAACATCATGATAAAAACGAAATTTTCAGCGTCCCGCGCTCTGGTTCCACGGGACGGGACTTAAACGCCTTGAAAATCGGGACACATGGCAAAACACTAGCCACAACCTACAAAACTATAAACAAAATAATGGAACATAATTTAACACTTTTTGTCCCAAATTAAGAACAGGAACAAATCTACTTCTATAATTAGGTCCGTTAATACTCCAAGATATATTAGAAAACCTACATACTAACAATATAAATACTTATAAAGTCAAAAAATATCACTTAACTTTACTTCTGATAACTCTGACGGCCGCTTTATTTGAACAAACCGAAATTTACTATATTACTCTGAATGGAAATTTTTAGCCTGCACATTTTTCAATTATACAAAATATGTCGGCATTAAAAATATCTATTTTTTTAAATATTTAGCTTGTAAAATTGCTGTTTGTTCGCGCAGGATTACAAAATAAATTTTGCAACTAGAATGAACTTTTCTGTGCTTAATTATACTTCAGATTATAATAATTACCTGGAACCTAAACAAATTTGTATTCAACGCTTTTTTATATTTTTAATACAATAATTGTAAATCTTAAATAAAATTTTGAAAATTTCAATAGTATAATCGCATTAAAAAAAATATTTTTTTGAACCATAAAAGGGAAATTTTAGGTTCAATTTATACAGACTAATATGGAACATACGTTTTGAAAATTTCATGAAAAAAGATTCAGAAGCTTTTGAGATATCCTGCGCGTTATGCCCAAAAACGTCATTTGGAGAAAAATTACTTCAAAGTTTCGGAAACGCCGCTTCAGCTATTGAGCGGGTATAATTCTGAAAGCCATAAGTTATGTTCTAATAGGAATTTCAAGGAAACAATTATATCAAAATATTTTTAAAAGATAGGAGTTTAACATTTAAAAAAATTAAAATTTCGAAACTTTGAGTCCCGAGAACTCTCAACGGGGCTTTCTTATTGAGACATAAAAGATTAAATTATTTTGGAAGTTTGGAGAATTAAATATGCCCAAAGCAAAAGCAAAGTTATTCCTTTTAGACACGAATGAAATTCCAGCCTCCGCCACATGTAGACAAAAAAAAAAATATGGCATGATTTTGATGTATTAAGTCTAACATGTATGATCGATAAAGTATGATGTCTAACGTATTGATCGAAGCACAAATCGCAAATATTTAAAATTTAAGATTGAAATATGGATCTTAGATATTAATATATGTTAGCCGATATCATCTGAACTGTATTAGAATCTGATGATGAATTTGTCCATTTTCTAATAATAAGGAATACTCAAATATTTTATTTTGTTCACAATATCTTTAATCTCCTCCCTCCTCTAATCTATCCCCCTCCCACCAAGGGAAATTTCAAGAGATCCCTTCGGTTTTATCGACCTCTAGAAATGAATTATATTATATTCGTTCAATTTTATTATATTCTTTATTGGTATTAACTTTATCGTGAATTAAATAACGATAAAGAACAAAATTCATGAGTTTTCATGATAGATTAAAATAATATAACAGAACTGTCTTTAATGAAAAGCTAAAATAATTTATTTAGGTTAATTTTCTTAACACAATTCTAACCTATTGAGACCTGAAGTTAAAATAACACTACAAATACACATTCATATCTTTTGCACAAAGAAAGACACCACAGATGACGGAAAGAGAGCTTTTTCTGAAATTGTTACTTTAGGACAGGTCTGTCCAACAGGGAAAGTTTTTTTTTACTCCCTTTCGTATGTCATTAATATTTTGTTAGGAAAAATTCAATTACAAAAGGATTTTTTAAAAATAAATAATATTTGCATAATTTTAAAACATTTATTAGAGCAATTAAGGTTTATGGCTCCTTCCTCTACAAAATCTTTTACATAGCCCTCCTTCTTTGTTGATCTTTAAAAAATTCCATTCTAAATTTCCTGCAATTTACGTTAGCTCTTCAAATTATTTTGCGTAGAATTCCTGAATGGTACAGACCTTATGGCTACCATTATGAGATGTACCGTATAAGACGTATGTGACGTACCACTATCCAGGCTTTTATTACCGAAAGGAGCAAACTTCCACCCGTATTTCCCAACGAAGTAGGAACTAAAAGAAGTTCTTGTGTAATTCTATGGTATTTCCGAATAGTAAATTAAATTTCTCCATATTTGTGATAGAAATTTTGTATTTAAATAAGGCGAGAAATATATAGAAATAAAGTAAAAATGCAAATCAAACTGTTTACTTTTTATGAGGTTTTATCCACAATTGGTGCACCCCAAGTCTGAAGATGTTAAACATATCAACAGGAAGATTCAAAAGCATACTGTAAAAATATTCTTAAACGGCAAGCACTCATATTTCCTGCTTTAACATACATACATACATATATATATATATATATATATTTTAAGAAGAAAAAAATTATAGTGGATGAGTAGAGTAGATATACATTTGTTCTAAAAATAATAACATGACAGAATTCCAAATCACCAGAAATTAAAAACTACCATAACCTCATACTTTTTTTTCTTCTTTTAAGATGCAAAATTGTTATCAGTCAGATCTCAAATTGCCCTCCCTAATGTTAAACCTACGGGAGCGGTATGCATTCTTATTTTTTAAATATCTCCTCAGGAATTTAATATTTTTGACTTCTTTTTATCTGTGTACTTTTCTTTAAAAATGTCTCTTTTCTCTTAATTGTCAAAATATTTCTAATAAAAAAAGGAGAAAGATCTTTTAAGAAGAATACACAGGGAAAAAAGTCAAAAACATTAATTTCTTGGGGAGAAATTTAAAAAGTTAAAATGCATTTTACTCCCCACATACAAGGGGAACATTAGCGAGGGGAATTTGAGATGGGATTAACCAACCCCTTTCTTAAGATAAACCAGAGGAAAGTGACTCAACAAGCTTGGGCGATAAATCCCTTAATTTTAAGTACTTTACACATAAAACAGAGGAATTTCGTCATACTGGGCAGTTGACGAGAAATTCATCTGCCTTTTGGAGATATTTCGGCTGTTGTCGCCAAACTTTGTGCATTGTGCATGCATCGCTGTGCGGTTTTTATTATTAGCCACCGGTCAGGTATGCTATTTATTACTCCCAGCTTATTTTGTGTCATCTCCAAAAAATAACGTTACCTAACAGAAGCCAGCCGTAAAACAAAGCAGTACGATTAAATACTCTATAGCAATTTTTAAAACTTCTAAGCATAGCACATTTTCAATTTTTAGACCGTCGTATTGGGAAGAAAAAAAAAGTACTTTTAAATGCAATTTGTTTGAAAACTGCATCTCCATTTATTTTTGAAATTTTAATTTTTTTGTAGTTTTTGGAGACATTTGCTTAATATTGGCAACGGAAGTACTCCATTTCTGTAGAAAGTAAAGGAAAAATAGTTGTAAAATAGTAATTATCTATTTTTGTTGCCATTTTTTCATAACAACCGAAAGAAAATGTAATTAAAATACGTGCTCTTTTGAAAAAATATAAACGAATGATTTCTGTTGAAACATGGAGATATTATAAACTATATTTAATTTTAAGTATCTATATTATATTAATGTTACAAACAAATGAAGGTCTATGAATCATTAGACAGCCTTTTTTTTTTTTTTTTTGGTCGATTTTCTTTAATGACGGCATCTTTTTGCTGCATTTGTGTATTATTTCGCGATAGTGACATCCTATGCATACTTTACTGTAGATGTGGATCGTAAATGTGGAATTCTTAAGCGGATGCGAATGACGTCATTTTACATAAAATAAAAGCGTGTGCTGTAAGTCTTAAAATTGAAATATGTTTTGTACTATTTATATACACAATTTTTTTTTCATCGGGGGCGACACTAAATTCTGAAAAAGCAGAATTCCTGTTTTCTAGTTATTATTATTATTATTACAACATCATATAATAACGTGACATCCCGATGTAGAATAGTAATTATTTAACTGTTTTGTTTTCAATTAAATAAGTAATCAAACATTTTCCTTAGTAACGTTGGGTGTGTGACATGACACGGAGGTGAGATCTCACATACTGTGTACTAAGAAACAAAAAATATAAAGTAATCATAAAAAACGTATGCACACAACACATTTAGTCTTCTTTCACTTTAAATAGAAAACATAAATTAATTCAAAAATGTTCATGTCAAATACTGAAAAAGGCTTTGGGACTGGAATGGTATACTTCTGATATATTTCTTCACCTTTATAATAAAGTCAGATATGCACTGAGAAACTTCTCTTAAATAAAAGGACAACAGTTCAGAGATTTTATGTTTAACTTTCCTTTCTCGGAAAATGTTCCTGCACTTATGATTAGAGATCATTTATTCTAATAATAATCCAGTTATAATAATAATAATAATAATAATAATAATAATAATAACAATAACAACAACAACAACAGGAGGATATAATTCTGAATCACCAGAAATTAAAAAATGTCATAACCTTGTACACCCCCCCCCCCCCCACACACACACACACAAATCACTAAACAACACTCCTAAAAGTCATTACAACTTCGACTGATGTAATAGTTAATTTAATGCTTTATATCAGGGATCACTAGCACTCCCTAACAACCGAGTCTAGATAGAAAGTACAGATTTTTCATGTCATGCCATAATATATGAGCGGTAATCGGACAGGGCGCTAAGTATGTGGTCAGTAAAACTCTTTATTTCGCTCATTTTCCGATAGGATCATAAAACGACACATATCGAATCATTGTATGAGAATGTATTGCTCAAAAAATGAGGAGTTTTCTTTTCCTGAAGAATTAACATGAGTTCTAATCTTTAGCCCCAAGCTGGGCAAAAAAATATAAATTGAATCATTAAAAAAGAAAATTGTGTATGATGGCTTCTGCGACTGATTAAAGATCATTCCCAATCTTTTTATTTGGTTTTAATGGTCATAGTTAAAGGAAAAAATGAACTACATAAAATTAATTACCAGAGTTTTATTAAAGCTTGTATAGACCATTTATTTATTTATGTTCCCAAGACAGCCTTAACTTTCCAAAATACAATTTAAATACAATGCTGGAAAAAACTAGTCCATATAATAAACTTTTAAATTTTATGATACATTGTGGGTATCGGCTAGTATTTCAGTAGACTTTCAAACGATACAGATAAGTTATAAAAATATCAAAATTGAATTTTTAAAAAAAATAAATATCTTAAACATTCACATTTTTATTTGAAAATACATTTAAAGTTCCGTCAAAACGAAGTTCACGAAATCACGAATATCGGTTCATAACATATTTTCTTATAATAGAATTTTTACTAAAGCATATTTTGAAATGTTTTCAAGTATTAGTTAAATGTGAATGACTGCTAACTTTTCTCTTTTTAGAAGTTGGGCTAGATGAGTGTACATGCATTTGTTCTCAACAACAGTAAAAACCTAATCCAAAATCAAAAGAAATTAAAAACTGCCTTAACCATGTATATTTTTTCATCAAAAAATCTGTAAACAGAACTTCCAAAAGTCATTTCAACTTCGACTGATGTAATAGTTAATTTCATGCTTTATATCACAGATCTATAACACTCCCTAATGACCGAAAAAACGACCGAGTCTAAAGAGATAGAAAGTACATATTTTTCATGCCATAATATATGAGCGGTAATCGGGCAGGCCCCTAAGTATGTGGTCAGTAAAACTCTTTATTTCGATCACTTTCAGATAGGATCATAAAAGGACACATATCAAATCATTGCGGGTGAATTTAATGCTCCGAAAAAAAAAAGTAGATAAATCTTTTTCTGAAGCATTAATATCAGATATTAATGCTATCCCAAAAGGTGGCCGCGTAAAGTATAGATTCAATCATAAAAATAAATTGCGGACGGTGGCGTCTGCGACTGATTAAATACCATTCACATCTTTTTTGTGAGGCTTTAATGGTATAATTAAATGGAAAATGCGCTACATAAAAATAATTAACAGACTTTTTTTCTAACTTGTACTTATACATCGTTATTTCATCTATTTAAGTTCCCAAGATCGCCTTCAGTTTACAAAATACAATTTAAATACAATGATTAAAAAAGTCCATTTAATAAATTTCCATTTTACGATAAATTGTAAGCTTTGGCTTGTATTTTAGTATACAGTCAAATGATACAAATAGATTTTATAAAAATATCAAAACTGAATTTAAAAACTAAATATTAAAAATCACTCACATTTTTATCTGAAAATACGTTAAAGTTTCCATGAAAAGTCCACGTGATCGCTAATAACCCACTAACGAAATATGATAGTAATAATGAATTTTCTTATAATAGAATTTTTTTCTCCTACTTTTCTTGAAAAAATAAATTCCCGTATTAGTTAAATATGATTTATTTTTAATTTAAGAAATAAAATAAACACTAATTGTCGATTTCTATTAATTACTTGTCCCTAAGCTAAATAAATTTATACTTTCAACTATATTACTCTTGATATTAACTTCATCTTCTGAGCTTAACCATTTATATCCTGACGGTACTTTTAAGTACCATTAAAGAAAATTCAGTATAAAATTTATTTAATTCGTCTACTAATAAAAGTAGATTGCACTTTTCATACAAAATAATTTGGTCAATCTTAGTTAGAAAGAACAGTAAAACAGTCGAAGCTAAATATGTTTTTAATGTGGTTATTTTAACAACCATTTACCTAGGTGTAGCTTCTATCCCATTAAAACATTTTATACGAAAAATCTGCAACTACAAAACATTTCTCTGTTACAGATAGGATCACAATACATTTATTTACACTGTTCTTATAAGAATCGTGAGATTCCCATAACAGGATTTTTGTTAATATAATTATTCTTGTAAATATTTTGTAAAAATAGCTATAACTAAAAATTTATTAAAATAGTTTTAATTTAAAAAAAATTATCTAAAAATCTAATTATTATTATATATGTTGTTCTGGATATCTCAGACATTAACGGAAATAATTATCCTTGTGAAGCAATTTTTGTAATTCAAAATTCGGGATATTTCCGGATTAACTCTTATACGAGTTCACTAAAAGTGTATTCTTATTGTCTTTTATTTTAAGAAGATGGGCTAGCGCTGAATGACGAACAAAATTCTAGAAATCGCAAAATCTGATCACTGTAACGAATATATATATATTTTTTATTTACTCCTGCATTTTTAAAAAGTATGTCCTAATAATTGCATGTCCCAATATTCCTAATAATCACGTTTTTAATTTTCAAAAAATTATATTTTCAGCCATCTTTGTCTTCATGTTAACTGTATTTTCTGGACTACTGCAGCTTAAAATTTATAAAAGACCGTTAAAAGTGTTTCCCCGCCCTGTCCCTTTAGAAATCTGGAGATGCGCTTGTTCTTAACAATAATAAAAACCTGACATAGTCCGGAATCGCAGAAAATTAAAAACTGCCATAACCTTCCACATATTTCTCGCTAAACAACACTTCCAAAAGCCATTACTGCTTCGGCTGATGTAATAGTTAATTTAATGCTTTATATCAGCTATCTATAACACTCCCTAACACCAAGTCTACAAGATAGAAAGTATACATTTTTCATGCTGTGCGATAACATACGAGTCGTAATAAGATGGGGCGTAAAGTATGTGGTCAGTAAAACTCTTCATTTTGATCATTTTCAGATAGGATCCTGCAACTGCACAAATCGAATCATTGTGAGTGAATTTAATGTCTCAGAAAATGAGTAGATATTTCTTTTTCTGAAGAACTGATGCGAGTTCTAAATGCTATCTCGAAGCTGGGCAAAAAGTACAGATTCAATCATAAAAATAAATCGCGGATGATGGCTTTCTGCTGCTGATTAAAGAGCATTTCCAACCTTTCTCCGTTTGGTTTTAATGGTCGTAATTAATAAAAAAATATATGTGATCGTTAATAATAATAGATGAAAAAAGAAAAATGTTCCACATAAATATAATTACCAGTTATTTCCCGAAGTTAGTATAGATTATTTATTCTAAATATTTTTTCTAAAACGAACTTTTTCCTTAATTATTGCTGTTAATACGATACTGTTTTTTTCTTAATTTTTTTAAGGAACTAATTAACCTTTTTAATAAACTTTTACATTTTAATATTTATGGTTAGGCCTGTAACTGTCTAATTCAGTATATAATAATTAAAGAATCAAAAGCAAGTCTTTAAAAAGCCATATTTATCAAATTTTAATTTTTAAATAATGAAATTTAAAAAAAAAATCCTATGAATAATAAATAATTAAGACAAATGTAACGTAACATATAACATAAGATAAATACAATAAAAGTTATAAAATAAAGAACTTATAAGAAAAAATGTTGTCCTTCAATTAATATTCATAAAATATGTTTGCTTGTGCTTTTAAATAGACTATTTATTTCCAATTTTTATGAGATATAATTTAAAAGAGAAACTAAAACTGATAATCGATTTATACAAACAAAAAAAGGATTTTTGGTTTTCAGACAATATCCCATTACTTCCCCTTTGTTTTTTCAAATGGGTGGGGGGAGGCAAACAGGAATTGTGTTGCCACCTTTACAGAAAAGTCATTAAAATTACAAACACAATAATATGTTGGAAATTAATTCAGGCTTTAAAATTATGAGAATTATGACATCCTCGTATCCATGTGACTAACTGATGTTGAGAAAGATGTGAAATATAGACAATCAGTTTTTAATATAACAGAGAGCCTTTTTCGTTTATTTTTATTGAATCTTTTTCACGACATTCGGCGAGAATACACAACAAATATCTAAATTCAGTTTAATCAAATAATTGGAGTATTGATATCTTCGCCAGCTTTCGCAAAATAGTAGGTACCGAGCCACTTTAAAACAATTCCGCATACATATAACACATTATTATTATTATTATTATTATTAAACGGACGAAAATTAGACATGGATAAAATCTTAATTACTAAAAGGGAATAATATAGAAAAACACTTCATAAAACAGAAAAGTAAAAATCCTTTTATCTCGCAAAGAGGGGAAAGAATCATTACTTACAACTACAATGAAAAAAAAAATTAAGTTCTAGCAGCTCCCAAAAAATATTTTTAACAGTCAACATTTGACGGCATAAAGCCACTATTGTGAGTGAAAGCCCGTTAACCTGGGAGCATTTGGCTCTTCTCCAAGTAATTACGCCATCTTTCTGTTTTTATGCCACATTATGTTAACACATTAGCACTCACACCATACAAAACTTCAAAACCATTCAGTACATTCGCGAAGCCGTTATTTTTCAAGTAATACGACAACGCCATCAAAGGCTTTCTTTTGACTTTAAATAGTCTCATTTCAAAAAGCTGTTGTCATTATCAAAGTCATTCGGAACTTACTTAAGAAATCCGTAAATAAAAACAGCAGTCTGCTTGAATATTCAATTTCGAGGGTGTAAGCTACGCTGTTTAATCAAACTTCACCAGCGTAAAGAAACAAAAATATTCTAATATAACAGGGTTCATACTCATTTTCCAAGAAAAAATCCCCTGAGAATCCCCTGATGTATTTTCAGGGGTGCATAATTTTTCCATGTCAACAATTAATGACATTTTTTAAACCAGTATCATGAACCCCTTGCCCCCCCTCCCCACTCCTTTAAAAAAATACAAACTGGATAATCTCAAAAATACAGTTTATATATCACCTATATAAACAATATGAACAGAACTTTAAAGGAAAAACATTAATTTGTGTACCAACAGAGATGAAGTCTGCAAGCCTTGTGGGGCTATCCTTAAAAATCTTGGTAGATTGCTGTAAGAATTTAATTTTCACTTAGGGATTTTATTACCTCTTTGAAAAGCATTATGAATAATATGAAGGCTCAAGTGTCAATATAAATTTTAAAATGTCCTTTATTTTTCTTAAGTTCTTCTTTAACAGTTTTCAAACCTCACGATGTTAGAAGTAATGTCTAGTGACTGAATGGATGTCACCAGACGTTAGAAGTAGTACAGATGAAATATAACATATGTTTTCTAATCTGTAAGAGGGAGTGGTTAATTTCCAATTCTATGTATCACGATGGTAGAAGAAAGGTCTTAGTTCGATTTCATTAAGACCACACAAAACACGCAAACAGCAGCAATTGCCCTCAATTTCCCAGAGTAACCAATCATTTTGCCAGGTTTTCCCAGGTTTGGGGAATTTTTTGCACTATCCCCTGAGATTCCCCTGATTTTTTAGGGCCAAAATTTATCCCCTGATTATCCCAGGAATCCCATAATCCCCTGATGAGTATGAACCCTGTATAAGTAACACTTGAAACTTAAATTAAAAACTTAGACAATTGCATCTTAAAATATTCATTTTGCAAATTTTTTAAAAAAAATTATATCCTGTTAAATTTACTAAAGTAAATTAAACGGAAGCTAACATTTATTTCCAGAGACAAAAGACAGTTGATTTTGTATTTTTACTTACGACTGTTAGATTTTTATTATTATTACAGGGGTCTGTCCAGATTTTTCCCGCAAGGTCCTGTTTTTGTGAAATTGTGAAGAGCTTTTTTATATTTGGGAAAAATCTAGTAGTAATTTTGTGAATTTGAAATGATCGTTATATTCACGATCTTTTTTATATATTTTTAAAAAGATATATGTATGTAAAATACATTTTTTTTTTTTTTACATGTGTAAAAGAGAAACGTCAGATTTCACTTTTAAATAATTAAATTTGTGAAAGGTTTAATTTAGAGCTAGAAAAGTTTTGTAAGAGGCCTATTTTTAAGACAAAGAATTTTGTGAAGGGTCCTTTTTTTAAGGTGAAAAGTTTTGTGAAGGGTCCTGTTTTGAGATGGAAAATTTTGTGAAAGTCCTGTTTTGAAACAGTGTTTCCAGTGGGCTACTTTTTTTTAATTCAGATTTCTTGATTGCCACCACTTTTTTGAAACGGTAAAATTGCCTTTGTTTTCGCCTTAATTAATATGCCATTAAATAAGGCGCATTTTACCATTTCAAAAAAGTGGTGCCAATCAAGAATCTAAATTAAAAAAAAAGTAGCCCATCTGGCAACACTGTTTTGAAATGAAAAATTTTGTGAAGGGTCCTTTAAAGGACCCAATTTCTTCCTAAACAGATCCCTGTATTAGAAACCATTTTTCGTAGATACAGGCAACTGTGTAATTTAGTGCGCAAAAAGGACATAAGGGGCCATGCACAAATGTTGTCACGCTTGAAGGGGGGGGGGGGTGAGGGGTTCATGAAATTGTGACAATTTGTGACAAGGGGATGGGAGGGGTAAGAAAAAGTGTGACATCACACATTTTGGTTAAAATAAAAGCATAAAAAAGTCAGCAGATTAAATTTTAAAGTTATTTTTGAAATTAAAGTATTTTGTGTTCATACAATAAAGATAAAATTTAAAGCTAAATATAGTAAAAATTCCATTTCAAATTCCAAAATACTACTGTTTTTAATTTTTCTTTCATATTAATATTTTATTACTATTGTATATTAATTATGTTGTTTGCTGTAAATCTTAATCTTATTTCATACAAAATAAGTACACGAATCATTTTTATTATTATGCTCACAAATGTCATTAAAACACATAGTTAAAAGTTTCAAAATAAAATTTGCAATATGATTTATAATATAGTACTTTGTTTTTGAACTGCAAGTATATGTTTATGTAACATAGCGTGGCATGTGACAAGAGGGGGGAGGGGGTGTGGTGAAGTGTGACACTTTGTGACAAAGGGGGGGGGGGGGTCAAAAATATTGAAAAAAAAGTGTGACATCATATATGGATGACCCCTAATATAATTATTTGACACTTATTCTGTCAAAATGTTAATTTTTAAAAGATTACTGAGCTTTTAAAAAATAGATGTTTTTCGTATTATTTTAAAAGTGTGAAGTGTTAGGAATTAATAAAAATAGTTATGTTTTAAAATATGCGCTAAAAGATCCATAATATTCTCAGTTACAAATAAACTTTTTATAAATACCGCAAAAATGAAAAAAACTCAAGTTTAGAAAAAAAATACTGTATTTCTTCATCAGATGCGAAAAAAAGTAGTGCTACAATTCTCAGAGTAGGAGCATGATAATTAACATGACAGAAATTTTCGCTTCTCCAAGTAATTACGTCATATTTGTTTTTATGCCACATCACTACAGATTAGCACTCATACTATATTACACTTCAAAACCATACAGTACATTTACGATGCCGTTATTTTTAAACTATACAGCAATTCCATCAGACTTTCTTTTGTTTTAAATAATCTCATTTCAAAAAGCTGTTGTCATTATAAAAGCCAATCGGAAGTTACTTAAGAAATCTGTAAATAAAAACAGCCCTGAATATTCAATTTCGGAGGTGATCGTCAGAAGCTGTGTTGTTTAATCAAATTTCACCCGCTTCAAAAATAAAAACACTTAAATATTTATAATTATTAATTTTAAACTTAAGATAGCTGCATTTTTAAAACGTAAAAATATACATTTTGCTATTTTCCGAATAATCCTGTTAAATTTATCAAATACGTTAAGAAATGAAAACTGACACTTTAGATTCTACGCTATTATTACGAGCGAACAAAGACAGTTTTTAAATTTTGACTTAGTAATTTTATTTACGATTATTGGATCCTTTTCCTTAATAAAAACATATTTGTAAAATAAGCGACACAATTTAATCTAATAATGAAAGACATCATTCGGATTTAGAGACAATTTCAACTTTTTCTCAAAATGTAATACTCTTATTTCAATAAAAATGAAATTTAAACAATATTTAAGTAAAAAGAAAAATTGAAAACATTAAAAATATCGCATGTATAGGTGGATCAAAAATGAAAAATATGACAGATTATGAAACACTTTCCCACACTAAGACATTTAATAAAGTTCCTTTCAATGAAATGAAAAATTAAAAGGAATGCATAACTCTGTAAAAATCCCTTTTTAGCAGTTGCTGCCCATATTCAGTAATGTGTGCGAATTCTTTAGCGCAATCCTGCATATGATCCAGAGAACCTGCAGTCACCACGTAATACAGTAAAAATTGGTAAGTTTAAAAGACAGCTGAAAATTCACTTCCAGCAATCGATCATTTTCAGCCCTGTAACCGAATACTTTTGTGTTTCTCTGTAAATTGTAAATGAACGATAAATGTTATGCGACCCATAATCTACGGCCATTGGTGCCGACTTATACGGGCCCATGGGGCACGAGCCCACCCAATAATCTGACCTTTTCGCCCACCCAGTTTCAATTGATTTAATTGGTAATTTATTTTATTTATTTAATCGCTGAAATGAAATTTGGTTTTATTAACGTTCTCAAAATAATTTTGTTTGAAAAATAGTAAGGACATCCATTAGATTTACAGGAGCACTAAAAAACCCTTCAGCGAAAGTACAGTTAAATTTATCACAAAACAAATTTCCTGCGTATTTTGCCATCTGTTTTGATGTCTTGAATGGATTATTAACGTTCTCAAAATAATTTTGTTTGAAAAATAGTAAGGACATCCATTAGACTTACAGGAGCAGTGAAAACCCCTTCAGCGGATGTATAGTTAAATTTCTCACAAAAACAAATTTCCTGTGTATTTTGCCATCTGTTTTGATGTCTTGGGTGGATAATGCACTTAGGCAGGGGCGCGCCGACCTATTGTGCAAAGTGTGCGGCGCACACAGGCGCCAGGATAATAAAGGCGCCAAGCAATTCAAGCGAGGAAGAAATATTTAAAAATACATATTTTTAAATTTTATTAAAATTAATTATTCTTGAAATTTTAATTATATTTTATGGATTTACACCTCAAATAAATTACTTACAATTTATTAAATGTTATTATTCTTTAAATTAAATGTGATAAATTAATCAATTTCAATCCAGAACGTAAAAATTTAACTTGAAATATTCCCCCCCCCCCCCCCAAAAAAAAAGAGGGCCTTTTTTAGCATTCTATTTAATGTTAGATTCCACCGAGGACACTATTTCGGATACACTATTTGAAACGGTTTTATTGAAACAAAAAATAGACAAATACAAAAGCTCGGGGATACGAAGACGGATTTAATTTGCTTGAAAAAAAAAAGAATAAAGAAGAGTTTTAGATTCAAATTTTCGTGCATTTTACGTGCTATATCCAACTGGTAGTCTAAACTGGATAGTCAATGACGTTGTGAGTATTAATCATGAGGCTACTGAGTTTTATTTTTACTATAACTAGGGGATCGTACCAGGGCTTCCCGGGTTACCGAATATATTAAAACTATTTTTTTTATTGAAAAGTAATATTTTTTTACATGCAATATATTTCTTAGATTGCCCACTAAAAATAAAAAAGAATTTTTCACATGAAAAATATGGATTATACAATCAAATAAATTTTTGAAAATTTTAAAAGCAATTTTTTCGCATTAGCCGCATGCTAAGAGTTATTAGCCCAAGATTTTACTGCTTACGACATCATTATATTTTCTGATAATTTCAGAGCTTTAAGCGCGTAGTTCAATTACATGCGTCTGTTAAATTTATGTTTTATTTGTATTATTTTATTTATTTAATCATAGAGGAAGTTTTAGTTTTATTTACGGAATATTAGTCGTAAGAAAATGATGAACTCTTTATGTTGTGGATTAATCATTCTTAATCGAGCTCCACGCGATAGAGATAAATTTAAAAATTAACCTCTCGACCCGCAATCACCCTTTTAAAAAAACTGGTATTTTAATTGGATCATTTTTAAAATCATTTTAACTCAAAACATGAAGTCACGATTGTCAGGCAAAATCATTGCATGTGAACAGTCGCGCTCCAGATTCTAATCTCAGTACCAAAGAGTATAAAAATTGCTGTAATTTGTGTTTTTTAACGCATTTGTGTTAAAAAGTTTAGTTTTATCTAAGAAAATCATCGTTTTCTTTTAAATATGATGTCATTTTCACTTACGTAAGCATTTCACCTAGTGTCTGAAACTTAGTACGCATACAGAAGGGAAAAAAAAAAATGGAAACTTTATGAGGGAAATGCGTGTTTTCAAAAGCAGTAACGTAATTTTCCGTTCAAAGTATTATGTCCCTAATGCCATTTTGCACCATCAAATCTTATGCAACAATTTTTATCAACAATTTCGAATTTTTATCAGATAATCACATGAATAAAGGTAAATAAACCTCATTATTTCTCTCTTCTCTGCAATAATGAAAGCTATCTCATTACCACCATTTTGAAGAAGTTTCATATAATACTTTTGAAATTAAAATATAATAATGGGTTATAAAAAAAAAAAAGAGCTAGTGCGAGCACATCTACAAATGAACAGCTTCCAGTTAAAAATTTATTAGTAAATTTGGTTCAGCAGAAAGCTCAGGGCAGATGACTAAAAAACATTCTTGTATTTTAAATATATAGATTATATAAAATTATGAAAAATTAAATTATGCAAATTATGCTATTTTGATAAAATTACAGTATCATGTCTATAAAATTTTATTAGTAGAGAGAATTTTGAACAAAAACTTGGGGAGCCTGATATTATTTTAAACCTCGAATTATTGCCAAGATATTCTTTGATTGCTTGTCTAACTCGGCGAAGCGAGCATCCAAGAGAGAATCATCCAGTTCTGTAATATAAATCGCTATTTTTCAGACAAAGAGCAAGCACACTGTACGTTACTGCTTTTCCATAAAGTCACTCTAAATGTTTGTAAAACATTGCGTTTTATAAGTGTGTGATTTGGATTACGTTATTTTTAAAAATAATGCATTTTCCCCTCCGAAAAATTTCAAAGCAGCTGGGGTGAAAATGACAAACTTCTACAAAACATATTTCAGTTTCAATAATTAAAATATACGCTTTTTTTATAAAATGACGTCAATTGCATACGCTAAAGCATCCCACTTTTACGATCCCGTCTTAAACAACATTTATAGAACGGTATGCAAATGACACTATTATCGCGGAATAATACACAAACCCAGCAGAAAGCAATGACGCCATTTAAGAAGGTCGGCAATACAATCTCGGGTATCTAATGATTTATATGACTTCATTTATTTATTTATTTATTTTTTTTTTATAATAGCTCCATGTGTTATCATTTATATTTGTTTCAAAATTCGGAAAATGTAATTACACACGGATTAATAAAATTGGATTCTTTCAGGTCACACAAATATTCTTTAAAATACATTTTTGTAAAGAGAAAGTATTGTGTCGCTTGTAAAGTTAAATTGCAATAAAATAAAAATAATTTAATTGATAAATAAAAAAACAAATAAAGCTAAAACTCACCGAGTTTTATAACATACGATATTCTTGGCATAGCATGTATTTTAATTTCTTTTTTTTTTTTTTAAGTTTTTATGAGTAAATGGTAACAAAAAGATACAGCAATCTACTATTTTCATTTTTTTCCCCTTTACTTTCATCAGAAATGGAGTACTTCAGTTGCCACAATTACAAAATTGGTGCTAAAAACTATAAAAAAAGTTAATATCTTAAAAGTAAATTGAGATACAGCTTTCAAACAAATTGCATTTAAAAAGAGCATTTTTTTCCTTATACGACGGTGTAAAAATTTAAAATATGCGATGTTTAGAAGTTTAAAAATTTGCAGTAGAGAAAATTACAAAACCAAAATTTCATTTCAAATTTCAAAGTGTTGTCATTCGCAAAATGACGTATGCGTTACGCACAGATATGTTTGTTCTTTATAATATAGATAGCATAGCTGCCAAACTTTACGCTTTTTTGCTACCACTAAAATTTAGAGAAGATTTTCACCTTCTTTAATCGTGCGATTTCGACCATTAAATAAAGCAATATTCACAAGAAAATTTTAGTGGTAGGAAGAAAGCGTAAAGGTTGGCAGCCATGAGATAGATAGATATACTGATAAATATATATATATTTCTTCTTTTCTGTTTCTCGATGGACTATTTTAACTAATCATTTAGCTGTAAATCTGCTTAAAGCCATTTTCTGATATCTGAAACATGGTTGTCGATTTTTTTTTAATTCACAAGGTAAATTATTTTATTTTTCAGATTTTGTACCCTTATGTATTTTTTCTTTTACATATTCGTTTTATAATTTCTATATATATATATATATATTATACCTTTATTTATTAGCCTCCGGTACGGTATGCTATTTCTTTCTCCCAGCTTATTTTGTGTCCAAAAAATAACGTTACCTTACAGAAGCTAGCTGTAAAACAAAGCATTACGATTAAATACTCTTTAGCAATTTTTTAAACTTCTAAGCATCGCACATTTTCGATTTTTATACCGTCGTATTGGGAAAAAATGTTCTTTTCAATGCATTTTGTTTGAAAACTGTATCTTCATTTATTTTTGAAATACTAATTTTGTTTTGTAGTTTTTGGAGCCATTTGCTTAATATTGGCAACGGCAGTACTCCATTTCTGTAGAAAGTAAAGGAAAAATAGTTTTAAAATAGTAATTATATATTTTTGTTGCCATTTTCTCGTAACAACCGAAAGAAAATGTAATTAAAATAAGTGCTATTTTGAAAAAAAATATAAACGAATGATTTCTGTTAAAACAATGGAGCTATTATATACTATATTTAATTGTAAGTATCTATGAATCATTAGATAGCAAGGGTTTTTTTTCGGTTTTCGTGAATGACGGAATCTTTTTGCTGCATTATTTCGTGATAGTAATGTGCTATGCATGCTTTACTGTAGATGTTTAAGAGTAGATCGTAAATGTGGAATTCTTAAGCGTCATTTTACATAAAATAAAACGCGTGTTTTCAGTCTAAAAATTGAAATATGTTTTGTACTGCAGTAGAGTTCCGCCTTAACCGAGTTATTAACCCGACCCGAACCTGCAAATTCCATTTTAAGTCAACCCGCAACCCGACCCGAACCCGAAAAAATAATTTTCGGCAACCCGCAGCCCGACCCGAACCCGCAAAAATAATTTCAGGCAATCCGCAACCCGACCCGAACCCGAAGTATATCAACCCGCACCCGACCGAACCCGCAATATTTCAACCCGCAACCCGACCCGAACCCGCGATTTAAGGAAAGCAAATCATGTTTTAATACCGTTATGAAAAATTATCTACGTATCTCTAATAGAGGTCTGCACCGGTCGCGGCCGGTACCGGGCCGCGGTGGGTCGGCAAAATTTCAAACTGGCCAGGCCGCTTTATTAGGACAGTTTTTTCAACGGGCCGGGCTGATAAACAAAATAAACGGTCGGGGCCGGCAAAAAAAAAAAAAAAAAAAAAAAAAAAAAAAAAAAAAAATGAACGGCCCTGCCAGGCCGGGTCGATAGATACAATTAAGCCGGTCTACCGGCCCGATATACATATTTAGACGAAGCCGATAAAATTATAAACGGGCCTTGCCGGGCTAGGGCCAAACTTTTAAGTTTTACACGGGACGGGACGGCGAGGGCCGTTTCCGGGCCTGGTAATTCCGGCCCGTGCAGACCTCTAATTCTCCAATATCATTTTTATGTTTTACAGAGAAGAATGAACAAATCTATATTCTTTAATATTCAACTATAGTGAAACCTTTGACCCGATCCGATGCAGGACTCTAAATGGTATAAAACAAAAAATCTAATCTTTAAATATGCTTTAAAATTAGTTGCGGTTTCTAAAGTTCCATTTATAACGATACACCTTGTTTTACACAAGTGACCATCTGCCTTTAGCTTATCAGCAGTTATTATTTTGAAAATTTTCCCGTCTAACATACTGCATCGCGTATCACCACAATTAAATTATTCACTTGATAGACAGGAAGGACCATTTAGCATTTTGCTGCGTATTGTATTTTTAAAATACGATAAAAATATAATGCAGTTTGTTATTTCGAAGACTGGTGAAAGGATGACTAAATACAAAACAGACAGGGATACATTTTGCTTTTGTGAAACTTTGATCTGCGGTTTATAAAGGCTTTTAACGGGAAAAAATATTTTCCACATTCTTTTAAAAAAGCGGGTCAACCCGATCCCGACCCGCAAGAGTAAAAAAGCCAACCCGAAACCGACCCGAACCCGAAACAATGAAAGCCAACCCGACCCGAACCCGACCCGCACCAAAATTTTTTTAAGTCAACCCGACCCGACCCGACCCGCAACTGGAAAATATAGCTCCAACCCGACCCGACTCGAACCGCGGGTCGGGTCGGTTTCGGGTAAAAGCGGGTAACCCGACCCGCTGCAGGACTCTAACTGGTGTCTTCTATTATTATGAAACAGCCATTATAAATGAAGTGTTAGGTGAAGATGAAAGATCAGCCGTAAAAAAAAAAAAATATGGCCATCCCCCCCCCCCCAATTCTGACCAGAAAATAAGTGTTCTAACTTTTTACGGCTGCTCTTTCATCTTCACCTAACACTTCATTTATAATGGCTGTTTCATAATAATAGAAACCATCAGTCCATCAGAAGAAAATGAAGTAATGGAAATGCCGGGGGCGACACTAAATTCTGAAAAAGCAGAATTCCTGTTCTCTAGTTTATATATATTTTAAAATTATACTATATTTTGTAAGATTTCTTTTGTGATCGCATGTAAGTTTTTATGAAACGATAGTTTTTCAGAGAGCCGATATAGGGCGCAAGCTGAAGTTTTGCACACAGGCGCCTAACAACTCAGGCGCGCCCCTGCACTTAGGTAACTAAAACGTATCCTTTTCGTGACATTTAGTTTTCTGTACTTTCAATAGCTAGCAATGTTATTTAAAATAAATATTAATGTATTTATAAGGAAGAACTTATAAGATTATAATTTAATAAAATTATTTATAAAATTTTAATTAAATTATAATTTAAAAATTTGCTTAGAAAAAATAGTTTAATTTCGAATTTTCTTTCAGTCATTCGCACCTCCCCTCTCTCTCTCTCCACACACATACACACAAATGGAGAAAAATTATATGGATTATTTTACACAAAAATGTTTGAGCCCAGCCAATATTTTTGAAAAGTTGGCGCTACTGTCTACAGCAGGGCTGTCCAATGCGGCGCGCGCGGGCGCTATGGCGCTCTTTGTGGGTTTTATTGGTGCCCTTTAGTATGTTAAAGTTTTTGCAAATATAAAAATTCATTTTGAAAGATTTTTTTTTAAATAAATATTTGTATATATTTTTTTTAAGTTGTTATTAAAGCAATAAAGGTTTCTGGCTCCTTTCCCTACAAAACCTTTTGCATAGGTCATGTCCCCCCCCCCCCCCCCCGCTGCTCGCTTTTAAAGGAAAATTATTCTAAAAAAACTAAACTAAATTCTGTGGCTATACAATCCATGAAGGATCTGGGCCGACAGTGCCCATCTCTGTTTTCTTGACCCTGGGCCCCGAGGTGCTATGGAAAGTTATTCTAAATTTATTAATATTATCTCAAATTATCTTTTACATAGAACTCCTGAATCGTAAAGACCTTATGGCTTTACGATTCAGTCTATGAGATTACGATCAGGCTTCGAACCATGGGATGTATGTGTATCGTATAAGAATAAAAGTATCACTAATCAGGGCTTGATTACCGCAGGTGCAAATGTCTGCCAGTATTTCAAATAGTAAATTTTCATCCTATTTATGACAGAAATTCTGAATTTAAATAAGGCAACGATTACTATACAGAAATGCAGGCGGAAGTTAGCCCCTGCGGTAATCAACTGCTACCACTACAACAATGAGAAATATAAAAATAGCAAATAAAGCCTTTGTGCAACAGTATTAAAAAGCAGAAAAAACAACGTTTAAAAATGCACAAATAATACATGAAAAGCAGCAAACAGCTGTTTCGAATCTACTAGCCAGATTCTTCTTCAGTGCAAGATAAGGAAAAGGAAAGAGCGTGCTAGAAAAAGCAAGGCTGAGCAAAATGATAGAGAGGTACGCGCTGTCTTATATACCTTATACGAGTAGCGAAGGCGCCAAAAACAGCCAATGAGAGAGAAGAGGTGGAAACGACTGGGTGGACAAGTAGCGAGATCTACCGGAGAAGGCGAGAAAAGGAAACCAAAAAAGGGGATATTAAATTAATGCTTTCCAAATACTTGGAAAATCAGGAGTACTAGATAAGTCATTGACTAAAGAGTGAAGATTTTTAATGATGTGGTAAGCTTCCCAAAAATCAAGATCAAGGTTAGAAGAACGTTTTTGGATAATGATGGCTGAGGAAAAATAGAACCTAACCTTGATCTTGATTTTTGGGAAGCTTACCACATCATTAAAAATTCTCGCTCTTTAGTCAATGACTTATCTAGTACTCCTGACTTTCCAAGTATTTGGAAAGCATTAATTTAATATCCCCTTTTTTGGTTTCTTTTTCTCTCCTTCTCCGGTAGATGTCGTTACTTGTCCACCCAGTCATTTCCATTGCTTCTCTCTCATTGGTTGTTTTTGGCGCCTTCGCTGCCCGTATAGGGTATATAAGGCAGCGCGTCTCTGTCTATCATTTTGCTCAGCTTTGCTTTTTCTAGCCCGCTGTTCCTTTTTCTCTATCTTGCACTGAAGAATAATCTCGCTAGTAGATTCGAAATAGGTATTTGCTGCTTTTCATGTATTATTTGTGCATTTTTAAACGTTGTTTTTTCTGCTTTTTAATGAGAAATATTGTTATGTGCTTTAATTCATGTTAATAATGGCGCCCTTCATTGCGACCAGGTGAGGGGGTGCCCCTGTTTACTGAAAGGTTGGACAGGCCCGATCTATGGGGTGTTGAAGAATTCGACGGTCAAATTCAAAGAGGTAATATAGGCATCAAGAAGATGAAAAATTACCATAGAACGTAGGGTCATGTAAACCACCTATTTAATCAAAAATATAGGATTTTCTACCATAACTCAAATTGGGTTCACGGTAATAACTTTCAGAAAACTGAAGTATATTATAAGAAACTTTTAATAGACATGCTCACCTTTATTGAAAATATGATAACATCAAAAAAAGGACTAGAAGTTTACATTATACACGCTAACAGTATGAACTTTATTCTCCACATTTTGAACTGCGATTACCAGTTCATACGGTATCCCCGATTTCGTTAGCACCCTGTTTTTCCAGAACTTTTCGCTACGTTATCACATTTCCTGCAACACAAGGTACAGTCGTGCAAGAAAAAAAGTAAACACCCCTACTAACTCTGCAAAAAAATATCGTAGAAGAAAGGTACTGGTAACACGATTGGTAATAAAGTTTACTTTTAAATGATGTACATAAAATTTGCTTAGGGGGACATCTACATGTTAAAACGAACCATAACTTTGTTTTTTCCAACAGCAGTACACAATTTTGACAGCATAAATGAACTCTACACCCTTCAATTAGCCTAAAAACAAATTTTTACGCAATTCATGCGGTAAGTTTCCGAGAAATTAATTATTTTAAAATGAGCATAATTTAGGGGCTGTATCCAAACTGAAGTTCGATACTCGATTGTTGACTGAGAGAGCCCCCTTTTTGATCAAGGCATCTTAAGCGCTATGCAAGCAGTCGTTGAAGATTGCTAGATTACAGGATAGCATAAGAAATTTCCTAATATCTATTCACTTCTATCATAGACGACCCCTTAAAACCACCATTTTGCAGTTTTTTAAGCATAATTTGAAAACTACTTGGAAGAAAAATGTGAAATTTTGGATTTCCATAAAGCAGGATTTAACAAATCTAAATCCATAGGAAAAAAAAAATGTAAGTTGCAATTCATAATTTTTTCGAATATTAATTTCATAATTCATATCATAAAATTATAAAAATTGCAAATTCAACGTATTTATGTTTGGGTAGTATTATTGCTACACAAAAAATTAGCACAATAGGAGTATAATTTCAGGCGATATTAATAAAAAAAAAAAAAATGTAATTTAACATTAGAAGCACTAAATTCTGAATGTTTAATTCAAAAACTTATCATTCAAATGACTTGAAATTCGGAGTCCAGGCATAGTTTGATCCGAAGATTTGAAATATCTTGTTAAAATTGGGTATTGCCATTGAAAAAAAAACCGAAGTTTAGGTTCGTTTAATATTTAGATGCCCCCCTAAGTCAATTTTATATACATCACTTAAATGTAGACACTATTTCTAATCGTTCGGTACCAGTAACTTTGTTCCACGATAACTTGTTGAGGAGTTAGTAAGGGGTGTTTACTTTTTTTTCCACGACTGTACATATGGCCAGGACATTGTACACTTTGCCAGGCAATATTTTTATTTTCATCGAAATTATTACCTTCAATCAGAGTTTAGATAGGATGAAACACTCTGTATTTGTGACTAAATAAATGGTTTGCGACCCCATGTTTTATGGCAATTTTTCACCCGCTTGATGCCTACTATCACCCCTTTGAATTTGTCGGTCGAATTCGGCAGCACCCTGTATAGAAAGCATGTAATGCACCGCTCAAAGATCCTTTAAATTTCATAATATTTGAAGTATCGTAACATAATTAAAATGAACCGCAAATTATTTTTCCTCCACAGATTATAACGTAATGGAATTATTTCGTGTGTCCCTGTAAAGGAACTATAAATGCTACGAATTCTATACCCCTGAGAACACATGCTGTAGTCAATCTCAGTGATGCATATCAATATCATATCTGCAACATCGTCACATGATTAAAATGCACCGCCAACTGTTTTTCGCCTACAGACTACTGTTAGTTTTCGAAAGCCCTGCTTAGCACTAATGGACGATTCTATTATCCAAAGGAGTGTTAAGCTGAGATGTGCATTTTTGTTGTCACTAAGATTGGTGCTTACTTGTTTGTTATTTTTCACATCCGATCAAAGTTTAAAATTCTATTAATATCACGTTTTAATTCAAATTAAAACTTCTAGATTTAGTTTTCGAATGGCTAGTTCGAGTAGAAATAAATCTTTCGGACGTGGTAGTAAAAAAATTATATATATATATAAAATGTCATTCAATTTTGTGATCAAGAAATAGAAAAATGAGAATTAATTGTTCAGATAGCTCATTCTACAAAACGAGCCAGTCAAATTGCCGGAATTTCCAGCAATACTATTAAAAAGATTCGCCGAGAAAAGAGTTAAAAAGAATGTGTTTGGAAAAAACAAGTATAAACCATAGAATTACAAACAATTATTGGTACTTCTATGGTATAAACGAATTCGATTGCTGCGTTATTAGACAAAGTGTACACGATTTTTATGTCAAGGCGAAAACAATCCCGTCTTTGAATAAATTGCATCCTGTTTTAAAAGAAACGATCGATTTAAAAAATAATTTTGTTTCGCGAAAAGCAAAAATGCTGTATAACTTTAAATTTTTTAAGCGTTTTCGTTTTTGATAAATATTAACTATAAAAACATTTTTACGTATATCGATATTATTTCCTTAAAAGCGCATTCTTAAAAATGCAGCTAAACAAACTCAGCTCATCCCTATTTTGATAAAATCAAAGCATACCTGACGCATGCACAATAGCGCGGAGGGTTTTGTTATCCGAAAACAGTGTACTACGATTCCTATAAACGAACTACAAAATACTACACTTCATTTTCAATAGCGAACATTCTACAGTAAAACTCAATAACATATAAAAAAAATTACATTGAGTATTTACGAGAGTTGAGGGTTGGGTTTGATTTCTAGTCGAATTCGGGTGGGGATAATTTCAATTGAAATTTACAGCAGACTATTTCAGACTATACCAAAAATCAATGTGAACAAGCATTTTCTCTTCCCTTTACTTCAAAATAACAGTAAATTATAATAAATGAGGACATATCCATAATAGTCGTATGAAATTACTAATGAATTGAATTCTTTTGAATGTCTCTGTAAACGAACTACAGATGCTTCACATTTCATTTTCAATACCAAAACATTCTACAGTAAACCTCGCAATAACTTATAAAAATTACATTCGAAGTATTTACGAAAGTTAGAGAGTCGGGTTGGATTTGATTTTGAGTCGGATTCGCATGGAGCTAACTTCAACTGAAATTTTACAGGTGGGCTATTTCAAAACTATACCAAAAACCAATGTGCACAAGCATTCTCTCTTCCTTTTACTTTAAAATAACAGTAAATTATAATAGATGAGGACATATCCATAACAGTCATATGAAATTAAATGAAACCAAAACTAATAATGTGACATGTTGGGTGACAATCCAAACTAATGAATGGAATTCTTTTGAATGTCTCTGTAAACGAACTACAAATGATTCATACTTCATTTTCAATACCAAACATTCTACAGTAAACCTCGCAATAACTTATAAAAATTACATTCGAAGTATTTACGAAAGTTAGAGAGTCGGGTTGGATTTGATTTTGAGTCGAATTCGGGTGGAGCTAACTGCAATTGAAATTTTACAGCGGACTATTTCAGATTGTACCAAAAATCAATGTGCATAATACATTTTAAATTCCCCTTACTTTAACAATAACAATGAATTATAATAAAAGAGGACATATCCGTAACAGTCGTATGAAATGAAACAAAAATAATGTGATATGTTGGGCAACAATCCAAACTATGCCAGCATTTGTTTGCGTGATTTATGATAGATGAATGCAGGTGATACTGTGCGTGGACACGCACTGCTCTTTGCAGTAGTCATGTCAGATTAAAATGTCATTCGAGTAATTGGATAGTTAGATTATGTATTAAATTCAGCTGACATAAATAAATGTCACAAGTGTCATCGTTCTATAAAAAATGTATGCATCAAAACAGGTTTGAACAATATAATTTGCAAAACAGTCACATTTTTTACACGTAAAGTCAATACGAATTGTTTAATCAATAATAGCATACAAGAAGAATACAAATAAATAAACTGACACTGTTTAAGAAAAGCCATCTACTTAAAAAAGAGATTTAAATCTTCTAACAGAGTATAAAAAGAAGTTTTTAAGAAAATGTAATTCGAGTTAATAATATACATACAGTTTAGGATTTTTTTCCTTAATAATTTCATTTTTTCTTTTAGGTAATGAAGGAGGCATAATTTGTAATAATGATTCACACAATCGCACATAATATTTAAATCCAACATCTTTGGTAATGTTCCAAAATTATAGAGAAGGGTGTGGGAGCTTTTATGACAGCAATCTTTTGAAAATTTAACCCACACGCGCAAAGTTTGTTCTAAACACTCTTTTCTTTTTCATATTTCCATTAATCTTCAATTTGAACTCATCTTGCTGATTTTGTACCATTATTGTTCTATTACTCACTCGAAGTGTGCATGTGTTTACTTTCAAATATTTTATATATTTTTAATTTTTATTTTTCAAATTATTATTCTATCAATTTGTTTTTTCTATATTTATTTTTATTTACCACCTGTTATTACACTATGACTATAGCTTAGTGTTTTCACACCCATTATTCATGTATTTTTACAATGCATTGTGCACCTTATTCTAGGTTATACTTGTATCCCCTCAATGTAATATACTAGTTAATCCTTTTTTATGCATACTCATCTGGTTTTTCAATGTTAAATTGACAGCAATTTATCATATACATTCACGATTCTATATATATTTTTTTTATTATATAAATTATTAACTTTCATTTATTAATTTGTTAATTTAGTCATTTTTAACTTTGTCTATTTTTGTTGAATTTTCATTTATTTCTTCGTTATCTTATATTTCAAACATTCTGGGTCTTTAAATGTTATGAGAAGCTCAGCATTGTCGTTTTTAGAACTTATGCCGACAACACTCTGAAATAACATATTTACAGTGAATTATAAACATATTAAAATATATTGAACATATAATTATAACAAATATAACATATAATTAAGGTTTTAAGATATATTTACTATGAAGCTCCTCTTGAGATTCCGTAGTACATTTTGTTTTCTATTTTCATTCTCCATTGTTTAATATTTTTCATTTAATTTCCCACTTATTTCATTTTAATTAACTAATGCGAGCACACGCATGCACACAACACACACATGGGTGATTAAAATTCAAAGAGTCACGTCTCGGAGAGTTTAGCCCATAGAAGAATGGAATTTTACTACTTTACTTTTCAGAGCATGCAAAAACTATTTCTAAATATAACTTATAGGATTCAAAAACCTAATAAAAAAATTAATTTTGTATTTTAACGTGTATACATCCCCTTATAAAATAAATGCCATAAATATGTATCTCTTGATTTGTATACTTTTTTTAATTGGAAATATGTTTCTAACATCAATGGTTTAAGAGATAATCCATATAACTTTTACTTTGAATCACCCGATACATATAACATATGGACGCGAAACATTTACGTTTTAAAACACTCAAATTAATAATACAAAAAAGCTTTCACGCTTTGTTAAAGATCATAGTGATTAATTTTTAAGTATGTATAAACTGAAATGCTATTTTGTATATCTTTCCCACATTTGCGCGATATTTACCAAATTCGTTTGACGCCAAACTGTCACAAAAGACAGACGCTTTTTTATAGCGCTTCTAAACTACGTAAAGAGGGTTAAAAGTTGACTTTTTTTTTTTAAATGGGTAAAGAAATTACTTTTTTATAGCATATTTATAATTGCATATAATTAGATTAAGTGAAACCACATATTAAAACTAAATTGTTATTTTAAAACTTATTAATAATGAAGGTAATTTTTATTGTTTATAAATAGTACAACTTGTTTTGTTTCGCAAGCTATGGTCATTCAAATCTGGATGAATTTAAACACTTATGTAAACAGTACAAAATGCATTTATAAAAAGAAAGAAAAGAAAAAAAAAAAAAGAGAAAGAAATTGAACATATAATCTTATTTCGATAAAACATAAATTTTATTATTATTGTTGTTGTTAAGAAATGAAAATAATTCAGCCAACTGTTGCAAACAATTTTGTTGATTTTTCTAATTCCATCATATTTCGCAATTTAAAATGTACAAACGCAAGCGACGAGTACATTCTTTTACCGTTAGCATTAGATGCCTTTTCTGGCAAAAGCTGCTGGGTTTTTTTTTTTCTAAATAAATTAAACTATGGTGAAAATATAATCTTAAGTTATCGTATTCCCCTTCATTAGCCGCAATAGCGGTAACTTCGAAAGAGAAAGCAATATTACCAAAACGGCAAAATTTCACCACTCTTTTCGAATAATAATTTTCTCCTTATTTATAGCAGAAATTCATGTTTAAATAAGGTAATACAATTCTCCCCCCCCCCCCCCCTCAGAAATACTGGTTGAAGTTTGCCACTCGTGAAAACAGCAACAACAAAAAAAAATTAAGCTTTATCTACTCATTTCCTTTTTCTGCAACAGTTATATCACAAATTAAAGATCCGAATATGTTGCAGTGACATATAGTGTCAACATGATGTATACATAGGTTGATTATAAATGGCATATATGCATTGCCATGCTGTCTAACACTGGATTAATATTATTCAAGATAATCTTTGACAAACAGTACTAAATATCCATATTAGTAATTGGGGGAAATGACACTTACCAGTGCCAACAATACATTATGAAAATCTAAAAGTAAACTGCATTTATTTGGGTGGAAGAGTATAACTATTTTTTTAAAGTTAAAAAGAAGTTATCTTTTTAAAAAAAAATCACAATAACAAATGAGTTATAAGTTATAAGATGCTGCATCTTCTTCTCGCCATTGAAAAACTCTTACAACTGACTTGAGATTTTCGTTTGTTAATTTTGTAACGTATATAGATTTAGAATTTTAAAAGTTATAAAAAAATGAGAAATCGATAAACAAATGGCATTAGCATTTTCAAAAGATTAAAAATATCAGTCTTATTTAAACGAAAAAATAACTAAAATAATTAAGGACATTAAAAGAAAAAAATGCTTCGGAAAAAGAAATTGCACTTTAAAAGTATGTGAATATTAGAAAACAGATATTTTAGCAATCCAGCAGGATAAGATACGCAAGTACAAAATGTGCCTCGATATAATTTATGGAGTTAAGAACTTTATGTTATTAGAAGGTAATTCAGAATTCAAAATCACTGCATTATCTCACATAAATTCATTTCCTCGGCTCGGCATTCCTAAAGAATCTTGCAATGTAAGATTTCAGTCTTTACATTTTTTTAATTTAAGTCACAAACGTGTGTTACCCTACTTTCTTTTCCACTTCATAATTATACAGCTTTCAGTAGCTTCCATTAATCTACCTATTGCAATTGTTCAGAAGGGAAACAATTCCTGAAAATGCGGGACCATTTTCACTGATCATGACCCCCAAAGATTAGGTTTTTTTTTTTTTTTTTTTTTTTTGGGGGGGGGGGTGTGTTTAACCCTATAAATATTTTCCTCACGGTGCAGGTCAAAAGGAATTTATTTTTCCTTGAATTGATTTTTTTTTTTTTTTTTTTTTTTAAGATAAATATACTAAAATCATAAAATTATAAAAACACGTTTTGAAAAGAACTATCGGAAAACTTCGTCTTCTTCCACCACTTGCAACTTGCTAATAAATAGTAAACCAATCTCGTTCAGCTTTGACTCTAAAATAGATTCTTAAAATACTATTAAAAGAAGAAAGAATAAATAAACAGCTGCATTAAGATTAAAATCTAAAATGTTTTCTAAAATTTAATTTCTCATAAAAGTATTTCATTTTACTCAATACACATTTTCCATTAATATAATACTTTGCTTAAATTATATAGTGCAATTATTCATAGTAATTCGAAACAAACCGAAACTATTTTCCTCTTTCAAAATAAATTTTTCTGTACTTTTATAACTTTCCTTTAAAAAAACACCCTTGGTATTATAATAATAAATGTGATCTATACCTCTTTTTAAATGGTAAATTATCTAAACATTAATTCCTTTCATTATAAAACAATGCACAGCAATTAATATACTCATGTAGAGCCACGGGCAAACCTGACTTCTAGAATTTGTGGGAGGGCGAGCCAATTCTTATCAAAGAGATGCCAGAAGGTTTCGAAAGCAATTTTTCTTTTTGCCGTATTTTCTCAAAATTTATAAGGGAGGGCTGCCCACTTTTTTTTTCTCTCTCTCTCTCTATTCTCAGTATGTTTAGCGCCAATGCGAACAGCTGACGTTCGAAAAAAACTTCGCATGCTCAGGACTGCAGATAAGTAATAATTTTCCGCCGTAATTCTAGTTTCATCACGGACGCTTTTTTATATTCTTATTCATTATTCATATCTTTTAATGGATGTGAATTAGGTTAAGATAAAAGAATCCCGTTCTTCCATAGATAACAGCAAATTAAAGAACGGAGAAAATGGGTTTCTACATTCTTAAATAAAGGGGTGACGTCTATATATTAATTTTTCTAAGGGAAAGTAATAGTAATTAAATTAGGGTTGACGGCATTTTTTTTGTTTTAACTACGTAAAAAAAAGCCGGCTTTAATTGAAAAACCTGTTTTTATTTTTTTAAGTTAGTTTACAGCTAATTCATATTAAATTTGGATTAATTTACTTTTAATACACTTATAAATATTTTCTACTAAATAAAATATAAATTTCTATTAAATTTGTCAAATAAATAAGTCTTTATAACCGCAAGAAGGCAACTGTGAAGGCATATATGCCCGAAAAAAAAAATTAAATATTAAAAAGAATATAAATTATACTCCAAAGTGGTGTTTTGAAATTCTATATTACATAGCTCCGCAACTACACATTTTGAAGATTATATTTATTTAAGCAATAGCAAAATGTAACACATCAAAATGGAAACATTCTTACATGGCCATATAGAAAGATTAAGTCATAGAATGAACAATGTTGAAAGAGAAATTAGGATATAATATTTATGGAGAGTTTAGTACATAAGTGTATGAAATAAAGAGAGCAATTAAACAAAAGAAAATGTTCTCCAAATAAAATTTGTTGAATTAAAATTTTGAAAAGCTTGTTGCTATTTAAAAGAGTGCATATTCCTGCATATGCTATTCATAATACTGTTTTTAATAGTGAGAAATTATGTTTTTATTACGTGACTTTATGTATGATTTTGAATGTTTATGAGAAATAAAATAAGACTTGTATATTAATAGCTCTTAAACTTAGTTAAGTAATAAAACATGCAACGAAGTAACCATTGTCCTCTTTAATTTTATAAAACAGTAAAAATGTAAAAGGAAAAGACAAAAGAGTGGGATTAAAGGTCAGTGTAAACCAGGATAAAGCAGTTGGGTATGGCCCTTTTAAATTTTAACAGAATATTTGCAATTCTGACTACAAATCACTAGCATTTAACTATGTGTTAAAACATATAAAAATCTATGTGCATTAATCTATGTGTTATTCCAGTATTAAAGCCTTCATAATTGAGAAATAGGGTTATTTATTAAATTTTAAGTCAATTAATTGTCATTAAAACTAATTAAAAAGCACTTAAAAATGTGTAGTTTATAATTAAAATGCTTCACTGTATGAAAGCCAATTATGGCCAAAACGGGCGAGTAAAACCAATAAAAGCCACCAGTGTGTTTTTTTTTTTTTTTTTTTTTTTAATTTTAGCCGGCTTTTTCGCAACTCTGAATTAAATATATTTTAAGGAAGTTCTCAAAGAACAAGTTTCCCCGCTCAAGAATGTGAAACTTTTCACACATTTACGAGTTCAATTTCTGCATGAAAATGAATAATTTGGAGACATTATTTAAATTACAAATAATCAAATAGCGTGTTGGTGAATGGATTTTTACGTGAATGGGTTCGTGAGGCCATTTTTTAGTGAATGGAATATAAATTTTGAATTATAATCGATTATTTTTTACGATTACGATGACTTTTACAGACTGCCAAGCCTCGTAAAATCGAAAAATGCCAAATTCGACAACATTTTCTGAAAGAAACCATTTTAGGAAAATGGAAAACTTTATTCAATTTTTTGTCTTATCCGCATAAGCAGAGCTGCAAATTTTATGTATTTACGGTGGAAATTTTATGCATTAAGTTATGCTTGTAATGGTATGAAATATCGATGAAGTATTCTAAGAGTTGATTATTGTTAAATTACTTTCCACGATTTTGTTTGTACAAGTTATGAATTACCGTAAATATTGAATATTTTTCTGAAAGTTTTCATTTCACGTACCAAAAGGTAAACTTGTATATATATACTTTTTTTTTTTTTTTTTTTTTTTTTTTAACAGCACGGTTATAGTTATGATAATACTACATTCTATAGAGGGTGTTTCGATGATCAAAATAAAATGTCCGGAAAAAAATATTTTGCATTTAAATTTGAATTTTGACGTTTTTGCATTTCTTTTTAATGCAATCTTGATGTGCGTTTTCAGCAAAAAAATAAAATAAAAAAATTTAAATTATACAACGGTTTTAACAGCTATTCACAGGGCTGATTTTAAAAGTTTTGGGTTCGGATCCAGTTTTGAGGTTGACCCGGCATCAAAAATAAAATTCATTTTTATGTATAAAACAAGTAAGAAAAATCATGCGTTAAGCATAGATTATGAAACACTTTCCAACACTTCCTGAATGCTTTAACAAAACTTCGTTATTTAGGGAAATAAGGTATATAAGTGAACTAAGTAAACATTTTAGAAAACACATAAAACATTTGAAAAACTGATTTCAGCAGTTACCGTCCATAGCAAATATGTATTCCAATTCTTTTGAACAGCCCTGTATTTAATCTGTAGGTTGATATATATACTATATAATGGAGAAATTTAGTTTAGCAAGAAAACACATAACAGGTTGAAATTTCTCTTTCAGCAATTTATACTAATAGATTTAAACATACTTGTATACTTTTGTAAAACTCTGCAGTTAACCTAATACCTTTATTACACGCCACTATTTAGCTAAAGTTTAATTCATATTAAAACACTCTTAAAAGTTAAAACTACCGGAATCACATTTCCAGAAATTATCATTTATAGACGGCCATGTATCCAATTCTTTGCGTGACCCTGTATGTCATTTTATATATGTTTTACAAACATTTCTTGGTAAACCAGATGCGGTTCAGCGTAAAAATGCCTAACTCATTTAAAAATCACCTTTAAGCAATTTGCAATCATACCCAGTAACCATTACGAATTCTTTTGAGTAGCCCTGTATACCAATAACAGCATTTATACACACCATATACAATGCATAAATATAGTGAAACATAAAAGCACATAACATAATTAAAAATGCATTTCCAGCAATCATCGCTACTTTACAGTACTTCGGGTACAATATAGTATCTGAAATCTTTTGTGTGTCCCTGTAAATGCTCTGCATTTCGTATTATCCATGAAATAAGTTATAGTAAACCTTAGCAACGTATATCTATTTCATTATACATGTAACAGTTTAACATAATTAAAATACGCCGGAAAAAATTCCCTCCACTTCTATGTCATTATGTAAAGGAATTCTTTTGTGCGGCCCTGTAAATGAATAATAACTATTTTTTGGGCCGCATATTGTACAGAAAATGCATATTTTAGTCAACTTGATAAATGCATATCAATTTATTATGCTTGAAAGCATGTAACATCATTAAAAAAATCATTTTAAACGATTTTTTCCCATAGGCCGTAATGTAACGGAAAACTTTTGACTGTCCCTGTAAATGAACTAAACATGCTACAAACTTCATTTGCAATAGGGTTCGTGCTATGGTAAAGGTCACTAACATCCAAAAATTTCAGAACGATCCGAGTATATTTACGGTAGTTAGAGCGCGTACAGACGGACAGACAAACCGAAGTCATAAACACTTTTCAACTTTGTTGGAAAGTGTTAAAAAGATGATATCAGATTAGAGATATAATTGTAGACTACTTTTACAGAATTGTATTGAAATATGGGCTCATTTCCTTTCACTTCGGATTCGGGTCAACTTCAGGAATTTTCGAGTTCCAGTTAGGCCCTGCATGGGCATGTCGGGATATACTGGACCCGTGCAGGACTCCATTCTAGGATATACAGGGCCGTAGCTAGAAGAATATTTTGGCAGAGGTTTCAATTTAAAATCTTAACACGGTTTACATTAGATGTATCGTGCGATGCAGTGTTATAAAGAAGAATCGATAAATAAACATAGGTATAATTATAGATAAATAAATACTGATCTGTAAAATTTCGGGGAGGATTTGAACTCCATAACCTCCCCTAACCCCTTTGCTTACGGCCTTGTGTGTAGACTTACTTTAATACACCAACGGTCAATACAGGGTTTTTCCTTGATGTACATTTTGTGAAAAGTAAAAGTTATCTTTGTAAAATTCATTATATTTGGGGGGAAAAAAAAATGTAATGAAAGATGAAATCTATACTATATGGCCAAAGGTGACCGGTCACTTGCGATTTTAGAAGTGTTGTTAAATATCTAGAAAAATACATGAGGAATTAACCTGAAACTACAGGTGTGTAAACAACATAGTATAGGTCATATTTCTGAGAAGATTTTTTCCTGAAACCCCATAGGGGACCGTCAACAAATTGAAAAAGAACGAATATCTTTTGGATAACCCTGTAAAAACTAATGTAGCAAAAGCGTTCAAACACGAGATTATTAATAAGTGGCTTATTATAATATACTGTGTTCATTTTTATAAGGATAGCATGTATACTCGTAGAGAAATTAAGGTTTTTATAAAAACAGCCCCGAATTTCGCCAAGTTTTTTTCTTATAATTTGCAGAGTTCTTAATATAAAAAAAAGTTATTTTCAGAAAATATGACAAACAATATTGTACACAATACTTTGCAATCAGAATTAAAAAATAATAAAAATTGGATGAAAATGAGCAGATTTACTAAAAAAATGTTTCACTGCGCATGCGCGAATGCAATCAAAATATAATGTGCATAATGTATTAGGTAAGTATATAGAGCAACTTTTGTGAAAGTCTCAAAATCATAGCTTGAAAATTCTGAAAATAATCGTCGATAGAATAAGCTCGAAATTCGTTGTTCCCAAAAAAAAGCAAAAAGATCAGGGGTTGTATCAAATATCTGTTGATTAGTGCCAAGATAGCGTCAACAATATTACACGTACTATTATATTTGGATACAACCCCTGATCTTTTTGCTTGTTTTGGGGAACAACGGATTTCGAGCTTATTCTATCGAAGATTATTTTCAGAATTTTCAAGCTATGATTTTGAGACTTTCACAAAAGTTGCTCTATATACTTAGCTAATACATACATTATGCACATAATATTTTGATTGCATTCGCGCATGCGCAGTGAAACATTTTTTTAGTAAACCTGCTCATTTTTCATTCAATTTTTATTAATTTTTAGTTCTGAATGCAGAGTATTGTGTACAATGTTTGTCAAATTTCCTGAAAAGAATTTTTTTTTAATATACTAGGGGGCTCGGCCCCCTACGAGCTACGCTCGCCAACCCCCGTCCAGACACCGCAGACTCTAAATGCACGCTAATTTGATCGGCTTTAAAAAGATTTCGAAAGATTGAATTATAATTTAAAAAACGGTGGCGATCTCCCTATAAACGAATTTCTATTCATTCCTCTTTGATTGGGGAATTTTAACGCCAAATTCGCTGCGGTACTACTTGATTATCCTGTCGACCAATTTCGCCAAATTATATAAATCGCCAAACCACTCGCCAAATTATGCAAATTGATATAATTTTTATTTTAAATAACGAAAGAACAAATAAATTCGTACAACATTAATAAAAACACAAATAAAACGTCGAAATAAAAATAACTTGATGACGTATACACGTGTAACAACATTTCAAAAAAAGCTAATATAAAAGGAATTAAGTAAAGAGAGTCTTTGTCTCTTGGTATTTTTTAACAAAGCGAAAAGAAAGTTCTTTTAAATGAGACATTTTAAATTAATTCTCAAAATATCAAATAAATGTCTAGCGCAATTTCTAAATTTAAACTTTTTGCAATATTATTTTGTGTTCATTTTATGTAATAACTATAATGTGACGTAAATATGACGTAATTTCTCCTAAGACTTCTAACGCATGTTAATGAATTTATTATTTTACAATATCCTTTCTCTTTTAAAATTCACGTGTATACTTTTTATGACGTAATTTTTAATAAGTTCCTGCTTTTTATACGTAATTATTTAATTCTAATTTGAAAGTTTTTTTCCTGTTTATAATAGTCACATGTAAATAAATTTTTAATTTGAAGCAAACATTATTGCTTGCGCTTTTTATACAGTTGGCAACAGTTTAAATTAGTACAATTTTCTGAAATCTGTAAAAAATCTCTCTAGAAATGCTGAAAATTTGAATTTAAAATAGAAATAAAACCTGAAAAAATGAGTCAAAATAAAAAAATTAATGCAATCTGCACTCCGGCAAATTCTAACGCATAAAATGATCTAAAAATGATTACACTGCCATGTATAGTTTTAGCTGCTATAAAACTTTTTTAGTGGAACGATTTTGTCCAACTTTAGCATTAAATAACTCTTAAAATAATTCTTCGATTTTAAAACTGTCTGCATCAGCGTGTTTATCAAACATTTCTGTACAAAACCACCGATTTTCATATTTTTGTATGCATTATTTTTGTTAATATTAACGAAGAAAGACCTCCGGTCACAAAAAAATCAAAACCGGCGGCGGCGGCGACAGCGGTAGTTACTTTTTTTTAGAATAGAGAGATTCCTGCTTTTTATACGTAATTATTTAATTCTAATTTGAAAGTTTTTTTCCTGTTTATAATAGTCACATGTAAATAAATTTTTAATTTGAAGCAAACATTATTGCTTGCGCTTTTTATACAGTTGGCAACAGTTTAAATTAGTACAATTTTTTGAAATCTGTAAAAAATATCTCTAGAAATGCTGAAAATTTGAATTTAAAATAGAAATAAAACCTGAAAAAATGAGTCAAAATAAAAAAAATTAATGCAATCTGCACTCCGGCAAATTCTAACGCATAAAATGATCTAAAAATGATTACACTGCCATGTATAGTTTTAGCTGCTATAAAACTTTTTTAGTGGAACGATTTTGTCCAACTTTAGCATTAAATAACTCTTAAAATAATTCTTCGATTTTAAAACTGTCTGCATCAGCGTGTTTATCAAACATTTCTGTACAAAACCACCGATTTTCATATTTTTGTATGCATTATTTTTGTTAATATTAACGAAGAAAGACCTCCGGTCACAAAAAAATCAAAACCGGCGGCGGCGGCGGTGACAGCGGTAGTTACTTTTTTTTAGAATAGAGAGATATATTAAGAACTCTGCAAATTATAAACAAAAAACTTGGCGAAATTTGGAACTGTTTTTATAAAAATCTTAATTTCTCTACGAGTATACATGCTATCCTCATAAAAATGAACACAGTATATTACAATAAGCCACTTATTAATAATCTCGAGTTTGAACGCTTTTGTTTCATTAGTTTTTACAGGGTTTTCCAAAAGATATTCGTTCTTTTTCAATTTGTTGGCGGTCCCCAAGGGATTTCGGGAAAAAATCTTCACCGAAATATGTGACCTATACCATACTATTTACACACCTGCAGTTTCAGGTTAATTCCTCATGTATTTTTCTAGATATTTAACAAAACGTCTAAAATCGCAAGTGACCGGTCACCTTTGGCCATATAATGTGTAGTTACTCAAATTCGAACGAAACATTTATTAAGAACTTCAAGTCTTGCTAAAGTTTTCATTTCTAGTAAACTTGTTTTATTTCCAAATCATACACTTTAAAATCGAAGAAAATAAAAATAATGAAGACGAAGAGTTTGTTTTTATGTAATGAAATTTTGTGAAAAAGCCTATTTTATTAAGAGGAATTTTGGTAAAGGGGCGTGTTTTATTACGAGGAATTTTGTGAAGGAGCGTGTTTTATTACGAGGAATTTTGTGAAGGGGCATGGTAAATTTGTTTTGTTTTGCAAATCATACACTTTAAAACCCAAGAAAATTAAAATAGTAATCAAGAGTATATTTTTATGGAATGGAAATTTTGTGAAGAGGCCTATTTTATTAAGAGGATTTTTGTAAAGGGGCCTGTTTTATTACGAGGAATTTTGTCAAGGGGCTTGTTTTATTAAATGGATTTTTGTGAAGGGGCCCTAAATAGGCCCAAATTTCGTCTGCATCGAGTCCTGTACATGCAAACGACCAAAATGCCCTCTCAAATACTGAATAAACATAAAAAATAAAATCAAAACTTTAACTAAGAGAAAACAATTCAGTGACCAAATAGAAGTATCAGCAAATTTGCGCTCCACGCAGGAGAACGATCGATGACCAACGACCACAGAGATATTCGGGAGACAAGAGAACGGACCCTAACAAATGCCCGATCGAAAATTTTCTCCTCCCTCACATGACGATTGAGGTCAATAATAGAGACACAAAGCAGACAATGGATACTAAAGGGAAAGATAGGAGCCTATTTGCAGCAAACAAAGATTAAGTGAAACCCCGAAATGATGGAATAAAAACTGGTATGTTTTTGGAATGGATTAACGAGCCGGAAACTTTTTTTTATTATGCGGATTTAATTTTTTCCGACATCACTTATCATTTCGCACGTGATGTGCTTAACATTTATGTCATTAAAAAAAAAAAAAAAAAAAAAAAAATCCCCCGAAAACTTAAAACCAACTTCTATTTATAGTATATGTATCTTTAGGGTTTTGGATTTGTTCTATTAAACAAAACATACGTGTATAATATTGCATTGATTGAACAATTTAAATAAAACTTAATTCTGACATTAATCTATTTATATAAAATCCAAGTCTGTGTGCCCCTCACAATTCCGGTTGGACCGCCTCATTTATCGCGGCCATCATTCCGATGCCGCCAATAAGGCAATTGTTCGACTTATGGAAATAATCTAAATTGTATCATATCTATTCTTCTTCATCTTCTCTAAAACCTTAAAAAACTATACAATAACGTTTTAAGTTAATTAAAAACAACCACCTACACCAACAGCAGACTACCGATATAAACAAACGAACATTTCAGAAATTGCGATTAATTTTACAAATGTAAACAATATGTAATGAGTCATTCATTTTTGAAAATTCATTGATAAAAACTAAAACCTTTTGTGCATTGAATATTTTAACTCGTTTGATGTCATTCGCCTATGGACCAATGGAAATAGTTTTTAATTTAAAAGCATAAAGTTTAAGAAAACTGAACTCTATTTTCGGTATTTTTATGTTATCCGGGGGGAGGGGAGGGATCTCGTCAATAACGGGGGTTTTCGCCGATTGTAGTTATTTTTTCGCGTGTTGATAATAAAATGCTATAGTATTTATTATTATTGTTATGTATTTTAATTGTATGCAATATATGTACTTTGAATGTTTGTATTTTAAATAAAAGTTATGCTTTTTAAATAAAATGGGCTAAAGATTTTTATTTTAAGGCTTTTTTTCCCCAATCACAAGGAAATGACCATTGTCCGCTTTTATATCACTCTCCAACCTAGACCTCATATGTAATTACTTGAAAGACTTGCCCATTCGCCGATTATCTGCGAATTTTTTTTCTTTTTACCAACTCGTGTATAAGTCGACCCAACTCCCAAATTTTGTCTAAAATTCTTCGACTTATACACGAGTATATCGGTAATTTTTATCATTTTCTTGAAAATACCGCCGAGCGTACTTTGGGTCACTTTTTCCTGGTTCCACTCACATTTCCATTATTAAAAAATATTAATGTGATTTTTCAACGTAGAAATGAAGTTGTAAACAATTAGCATGAAACAATGAAGCAAGCTGTATGGTTTTAACGAGAAATTTTATTTCATTATTTTTTAACTATTTTTAAAGTTTTGGAACAAAGTAACCCCTGTTGGGGGCTTCTTTGGTCCATTCACTTAGTTTTATATAAAATGAATACATTTCATATGTAAATGAATACATTTTTATTGAAACCCCCTTGCAATAGCATTTGCTAATAAATTAATACTGCAAACTCGATAAATAAGTGGTTTTTTTTTTTTTTTTTTTTTTTTTTTTTTTTTTTTTTTTACATTTAAACACAATAAACTAATTGTTAATATTAATGAAACGAGAAACAGTTTTCGTCATGTTATCCTCAGCAACTGGAACAAAAATAATTAATGTAACATTTTGTTACAGTAACATTTGAAAAAAGTGTTACTTAAAGAATGTTTAAAGAGATTTGGTTGTATAAAAGGCCTTTCTAAGTAACTGGAGCTATTTTCGGACCAAAAAAGACCTGGCACAAAGTAGCTCCGAATCCGAATTACTAGTTTTCATGTTAGCTTTATGAAAACGTAAACATTTTCTAGCAAAATAAAAATTTAAAGGGGAAAATATGATCACACATGGGTTACAGGTCACTAAAGGAAATATATTGACACTTACCTTATTTGTAGCTCTTATCCAGATTGTTTCACTATAGAAAGTTTGGAGAGTTAAAATTACACACGAAAACAGTTGTTTACAAACACATCCAGTGTTGCCACTAAAATCAAATTACCCACAAACTATTCAAATACCCTAATAGCAGGGTATAAAACTTTTTTCAAGGGCGGAACTCCAAATTATCTGGTATTGTTTGTTCAATACAAAGAATTAAAACTTTTTTTATGGGATAGACCAAAGTACGCAAGGACCAAAGTACGGTACTTAAAATTTACGTAGACAATTTTTAAAAATGCACATCATCGGCACCGGACGTTTACTTTCTAATGGTGAAAACTGTATTTTAATAATTATATTACGCAATGACTAATCGCGCTTCAAAATTTCCCCATAGGTAACATGGGATTTCGCGATCGGGGAGTTTCAGTGCAGCAACCCCCTTAAGTGAAATTAATGCAATATGAATGATGTCAATGGGAACCATATTTGACGATTTATCACATCGCCAAGCTAACATAAAAGTACTCTATTTTCTGAGTATTAATGTAATAAACATAACATAGTCTTTAGTTTGTTCCAGGTTTGTATGTTTAATTTACTTTGAAAAATTGCTTTGATGAATCATCAATCCATTTTCCTTTAACTTAATTATTTCTCAACATCGCATAATTTTAAATTTTACACCGACAAATAGTGAGGGTGTACTTTCAAATGTAAAATGTTTGAAAACTGTATTTCAATTTACTGATCTTTTATGATTTTTAAAACGAATAGCTCTATTAAAAAATAACAGTATATGAATATTTTTATTAGTTCAAATTTTAAAGGAAAAACACGATTTCTATCCACCGTCCTAGGGCGGGCGTTTACACTTGTATGTATTATAAAACTGAATTGTTATCTTTTAAATATTAATAACAGTTGATCCAGATTTAATATGTATAATGTCTGTGTCTTGTATTGATACTTAATTTATTAATTTTTATTTTAAAAAGATAGATAAGTATAAACTTTTTGATTAAACTATTATGAGTGCGCATAATAAAAATTAGGATGTCATACCATAAAAAAAAATCCTTTTAAAGCGACTGTTAAAAATGCCCCACCCCCCACCCCCACTCACACACACCTATCAAACAAACAGAAAAAAAAGGACAAAATGAAAAATCATACTTTTCTTTATAAGCACATTGAGATAAATCACTGCGAGACAACCCAATATATTTTCGATGATAACCTGCATCTTTATAGGATATTCTTTGTGCTCAGACATATTCCTCTTCATGTGCATTTTTTTTCTTATCTTTAAGACGTAACAGTTATACGACCCCTTAATTTTTGAGTTATATATACTTTAAAATATTAAATTTAGCTTTAAAGTCATCAAAAGGGGAAAAAAATGACTTTTTCATAAATATACTCGGTTTAAAAATAAAAAACTTAAAAATTACGAAAGAAGTCAATTTGACATGAAAATCCTATCAACGAAAGAAATTTCGAGAAATCTGAAGATAAGAACTACCACTTTGTGTTAAATGAGTTTCTAAACTGAGAAAAATAATAATGAATGGATAAGACAAGACGAGGTTATAGAGAAAATGTTTCAAAGACTAATGGAAGAAACCGCTTAAAATTACGCAAAAACTTTGGTTAACGTGCCAGATATTTATCTACACGAATTGAAAGAGAACTGTTTTAAATTCTTGCGGATACTCTACATACCAGCGATACTCAACCTTTTACACTAGCGGGCCTTAAAATATGAGTTTGCGATGTTAGGCGGGCCGTAACATATGTATAAAAAAGTAAAAAAGAGTAATTAAAATAGTAAATAACATAAGTTGTATAACAAAGTTGAGACTGAACATTTGTAGACGAAGAAATGTACCGAAAAGTTTTAACATTATTTCAAAACAATAAACTTAGTGGTAGATTTCTATGGCATATGTTGTAGAAATGTGCGGGAAAATTAGTTAATTTTTGATACCAATTTTTTCCGCGACAAATATTAAATCCTAACAAGTGGATAAGTGTGATCACAAATTGAACAGAGGGTTTCGTTTAATATTCCTTTCAAAACACTTTATCCTTTTGTGAAAACTATTAGTTCCACATTTCGCAACCAAGGGGTGCAACTCTATTCTAAACAAACCTCTATCCGAACGAAACTCCATTCTACAAACTATCCGTAGATGTATTAGTCGAGGGTATAAGTATATAGCTGTAAGTATCCAAAATTTCAAGTCTTCAACTTAATTAGGAGCTCAGTTCGAAAAAAAAAGCTTAAAATACACAAGTTAGAGCCCAGAGGAGTACATATCAGACTTTTTCAAAATGTTATGATTTGTTGTGTGATCGCAAGTGTTCAGCAATAAGAATCCAAAATTTCAAGTTTTCGACATAATTAGGGACTCAGTTAGAAAAAAAAAAAAAAGCTTAAAATACACAAGATAGAGCCCAGAAGAGTAAATATAAAACTTTTTCAAAATTTTATGATTTGTTGTCTGATGTGAAGTGTTCAGCTGTAAGAATCCAAAATTTCAAGTCTCCAACATATATAGTTTCTGAGCACGGGCTCTGTGACGGACAGACAGATAGAGGAGTGAGACGAATAGGGTTTCGTCAGATGAACGAAACCCTAAAAAGCAGTATTAAATGTATAATTAGTATAAAACTAATAATATAATAATGCAGAATTTTCAAATTCTAAAGAAAATAAATTAGGAAGTTGTCTCTTATATTTTGCTCAATGAATTTTTTTTTTAATATAGTGCAAATTTAATGAATTTAGACTAATGTTAGATTAGTGTTGACGATTAAGAAATGTATACACCCCTGATAGCACAAATAAGACGACAAAGATATGTTAAAGGAAGTTTTGACTAAGAAAACAGCATTTAAGATTTTTAAATCAGTTGTAATTAAAAAGGACAGATTTCGCCTGCCCTTGAAAATATATAAAACAACAGTGAGGGTTAATGCATTTTTACTTTTTATGCACATCTCAATTTTATAAATATGGATTAATGATTATGTGTCTCGGGTCGCATATAAAAGGTCGCAGAGTCACATGCGGCCCGCAGGTTGAGTATGGCTGCTCTATACCAAATCCAAACACCTCAAAAATTTTGAGAAACTAGCTTGTAATGAATTATTATTGTCCATTAGTTTTACATAGGAGAAAAAACTATTACAGTCAAACCTCGTTAACACGAATACGCTTAACACGAATTACTTTTAGCACGAACTGTTCCCAGTTGTATGTAATGTGTTTAAGTTCGGATAACACGAACAAAAAAAGTTTCCCCTTGAGTGTTCGCGTTAACAAGGTTCGACTGTATAGAAAATAAAAGTAGATAAAAAATAAGAGGGAATTTGAGGTCGACATATCATGATATTTCTTAAAGATCATTCTACTTTTAATTACTTCCAGAGTGAAGAAAATATCGTAAATAGGGTCGCGGTTTGTTTATGCGTGCGTTTGAACACGATAACTGCAAAACGGTACTTTCGATTGAGCTAAAATTTGGCGAATATGTTATAGACCACTATACCCAACCAACTGTATAGATTTTCGTACAAATCGGACGACGAATTAGTATTTAAAACATTTTTACATCATTTTCCAACAGTTTTGAGTCTGATTCTAGAGAGAAAAATCACCAGAAAAACCTGACACACAAATATTGCGGCAATTTAGTCTAGCAATACTACTTCAGCATTCTCCGGTTTCGAAAACGGAAGGGCAGTGTTCGAATCCAGCAGATTATCTGTCAGAAAATTATCTGAATCCAACAGCAATCTATAAAATGTTAGTTAACTCGAGTGGAGTCTATATTTAGATTCTATCTTAGGCATGATCCCCCCCCCCCCCCCACAGTAGACGTGCTCTTTCTTAAACATCATTCTGTTTTTCGATTAATCACCGAAAGAAATGCTGAAATTAAGAAAATAACTAAATGTTCCATCGTTTTTTAAATTACCAGTCAGTTTGTCCTCTTTTATTATAATTATTAATTTTTAGATTCAGCTTGTCAATTTAAATTTCTCCAAAATAAAATAGTACTTTTGTAAACCACCTTTATTATACATTTTAATTTAAGCTTAAACAATTATTAATTAACTTTAATTTTTATCTTTATATTGAACATTTAAAAAAATCCATGATATTTATGAATGGTTTAAATTGTTCTGTAATCAGATTTAATACAAATGCATACAGTTATTATAACTTTGTAACTCTTTTCATATTTACTTCTTAATTTAGATATTTTGATATTTACATCAATGATAAAACATTTTCCTTTTTCTTAATGCTTCTTTGATTAAAATAATTAATAAAATAGATTTGAAAAAAAAAGGTCCTATAATTTTAAGACATAAAAGGTATCATGAAATAGTTTTCGAACTACACATATGTTCATTAAATACAAATACAACAACGTTATAACTCAAAATTTGAGATATTGACATTGCTGAAATGTATTTTTAATTAACTTTACTCTAATTACATACATATCTAAGTCCAAAAGTTCACCAGCAGAGAGTGCTATAAACATTGGTCTAAGCTTACGCAAATCAGTGTTACATTAATATTTAAGTAGAACTTTATACACTTGCAAGTAAAAATGTTAAGTTTCCAAGCAAAAATCAAGCATTTAAATTTCGCTTTCTAAAAAGAAAAATTTGCTTATTGATTTATGACATTTTGGTATTTAATGAAGGATCTATCTACAAGGCTGTTTTTTAGTCATCAGGCCTGAGCTTTCTACTGAACAGATTTTGTTAACTATTTTTTTAAATGAAAGCACTTTACTTGTAGATGTGCCCACAGTCGCTATTTTTTAAAATAATCCCATATTTATATTTTAATTTTAAAGGTCCTTTGTGAAATTTCTTCACATTGGTGGCAATCGGGTTCGTTCCATTGTTGAAGAGAGGGGGGAAACAATGGAAATTACCATATCATTACGAACGCTATTTTCGTATTACAATTAAAAATAACTTTAAAACTTTTGAACAGAAAATGGCGTCACGATTTAAAATAACGAATTTGATTCATAAAGCTGTTACTTTTCAATTTCTTTTTATTTATTTATTTTATTTTATTTATTTATTTTCAACAGAGATGGACAACAGAGTGTTGCCACGATGACAAAAAAGTAATAAAAAGTACAAAAAAAATTAATAACTCAGAAACAAATTGAGATACAGCTTTCAAACAAATTGCATTTAAAAGTAAATTTTTTTCTCTATACGACGGTGTAAAAAGTAATAGTGTGGGATGTTTAGAAGTTTAAGAATGAAATTTCATTTAAAATGGGCCGTCAGATTTCCAAGAAATCTGACGATGGAAAAGCCTTTTCCCGAACAACCAATGAAATGCTTGGATAATACGTAAGTTTCAGGTGGATAATACGTACGAGTCGCAGGCGATTTTTGTTGCTTGGAATTTTTACGTGTAATAACACTATTAATGTTTAATTCATGGCGTACGTAATGTATGATCCACTCCGTGCGATTTTTTGTGTCTTAAATTTTAGTCTTTGAAAAAATCATTTTCCAAATGGTCCTTTAAATTTGTTAAATTGCATTTATTTATTTTTTTCGTTTTGCTGACACTGAGGTTGAGACGCTAATCTCGGAGGCTTTCAGTGGATGAAAAGGATGTCATAGTGAAAATGAAATGAGTATTTTCTTCGATACAATTAAATATTTTACTACAATGCGTCTAAAAGTACATTTCCGGGTTCTGCCGGCACTCAGATTAGAACTTCACGTAAAGAGTGCGAATGTTTACATGCAAAACTGTAACTGGCAAGCATGACATCAAATTCGGAATAGATTTATTACACTGGCGATCTCCCTATAAACGGGTTTCTGTTCATTTCTCTTCGTTTGGGGAATTTTAAGGAAAAATCAGCTGCTGTTCAAAGATAAAATGGCTGTTTTCGTCTTTCATTAAATAAAATCATTTAAACATTCCAAAATAAGCTAATATAATAAGCAAATCTGCATCAAAATGCAAATATATTTTACAAATACCAATGCCTTCTTTTGACGGAAAACGACACAGAAGGTTAACGAATCTTAACTAAACCATTTAAGCAATTTCTTTATTTTCTGCTTCACAGATTTTTCTCTTTCAAATCATATTTTTTGTTGATGACACTTCATTTTCACCTTGTAATCCTTTTTATTTTTATTAAATTACCAAATAGTCGCTCGAAAGCAGTCTAAACGCGTTCAATAAAATTAATATTAATCTTATTAATACGTATAATCTCAAAATATCAAATTAATGTCTCGCGCAGTTGTTAAATTTAAACTGTTTTGCAATATTACTTTTTGTTCATTTTACGTAATAAGTGTAATGTGACGTAATTTCTCCTATTTAAGACTTCTAATGCATGTTAATGAATTTATTATTTTACAATATCCTTTTTCTTTTAAAATTCACGTGTAAATATAGTTTTTATGAAGTAATTTTCAATAAGTTCCTGCTTTTCATACGTAATTACTTAATTCTAATTTGAAAGTTTTTTTTTCTGTTAATAACAGTCACGTGTAAATAATTTTTTAATTTGAAGCAAACATTATTATTGGCGCTGTTTATACAGTTGGCAACAGTTTAAATTAATACCATTTTCTAAAATAAGTAAATATCTCTCGAAATGCTGAAAATTTGAATTTAAAATAGAAATAAGACCTGAAAAAATGAGTCAAATTGAAAAAGTGAATGCAGTCTGCACACCGGGAAATTCTAACGTATAAAATGATCTAAAAATGAATTAATTCCTATGTATAGTTTTTGCTCCTATAAAACTTTAATGGAACGATTTTGTCCAACTTTAGCATTAAATATCTCTTAAAATAATTATTCGATTTGAAAACTGTCTGCACCAGCGTGTTTATCAAACATTTCTCTATAATAACGCCGATTTTCATATTTTTGTATGCAGTATTTTTCTTAATATTAACGGAGAAAGACCTCCGGTCACAAAAAATTCAAAACCGGCGGCAGCGGTAACAGCGTAAGTTACTTTTTTTTTTAGAATAGAGAGATTCAGTCAATCAGTTCTTTTAAACATTTTCATTCGTCGAATCCAACGGGTTTCGACTCGTATATATTTTTAAATTTTAAATAAATATTTCACTTACAATAATTTAAACGTAAATTAATTACACTGCTTGATAGATGATGAAAGGCGTGTAGAAAATTTTCTATCACATTCTATAAAGCCATATTATTTTCCATCCATTCATAGTCAATTTTCCATGAATGGCTTCTAAATATTTAAAATAACACTGTTTAAATTCTTAACTCCATTCCACAGAGAATTTCCACGCTCGCTATTTGTGCATGACAGCTTGCTTCATTTAACAGAAACGAATTCTTATTAAAATTTCACCCCAGCTGAGTAAAGTTCACTGAAGCTCTTAATTACACAATCCCAGGTGCTCTTGTTTTTATGCAAATTACCTCAGTTACTCGGAAAAGATGTTATAAAAGTAAATATTATGTTAGTTAACTCAAATTCTTACAAGAGCTTATGCGACTGTCTGGCGCGTCTAACTATTCTTTTACTAAATTATACTGCATTAAGTTTAAGAGAATAACTTTAGCAGGTTAATGAAGTTATACGTATATTTCAGTGCATTACGGATCTCGTTTGAATGCATACGATCTCGGCATAAATGATAAACGGTATCTTCCTTAGTCTACGAAGACATAATGTATTATAGATTCCCCCCCCCCCTTTATTTTTAAAGAATACCACCACCAACCCCCCACCTCGAAAAGTGTAATATACATTTAAAGCAAATATTTTTATTTTGGAAAAAAACGGGTGGTGCATTTTGCTACCACCCTCCCCCCTTTCTTAGAGAACAGATTTATTTTCCGCCAATAATTTTTTCCCTCGAGAAAATTTTGACCCCCCCCCCTTTTTTTTTTTTAAATTCTTCACCTTAAATTACAGTAGAAAATCTAGAAACCCCACTTTTGCTAATCACATAAGCAGTTGTTCTGGGGTTTTACAAGACACTAACCGCTGTTGCGAACAGTTTGATCTCCCTTAAAATTTGTGTCTGGGAAAGCATGCTGAGCATTGTATCATGTTACTTTTATTCATAATTTAATTTACTTGGACTCCCTTAAATATAATATAATCCCTTAAGCTAATATTAGTTTTTGTTGCATTAAAATATCTTAATTTGTTGATTTTCTGTAAGCAAGTAAACCCTATTGGTTTACAATGGAAGTCTATGGGAATTTGGCGAAATATTAGAGATATCGCCAATTTAGCGTCACTTTTAGCGATAAACTTGGCGGCATTTGGCGATAGAACAGGGTCCTCCCTACGATACCCCCCCCCCCCCTATAGGTATGGACATGTATTAAATGATGTTCAATAACCAATGAGATGCGTTTCATTCGAGCGTTGCCATTAAACAATTAACAAATAATCGCGATTTCTGTGCCACGTACGATAGCGTAATATATATATATATAGAGAGAGAGAGATAATTCCATTGAATATTATAGCAATAATTACAAACAACATAGATGTGTTTTTTAAAGTAAATACGGCAAGAAATTATACTAGAAATTTCCCAATAGCAGCTTAATAAGGGTGCTTGAGAGGGGAAAAAATATATCTATATATTTTTTTCTTTCCTTTTTTCAATCAATCGAATACACAACAAATTCTATTCAGCTATTATAACCTTTCCTCTACAACAAAACAAAATCAATTTCCTTCGAATGGCTTTTAAACACCGAAAGTAAAGCAATTTAAATTCAAAATTACGTTCCATGGGGAATTTACGCGTGCACTGCCTCTGAAAACATGCATGGCAACTTACTTCATTTAATACGAATGAATTCCTTATTCGAATTTCACCCCTGCTGACTAAAGTTCACTAAAGCTCTTAATTACAGAATCCTAGGTGATCTTATTTTCATTCAGATTACCCTAGTTATTCGGAAAAGATGTTATAAATGTAAATATTCAGTTCGTTAACTCACATTCTTACAAGAGCTTGTGTGACTGTCTCGCGCGTCTAACTATTCTCTTACTAATTATTCTGCATTAAGTTTTAGAGGATAACTTTAGCGGGTTAATGAAGTTATATGCATATTTCAGTGCATTACGGAACTCGTTGGGATGCACACGATCTCATCATATATGATAAATAGAGTCTTCCTTGGGCTACAGAAAGAAGGATAAGTTATGAAATTTTTAACTTCTAATTGAAAAGGAGAAGGAAAAAAATGTAAGATATATTTAATAAACGGTAAATAAATATTTGTATCTTTATAAAAAAGGGCACCTTTCTTTCTTTTCTATTTCTTAAAAGAGAAGGGGGTGTCTTTTTTCCTCCAATAAATTTTTAAATTAAGGTAATTTCTCCTTTTTTTTTTTTTTTTTTTTTTTTTTTTTTTTTTTTTTTCCCAGGGAGGCTTGGGATACAAAAGAATAAAGAAAACAAGATTACATTGTCCTTATTAATATTCTATTATTAACATTTCATATTTTATTTTTCTGCATGTGTGTGTGACGATTGTTGTTTCGATTTTTTTTTTTTTTTTTTTTTTTGTATTATTATTTATTTATTTATTGAAAAATTCTGGTAGGAATTTTTTTTTTTTTTTTTACCAATAGTTGAAAATTTTTAAATTGTTAATTTTCTGCATTGCTTTTATGTTAATATGTTTTTGAAAATCTCTTGCAGGGGATATTCTGATAAAAAAAATATTACAAGTTTAGCTTTTGTACATTTTAGCTTGTTCTCGTCATATATGATAAATAGTGTCTTCCTTGGGCTACAGAAGGAAGGATACGTTATGAAAATTTTCACTTCTAATTGAAAGGGAGAAGAAAAAAAACGTAAGATACGTTGATATATTTAACAAACGGGAAATAAATATTTGTATCTTTATAAAAAGGGCACCTTTCTTACTTTTCTATTTCTTAAAGAGGAGGGGGTGTTTTTTCCTCCAATGTTTTTTCTAACTATAGGAGGTAATTCCTCCGTATCTTTTTGGATGAGGCTTGGGGGTACAGAAGAATATTTTATAAAAGAAAACAAGACTACTCTGTCTTTATTAATATTTTACTATTAACATTTCATATTTTATTTTTCTGCATGTGTGTATGTGTATGTGACGAAAAGTAAAATTGCTGTTCCGATTATTATTATTATTTTATTTATTATTTATTCTGGTAGAAACTTTTTTTTCAATATTTTAATATTTTTAATTGTCAAATTTCTGCATTGCTTTTATGTTAATATGTTTTTAAAACTATCTTGCATGGGATATTCTGATAAAAAATATTCCAAGTTTAGTTTGTTTCCTGTTTACATTTTCCATTTCAAAAAGAAAATGAACAAAGCTGCAGGCTACAGGCACATTTCAAAAACTTGCTCATACCTGGATGTTATTCTGCCGGCGCTCATGTTCTCCAAGGAATAGAATTTTGAACTTAAATTGTTTTGATTTCGGTGTCTAAAAGTCATTGGTAGGAAATATATTCTTGTTTTTTGGTAGAAGACAAGTAGTGGTAGCTCATGTCAAATTTCACAGTGTGGCCCGGCCCGCCTTTAGTTCCGAATTTTTACATCGATAATATTCATTATTCAAGCATGCAACCAAATTAATATTTTAAAAATATAAAATCATATTTTTAGATCTTATAAAATATTTTTTTCTCCAGTAATCAACTTATTTTATTAATTATGCATTTAGCTAATTAATTACCAATTGAAATTTGCAAATCAGGATCTAAATCGCAGACAACAAATAATTCTCATAAATTCAATAGAAAATACTTTCAGGAAAAAATGAGGGAATTTTCTATTACTCAAATATATTTTGTTAATATGTAATAAAAATAACTTATGGTAAAAGCCTTCCTTTATAGCCTGAGATCAGACTGTTTATCATATTTGATGAAAGCCGACGCAGTCGAAAGAATTTCGTAATATACTAAAATATGCATATAATATATATACTTCGTTTACCAGTAAAGTTATCCCTTGAAACTTAAGTCAGAATAATTAGTAAGAGAATAGTTAAACGCTATAAACAGTCACACAAGCCTCCTATAAGAATGTGGGTTAACGAACAGAATATTTACATGAGCAGCATCTTTACCGAGTAACTGAAGTAATCTGCATGAGAATAAGATCACGTGGGATTGTGTAATTAAGAACTTTAGTGAACTTTTACTCAGCTGGGGTGAAATTCAAATAGAATTTCATTCGTGTTAAACGAAGTAAGTTGCCATACATGTTTCAGAGATAGTGGACGCGCACATTCTCCGAGGATCAGAACGTTGAATTTAAATTGCTTTATTTTCGATGTTTAAAAGTCACCCGTAAGAAATTGATTTTGGTTTGTGGTAAAAGAGGAGTTATTATAATGGCTTGTATAGAATTTGTTGTGTGTTCATTCGATTTATGAACGTTTTTGCATGTCTTTTATTCATTTAAGATATTTTCAAGCATAACTTTTTGCTTGAAACTTCTTTCAGTGGCCCGGGGGAACACTCAACCCCCCCCCTTGAACAATGAGACACCCCCCCCCCCCCAGAAGATTTGAAATTTTGTGTTTTCAATGGTCAAAAGTGCAATCCACCCGCCCCGGAGACACAGAAATCCCTCACGGAGAAAAGTGTCTGAATTCAACACTAGTTTCTTTACAAATTATATGTTGTATGTACTTTATTGGTATAATGTGCAATGCAATCATTTCATATAAAACTACAAAACAACTATCCTGTAACTTTATATTTCTTAAATGCAAATCAAATGAATCAATATCCAAAACTTGATGATGCTTAACATTTTATGAATTCGGGATGTTTTCTGGCACTAAAAACGGAAAGAAGAGCTTTTAACGCCGGAAAACGTAAAAATTAATAAAAAATGAAAATATCATAGCTTGGTAAGTTCTTGTCATAAAAGAATACGTATTTTTCTAAGTCCTTAGACGCTGAAGAACATTCTTCTTTTAAGTTACAAAACAAATGCAGACCTGCCAACCTTTGAAAATGAGAAATCGTAGCACACAAAATTTAAATTAATCTGGAGGTTGGTTGGTTGGTTTTTCGTGTTACGCAGCCATCTTTTGACATTTGTAAAAGGAATAAGGTTTCAGTCTCAATATAGTAAATTTTTTCCTCTGAAACTTTTTATACGATTGTTAAGAGTTTCTTTTCGTTTCGCATTTTTTTTTTTTTTTCACTTGTAAAAGGAGTCTGGTTCCAATCTTTTAGCCCAGTGCAGTAAATTTTCACGAAATTCGCGATTTTTTTCACGCGATCATTTCAAAATATTCACATTTTTTTCCCCCCACAATCGTAATTTATATTTTTCTATAACGATTCTTTGTTGAAATCTGCATTTTTTACCATGAACTTTTGACGAAATTCGCAAATCGTGCGACCTTTCCCCTCAAAGAACCACCCCTCCCCCTTTCAGAAATTCTTAAAATGGCACCCTTGTTTCTAAGGAAGAGAATTCCTGTATAAATATTTACAGAAACACGATTCACTCCTGGTTAATATACATAAAGAGTGTTTTATGTTAAGAAGTTTGTTTTGCAGCCCTGATTTTTTTTCAGACTAATGGCCATGTTTTTAAACAGATTTTTTTTAACTTTCGGAAATGAATACGTTGAAATTTTGGAAATTTCATAACAGAATCACTCCTGAAAAATATGCTGCGTGGGATAAAAATCGCAACTAGAAACAAAAAATGCGTTTGTGTTTTTTGCAAAAAATCGTAGTTTAAGACCGATTTTCGTAGCATCGTAGTTTATAGGTCCAATTCGTAACAACTACGATTTTTTCGTAGCAGTTGGCAAGTCTGCAAATGCCATATCTAAGAGCTGTACTAACTTGATGTGTATACTTTTTGCAATTAGAAATATTTTTCTATCAACCGCGTTTTAAAAAGAAAATCATTACTACCTCTTTTTTTTTTAATCACATGATACATATACCATATTTACTCGCATCATTTACATACCAAAAAATTTTGACCAAAAAATTTTGACCAAAAAATCATTTAAAAAATAACGTATAAATTTTCAGATAAAGCATTTTGGGGACAGTCTAAACCCTGAAATAATTGAACAAGATTTCATACTACTCTAACTGCACGTATTATAATAATTTTGATTTCACAATCAGATCTAAAGTTAACTTTTAATTAGTTCTGAATGTTCAAAGAAACATCTAGTTTTTTGTTACCTATAATTTTTTTTTTTTTCATCTGCCCCAAGAGTGTAGGTGATTTCATGGCCAATGATACTGCATCACCAAATTTGATATATTAGTGCTCCCTGTCGAAATTTAATCAGCCTAAGTTAAGATATTTGATCATATTGTTCGTGCTGTAAAATTATAATAGCCCAAAGACAATTTTACAGAAGGTTTTAAATTTAGATAGGTCTGCTTTGCGTAAAAGTATAACAAAAGAACTACTAGAAGAGAATTTTCACGTAAATGAATGTCTGATACTGGGGTAGACAAGAAAAATGAACTTAGCGAAGCAAATAAAAATCACGAGAGCTATCCGTGGTCTTAAATCTAGGAAATTCTCTGAAATAAGTCACTTATGAAATATCTTTGGACAATTTAAAATTACGGTTGCGCTGAAAAGACAGAAATGTTAAAACTATTTTGGAACAAACTATTATAAACAACAAATTTATTTTTTAATAATAATTGTTTATTAAAATGTCAGAACTATGTTAAAGAGAGTTATTTCTTTAATTACTCTTAATTCCCCCCCCCCCCCAAAAAAAAAACAATTTAACATCAATAATTATTAAAAATCAGTACTTTATGCACCTCCTACTTTTGGCACCAAAGAAACGGTGTGCGTGTATGGGGGAGGGGGGGGGGGCGGAAAATACGCGATTAAATATGGTACTACTTTCAAATGATTTTATATTTGAATTTTACACAAGCTGATAAAGCGCAATCAAAACTGAATATTACAGTATCATGCATGTTGTCAGTGGTGTATTCAGGGGGGGGGGGGGGGGCGCTGATGGGGCTCCAGCCCCCACCGAAATCTTTAGAAAATATCAATTTAAATTTCGAAAGTTTAGCAAAATGTAATGAAACCTGCTACGATGGCATTCAAAAGAAACTAGGAAAAAAAAATCCGTTTTAGACAAATTTTCATCTTAGAAAGTGTGTTATTTCGCATTTAAACTGTGCCCGGACTCCCCTTAAGCCGATTTTCAGGCCGTGGCAGCCTCGGAAAAGTCATCAGGGAGCTGCTATTCCAAATGTATCCCAATTATGAGAAAATGAAAAACGCTATTCGATATATAAGTATTGCAAATGTCTTGCATGCATGCTCCTAAATAAATCCTAAAAGTTGAAAAGTTTTTTTTTTTTTTGGAGGGGGGCGGGGGGCGGGTAGAGTGAGAACGCTCTTAAATAATTTTAAATTTGCTGTTCACTTTGGTATTATTTGCTACTTATTGAGATATATTTTAGTGGATAATTTTCAGTATCTGTTTTAAAAAATGTGGTACAACCATAGAATTATACTTGTAAAGAAAACATGCCTAAAACGAAAATTTTCACAGTCCCTGCGATTCCATCTTAGTAGGTTTGCTTGATTAATAGATGCGTTGTCTGTTATGATAAAACCTGTTTAAAACGGAAATTTTCCCGTTTTTTGAGATTCCCGCTAAGAAACTTTTACTCTATCTCAGCCCCCTCCGAAATGATGTCTAGATACGCCACTGCATGTTGTGTTTGCATTGATTATCGCTCAGATATTTTTAGTTTAAATATTTCCTTTGTCACTTAGTTTAACTAAAAACATGTCCTAGTTGCTTCACGTGTCCCGCTGTTCCTCTAATTCTTTTGACTGAAGTTCTTCAAATGCCGCTTAACAATAAATGAAGTGAGTGTTAACTGCCAGAATGACTTCAGCTCATTGTTTGAAGCCTTTCACTTGCATTAGATTCTGTCAGATAAAATAAACGACACGCAAAGCTAGAAGAAAGCAAGCACGTGACCAGTTAGATTTTTGATTATTATAAATCACTTTGTCATACCCCGTGACGAAATATAAATGTAAAATTTTGTAGTTAGCACGAATGTTTTTGACATTAACACGGACAGTAAGCCTTAATATTTCATTTATTTTCAAAATACTGCTGCGGTATCCCCTTGGAGACTATATTTAAACAGCTTATAAATCGAATACATATTTTCTCTTTTTTACTAATTGATCTATTTTTAAAACTTTTAAGGGGTCATGTAACTGTGTAGCCTCGAAAACGTGTAAAAAAACTCACATCTTTAAAGCACATACTTAATCACTTTTTTTTTAGGGAGGATGAAAGTTCTATGTTTTAAAGGAAGTACAGCTTGCTTTGCTATCATTCCACTACTTCTACCAACTCTTAATACTAATAAAATATTATTGTAAAGATATAAGAAATACTATTGTAAATGGGTATACAAGACTTAATTCTGCCCCTAGTCCACGTACCCACACCCCCCACCCCGTACTCACACACCCAAAAAAGTATACAATAAATCAGAAAATGTAAGATGTTTCGATTGCTTGGATAAAATTAAAAATTTAAATAATGTCATGATTATATGGCTGATTTTTCTCTTAAGACTGTTTTGATGTGTTACATACAAAATCGGGTATAGGTTCTTCAGCATATTTAAAAGCATTGACAATTTTTTTTAATCAATGTACTTTTTTTTTTTATTATAAATGGGCATAGCATCCGATTTTCAGGTATGTTTTATTTTATTATTAAAATATTAATGCATCTAAAAACTATGAGAGTTGATGAATGCTTCTCACTTCTCTTTTTTGCCCTTCCCTTCCCCACATGGGAATACCGGAGTTATGCCAGGGAACCAAAATATGAGCCTTGTTCAATCTAATCTACACATGACTACACATGGTCGGTTTCTACTACTCGCTACACATTACCTATTTGAAACTAATACCTGAAAGGGGAAAGAAAAAAAAAAGATATGCTTGTTCCTGTGCTAGATTTTTATTTATTTATATATATATATATATATATATATATATGTGTGTGTGTGTGTGTGTGTGTGTGTGTGTGTAAAATTTCCAATTTTAAATTTTAGCAAGTGCCTATTCTGACTATTGTACTAGCTTTTATTAAACTATTTTACTATAACAAAAATCACTCTCAAAGTTTTTTTTCCCCGGGGTGCAGGGGTGGAGGGATACTTGTGTTGAACATACTTGTGTGAAATGAATGAATGCAATAAATTTGCATGATAAAATAAGATAGTTTTATCCTTTTATTTCTAAAATTTTTCTTTGTGCTTGCGAGATATTAATATTTGATACATAAATCAATATATTTTATTAAAAAATATTATTTTTAGCAATGTTTTTTGATTTTTCTAATTTGAGCATTTTCGGGATTTTTAGCAACTACACATGACACCTTAAAACTACGCATGTTCTTATACTTGAACTACACGTTAATACTCGCAGAAGTTGGCAGCACTGAATTTCCCAGTTTTCTTTTGCAGATATACTCACAGAAATGTAAAACCGAAAAATATTTTTAATGAACTCAAAGTTTACACAAATTCTATTAAATTACATTCTACTAAATTACACTAAAGATTAATCTCGTTAATAAATTAAAAAGATTATTAATACTAATACCTTACTTTGTTCCGAAATCCTCAACTCCACTAGCAATCTATTGACAACTTTCCAAATGCCAATCCGTTGTCGTTGTACCATCTTAATCCTCTCAAAACAATTTTTTCCCTCCTCCCGCACAAAGTCCGATTAATTCTCACTCTCGAAATGAGAAAATCCCATAACTGAAATATAACGGTATAATATATTCCAGCGAGAGAAACAACTGAAATCTGCAATCCCTACAAGTACAAGTATGCCCCCGGAATAAATAAGCTGGCAAAAGATCCCTTACACACGTCAGGATCGACAACGTCCTCTCAAAGAACAAACTTATATACCCCGCCATATTGTTTCTCTTAATCAGGAAAAAAGGAGGACACGATTAAAGATAATAAATAGTTGGCAAAGGAAAAAACTTCCGACGTAAAAATGCGGATACTAAACGAATAGCAGCCTTAACGATAAGATCTCTATTTAAGTTCCTAAATTAAAAATAAGATGTGTTATCAATCATCAAAAATACATCTCATCATTCTTATTTTAATAAACAACAAAAGACCTAGAAATTAAATGCCAAAAAATAAGAAATTACTATTAAAAAATCAAGGTTGTTCATAAAAAAAATTTAATGTAATGTTAAAACAAGAAATTGTTATTTTGATTGCCTTATTGAAATATTCTATTTACATGCTAGAGTTAACATAAATACTTTTCAATTTTTCAATTGCTTTTATTAGAAACAAAGTCATACTTCTTAAATTACGAACTTTACTCGCCAGAAATATGTATTCCCACATTTGGACCAGAAAATCGACCTCTATTTTTATCACCCATACATTACTTCTAGATATAGCATACTTTCACTTTTTACATCGTTGAATAGGGTGGAAAACTTTACTTTCGTTTGAAATTTATTTGAAAACTGTAGTCAATTTAAGTTATAACTTTTTAAATAAATTTTAAAGATTTTTTTTTGGCTAGAATAATGTAAATTAGCGACAGAATTACACCACAATTGATAACTGGTTGTCCAAACTAAATTAAAAGGGGGGGGGGGGAGGTGAGGGAGATTATCCGTAGCATCAGACTACAGCCAGATTGCGGTACCGTATGGTTGAACTGAAATCTAAAAACGAAAACACTTTTTTTTTTTTTTTTTTAAATTGGACATAAAATTAATATCAAGCATCAGAATATGCTCGGAATTATAGTTTATTTACTTATTTGTAGATACCTACATTACAAAGGGTATTTACATTTCAAATTTCATGATTTTAGGACTAGTGACTAAGGTTCAGCGTTAATATGTCAGTCATTGTCACACGTTCTGTCAGTTGTACAAATTTGTTCGACTTACCCCAAATATCGCCTTCATTCTATCACATAGACACATGTTCAACATACTAAAGCCTTCACCCGAAAAATTATCTAACTAACACTGTAACAATGTCGTAACCAAATGCGAACAGAGGGTGCTGAGCCCCTTGTAACTTTTTGAACCCCATCTAAACTTCGTAATCTTTTAATAATAAATAGCATCCATATTGCACTTTTAAACTTTTACACTTTGTAATCAAAGCTTTTATGTCAGGTGGGCTTATCCCTCAACTTCTGCCTGTATCTATTTATCGTCGCCAGTCATTTATCATTAAAACGGAAAAAGGAATATAAGACGTCAATGAGCCCCCACCAAAAAAACATTCTTTAGTCCCCACTGACTTTGCCGGACGGCATTACAAAGGAAAAATTAAAAGTAGAAGAAAAGAATTAACATGTGACGTTGAAATTGTTGTACTTATGTGAAGAGCAAAGTCAGATTTTTCTGACACTGTAAATTCAAATCCTTTGCTGTATAATCAGAAAACAATTCCAGAATTTTTCTCTGAAAGTTCTAATTGTCATGACATTTCCAGTCCATAAAAACTTTTTTCACTTATCTAGGTGGCTAGTGACCGCCCCTCCGGGTGGTCCGAAACAGACCCCTTGAGTGGGGAGGAGACTCGGAGCCCGGCCGAGTTCGTTGTACACGAATGCGAGGGGGCGCATGGGGACGATTCACTACCTCCTCGAGTGGTTCGCGGTCGACAGGCCTCGAGTCCGGAGGCCACGGGTAACGGACGTTGTGTATGGGTCGTGGCCCTCGCGTCTGTTGAATATCGACCCCCGGCGCCCGGGTTCTCTGGGTAAGCCGGATAGCAACAACGGTCCATGTCCATAGGTCGATCCCAGTGCCGGTCTTAGGTCCAAACGGTGTCGCTGGGCAAAGACTAGCCAAAGTGATAGGACCTCATCCACCAATTGACTGGAGCCTAAGGTAAGAGAGAGGGCTTTGTAGAGGAAAGGTCTCGGTGACTCACTAGTGACGACGGGGATCGCCATGCAGGTTCTCCCGGAGTAACCGAAGGGTGAGGGGTTCGGACAGCGCCTGATGTACTTTTTGCGTTAGGTGGCTCATCCCGCCGAGATCCGCAGCTGGAGCAGTTGTGAGACGAGCCTAAGGTGGGTAGGGTTTGGTGGTGCCCTCGTCGACCAGGGAGCTGTCGCAGAGGGAGGCCAGTATGGCTCTGGTTGCCTGATGTCGTGCCGTAAACCCTGTGAGGGGGTCGGCCGGCAGGTCCGCCATCGAACACTATCTCCGCAGGGAACCGGGCCGGAGGCTCGCCGGCTAACGCGACGACGCTTTGAACTTTGGGGGAACTCTTGGTCCGACCCAGATCCTGCGTGTCTGTGCGCTACTGGAGGTTACTGGAGGCTACTGTGCGCCCTGTGGTGAGGATCTAGCGGTGTCTCAAGCTAACTTTCGAACGCAACTAACAGGCAGCGGTCGGCCACTGCACGGGGTCAGGGGCATTCGTCCTGGGTACCCTCGACGGCCGTGAAGTAAGGTAGTGGGAGCCGGGCTCTTGCCGGTCTCCGGCGGCTTCTCCACCCCCGGGTGGAGTCGAGTTGTGGGGAACCGGCGGGACTCCGGAATCTCCAAACCCCTAGCGAGATTGGGTCTATCCAGTCTAGGTGGAGCTTTCCGTGCCCGCCTAGGGGCCTCTAACGGCACCTAGTCTGGTCTCTCTGGTTCCCGGCGTGATCCGCGAGGGGTTCCTCCGGTCGAGTGGGGAGATTGGGTGAAAAGACCGGAGCAGGGATGCCTTACGTCCGGAGGGGATTTCCCCGCCTCACCTCCACTTTCCATCGGTTGGCTCGCATATATTTCTTTGCCGGAAAATGGTAGTTGATCTTGTGAGCCCCCCGTAAAGTAACTCCGACTCGGGAAACCTCGTGTGGGTTCATGGGCCCGACTCCTTTATAGGTGTTTGGGTCCTGTGAGCTGCCGGGGCGTACCGGGCCGGGTAACAAAGAGAAGGGACTTTTTGGCTCTTCTAGCTGGGTGGTGAGGATTGTCGTATGCGACCAATTCATCTCTCTTTTGGGAATAACCGGCATGACGTGCGCTGGGAGCCTTGATGGGGCACTCCTGGTGGTGACCTTCGAGACGCGTCGCGGAGTTTGTCTCTCGGGTAGTTCCGAGCGGGGGCTAATGGGCCTGTGAGGGTCTAGGTCCGGGGCGTGGGACCCCCCCCCCCATGTTATCTAGGTGGCTAGCAGATCGCGTGCTCTGCTATAATGTCGGACTTAAAATTTATTGTCCTATTTCTAGACTCACATTTATTGCAACACAGTATCTAAAAGGGGGAAGCGAATATTATCTTTATTAGAGATATCAGAGGTGCAAACAGCAGACATGAATTTTCTGTCAGTTATCTAGATTCTAGAACATAAGTAGTAAAAGGAAATAAATTCTATGCTAGTTAAAACAATTTTCCCTCAATTCGATGCTAAATAGTAATAACAATAATAAAAATAAAATTTAAAAAAAATCTATGTTGAATTCCACTTTCTATTTGAAACCAAAAACGCAAACACACTATTGCTGCAAAATGCAACAGGATGTTTCGTGAATTCATGGACTCACAAACAAATGAACAGATAGATCCAAGAATGTGAATGATTTCTTTACGCAACAAAGTAGCAACTAACTCTAAATAAAAATCCAAATTTTTCAATTGCTGTATCTCAGCGAGTGAGAAGATGTTTATCATGTTGACTTAGCATTTATCGTCAGCCTCGTATTTATTGCAACTCTATACCCAGAAAAGAAAGCTATTAGAGACAACCAGGGTTGAGGGAAAATACTAAAATTTTATTTTGAATACCAGTATTTTCGTAAAGAAGTACTGGCCTTATTTAATTACAGAAGTTTTGTGTTTAAATCAGGCAAATAATACTATACGTAAACAGTGGTATTCAAAATAAAATTTTAGTATTTTCCTGGCAGCCTTGACGACAATAGTAGTACAAATTAGAGATAGACCGAGAATTCGGTTTCGTTTTCGGCTCAAAATCCGAGATTTGCCGAAAATTTGGTTTCGGCTTAAAATCTGAGATTTGCCGAAAATTCGTTTTGGCCGAAAATGCTGCCTAAAATTCGGCTGGGCCAAAACTATCTGTATTCGAAAGATCTCGTTTTTTCCTTCGAAAATTATTACATTATATTAAAACATTACTCAATGATTTGAGCCGTATCGGCTCAAATGAGACACTCTTTATTATTTATTGCTATGAACTTCACTGTTTATAATTATGTCATGACTGACACAAGACGTGAATGCAAATTATAAAGCAAGCAAAGCATATATGACTAAACTTTGAAGACGCTTTTCACGTGCTCATTAAAACTGCAGTCTTAACAGTAATAGAAACTTTTTAGTTTGAAATCGCAGAAGTGTTTCGAATATTCTTTTGAGAAAGTTCTAGTATAACAGATGATCATTTACAAAAATCATTAAGATAAATCGAGGTATGTATACCTAAAACATTTCTTAATTAGATGCAATTCGTATAGTTAGAAAATAATTTTGTGTCATTGACGGATTAATTGATTTTTATTTTAAAGGAAATCAAAAAGTTTTGGTCAGAGGCACAGAGAGCCAACTTGGACCATACGTATAATTACACGTTGATTAATTAATAATACGTACATTTATGTATGTATTTCTTAAAAAAAAAATTGGACATTTTCGTTTTCGTTCGAAAATAGGAAGATTACGAAAATTCTGTTTCGGTTTCGGTATTAAAAATTTGTTTGGGTCAATCCATAGTGTAAATAGATACATAGATTATCTTTTTCTTACTTTGGACTTAGACTTCTAATAAAGGGGGGGGAAATGCTAATTAAAATTGTTCTTAAAGTTTCCCTAGATTAAAATTCTATGCTAAATTCCAATTTGCAGTTCAAAGCAAAAAATTTAAACATGCACCACTGCACGAAAATGTCACAGAGATGCTTCTTCATAAACAAGAACTGATAAACAAATTAAATAGATCAATGAATGGGAAAGATTTCTTTAACTGTATTCCCCCCCCCCCCTTTAAAAAAGGGGGGAGAATGCTAAAATACTGTATAAGCAAGAAAATGTCTACCATATTGCATTAGAATTTTACCCGGTATCAGAAAGTTCGAGACGGAAGACGGGCGTCGCAGTTTTCTTTTATAGTTTGCAGATTATTTTTCTGTTGAACTTTTATTTCGCTTTATATTATGTTTGGCTCTTTATTACAAAAACTTAGGATTATTATTAATAAAATTAATAAAATGCATAATACCGTCAAAGGTAAGTGATCGTTTGATTAACGCTTCAATTGTAAAATATTTTACCTGCAGATTATTTTCTGCCCCTGAAGTATCTGTTGCAGACACTTGGGAGAATTTTCTGCTACTGGGGCATTTTATTGCTACTCTCGTTTTTATTCGAAATATATCCAGACAGAGAAATTAACATAACCTTTATCAGCGATACTAGACGGTGCAAATACAATACATACATTTTCTATTTGTTAGCCCAGGATTGTACCATCCTATATTTTCACTACCATTATTTCCAAGAGTCTGCATTGAAGATTTAACTCTAGATACAAGTGAAATTTTGCTTCGTTTGGAGTTCTATAGTGCTATCGATAGATACTTCTGAATAGGTATATTTTAATCATAATAACCCTGTACATAAAATTTAGCATAGAAACAGTATCCTAGGAGTGAATCGAACCTTCTACACTATATGGCCAATGATGACCAGTCACTTGCGATTTTATACGTTATGTTAAATACCTAGAAAAATGCAGAAGGAATTATTCTGAAAGGTGTGTAAACAGAATAGTATAGGTCATATTTCCGCGAAGATTTTTTCCCGAAACCCCATAGAGGACCGCGTCAACAAATTAAACAAGTTGGAAATTGCTCGTCAAACGTGGCAAATGAGGTGCGTTCGTACTATAACTAGTTTTATAATTATTTTTTGCACCCCATATTGCACTGAATGTATATATTTTTTAACTTCATAAGTGCATAAGTCTGTAACATCATTAAAATGCACTTGCAATATTTTTTTCCCCATTCCCCGTAATGCAACGGGAAACTTTTGACTGTCCCTGTAATTAAACTATACATCCGATTTTCATAAAATTTCAAATGGCTCGACAAAATTTTGCAACAATTATACCTTTAAAATTTCAGACCATTCGGAAGGCTGTAACATCATTAAAATGCACTTGCAATAATTTTTTCCATTGGAGGTAATGTAAAGAAAAACTTTTGACTGTCCCTGTAATTAAACTATACATCCGATTTTCATAAAATTTCAGATGGCTCGACAAAATTTTGCAACAGTTATGTATTTAAAATTTCAGACCATTCGGTCGGACAGTTTTTGCTCTGTTATATGCGGACAGACGGACTGAACGACGACTATAGGTGCTACGTATTTATATAATTACGAACGCACCTAAAAAGAACGAATATCTTTTGGATATCAAACTCTACAACATGATTAAGAGGCTTATTGTAATAAACTGTTTTCATTTTCACGAAGATAGCAAGTATATTAGTACAGAAATTAAGGTTTTATAAAAACAGTCCCAAATTTTGCCCAAGTTTTTTGCTTATTCTTAGCAGAGTTCTTAATATAAAAAAAAACGTTCTTTTCAGAAAATATGACAAACAACATTGTACATAATACCCTCCAATCAAAATTATAAATAAATAAAAATTGGATGAAAAATGAGCATGTTTACTAAATAATGTTTCACTGCGCATGCGCGAATGCAATCAAAATGCACATCATATATTAGCTAAGTGTATAGAGAAACTTTTGCGAAAATCTCAGAAACATAGCTTGAAAATTCTGAAAATTATCGTCGATAGAATAAAGCTCGAAATACGTTGTTACCAAAAGGAAGCAAAAAGATAAGGGGTTGTATCCAAATATAGTAGCACATGCAATATTGTGTACGCTATATTGGCACTAATCAAGGGATATTTGGATACTACAACTCATCTTTTTGCTTCCTTTTGGGAACAACGGATTTCGAGCTTATTCTATCGACAATTTTCAAGCTATGTTTTTTAGACTTTCACAGAAGTTGCTCTATACACTTAGCTAATACATTATGCACAATATATTTTGATTGCATTCGCGCATGCACAGTGAAACATTTAGAAACCTGCTCATTTCTCATCCAATTTTTATTATTTTTTAATTCTGATAGCAGCGTACTGTGTACAATGTTGTTCGTCATATTTTCTGAAAATATCAATTTTTTTATATTAAGAACTCTGCAAATTATAAGCAAAAAACTTGGCAAAATTTGGGACTTTTTTTTATAAAAACCTTAATTTCTCTACTAGTATACATGCTATACTCATAAAAATTAAAACAGTTTATTACAATAAACCACTTAATCATGTTCTAGAGTTTGAACACTTTTGCTACATTAGTTTTTACAGGGTTATCCAAAAGATATTTGTCCCTTTTCAATTTGTTGACTGTCCCCTATGGGGTTTCGGGGGAAAAATCTTCAAGGAAATATATGGCCTATACTATTCTGTTTGCACACCTGGAGTTAAAGGATAATTCCTCATACATTTTTCTAGATATTTAACAAAACGTCTAAAATCGCAAATGATCGGTCATCATTGGCAATATGGTGTATTCATGCTTCGATGAAGCGGTCTCAGAGACCGCCCACGGTAGTTATGCGACAATTTTTGTCACACTCGTTAAGGATTAAGCACGGACAGCAGGCAGACAGGCAAACTGAATTCATAAACATTTTTCAACTATGTTGGAAAGTGTTAAAAATAAGAAAAAAAAAAAAAAAACCTATGTTAAATTCCAACTTCAAGCCGTAAATACATCACTGCTGCAAAATGTCACAGAGATGTTTCATGAACTCGCACTCGAGCATTGATAGACACATGAAATAGATCCAAGAATGCGAATGATTTCTTTGCGCAAACAAAGTAACAGCCAACTCCAAATAAAATTTCAAATCTTACGAGGAAGGGAGAAACTTTAAAATTTTTTCAATTGCTGTCTTCAACAGGCGATAAGATGTCTATCATGCCGTCTTGGCATTTATTGCTAGCCTCGTTTTTATTGCAACTGTATCCAGAAAGGGAAGCGAACATTATCTTTATCAGCGACACCAGGGGCGCAAATAGAATACATGGATTTTCTGCTTGTTATTCTGAGCATAAACCAGTAAGGGAGAAAAAAATTCCCAGGGCGAAGATTTTCTTTCTTTCTGAGAGAGGTTTTCTTTTCCTCTTTCTTTGAATTCGTTTTTCTTTTACGGAACAACGTGCCGGATCGAAAAGGAGAATTATACAGACGTGGACAAGAGCGACTGAAGAAATTAGAATTCTAGCCATTACATTGCAAAGAACCAAACTTAATACTTCCCGGAGAATTAAGCATGGTTCAGAACATAGTATTTAATGTGAAATAGTGGTTAAGAAATCTCTAATTCGGCATGGCTGTGGTCCCGAACGTGCCGAATTAAAGAACTTCAACCGTATATATGATGAAAGGATTGTATTTCGCAAAAATACCGTAATTTCCGGCGTATAATGCGCGGATCAAACAATTCTGTTTGGACCCAGAAATTTTATTTAGTAATTGAAGCCAAATATTTATCGCGATCTAAAAAGTTACATTCTATTTTAAGAAATTTCTGGGTCGAAAAATGATTGTTTGATCCGCGGATTATACGCCGGAAATTACGGTACGTGATTTAGTCATTTTTAAATTTAATATAACGAGAGATTAAAATATATATAATTGTAATAATTATAACTTAATTCAATTTTACCACTTCTAAACCTAATACGTATATGATGCTATTCGCACCTATCCAAATTTTCAAATGCCAGCTTTAAAAAACATGCTTTCATTAATTTGTATTTTGCATTAACAAAAGGAAATTTTAGATTTAAAAAAAAAAAAATTAAAAAATTCGAGTCTCATTAACACTCGGAAGGCCACGACCGATCTAAGAGATACGAAATGTTTTTTCAGTTGTATTCTTTGACTAAATTTTTATTTTTATAAAGGAAATCTTCCTTCTTTAAATAAATGTATTTAAAAATGCATTTACATTCGTACTGTCCCTATACAAGGAGAAATTCGTCGATGCTTTTGATGGATAAATTAATTAGAACAGCAACCTTATGAGTGTTAAATTTCGTATAGAAATTGTATGTTATATTTCATTATCACTATATTGCCATCTAAGTTATATGCAGTTGAATTCCATGGATTAATTATTGATGCATTAATCAATAAACATAACAGCATATTTTACAGTTAACTCTTTCTGAAAAATAAGAAAAGTAGAAAATGTTACCCGACAACTTAATATTTTCACAATGTTCGAATAACATTTTTTTTTCTTTGTCATAAATCAATGTATTCATTTCTTACTGATATAAAATTATACTATTCGGCAGCAACTTTTCAAAACACGATACGAGTGCGTGATAAGGGAAAAGAGAGGGGGATTAGTACGTAACCCAATTACAGTATGGACTGCTCTAGTAAAGTACCATTCTTCATTTCGAAACTCTTAAATCTATCGAAGGACTTCATTATTCTAGGAGACAAATCCTCACTGAGTATTGATTTAATAGAAAATATTGCAGTGCGATAAACTAAATTAAGCTTTTGCGATTCTGATAGATGTGAATGCCCAGTGATTAAGTATCGTTTAATAAAGTTTATGCTGTAATTATTCCTTGACGGAATAATTTGCCATATCGAACCAGGGCAATAACCAGCAGTCAGTCAGAAGAGGGGCTTTGAAATTTTTTGGTAAAGCTGATTAACATCTGTTTTTTCGCGTCTGTTTTAACCCTTAAAGGACATGTCGGCATTGGTATTGCTTAACCAAATTTATTCGCTTGGCACCACTTTTACTTGTACTTTGACAACATCTGCAAGAGAAATTTCCTAAAAAAATTACTTTTCAAATATAGTAGTGCTAATAGAATATAAAAATAGAATCATGCATTTAAACTACCGTCCGTTAAGGGTTAATAATAAATAAATATAGGCAGGAGTAAAGGGTAAGTCACTACTTTTGATTACAAAATTTGTAAATTTGTAAAATATTAAAAACGTTCAGAGGGGGCTCAGCACCCCTCCCCCCACGCTTACTGTTTACGGCCCTGTACCGAACAAGGTAAAATAAACATAATTCTCAAAATAACACTGTTAAGGGGACCAGGTAAGCTAAATTTGGGGGGAAAATCGATTTTTACATCATTAAATAGTTTAAACTTTTATCTTTCCAACGATGTTCCACATGTTTATATATTTGAAGAAAAAAAAAGGTGTTGGAATTATTCATTCTTTCTAAGAGTACGTCACAGCTTAATGGCCAGGCCATTTAAATCTTTAATTGACTTTTTCTCAAAACTTGGATTTTTCATGTTTGTGTTGCTTTTTTTTTTTTTTTTTTTTTTTCAAAATCTATTAAACTTAAAAACTCAATTTTTTTTTAAATACTTTTATTATGTTATATTGTATACTTTAACACAGGAATTTAATGATTTTTTGAAATTGTATGCAGTGAAATCTTACCAAAAAAGCTAATTTAAAAATGCCTTTCAATAAATAACTGACTTTCAAGTTCACTTCGAAAGAAAATGGTCTGTTAAAATACGTAAAGCATGTTACTCAAACTACTCTAAAAATTCTAGACATCTATGTTTCACCATTTCTGAGGAAAAGGTACATAAAGTTGGTGTATTTTAACATGGTGGAGATAGAGCTAACCCGGTCCCCTTAATCCTTTACAGGGCAATGGTCACAATCTATAACATCAAACTGTAGAAGTTTCACAGGATTGCAAAAGATACCAAAATTTGAAATTTTATGATTGATGCTTATCGTTAATATGTCTTATTGCCATTGTTGATATTGCAGTTGCACAATTTCTGTATATTGTATTCTGTATTTGTGTTATTTTACAAATATCGTCAGAACTATAAGTTAATTCCATATAAAGATATACAAAAGTCTTCCTCGCAAAATTACCAAACAAAACGTTCAAGTACCTTTAAAATCAGTTCAGTAGAAGTTAAGTTATAAGTTAAATCCTTTGGCCATGATCGGGTTCAATACAAACAAAAGATCTAACCGTTTTCTCAACAATTTTCATTATTCTAGGAGACAAATCCTCATAGACTATGTATTTAATGGGAAATATTCCAATGCTGTAAGCTAAATTAAGCCTTTGAGATTCTGCTAGATGAAAATATTAGGAAATAAGTATAGTTTAGTAGTGAAATCTGTGTCTTTAATTACGGATGGAATAATTTACCTTATCCAATAAGATTAACAATTCTTAAAATTGTATTATTAATTCTGTACAGGCCAGTGTTCCCAACTGAGATCATCAAATTGAAAATCAAAAATTTTAATTTGATTCAGATTTACTGAACAAAAAACAAGCAGTCAAAGTTCATACATTTATCTTTTGTAGTTTCAGGCATATCTAATTTCAAAATTCGTTGATTTTGGCATTTACTGACAAATTAAAACAGTTTCTAATCAACCATTTAAAATATATCTTTCGGCGTTAGTGCGGAGCATAAAATATAATCTAATCTCAATAAATAACACTGTTTATGAAAGAAAGCAAAATAGTGTTGAAATTGACATACCATATTATTTTCATAACACAGAATTTTCACATACCTAAAAGTAAAAAAAAAAAGATATATACATATTAATACAGTATTTATTTTTTTAAATAAATTATGTAAAAATTATAAACGGAAACATCATACACAGGAAAGATTTTCAAAAAATACTAGAGCTTTCTGTGAAATTTGATTACACAAAAAGATGCACTGAAAATGGTCACAATTCAGTGATGAATCTCCCACCACCCTCCTCGGCCTATACTGGTTTTTAACTCAAAAATTGTTATCCTTCGCTTGTACATGGCTCGCAAACCAACCGAACTGTGAGCAACATTACTTCAGAATAGAAATAGTCGCTTAATTTACCCTCTTGACTACATCGCCATCAAAATCTACATTACTTTCAATGGTTTCAAACACGTACGCATACATAATTGTAATCCAGGAAATTTGCTATTAAATAAGACAAAAATTACAAATCGAAAATACAGGTACTCAAAAATCGAAAGGTGTGGCAGCTATGCGCTTATAACATAGTTCCTAAACGTTTTTACCAATAATTTTCAACACTGTATAGTGTATATATATACATGTATCTATTCAAAAGAAATAATCATTTATGATGAATTTAATAATTTAAACTATTAAATTTTAAGAGTTTTAATAATATTTTAAACTTAAGAAACGGTAACTGAATAAAAAGTAAAAGAATTCCATTTAAGTTCTAAACATTATCAGTAGATTAAACGAAAAATACTACAGTATATGAAAATAATCACCGAATGTTTTGAATAGGCCTAAACTCTAGATGATTTTCACTGTCCTGGAATTTCATGAAAGGGAAGAAGCTCTAAAGTTACTATGGGATCCTGGAATATTTTCTATAATTCTTTTTCCTCACTGTTTTTCAGATTGAATATACACAGAGACGGGAAATGGAGTTCAACTGAAACAGATGGATGGGTTAGCAGTATTTTTCTTCCCCGTCTCTCGACTAACAAAAGCTTTATTATCACAGGAAATATCTAGGTCGGAAGAAAGTTTTTTCGTTATTTTTTAAAATAAGAAAAGAAAGACTTCATTTCTTTTGAAAGTTATAAATAAATAAGTTATAAGGAAATTTAAAAAATACAGAGTGCTTGGAAACTAACTGGTCAAATGTTAAGTAATGGTAATAGATATCAAGACAAACAACTTTCGTATAGGAAACCAGAATTGTAATCCAATTATTCAATCAAAAATACAGTAAAAGCTCTTTAATCCGGCATTCTACGGTTCGGCTCATTCCATATCCCGGCACCAATCTAGCCGCAGGCGTTACAAAAGTTGCATCTCTGTAAAACTCGTAAATTTGTGTATAATCTGTACGATATTTTGAAGAAAAAATCCGAATCAAGAAGTAACGTACTATGTATCAGAGATTTTTCTAAGTTGCAAAGCTCATGTTAAGTGTTTACACATGTAATGTTAACGTACAGTACACACTACACAATTTGAATTTAACTTTGTATTCTATGTTTTTCTTTAAACCCATAGTTGTTAGTACGACGAAATACATACCAGTATTTGTCAGATATTTATATGGTTTGCACAGGTTCATAATGTACGTAAACACATAAAATACATATTGACGTTCCATAAGCCGGTAAAATCGCTAATTCGGCACGGCTGTGATCGTTCACATCCAAATACTTAGCTTAGACGCTCCATAATTCAGAGAATAGCTAACACTGACAATGCATACGATCGCACTGACCAAATTACAGTGCACTACCCTTTTATTACATTTCAAACCAAGTAAAGTTGGTCCATTAAAAATTCCCCTAAAAATTTTCATTACCGTTATAGTTACAAACGAATATTCGCGTTGGACTAGTAAAGATACACCTTACACACGGGAAAAAAAAAACGATTTTGTTAAAACAACAAAAAAATAGTTGTGCCAACCAAATTTTGCCCCATCCAAATATTTTTATTGGTTAGTCCAACCAAACATTTAGCTCTTTTAACTAATTAGTTCTGTGTATATTCGGCTGAATAAGTGCATTGCGACACCGGGTTCTTATTCAAAAATTGTTAATTGAATATGCCATGCAATTGTTCATGTACGTGGTTGCCAAAACCTTCCAATTTTTGAGTAGTACTTTCTCCGAATATAAATAATCCTTTAGAGAAATAACCATTTATGACGAATTCACTAATTTACACTATTAAATTTTAAGAGTTTTATTTAATAATATGTTTATACTCAAGAAACGGTAGCTAAATAAAAATAAGAAAAGAATTCCATTAAAGTTTAAAACATTAGCAGCTGCACTAGACGAAAAATACCCTACATAAAAATAATTTGGAATGGGCCTATAAACTCGAGATGATTTGCACTGTCCTGGAATTTCATATAAGGAAAGAAGCTCTAAAGTTACTGCGGCATTCTGGAATATTTTCTATATTTTTTTTTCCTTGAAATTGAATATACACGGAGACGGGAAATGGAGTTTAACTGAAACAAATGGGTGTGTTACCATTATCTTTTATCTTGTTTTTATTTCGCTGGAATAACAAAAATTTTACTATCGGAGGAAATATCGGGATCGGAAGTGAGCTTTTCTTTATTTTTTAAATACGAAAAGTTTTTATTTTTACTTTCAAAATAAATAAAAAAGTAAATACGAACATTGTACAGGGCACTGTGAAATTGTCTGACAAATTTTTAGTAGTGATAATACACAACGAGGCAAACATTTTTTTGTACAAATAAATATAAAAGTAAAAATAGTTAAAAATACTTTTATAAACATTCAATGCTCATCTTGAAAATAACACCTAATTTGTTTGCTGCAATTTCCCTTAAAATATTCCATTACAATACATTAATTTAGCGTGGCACCAAATCCGAACAATGAAAAATTTACTGTTTATTTACTTCTCAACCGTTTCGTAGAAAGCGCAAGCAAATGAATTTATTTATATATATATATATATAACCATCAATTAAACATTACCGACCACCATAAAAAACCGCAATATTGTGAATGAAAATGACAATAAAAATGGATACCACAATCCTATAATATACAACTGTATGTATAAAATAAAGTGCCTTTATTACAAGAATTAATATGGAAGAAAAAAAGAATATGGATACCGATAAAAATAATTGAAAAACTTATGTATTGGATTACGTTTACAAGAGTACAGAATTCAATTATATAAGCAAATCGGTTGTTTTCTGTGAGAAAAAAAAGCAAAAAGCTGAAATTTTTTTTTCTCCTGTACTCAAACAACCAATATGACCAAGAGAATAGTTTCAAGGTAAAAACAGAATAATATCAAATGGCATGAAATGGATCTATACACACACACACACATTATATATATATATATATATATATATATTGCATTCTTTTCTTTAAAAAATATATATCGCACTCTAAATTTATTTTCTAATATTAATCTTTAAAAATGTTTTATTGACGCAGTTTTACAGCCATTTGGCCTATTTTGGCGAGCGTTTATTGGCGCATAATTAAATCCATTGTTTCAACGTGTATACAATTGTACGAGTTCGAGGATATTTGGCGATTCATCATTACCTGTGATGGGCTAACGAAAATAACCTAAATCTAATGTATTAATTTATAACAGGGGTGATTGTGAGTTCGTGGAAAAAATACCTGAAATTTTAGCAAGGAAAAGATTTTGTATGGAGAGAGAACATGTAATTTATTGCAGAGAGGTCCAAATCATTTCATTATGAAAAATATTACCTTTAATTATGTTTAGAAATCATATGAAATTGATATTTTAGTCTTATTTTATTAATTTAACTATCGGAAAAACTGGAATTCAGGTATGGAAAATGAAATAAATACCTGAATTCAGGTATATTATCTGAACACAATCACCCCTGTTTATAATTAAGTTAAAAAATTATTAAAATGTTGTATTATCACCGGAAAAACACACTTGCGAACATGATTTTTATAATGCTAACCTATCAGACAGTGGGTTAAAAATCGATTACAAAATTATATCTTTACATACACAAAGCAGGTTCAGTGTAATAACAAGAAAGAAAATCATGCGTCAAGCATAGATTATTAAACACATTCCAACACATTCAGAATGATGTAATATAACTGCACCGTTTAAAAAGTTAAAATATTATGTCTAATTCAACCCTATGGAAACGCATAACACATTTGTAAACCCAATTTCAACTGTTCCCATCTACAATCGGAAAATTATCCGAATTCTTTGAGCAGCCCTGTATATGATATATAGGTTTGTATATTAACTACATCCATCTATTAACTACATCTATTAACTATATATAAATTAAAGTCTGATTTATATGCATTTCAAAATTTAGTTCACTTAAGAAATACATATACTTCAGTTGAAAATTCCCTTTCAGTAATTTCCTCTAATAAGGAGAATGGTACGTGAATACTTTTGTGCAGCCCTGTATATGAGGTATAGAATTTATATATATAACGAGTAACATGCAAAAAATTACGAGTTACATTTAAAAGCTCGTACCGAATTTTAAAACGTACACCCCAGCAATTATTACTCAAAGACAGTACTTTAATCGATTTCTTTTGTGCGACCCGGTAAATGACTAAAAAATGCTATGAATGCCCTCTTCTAACGTGATCGTAGTGCAATTCAGTGATTTTTATCAGTTTCAATACATTTGAGGTAGCATAATGTCATTAAAATACTCTGCAAACGATTTTCCCCATAATGTAATGTAATTCTTTTGAGTGCCCCTGTAAATGAACTATTAATCCTATATACTTCATATACAATACCAAACATGCTTTGGTGACCCTAAGTAATCTTTATCAATTGCATGAAAATCTTTATCAATTGCATGAGTATATTTACGGAAATTAGAGCGTGGACGGACGGACAGATGGCCAGACAAACCGAATGCATAAACACTATTCAACTTTGTTGGAAAGTGTTAAAAAAGAGTAAAAACTAAGGTTGCAGTCTTGTTATTCAATGAAAAATATAGGAGGGTGGCTCTTTCGAAGTCGGACCCGTATTTTCGTTTATAGGTTTAACAATAACAGGGTGTCTACAGAAATTCTAAAAAAAAGTTCCCTGATTTTTCCATGATTTCCCTGACTATTTTTATCAGACTTCCCTGATTTCCATTATTAACAATACAAATACGGTATTTTTTCATGTATGTCGATTCCTCGTATAATACACTTATCCAGCTTGCTAATATCTCATTTGGGAGAAAAAACAAAGAGAAAAACATAAAAATTGCCTAATATTCATTAAGTATTGGTTGACAGTTTTATAAATCCGAACTCAACTAACTTCATAGCGTCCAACTTCATATAGAAGCCAATGGATATAGGGTGACCAGAAAGTTTCCTCATTTTCTGAAAAATATTCAATTCTAAGACCTAAATCTGACGGGATAACTAATTGGATTAAGCTGGCCACCTGATCAGGTTATGCTAATGTATCATTTAAATTTTTTTTAAATGTGTAAATTGCCTTCAATATAAGTGCTATATACAGAAAATCAGGACATCTGATCACCTTAATTTACGTTAAATATCAAAAACTCATACCAAGTGGATCTTTTAAAAAAGATTGGGAAAGATTAATCAGCATGTGAAAAAATATGGTACATAAAATAGACAAATCAGTCTCGTTAGCAAGGTGAAAATGCAAATATTTTCGCAATACAGACAAATTTCCCTGATTTTCCAGTATTTTTACAAAGTTCCCTGACATTTCCCTGATTTTTCCAGAGTGATAAACCTCCCTGATTTTTCCATGATTCCCTGATTTCCAGATTCTGTAGACACCCTGAATAATTAAGATATTTTAATGCTATTTTCAGCAGACTTGCTTTTGTTTTCAGTAAAATTTGATTACATCATAAAAAGTGTTAAAAATGGTCATCATTTAAGTCCAAACAGCATTGGGCTAGATGTTCCATAATTCAGAGCCTAGCCGACAATAAATCATATGCTTCACTGACCAGATTACAGTGCACTTCTCGTTATGTCATTACATTTGGCACAAAGTAAAGTTAGTCTATTGAAAATTTCGCTAAAACTCGTCCCTACGCTAGTCACGCGATGACATTCACACCTAATGTTAAACATGTGGGAGAGTTCTTTTCAAAAGCATTTTAATATTTTTAAATGATTTTTATTTTCTTTGCAAAGGATAGCTGAGGTTGATCTTAACAGGGCTAATTTTTACTTTTTTTTTTTTAAAAAAATTTGGTTGGAGATATTTTTTTTTAGATATACTTTCACTTTCATAACTGGTTTCGAAAGGGAAAATAACTGTAAAAAAAAAACAAACCAAAAGCGAAAAAGTGAAAAACAGACCGGTTAAAGATCGCGACTTCAACTATCCTATACAAAAACCATTTAAAATATAAAATATAAGCCAGAAATTTAAAAATAAAACTTCCACACGTTTAACATTAGCATGCGAGTTTTTTCGCATCCCTAATTCTTAAAGTTACAAAAGAAAATCTTCGGCTAGCTGTGACACACCCTGTATACTGACCGAGTACACATCTATCTATACAAAAGGAATTTCCCTTTATGAAGAATTCACTAATTCACTCTATTGAATTTTAAGATTTCGTTTAATATTTAAGAAAATCAAGATAAAATGAATATGACAATATAAAAATGGGGAATCCATTTAAGTTTAAATGATTATCAGACAAACGAAACGGAAAAAACCATATATAAAAATAACCACCAAGTATTTGGAATGGGCCTATAAACTCAGACGATTTCGCTGTCCTGGAATTTCATGAAAGGAAAGAAGCTCTAAAGTTACTGTGGAACTGCGAAATATTTTCTAGATTATTTTTTTTTTTTCCCGCCGCTTTTTCTCAAATTGAATATATACGGAGACCGGCCAATGGAGTTTAACTGAAACAGATGGATGTGCTAGCAATATTTTTCTTCCTTTTCTCTGAGAAAACAAATGCTTTATTATCACAAGAAAGATCTGGAACGGAAGAAAGGTTTTTCGTTATTTTTAAAATACTAAAGGAAAACTAATTTCTTTGTGAAAGTTGAATCATAGGAGCAAATTGATGCACTAAACAAAATAAATTAAAAAAACTGCAAAACATACATGTTAATAACGCACTAACTTTTAAAAATTAAAGCATACAGAATGTAACTTTAAAAAAATGCGTCACTCTTATCTATTTTTAGCATAATATTTAATATTAAATTTATATTTTATCCAGTGTAATAAATAATTCAAAACCACTATGTTAGATATTCAGCTATTTATAATTAAATTTTTATTTTATACGACACAGTTGCTTATTGCTTTGGAAATAATTTTTTTCGTTGCGGATCGAATTAACCTCCACCCCACCCCCCTTTTCTTCAGAAGAAAATGTAGAACATAATTTCAGATAAAAAATTATATAAAATTAAAATATGAACTAATCTTTACATATTTATTTTCTACATAAAAGACAAAATCTATAGAGATAAGATTGTAAACTATATTCTTTCGTAATTGTATTAAACTATAGATGTTTGATTTCGGGTTTCGGATAAACTAAATTTCCTTTTATCGGGTTCGAGTCGGGTTGATTTCAAGCAAAATTTTCAGGATCGGCAAGACTAATGTTCATTTACTGCAATATTTGCGAGGCATAATGCTTTTGGAACAAGATAAAGTAAAATATCTATAGCTCATTCTAAACTGTATTACTACGAATCGATGTATTAAATGAATTTTATAAAAAGTTATTTTAATGATACTTTAAAATACCGTCGGGGCATAAAGGGTTAAATAATTATTTATTTTAAATTTTAGGCCTTTCTTTATTACAACATGGTGATCTGAACGAAAGTTTTTATGTTTAAAAACGTACGAATTTAATTTTCTTTCACTATATAAAATTTTGGACTTCCGCATCCCCACTCTCCCAAGACGAGGAAAAAAAAAAAAAAAAAATCTGGCTACGCCTCTGGCTATGAAGGCAGTTTTTTGTCTTCCATAAAAAACAAAATAAATAAGAATGACATTTGTGCTTGACAAACATGCAATTTTTTTAAATAATATCTTATAAAAACAGCGAGGGAAATTCCTTATTCTATTTGCAAAAACATTCGAGTTCTTCTAGCATTATGACTTCATTGTTTTGTCATCTGCACAAGAGTTACATAGTAAATCTAGAAGTCAGCAAGTCAAGTTTTTCTTATACTACTCCCAAAAATTCGTGGCGATTTCTATTTGAAATTCTGAACGGAAGCAAAGGCATGGTAGGGTTGTTTGTTGAGATCTGCCATTCTATACAGCCGACATTATTTTCCCTCCAGATATTCAATATATACGAAAAAAGGAAATGCACTTAAACTGAAACAGCTGGAGATATTTGGCGTAACATTTTTTCTCTCCTAGGGCACGCAAAAATGTTATGGATAAAATTTCTTAGAAAAGTCCACTATAGAAAATGTATCTTTTTTATTTCAGTTCGGTGAGATACACAATAAACACGTCGGAAATTCATATTTGAAATCACTGCAATGTGAATAAAAACAGGCTATCTATTTATAAATATGTTAACCTATCATTGTATTCTATATTTTATGAGATACATGCTAATAAATGCTATATATTTTTATCTTTATCGTGTCTACCATGCATTTGCAAAATGCGAGCCTTGTCCGCACATTTGAAGTAGTAACCAGATGTATTAAATGACAACCAATTTACTTTTACTTGATAAAGTAGATATATCATTATACTGTTAAATACGGATAATCTCTATTGCAATTTTTTAAACTTCTAATAATCGCACATTGACAATTTTTATACCGTCATATAGGGAGGAAAAAGTACGTTTAAATGCAATTTGTTTGAAAATTGCATCTCAATTTATTTTTGAGATATTAATTTTTTGTAGTTTTTGGCGCTTTTTTAATTTTGGCAATTAAAGTACTCCATATCTGTAAGAAAGTAAAGGGAAAATAGTACATTTTTATGTCTTTTGGTTGCCATTTTCCCATAGCAACTGAAAAAATTTATAATTAAAATCTTTGCTGTGTTGAAAATAATATAAATTTAGGATTTCTGATAAAACATACAGCTATTATAAACTATATTTAATTTTATGTATCCATATTAATGTTACAAACATATGAATTATTAGATCTTTTTTTGTTTCCTTCTTTTTTTTTGTCGAGTTTCTTGAATGACGACATCGCATTTTTGCTGGATTTGTGTATTATTCTGCGATAGTGATGTCATATGCGTACTTTTCTATAGATGTTGTTTAAGACTGGATCGCAAATATGGAATTCTTCAGCAGATGCGAATAACTATTTTATATAAAATAAAAGCGTATGTTTTATGTCTTCAGACAGAATCATGCTTTGTACTATTTATATTTATATATCTATATTTTTCTTTTCATCGGGGGCGACACTAAATTCTGAAAACGCAGAATTCTTGTTTTCTAGTTTTAACTGTTCGTTAACATCACCAAAAAGCGTTTTTATATGAAAAAAATTAATAATGTATTCAAATAAAGTTTTGAAATTTATTAAAAGCTATACTTCAATTATTAAAAGCTGGCATTGGCCGCATGTCAAGAATTTTATTCGTAATCGGTCGGCCCACAACATATTTTTTAAAAAAAATCCATCTTGATAATTATTTTTAAACAATAAAAAATCAATAAATTGGGATACAGTTTTGAAACAAAATGCATTTGAAAGAACATTTTTTCCCCTATTCGACAATACAATGTAAAAATTAAAATTGTGCCTTGTTTAGAAGTTTAAAAAGTTCTAGATAAAGCGAAATTTACTGGTCAGGTGCTGCCACTGTCAATATGAAGTCAGCGTAGATCTGACATGTATTAGCCTTAAAATATCTCTTAGCTAGTGAGGTAGGGTGTTTTACACCCCAGAGAAATTGTACGTGAGCAAACAACATTTTTGTTGTATTTACATATATGAATTTATATGTATATGTGTGTACACTTACAATACTTTTTCAGTTGTTTTTTATAAAAGTAAATACAAATTTCACAGGAAAATTTCTTATTTTCATTCGCTTGGTTTTAAGGAGTGCACAGAAAATCAAATTTTGGGGTTACATACACCCCACCTCACCACTTACGTTATAAAAAAAATCACCACACCACTTAAGGGATATAGGTACAGAAGTGTGAATCAGGTGTTAAAGGCTTTTTTTTCTCTATATATATATATATTACTTAGTGTGTATAAATTCAATAGATCATATACAGGGCAACACAAAAAGATCTCGAGTACATTTCCAGTTACTGGTGGAAATTGCTGAAGGAAAATTGTCAGCTGTGCTTGTGCTAGGAGTCCCGTAATTGGACTAAATGTTAGCATAGAATCTTATATTGTATACGAATCTATAGATCACATACATGGATTCACAAAATAATTCGGATACTTCTCAGACTATTGATGGTGATTCCTGAAATTGAGTTTTCAAATGTTTTATGCGTTTTCCAAATTATTTACTTAATCATCTTTCACTTTATTAAACGGCAAAGTTTCGTTAAAGTAGTCTGAAAGTGTTGGAAAGTGTTTCATAATCTATGCTTGACGCATGATTTTTCGTTCTTGTTCTTAACTTCAAAAAGTTGTCTAAAAGTACGTATGACATTTGAGAGCATTAAAATATAGTCAATAATAATTCCATTCCAGTAGCTTCCGATCCGAGCCTTCTAAACGCTACTCTAAAAGTGGAAATTTTTTTACACTTATTATAATTTCATATCTCTGATACATACACATATCCTTTTTCAATTTTATTAACAAAGAGGAAGCTAATTTTAAACATCAGACGCTTGTAAGCGAAATATAAATCTTTATTGGAGCTCATTCTAATCACTTCACGCAAATAGATGGAGGGTTTAAAATAAAAGCCTTGTACTCTGAAATTCAAATATTTGTCAGTCAATCACATTTAAGGGGGTAAAATATCAGCGACAAATATTTACTCTAATAAGAGCGGAATAAAGTTTGCAATATTGGCAAATTTGAATTCTAATTAGCACAGAATAGAGGATGTACATAAATTAAGACTCACGTTTTATTAGTATCACGTTAAAATATAATTAGAGATTTATAAGGTTAGAATGGGACATGTGAATAGAATTTTAGAAGCTTTTGTAATGCAAGAAAGATGACGCCACAAAATATGGAAAATTGTATATCCTGCAATTACAATTAAAACCCAAATGAAAATTAATAGGATGTTATTAGAATGTAACTATTCAAAATTATTGATATGTTCATGAAAAACATTGTATATTGATATATTTAGAAAAATAAGCAGAATGCATTGACGTCATCGTTACAAATAAGCTTTATTTTTACTTTTCGGTACTGTAAAAGCACTTATTTTCGCGAGGCTTTAATTTTCGCGAGCCCGCCGTAATCGCGAAAATTTAAGCCTCGCGAAATATATATTTTTTTTCGCCTCAAATAATAATGAAAAATCAGAAAATTTCCACTTGCGAAATCTAATGATTATAGTTACTTAAATAAGAAATAAGTACAAAAATTTCTTGGATATTTACAACTATTTCTTGAATAAAAACAATAATACAACTAATAGAATGCAGTTCATTCACTTACAATATTTATACCAGCTTCTTTGAAGCCATTTATTTTTAGAGCGATGGGGAGAGGGGGGGGGGGGGGGGGAACTTTTCCGACAAAAGGAAGTTTCTTAAATTGCCTTATGTAAAAGGGGTTCTATTTAGGTAGTTTCGGAATTTTTCAAGTTTCGATTCAGTTCATATAAAATTCGCGAAATGTTCAGCACGCGAAATCACTGATATCTTCATTTTCGCGAAAATAACGACTCGCGAAAATAAGTGCTTTTACAGTACTTAGAGTAACAAGTTGGAAATTGCACGTCAAGCATGGCAAATGAGGTGCGTTCGTACTATCGCTAGTTTTATAAATATTTTTTGCACCGCATATTGCATCGAATGTACATTTTAGTGTATTTCAATAAATGCATATCAATTTCATTCTGTTCGAAAGGCTGTAACATCATTAAAATGCACTTGAAATAATTTTTTTCCCATTGGCCGTAATGTAACGGAAAACTTTTGACTGTCCCTGTAATTAAACTATACATCCGATTTTCATAAAATTTGACATGACTCGACTAAATATTGCAACAATTATATATTTAAAATTTCAGACCATTCGGTTGGGTAGTTTTTGCTCTGTTATATGCGGACGGACAGACAAACGGACGGACTGAACGACGACTATAGGTGCTACACGTATTTTCCCAAAAATGACTGATGGATTTTAAAATTCCATGACTAGCAAACGGTGACAGATATTTAAAAAATTCTTGCAGGAGTGTTAAGTAAGATGTCAAGAGTTTTTATGCTGCTATTCTCAGTTCTAGTTACAAATAGCATCGATAGATGGCGCGGCAAGCAATAATCGCTAAATCCAGACTCGATTTTTTTACCTCTCTCTTCTTCCATGCGAAAAAAGGAGATTAAAATGTATTGAATGGATCCCGAAGTACCAAAAATCAGGTCTGGACTGAGCGCCTATTGCTCTCAACGACATCTATTCTTTGAAATTCGAACTAAAATCAAGAATCGCAGTACAAAAACCCCTGACATCGTACATAACCCTCCTGAAATAATTTTTTTAATATATGTCATGCAACCAACCTCTTTTTAATCTCCAAAGTAAAGTGGAAGTGAAGAGACTGTCTCCCCAACGGTAAGTGAGTTGAAGTGAAGAGGGGAGACCGGCAGTAGTAGTGGTGGTTTTCGTCGCATGTGTAGGATGCAAAAAGGCATCCGAGGTAATATTGGTTTGGTTTTGAGAAATAAGATGTGTAGTTTTGGTGGAATATTGGTGTTGATAAATTGTAGTCAATGTGTGTATATTTTTAGGCAAGTGTGCAATAAACTGTTAATATTAAATATCTGGTGAGATCACAATATCTAGTTTGGAATTTATTGAATTTTAAAATCATTAGTCATTTTTGGGACACCCGGTATATAATTATGAACACACCTAAAAAACGGAACGAAACACTATAAGATCACTCGGTGACTCTGTCACAGCCGTTTTTCTCTAAAACTGTGAAACGGGGAAAGTTCAAACTTGCCATAGTTATAAAGACTATTGACCCACATATTTATAGATTATTTTTAGGAAAAATTTAGGAAAGCTAAGTTACTTTTTTTCCCCTGCATATCGAGTGGGATATCGTTCAAAAGATCTCGTAACACCGAACTCAAAAGCATATTAATTTTAATATATTTTCAGCGATATCATCGGAAATGTACTGCAAAACTATACCCCCCCCCCCTACTTCCGAATTTACTGAAACTAAAATTATATAAAAAGAAAAAAAATGTAGTCAGTAATAGTAAGAATAATTAATTTCATGCCAATAGTTTTCAAACTCCTTAACGCTACTATAAAAGTGAGGGAATTTTTACATTTATTATAATTTCATATCTCTAATGCATGCAGATATTCTTTTTCAATTTTATTAACAAAGAGGAAGTCAATTTTAAACATCAGATGCTTGTAGCGAAATACAAATCTTTATTGGAACTCGTTCTAATCACTTCATCCAAATAGATGGGGGTTTAAAATAAAAGCCTTGTATTCTGAAATTCAAATATTTGTCAGTCAATCACAGTTGAGGGGATAAAATATCAACGACAAATATTTACTCTAATAAAAGCGGAATAAAGTTTGCAATATTGGCAAATTTGAATTCTAATTAGCACAGAATGAAGGATGCAGATAAATATTAAGATTCACGTTTTATTAGTATATCGTTAAGATATAATTAGAGATTTATAAGGTTTGAATGGGACAGGCGCTTCTAGATTTTAAATGCAGTGCATATGAATTGAGTTTTACAAACTTTTGTAATGCAAAAAAGCTGACGCCACAAAATATGGAAAATTGTATATCCTGCAATTACAATTAAAACCTAGATGAAAATTAATGGGACGTTATTAGAATGTAACTATTCAAAATTATTGATACGTTTATAAAAATACATTGTATATTGATACATTTATGAAAGAAGCAGAAGGCATTGACGTCATCGTTACAAATAAGATTTATTTTATTAACTTTTTTTTTTAATAAAAAGGAGTTATACAATTTTCATGTGGGATGGGGCGAAGCCTTCTCATAGATAATAAATAGCAAGAAGTTACATAAAAAAATAAAAATCACTAGCTCATTTTAAAAAGTTATACATAAAACCAATAGCTCAACAAATAAAAAGCAAAGTGAAAAGCCAACGACAGAAAAAGAAGGATCATGATTTCGTGGGTAGGAAAAACGTTCCAGATGTGGTCTTTCAAGAAATTTCATAATCTAGCTCTCAATTCAGATTACAAAATTAGACTCAAATAAGTTATCCGTAAATTCTGTCACTAAAGTGTTTTCCATTTCTCCTTGCCTTTTTTTTTTTTTTTTTTTTGCACGTTTAAATTTTGCCTGTTCGGTAAGTTATATATTATGTATATATTGCTTAGGGGGCCCATCTACATATCACAACAACGTTCTTTTTAAATAACAATACCTAATTTTGACTTCATAAATAAATTCCACATCCTTCAATTAGCCTAAATACCAATTTTTATGAAATTCGTACAATTAGTTTCGAAGAAATTAATTATTTTAAAATGAGCCCATTTTAGAAGCTGTATACACATTGAAGTTCGGTACTCGATTGTTGAAATACTACAGAATGACTATGTCACTTCTATTAATGCATTTTTTCTTGCCAGTATGACCATTTCACTCGCCTAATATGTTTTTGACTATTGCCAGCCCAAATGTTTCAATAAAATGAGTAAAATATATTTTTTTCAAATAATGCTTTTCTGCACATCACCAACCATCATTTTTGACATTTTAAGCATAATTTGAAAGCTACTTAGAAGAAAAATTTTTAATTTTTGATTCGCATGAAGCAGGACAAATATAAATTCATCAAAAACATTGTAGGTTGCAATTCATAACTTTTTCGAATATTAATTTCATAATTCAAATTATAAAATTATAGAAAGTACAAATTCAATGTATTTATGTTTGAGTTTTTTAGTATTATAACCATACAAAAAATTAGCACATTAGGGTTATAATTTCAGGAGCTATTAATAAAAATATGAAAATGTAACATTAGATGCTCTGAATTTTGAATGTTTATAATTCAAAAACTTATCATCCATATGACTTGAAATTTCGTTTTGAACCGAAGATTTAAAATACATTGTCAAAATTAGGTGTTGCCATGGGCTGGTTTTGATTTGTAGGTGCCCCCCCCCCCCCCCCTATGCAAATTTTATATACATCATTTAAAAGTAGACTTTATTTCCAATCGCTTGGTACCAGTAATTTTATTCTACTATAATTTGTTGCAGAGTTAGTAGGGGGTGTTTACTTTTTTTCCCCACGACTGTACATTGTTACTGCTATTTCTCACCCCCCCTCCCCCTCCCACCCACACACATACACACCTGAAGAGGAGTCTCTAGTAAATCCTTGAAACATCTGTACGATATATTTTGTTATGTATATACTTTTTTTTATAAATCATATTTTGGTTTATTACCATGCGTTGGTTAAAATCCCGCATTCACTGTAAGGCAACAGGTTTTGCAATTTACGCAACAATCAGACTAGTTTACATAATAGCTTATCAAAATCATCAGCACTTGCTACGCAAAAAGAATGCTTTTTTTTTAAAAAGAACAAAAACGAAAAGTCACGCATTAGGAACAGATATTGAAACACTTTTGAACATTAACAGAATATTAAGAAATTGTATTTTCTTTCATACAATGAAATTAGATTAGATATTTAAATAAGTAATTTTAAAAAACAATAGTTCGGTAAAAATTTATTTTTAGCATTTGTTGCACATATCCGACAAAGTGTTCAAATTCCTTCGTGCTCTCCTGATTATTATCTGTAGATTTATACTCACCCCGTAATACAATAAAAATTAGAGAATTTCATTAGATATGAAACCAATAAATCGATAAATTTAAATCAAAAGAGAATTTCGACCCGCCGCTGTTGAGGTACGCGTGAAAATACTTGGATACTAGACTATCATTGACAGTGGACTTGTGTACAACATTTGAGGACCCAAGAAGCCAAGGGATACAAGTGACAAAATTTAGATTTGGAGTAAAATGAGTTCAAAGCTGAACATCAATAGTAATTGACTGAATTAAATTATGAAACTGTGGCTTATTTCATAGCGGTCTTTGAACTCGTATTCAATGACTGTGAAAGAAAAGTGGGGTACAATATTTTTAAAAATTTAAGTAGAGATTAAAGAGGTTAAGTAGTTAAGGGGGTCTGGGACACAAAAATCTTCAAATTTTCAACAACAAAATTATTACATTAAAAGCTTCTGCCTTTTTTCTGCTTAAAATGACGTTTAAATCATATTTCTATCTTAATTGGAACAGGAAATATTAAATTTTTCGTTTTGGATTGTTTTCAAAATCTAGCTTTCAAGCAATGGTTGTCATGGGAACGACTTTTTGTGAAAATGTGTTTTACTTCGTGATGGGGTTTTTTCACCATTTCTCGTATTTTAAATTGTTATAAGTCAAGAACCGTTAAAAATAAATGGTTCAAACTTGGAACATGACTTTTTCAATTGTTTTACTTTAATTTTGATTCAGCAAATTTGAAAAAAATATTTACTTTTGAAAATAGGATTTTTTTCAGTTACATCATTTTCTTTTTCATTTTTACTTTAAATATTTTTAATTTTCATTCGTATTTTTTTAAATGCTGAATCAAAATTAAAACATATTTCTGTTTATTTAAATGAAAAAAATTTAAATTCTACAGATAATATTTCGAGTTATAACAATTTTAAATTACCACTTTTTTTAATAAATTTTAAATTTAAAATAAAAAATGAATATGAGAAGTTTTATCTTGTGATTTTGTTTACAAATAATATGGTAACCATTGCAAAAAAAAAAAAAAAAAAAAAAAAAAATTAATAAATAAAATTTTTAACTCAATAAATAAAAATTATTTTAAAGAGCTTTAGTAGTTGACCACTAAAACGCAGCACATAAGAAAATCAAGTTCACCACTATATGTTTTCTATTCTATAGAAAACATGTTGCAGTGCACCTTTTAAGAATCATAACGCCATTAAAATGCATCGCAAATGATTTTTCTTCATCGATCATAATGTAATGGAATTTCCTTAGTGCGCCCCTGAAAATGAACTATAAATGCTACTTATTCCATTTTCGTAAGAAAGCATGTTTTAATCCACCTCAGTGGTGCATATCAACTCCATTATGTTTGAAGCATTGTAACATCATTAAAATGCATCGTGAACTATTTTTCACAGTGTTCTTTTGTGTGTCCCTGTAAACGAATTATAAATGCTACACACTTCATTTCCAATGCCGAACATACTATAGAAAACGCCAATAACAAAAAAATGAGATGGCATTACGAGAGTTAAGTGCGGCCAGGCAGACACAGACAGACAAACAAACCGAATTCATAAACACGTTTCAACCATGTTGGAAAGTTTTCAAAAATAATGTACATTATCGAGCCGCTTTAAAGCGAAATTTAGAAAAATAGCGACCAAAATAAAGTATATGTTCAATCTACGATCCTATTAGTCACGCCAGGGGATTTCAAACATTTGCCCAGTAAGACCATACATAAAAATCGGGTATTTTATTTGCTGAGAAAAATAAGCGCCTTAAGGCATTTGGATTCTTTTCTCTTCGTAATAAAAATGTCTGGGAAGAAATCCTAAAGGAGAAAAAAAAAAAAAAAAATCCGGAGAACGGAAACCCACAAAAATTGAGAAGCCTTGTTTAGCCATTCGTGATATTTTCGTTCCTCTAACTTTTTTTTTTCTTCCTCCCTGCCCACGTCAAATTTTCTTTTTCGTCTTTTTTGAAAAAAAAAAAAAAAAAAAAAAAAACTTTAGTTCTATGCAATATTTTTTTTTCTACAAACAAAAAACTTTAGTTTATTCTCTTTCTCCCCCCCCCCCCCCCAATACAAACTTCCTCTTCGTCATACGAAAAAGAAGTTTGACCATATCCATATGTAATACGATGATGCCACTATATACGCCAACAAATAATCATACAGTACACAAAAAATGATCTAAAAATTGGCAAGCAATAGTTCTAAGTTTTGTTACTATATATGTATACATATAAATGTCACCCCCCCCCCCAAAAAAAAAAAAATAAAATAATAAAAATAAATAAATAAAATAAATAAATACATAAATAAAAATAAATAAATGATTCGAACGCTCTTTCTCTCCCCTTTGGAGAGAGGACAGGGGGGGAGGTCATTAAAACTTTCCTTTCTCTTTAAAAGAAAAAATATATGTCACCAGACACATGTAATCCGCTACTATTAATTACACATAACATAGTAAAATAAAACGTCTATGCTTTGAGTTATTTAAGAAGAGGGTAGTCTTAAAACTTTTTTTTTAATTAATAAAACTTTAAAATTCCTGACGACTTCTACGAGTTAAAGGAATCAAATTTTCTTATATTCTAAAAGGAATATTTAAAATCGAAGAGAAATTTTGAAGAAAAATTTTCTCATATTCTAAAAGGAATATTTTAAAATCAAAGAGAAATTTTGAAGAAAAATTTTACAGTCATGTAGTGTTTATTTGTCAGGAAGGGTCAAAATCTATTCAAATGGTGGCAAGTTAGCAAGAAAGTTTTTAAATGCACCAGAGATCACCAGAGATAAACTGTATTTTTGACTGAATACATGAATTGTGATTCTGATTTGCTATACAATAACTGATTGTTCTTTATGTCTATTACCAACCCTGACAGTTTTTTTCCTCATTTTATTTAAAAACGCTTTGTGGAAAAGCAAGAAACAGTATTACATGACAATATTCAAGAGTTTGGATTTATAGCATCATTAATTCCTATAAATGCCGTTATTAACAGTTAATTTTCCCTGTTACTTTTTAAACAACAAATAAGGTAATCACACCAGTGGCCACTTAAGGACATTTATCGAACTATTACTAAAGTATTAGTGAATTCCAAAAGCTATACTACTATTTTTTTTTTTTTTTAAGCCTAGTCCTAACCTTCATCTATCAGAATAAACATTCAAAGTTTCAAAAGTATATTCTTCGAAAAATAATGAGAAAAAAATGTTACTTTATTCTCCAGTAGTGGGCTAGTAAATTTCTCATGCATGAACTTTTAAATTTTCGTCTTATCAAACAAATTACTTATAATGCAATAGACAGCAGTTTAATTTAAAATAAAACATAATATTGACGAAACAAATTTTTTAAATAAAAACTTATCTATTAATAAAATCTCTTAAGAATTTGCTAAAAAATCTGTTTTTGAAGACACTCTAGAAAATAAACAAATGTACCAGCAAAGAAAAACCAATTATTCCAAACAGTTTATGGAAAATTAACATTTAAGGATGTTAGTCAATCAGATTTCTTTCAGTCATTTTTCAAAAATGCATTTTTGAGCGTGTTTTTAAACTTTAAAAATTAGTAACCCACAACTGGTATGTGACCCACTATAGATGCAGTTACCTTACATAATGTAAAGGAAATTTCCTTTATTTAAATTATTCTATTTGTTAATTATTCTGAATATCTTTATAAATTGACGGTAAAAAAGTTTTTTTTTTTTTAAAACGTTTTCGTCAAGTATTCGGCTGAGCGAATATTTTGATATTCGGCTGAGCGAATATTTTGATATTCGGCCTAACCGAATATTCGGTAATATGACCAAATACTGAATATTCGGTGCATCCTTAATGTAAACAGACCTTTATTGGCACTCTTGGTCGCCAATTTAACTCGAAACTTTGAATATGAAGATCGCAAATGCAAAAGGTTAATATCCATAAGAACATAGAATAATTTCTGGAGTTAAATCATTTCGCTTTTCCCTATAGTATATTACGAGAAGAGGTTTCTGGCATGTACGAGGCATGTTTCTGGCATTCGAAATTCGAACGCAAGCATTTGATAATGTGAACAGATAATACTTAAACAGTTTGTATATTAATGAACGTTTGAAAAGGTAACTTTTATGTAACATTCTGCACTCTTACCTTCCGAATTATCACTGGATAATGAGTCGAGATAGAAATATTCAAGTATTCAAACAAACCGTTAAACAGAATACCTACATTTCTGACTATTACGTATACTATCTCGCATCTTATTAAAATCATTTCAGGCATTAATCGATTAAGATTCGTAGCAACTTCTTTCATGGAATACTATTGCTTCAGGCTAACGTCAGTTTGTTAAAAGGCTGTGTGCTTACGAATCCAAGATTTGGAACATCCTTTTAGTATAAGAAATTTGTAAACGTAATTATTGCTGCTTTTATAATTTGAAACTACACAATTTTTATTCATAAAAGGGATTTTTAATATCTTGAAAGATGTCACGTTAATGCACTTAGTTTAATAAAATTACCTGTGAATTGCAAAACATTGCAATTCTTTTGTATAATGTTTACGGTAGCAAAACAGAATAACATAAAAGATTTCGCTTCAATTTTGGTGAAGAGAAATTTTTACCTCAAATTTTATGTGTAGATTTTAATTAACATCAGCGACACAAAACTGAAACTTAGTCTTATTCTTAAAATGTAATTAATTATGATGAATCAAAGAGAGAATGTTTCTCTACTAACTGTCTTTGCCTTTTCCATTGTCTGTTCTGGATTTTGACGACAGTGGTGTCGTTCGAAAGCTTTTGACACGAGGATAAAAAAAATACATAGGATCTATACTCCCGGATCCATCTTCGCGATGCATTTATTCACAGTGGAAAATAGCAAAAATAAAAGAAGAAAATACTTAAAAACTGTTTTACGAATTAGTGGGCAATAAATGCAAATTACGAGTGCAGTATGACAACACAAGTAACGCAAACTAGCAACTTCGCCTGATCCTAAGGAATGGAACGAAAGCAGAGGCATGGTCTTGGTGGAAAGTTCCAGGAGTGAATCAAGACATTGAGTACGAACCTCTATAGTATGAACTTCTCAAACACAAAATATTAATAACTGTTAGAAAATATCTTCCACACACTCAGAAATGAATACTCAGATTTCAAGAAATTTTCTTTGTTTTTGAGGAAACAGTTTCCTGGGAAATGCTCCGAGCGAATATTTCGTCAAATTGATGAAATTACTTTCCTCACTTGCTTGACGATATAAATTTCGTCAAAAGTTGGCTGGTGGTGCCATCTATTGAAGAGTTTGGAAGCTCCTGTATTTAGCGGGAAGAAAAAATTCACTTCTCGTTTTCCTCGGGATGATTCGAGCCCGCGACCCTTGGCGTGGGAGACCGTTACTCTTCGAACCTCGCTACTGGGGTCTTGTACAGATTTGCTTTTAGATTGAGGTAATGAATTCTGCTGCGTGTTTATGTTTTTATAAGGTTGGTTGTAATTTTATCGGTGCTGCTATAATTTCTGAGAGTTTTAAGTAAGGCTAATTAATTATTATGGTTTTCTCATGGTCAATAAATAATTATAATATGGCTTGATTAAATAATTTATTAGTGAAATTTTCTTTGCTCAATGAATGGTTAGAATATGGTCTTGTTGCTGACAAAACGAATTGTGAAGTACATATTGCGTGAGATTTTATCACTTTGAGTAGAGGGATAAGATTTGAACACTTTACTGTTTATAAAGGGGAGAGGGATCAATTATGTTTATTTTTAATTTGATTGAAAACAGAGTATACTTCTTAAATAAACTTATAAAAAAGATATCCTGGAAGTTTGAAATTTTACTGACCAAATTTTCCTTTTGAATGGTTTTGAGGAATACGGGAAATTTATTCTTTTCGAATTAAAACATAACGATACAACATATAAATAAATAAAAATAATAATAAGCATTCCTAAAAATTTTAAGAGCTAAAAAAATAACAAATGAAGAAACAATTACCTATATTTCAGTATTTTCTGAAAAGTACTAAAAAGTGCTGTTTTAAAATAAATTATTACAAGAGTAACATAAACAAGCAAATATCTGCTTGCTAGAATTGCACGATTTTAGGAGGTACAGCAACTGTGTCCTTAAAATGGATTGAGTCTGACCGTGATTGAGGCAAAACTTTCGTCAAATAGTTGAGAGTTTACCTTTCGTTAAAAGTCAAGTGAGGTTGATAGGAAATGATCGTCAAAAACGACGAAATACAGCTCAAGGATTTCTGAATCGTCAAAAGTGAGAGTTTTATTTCTGAGAGTGCATCCCTAAAATTTAAGACTGGTGTACATTATACACAAGAAATTTCTGAAAACTATAAGAAGCCATATATGCTTTCACTAAGTTACTGATAGACTCGCGCGCTGGTCGGGTAGTATCAGACTCGAAACCGAAGTTTCTGCTTAAGAGGCTACTTCAGTCAAATGAAAAGCCGCATTCGCTAATGCTAATCCTATGGAAGAAATTTATAAAGATATCTCGGTCGCCTTTCAATATTTTTAAATGATTTCTTTTGCATTGAATAGTTGAGATCGATCTGTATGCAGGCCGTTTTTTACTTTTTCGATTTTGATTGCAGATATTTCTTATGAGGAGGCTTTTACTTTCGAAACCGGTTCCGAAAATAAAAGTATTCTCATAAGAAATACCTGTAAACAAAATCGAAAAAGTAAACAACGGCCTTTGTACAGATCGATCTCAACTATTGAATGCAAAAGAAATCATTAAAAAAAATATTGAAATACGACCGAAATATCTTTATAAATTTCTACCATAGAATTAGCATTAATCGAACGGGTCTTTTCGTTTGACTGAAGTAGCCTCTTAAAGTCAACTCGGAACCTAACCTGAACTCGACAAAAAAAAAAAAAAAAAAAAAAAAAAAAAAAAAATCGTCAACTCGAAACCCGACCTGTACCCGATACATTTCAATCAGAAACCGACCCAAATCCGAAGAAAAAGAAAATTTAATTCATGTTTTACTACCATTAAGGAAATAGCCTAAAAACCTTTCTTGAATAAAAATGAACACATATACCCTCATTAATATTCAAATATATAGTTTTTTCATTTGGAAAATATTCAGGACTTTCTTTTGAAAAATCTGATCAACCCGAACCCGAACCGAAAGAATCAAAACCTAACACAAAGATAACAGGAAACATTTTAAAATCAACCCGACCCGTAACAAAAAAAAAAAAAGCGTCAACCCGTAAAATCGGGTTGAGTTACCCGACCTGATGTCGGATTCTAGTTACTGAATGACTACTTCTGACTTCTGAGAAGAAACTGCTTTTTTTTTTTCTTCTTTCTGCATAACAGTATGCAAGACTCTCGCACACATCCAATTTTCGAGCTGTGTGTTGCCGTTTGCTTCAGTATGATGTAAAAAGTATGTAACGCGAAAACTTTAATTTTATAGTAGTTTAAAGGATGGTACATATACAAGTGTAAATACGGAAATTTATGTTCGAGGTTTCCTGCCCCCCCCCTGTGAGTAAGGATTTTTACAGGATATTCTGGCCAAGTTTTTATCGATAAAATATTATTGTGCGTATTATTACACGAAACTTTTATTTTCCAACCAACAACCAAAAAAGAGGAGAGCGCGCATCCTGTACTTGAATAACTACAGCAATTTCTGAAATGTATGACTTCGAAGTTCCCTGCAGTCTATTATGAGAAAAGTGATTACTTCTGGAATTTGTAAATCGAACGCAAACATTCAGCAATGCGAGCAAATGATATTTAAATAGTTCCTTTTAATGAATGTTTCAAAAGGCAACTTTTATGTAACCTCTTATCACTGAATCGTGACAGAAATAAAAGTATTTAAACAAGACATTAAAGAGAATATTACCCTTTCTGACTACTAAGCATCTCGAATCTTAAAATAATTTCGGGCACTAATAGCAAATTCTTTGTGGAACATTACTCCAGGCTAACCCCCAGAAAATTATAAAATCAGCGGAATTATGTTTATAAATTTCTTTTACCCACAGAATTTTCCAAATGTTAGACTCGTAACGCGCAAAATTTTAACAGACAGTGGTTTGCCCGAAGCAATAATATTCCATGAGATAGTTTGCGACACTTACCTATAAAAGTGATTTTTAACACGTTGAAAGAGGTCAATTTATGGCATAAGAACCATTCAACTGCAAAAGGTCAATAGCTATTAGGAGATGCAGTCAATCTCGGAAGTTCATCAATTCTGGAATTTGCAAATCGAACGCAAACGTTAGATAATGCGAAAAGACAACATTTTAATAATTTTTTTAAAAGGTAACATTATTAGCAGCCCGCCGGACATTGCCGAGGTCCAAAATATCCTTAAATAATAAATATATACCTAGAATATGCATTGAATTCAGGCATTTTTCTGTGAGGTAGTGAGAGAGACACTAGAGTTCGAGGAAGGGGGAAGGGGGGGGGTGCACTTCTAAAACATTAAAATGCATAAAATCCTAACTCGCCTCTTTTCACACGCCGAATGAAAAAATAACTGCCGACCGTGAGGTCAGCTGATTCAAGTACGGCTTTGGACTCTAAAGAGTTATTTAGGAAGATCATACTTATTTTTTCTCAGCTCTTTCTTATTCGCATTTCAGAAGAAAAAGAAAAGATGGTCTTACTTTCTTTAATTTAAAAAAAAAAAAAAAAGAATTCATCGATAGCCGAATCTCTCCTCCGCACACACACACACACACACATCTTCCTTTTATTAGTTATAGATTCTCCATTCTTGCGTTATCATCAAACTATCGCTGAAGAATCAGTCGTGACGGAAATATTTAAGTATTTAATAAAACATTAAAGAGAATATCAGCATTTCTGATTACTAAGCACTCGCATTTGGAATCTTATTAAAATCATTCAGGGCATTAACCGATTAAGATTCTTAGCAAATTCTTTCATGGAATACTATTGCTTCAGGTTAACCTCTATTTGTTAAAATGCTGATCATTGTGAATTAGAAATTCAAAACATCCTTTGAGTAAAAGAAATTTTAAAATATAATTACGCTCCTTTTATAATTTGAAACCATGCAACGCTTATTAATAAAAGGAATTTTTAATATATTCAAAAAGGCCACTTTATTTTGTGTTCGTTTATTAAAGTCATTTGTAAATTGCAAAACAGAGCAATTAAATTTTGTGGCCGTGAATATAAGAAATACAGAAGATGCTAATGTGTTTTCATGCGTCAATTTTCTTTTCCATATTTTATTCTAGAATGCTTAAAAAAAACCTGTCCCATTTAAAAAACTTTTGAAAGTTTTAAATTCTGTTTTATATCATTTATTCAAGTGTTATATTCTTATTATAGAGAGTCATTATCTTTTTTATTCCAAGTTTCCTTTTAAAAAAAGTAAATAAAATCAACGCCATTTAAAAAACTCGCGTATTTTTCGCACTCTACTTTTATAATTGAAGAAATGGTGAAAAAAAAAGTGCGCAAAATACGCGCGCACACGCACACACGCGGTACTACAAAATTAATGCAATAAACTTTCAGGGGTGGTAATATACGTCAGGATAAACAATTTTTGTACGGGAAACCAGCGTCAAAATCCACCTATAATCGAAATACAGATTTGACTCACTCGAAGACGAAACCGGATATTCCTTCATTACACTTTAATTATTTTAACACAATCAACAAATTGGTAAATAATTCATACGAGTAGTAATTTTGCTATCTGAGCGAAAATGTGCCCGGGGTGGGGCTCTATTCCAAAACCTTTGGCTTTAATTGCCAATGCTCTTCCAATGGACGTATGAATTATTTACCAGTCAGTTGATTGTGTTAAAAATAACACACGCTTGCGATGCTTGTGTTTTTTAAGTTTTGATAACAGATTTTTATGTATTTTTTAGCGCAGAATCCGAAAATGACCTTTTTTAACCATCATGTCAGGATTTTTCGCAAATCTTAAATTTCAAAGTTAAAAAGTAGCAAAAATCTGTCAAAGCAATTTGTCAAAGCCTTAACAAAGAGTTTAAATGTTTTAAATACATGTGCGACAAATTTCCAGCCTTATCAAGCGCCAAAATAATAGAGGACATCGAAGTGAACCCCATAGAGAATATAAAAGGAAAAGCGTGAGGTAAAGAGCATGAGCGGTTAAAAGAAACTTCCACGCATGGAATAAAATTGTAAGGCGCAGTATTTTACACGTTTAGCTGTAAAAACGCATATAAGCCAAAAAATGAATAAATTATTAAAAAATTTTTAAAAAGTTTTACATACATGTGCGACAAATTTCCAACCTTATCAAGCGCCAAAAGAGGGCATCGAGGTGAAACCCCATAGAGAATACAGACCAGCCAACTTTTGAAAATGAGAAATCGTAGCACTCAAAATGAAAATTAATCTGGAGATTGGTTGGTTGTTTTTTTGTGTTTTGCAGCAATTTTTTGACGTTCGTAAAAGGAATAAGGTTTCAGTCTTTCAACTCAATGTAGTAAATTTTTTCCTCGGAAAATTTTTGTATGATTTTTTTGAGCTTCTTCTCATTTCGCAGCTTTTTTTTATTTTTTACATTTATAAAAGGAGCCCAGTTCTAATTTTTTTTAGCTCAGTCCAGTAAATTTTGACGAAATTCGCGCCTTTTTTTTTTTTTTTTCCCCTTCTCCCTGTGATCATTTTACGATATTCACAATTCTTTTCCCCACAATCGTAATTCAAGTTACTTTATCACGATTCTTTGTTGAAATCTGCACTTTTTACCCCGAACTTTTGACGAAATTTGCATTTTTTATCTTAATCCTTTGATGAATTTTGTGTCTTTTTACACGATCTTTCGGCGAAATTAGTGTTTTCTTTCTGCGATCTTTCGATGAAATTTGCATTTTCTTACTGACCTATCGATGAAATTTGTGTTTTCCCACTGATCTTTCGATGAAATTTGTGCTTTATTTCCATGATCTTTTGACGAAATTCGCGTTTTCTTTCTGCGATATTTTGACTAAATTAACATTCTTACCGCGATACTTCGATGAAATTGATTTTTTAAGCGGTCACTAGTCGAAATTCGCGATAGTTTATAGCGTCAGAGCGGCAAATTTCGCAACAGTTTTGTGCAACCAATCAGCAAAATTCGCAACAGTTTTTCGCGACCATTGGTAAAATTTTCGATATCTTTTCGCGACCAATTAACAAAATTCACTTCTTGTTTCCACGACTTTTTGAACAAATTTGTAATATTTTGCCTCAATAATTTATCGAAATTCGCAATTTTTTGACGGAATTTTCAATTTCATTCTGAATTCTTAACAAAATTAGATTTTATTCAGCGAACAATTGAAGATAATCACTATTTGTTTCTGAGATCTTTGACGAAATATCAGATATTTTCCCATGGTCGTTTGAAAAAATTCAATTTTTTTCACGACCGATTCCCAAATTGATTTAAGAAAATTCCATAAAAGAAAAAAAATTGCAGGCTTCCAAGAGATTTTAAAATATACTTGCAGAAGAATCATAGGTCTGTGGAAGAATTTTCAGGGGGAAATACTGCACAGCAGTTTTCATTATGCAGGACCTTCCTTTTCTTTGTGCAAATCGCTTGATTCTGCACAATATTTCAAACCCAGCCCCTCAAGAAACTCTTAAAAAGGCTCCCCTGTTCCTAAGGAAAGGAATTCCTGTTTAATAAATATTTACAGATGCACGATTCACTCATGGTTAATATCCATTAAGGGGGTTTTATATTAAAAAATTTGTTTCGCAGCCCATTTTTTTTTTTTTTTTTTTTTTTTTTTTTTTTTTTTTAACTTGAGCGTTTTTTAATGTCTGAATTTTTGGACTAATGACCAATTTTTTAAAAATTTCGGAACCGAATACTTTAAAATTTGGGAAATTTCAGAGCAGAATCACTCCTGAAAAATGTGCTGCGTAGACTAAAAATCTCAACTGGGAAAAAAAAAAATGAACTTTTTTTTTTTTTTTTTTTTTTTTTTTTAATCGTAGTTTGAGACCGATTTTCGTAGCATCGTAGTTTAAAGATCCAAATCGTAGCAACTACGATTTTTTCGTAACAGTTGGCAGGTCTGAGAATATAAAAGGAAAAGCGCAAGGTAAAGAGCATAAGCGGTTAAAAGAAACTTTCACACATGGAATAAAATTGTAAGGCGCAGTATTTCACACGTTTAGCTGTAAAAACGCATATAAGCCAAAATAAGAATAAATTATTAAAAAAAATTTTAAAAGTTTTACATCTATTTTATAGTATTTTCGCAATATTTCCGACTTTAAAAATTTTGCGATTTGCGAAAAATCCTGACGTGATCGTAAAAAAGGAAGGTAATTTTCGGATTCAGCACTACAAAATGCATAAGAATCAATTACCAAAAGCTAAAAAACACAACCATCACATCTATTTTATAGTTTCAGATTCTCGCTATTTTTAGACTTTAACTTTGAAATTTAAGATTTTCGAAAAAAAAAAAACCTGATGTGATGATTAAAAATTAAGGTAATTTTTGGATTCAGCGCTACAAAATACATAAGAATCAATTGTCAAAACCTAAAAAACATGACAACTGAAGTTTTACAGGGTATTTTAATTAAAGTCTTAATTCCTCATCCATGATTTATTGAAGTTCCTTTACCTGCAGTTTGTTCTGACGAGTTGTTTCAAATAACAGACCAGATGACATGACCAAATGCAAGTTCTGAGCGAGTATTGTGTTGGCTGGGATGTCGTCCAGATTGCTCAATTGGAAAAGCACTGGCAATTAAAGCCAAATGTTCTGGGTTAGAGTCCCAAATTTGACACATTTTCTCTCAGATGGAAAAATTACAACTAGTATTCATTCCTTAGTTCCACAATAATAAATTAAAGGCACCTAAACGAAATTTTCAACAGACTACTACTGATTTATATGATGAAACCACCTACCATCTTACCATCTACATGGCGCCTACACTCATCTACATCTACACTCACCATAATTTTGAAAATTAGGCGTCAATAACTGTTGTATTTCTTATATTCCTCTGAAGAAGACTATGTTTTTATAGTTGAAAGTTCTATGGGAACTAACCCGGGCTTCCCAGATTATAGAACATAGATGAAAACCACTCCTTTTAGATGAAACAGCACCGAAAAACTGGCGATAAGCCACAATTAAATAATAAAACTTCGCATAAATCATCAATTTATACTTTTATGGTGATTTAAATAAACTTATTACTTAACCATTTCTTTTATTGAAAACTTTAATAGACTTGTTTTACATATATTTTATTTAGACTGCGGCGATTGCAATGCACTAGGGTACCACACTTATATACAGATCCGGCAATTCTAAAAGATTTGTTTAAAGCATTTGAAACAAATTAAAACCTCAAAAAAATTTCTACAAGGTTTACACCTGGCCTCAAGTTTCTCAGATATTATTTTAAATTGTAGATATTGTTCAGACTTTTAACGGAACTCTTGGTTTTCAAACACGCAGTACATCGAATATGAACCTTTCAAACTTAAGTTTCATGTAAGCATGGAATTTATGCGACAACATGAAGGCTTTTTCTAAATTGTACTGTTGCAATTCTTGTTTTTAGCTCACAGGTTTTTCACAGGTAAAGCCAGACAGCTAATGTGCCCGCAGGTTCTGTATGTACGTATGTATATACGTAACGCGATAACTCGATAGAAATATCCGATTTGCTTCAAACAAACAAACAAAAAAAAAAATTCTAGGTTCATTCTAACAAAGCGCTTCCCTAATTAGTTTTGGGGGTTCATTGGTTAAGTATAAAGAGGGCAACGAGGAGCTAATCCCCCCCCCCCCCCCTTAATTTAGATAAATGGGTTTTTCATGCAGAATTAATCGATTTGCTTCAACTTTAGTAAACCGGTTTATTCTGATAAGGCGCTTTCCTGATATTTACCGTTTTGCTCAAAAAGAGCGAGTTCTATTTTATGAATAGTAGACTTAAATAAGAGTATAATATAATATACAGTTAGTGTGAATAGCCTGCGACCTCAATGCCATCACAGTTTAACTGGGCACTTTTCTATTTTATTACTTTATTGTTTATATATTAACAATTTTTTTATTTTGAACGTAGGTGTGCATTTTACACATTTGAAAAATTAAAACTAATACAATATAAATTTTCAAAAAAATATTGTTTTAATTTTTCTTCCTTATTGAAACTATGCAACAGATTGTTTTTATATTTTTTCTTTAAAAAATGTTTATTCATGTTCATTTTGTTAATAAATAATATATATACTTATTTATATTTTCCCCATATTCTTAAAGCTGAAAACATGTTTTGAAATGTTATTTTTTGGCTTCATCTTCTCTTTTGAAGCCTTTTTTAGCGTTTCAACAAGTATATAAAAGAACCTCACTTATAGGGGTTGCGAAGGCATTCGAGAATTTCCTCGATGGTAAAAAAACTTTTTCCTTACTTTAAACATCACGTGTACTTTGGCGACTTAGTTGTATTGTTACGGAATCGACGTTTGACATTTTGATCTGAGGAACATGTTTTTGGATATTCTATATAATCTTTAAACTTATCGAATTTTTTTTGTTTAAGTTACTGTTTTAAAAGCTTAAAGCATGGGATTACCGACGGCTTATATAAAGATTGAAACGTTTTTAAATATTAATTTTTAAATATAGCATAGCTGAAAGAAATTATTTATGTTATATAAATTCTGCCAAGTAAAGAAGCAGTTTTAAGCATTATTATATTGTCAGAATAACATTTTGATGCATTTTTTTTTAGCGAATAACATAAAATGGTAACAGTGGATTAATAGCATGTAATAGGTAAAAGGCTTTGGTATTAATGGTTTTTAATTTTCCTAAATATAGTTTTCATTTATTCTATTTTAAGTTTTTTGTTCGTTTAAAAAATAATTTGTGCCTAAGTTTATATCGCTTCCTTGAATAAATGTTATGTAAAACCTTCTATAAGATTTCTTTTAAAGTATTTAAGTTCTTTAAGGGGTCCCAGGACTCAAAGCTTCGAAATTTTATATTTTTAGATGTTAAACTTCTATCTTTTCTGAACATTTTGGGGTATTGTTTCCTTGAAATTCCCATTAGAAAAGAAGTTATGGCTATTAGAATAACACACGCTCAATAGCTAAAGCGGAGTTTCCGAAACTTTAAGGTCATTTTTCTTTAAATGACGTTTTTCGGTATAACGCGCAGGATATCTCAAAAACTTCTGAATATTTTTTCATGGAATTTTCAAAACATATGTTTCATGCTAGTCTCTATAAACTGAACCTAAAATTTAATTTTTATTGTTTAAAAAAATGTTTTTTAGGGGATTTATACTATTGAAATTTTCAAAATTTTGTATTAGTTAAATACAACTTTGTATTAAAAATATAAAAATGCTTTACATGCAAATTTATTTAGGTTCAGGGTAATTATTACAATCTGAGGTATAAGTAGGCACCAAAATTTTCATTTTAGTTGTAAAATTTATTTTGTAATCCTGCGCGTAATATGTTATACCAATTTTCTGCTTGACAGATGTCTGCCATTTTGGAATGCCCTATAAATACTAATTAATGTATCTTTCAATTTTTTAAATATATGAAATGAGAGAACATACCTTGTTTACTCGCGTAATAGTCGCCCTCGCATAATAGTCGCACCCCCGTTTTGAAGCAGAAAAAATCGTCAAAATATTTTCTTCTTATAAAAGTCGCAGTCGCGTATTTGACTTTTATTTAGAAAATAGAAAATCATCAGCTGTTCTCTTCCCAGAACTAGTACTCATAATGGATTCATCTGTTCTGTTACTCCCATTGACATACCCGATGGTCACTCCATCCTTCAGATACCGATTCACATTATATTAGTGATACCGATACCTTCAGTGAAGTTGATTTATTATGAGAGTTTTTTGTCAAAATTTTCACAGATTATTTGTAAATTTTATGTCTATAAAAATATTACCATACAAAGGAAAATGGTATTTAATAAACATCACATAATCTGGAACCCTTTAATAATTAATACCAGTAATGTTTTAGCATTAGAGTGTACAATACTGTGTAGTAGATTTCCTCGCATAATAGTCGCACCTAGACTTTCACAATGAAAAATTAGCAAAAAAAAGTGCGACTATTACGCGAGTAAACACGGTACTTATATCTTTTAATACCATTTTTTTTTATTTATCATATACATTTTAAGATATTAAATGTTGAATCTTTTTATTTATCATTTTTCCCAATTTTAAGAGTCCTGAGAGCCTTTAAACTAATTATTTTATTGATTACTAGCAGACCCGCCCGGCGTTGTAAATAATAACCTTAAACAAAACTTAAGTTTGTACGATTTAATATCTTTGGAAATTCTTTTAAATGAACCTCATTTTGGAGGCCCCATTGCCTTCCGCAGCGTCTAATGTGTTCCCATCAAACTTCTTTCCGAACGAACCTGTAATCTAGATCCCCACTACATATGGCAACATTTACCGGAAGTGCCCGCAGGTGCCGGAGACAATCGAAAACCAAGTTGAGCGAGCCAAACCTCGTAGGAATCAAGCCCACAGAAACAACAACAACAAAAAAATGAATGCACCATTAATGTTAGAAAATGTTGGTAACTAAAATCTAAGATAAAATACAGAAAGTAGCTGAATTGTAATCTAAATTGAAAGAAGCAAATCCCGTTGAAATCGGGCCCTTAAACCCGAGAAAATAACTCGCCACCAAGCGGTGGAAGAAGCCTCCTCAACCTTGTAAATTTCATGAATTACTGTTAGCATTAACACCATATTTAATAAACGTATTAAATCCCTTATCTAAAAGTTACCTTTAAAGTAACGCGATTTTTAATTTACGGCTGTAGTGAGTAGACGTAAGTTAATGCTGAAAAAGGAGATTAATGTTCGAAAAAAGTGGTAGCTGAGGTATAAAGAAAGACCGGGCCCTGGGGGCCAGGGTCTTAACTGGAATGTAGTTGGGTATAACAAAATGTTTTAAAGTAGCTGGAAGACGCTAAAACTATGTTAAACGAAATTGCAATAGAATAGGCTTTTAAAGAAGCTGCAACAAAGGCCCCATGAAGACGATTAATATTTAAAATTGGTGGTAGCTGAAGTCTGCATTTTTTTTTTTTTGTCGTTCATGTAGTAGCTGGAGAACCTAAGAAGTTGTTCGAAAAAAAAGTTCGTTAATCGGATCATTTTTAAGGGAGCTATAACAGGGGGTCCAAAAGGGCCCTAACATGAAAACATGTTTAAATGTTTTAGTACTTAGAATTTTAGATCTTCAATTAGTCAAAATTAATCATAGGGTGTGAAATAATCATTAGAATAATATTTTTAAAAAATGCGCAAAAATGGGGTAAATGGTTAAAAAGGGGCCCTAGAGCTCCAATAAAAATATGAGGGTGTTGGTCTAAGGGGAAGAGTCCAAGATTCAATTTTAAAACTATGCAATGAGAAGGTGAGAAAATTAGGGTGTAAAAAAGGCATAGCGCACAAAAAGTTCAAGGGACCCCAGATCGGACCCTACAGGACCCTAAGGTGCACCAGGATTTTAACTGGAATATAGACACTAGAGAATAACTAAATGGAAAAATGGTTCCAAAAATGAAGATCGGATTAAGAGGGGCAATTTATTAATAATTTATGGTGCAAAAGCTTCAAGGGGCCTTGTACCGGGCCCCAAGGGGGAAGGGACTTAAGTGGCATGCAGTTTGGTATAAATACACTTTTTAGTAGTTTTCAATGTAATCTGAGGACTCTAGAACTATGGTAAAGAAAATTGCAAGGAATTCGGACCATTTTTAAAGAAGATGAACCAAGGGCCCTAAGAAGACGATTTATATTTAAAATTGGTGGTAGTTAAAGCCTGTTTTTTTTTTTGTTTTTTGTTTTTTTTTTGTCGTTCATGTAACAGCTGGAGAACCTCAGATGCTGGTAGAAAAAAAAAAGCTAGCGAGTCGGACTATTTTTAAGGAAGTTATAATAGGGGGCCCAAAAGGCGCCAACTGATAGTTGAGAACAGGGCCCTAACATGAAAACATGTTACAATGTTTTAGTACTTAGCGTTTTAGATCTTCGATTAGTCGAGATTAAGCATAGGATATGAATTAATTATTAGAATATAATTTAAAATAAATGTGCAAAAAATTGGGGAAATGCTTAAAAAAGGGCCTTAGGGCCCCAATAAAAATGTGTGTGAGTTGGTCTAAGGAGAAGAGTTCAAGATTCAACTTTAAAATTACTCATTGCGAAGGTGAGAAAATTAGGGTGTGAAAAACGCATGACACACGAAAAATTTGAGGGGCCCTGGACCGGGCCCTACAGGACCCTAGACGGCCCCTAGGTCTTAACTGGAATGTAGATACGGGCGAGTAACTAAATGGAGAAAGTATCCCAAAAATGAAATCGGATTAAAAGGAAGCAATTTATTAACAATTTAGTGCACTAAAACTTTGAGGGGCCCTGTACCGGGCCCCTTGCAAGGGTGCCAGGGTCTTAACTGAAATGTAGAAATGGGGTCGAAAACTGAAAGGAGAATTCACCCCAAAAACGAAGAAGATCGGATAGAAAAGAAGCATGCTATTAACAATTTAGTGCACTAAAACTTCAAGGGGCCCTGTACAGGGCCCTTTGCAAGGGTGCCAGGGTCTTAAGTGAAATGTAGAAATGGGGCAGAAACTGAAAGGAGAATTTACCCCTAAAACGAAGAAGATCGGATAGAAAAGAGGCATGTTATTAACGTTTTAGTGCATTAAAACTGAAAGGGGGCCCAGGGGCTCCGGCCCTTAAAAATTTAAAAATCTGAACCTCAGGTGCATCAGGACCTGTCTTGGACTAATCACACCTGAATTTTCAGACTTCTACGTGCGGTAGTTTTCGCTAGCCATCGCGCGCACACACACACACACACACACAGAGCTATTTGTTCTTTTATTAGTATAGATTACTATCTAAAACGATTTAAAATAGAAGTTATGGACACTATCTCTTAAGAGGCTACTTCAGTCAAACGAAAAGACCCGTTCGCCAATGCTAATCCTATGGAAGAAATTTATAAAGATATCTCAGTCGCATTTCAATATTTTTAAATGATTTCTTTTGCATTGAATAGTTGAGGTCGATCTGTACAAAGGGCGTTGTTTACTTTTTCGATTTTGTTTACAGGTATTTCTTATGAGGACACTTTCATTTTCGGAACCGGTTTCAAAAGTAAAAGCATCCTCATAAAAAATATCTGCAATAGAAATCGAAAAAGTAAAAAACGGCCTGCATACAGATCAATCTCAACTATTAAATGCAAACGAAATCATTTAAAAATATTGAAATGCGACCGAGATATCTTTATAAATTTCTTCCATAGGATTAGCATTAGCGAATACGTCTTTTCATTTGACTGAAGTAGCCTCTTAAGGCATTACGTTTGACACTTTTTTTTTTTTTTGTCATTTTTTAAATAAAACAAAAATAAGCATAATGCTGGTTGCTTCAAATAAATTAGTTTATAAAAACAATTTCATCTATATGTTTTTAAAAATGTGCTGCATTGGGTGGGGGGGGGGGGTCTTGTTCCTATCACGAACCCATTCAATCGACGCACATGTTCACTTACTTCGCTAGGTGTTTTTTTTTTTTTTTTTTTTAGATTGAACTTCAGTGACATTTTTCAGAGCATGTTTAGAACATCAAGAAAGCTTTAAATTATAATACAAATGAAAAACACTTTAAATACAACATACAAAAAAAAAAAAAAAAAAAAAAAAAAAAATTACGCGACGTGTTTCGAAAGACATATCCCATATCTTCATTCATCAGGCGTTAAAGGACGTCCTACCATTACGACAGCAGAAGAAAATTTTCCTTCTACTCCCATATTGGCAGGATGTACTATAATTGGAGAACTTTATAATGAAGTATTTATCAAATCTTGCACGAAAATTTATCAAAATTTAAAGGTGCACTATATACGCCGGGTATTAAAACGAAAGGTTAAAAATTAAGAAAGAATATGCAAAAGAACCGAGATTTCTATAATAATTGTTTGTATCATGCGTTTTTGTTTCGCATTTGCTCACTTTTTCTTTATGTTCGTATTAGTTACTATAATTTTCAATGTACTCTATCGTATGTTACTGCTATGTATCTTATGGAGGTTTCTTTTCAAAGAAAAGTGTGCGCGTTACACGGCGAACATAACTAAAAATTACATAACTTAAAAATTACATGAACATAACAAAAAAGTAATAAAAACTACAAAAAAAAAAAAAAAAAAAACTCAGAAACAAATTGAGATACAGCTTTCAAACAAATAACATTTAAAAGTACATTTTTTTCTCTATACGACGATGTAAAAAGTAATATTGTGGGATGTTTAGAAGTTTAAGAATGAAATTTCATTTAAAATTGGTCCAGGAATATTAATGTTTAATCCATGGCGTACGTAATGAATGACCAGCTCCGTAGAAGTTTAAAAAATTACAGTACCGAAAAATGTAATCCATGGCGTACGTAATGTATGATCAACTTCGTGCGAATTTTTATGTCTTAAATTTTAGTCTTTGAAAAAATCGTTTTCCAAATGGTCATTGTAATTTGTTAAATTGCATCTTTTTTTTTGGGGGGGGGGGAGGGGGGAGGGTATAGTTTTATGCATGTTTAGGCAAAATATCAGACAGTTTGTCTATAGTCTGTCAACACGAAACAGCTTACCTACTATTCCCAGACAGTATATCGTCTGTTACCACTTCTGACTAATATTGAAGACAATTTGTCTAACTTCGAATTACACACCTTAAAAAAAGATGATTTACTAGCCATTTTCCGCGACTTGAGAGTCCTGCAATTTTATATTTTTATATAAAAATGAACACATATACACTCATTAATATCCAAATACTTGGGGAGGGGGGGGGGGGATTAAGATTCATACCAGACACGAACCACTGGCTGAGTAAATTCTGATTAGAACTTTTAAGAAAAGGGAGGGAGGGGGGGGGGGCAACTTCACACGAATCGCGGCAGCTGACGGCTGTTTTCGTAACTGATTAAATAAGTTCCATTACATGTTAGATGTCGCTGCCTCACGTAAGTTAAGAGAAAAAAGAAATAAAACCGTAATTGATAAACAAAAAGATACATAGTTACATACATACATAATTTACATTCGATCAAGCAATCTAGCGGGGTTTTTTTTTCTTAAGATAGTAATTCAAAAGACTGTACCTTCATTTATTGTAATAAGTAATTTATTATTTATTCCATAAAATTGCGAGAACTTACATCTGTTTAGTATTCAGTTAAAATAATTTTTCTTTCCAATTTCGACAGACTTTTTTTTTTTTTTTTTTTTTTTACACATGCTTAAAAAAATAGTAGTAATTAAAGAACTTGACATAAGACATTTTGCAATCCTTTAGACATTTGCTTTCTTTAGTCTTTTCAAAGGCTAATTACAATTTTGTTAAAGAATTAAAAAAAAAAAAAATAGTTATGAAATATTTTCTTTTAACAAACTAGCCTTTAAAAAAAAAAATAACAAATTGTAACTTTTTTTTAGGGGGAGGGGGGGAGGAATCTTTGGAACAATTATTACTGTCCCTTAAATAGAAGGTTCCTTATTTGGATGTAAAATACAATATAGGCCCTAATTGAAGTGACTGAGGTGCTTAGGAAATTACCGATTAAATAGGTGTCCCTTAAAGGAGGTTTTACTATATTTTTTTAATCCGGGGTGAGATTTCTGAGTGAAGGAAAATTTTGACAAGTTTTGAAATATTTCAAATAAAATGTTCAGTTTGAGATCAAGTTACAACCGACCTCCAGTATAAATTTGCTTTCATAGTATCTTTTATACAATCAGTTTTCCTGGCATTGTATAGCACGAATTAATCCACATAACAGATACTCCATTGCATGAGCATATAATTCCCACCCACTTTTTTTAAACAACTTAATTCAGAAACTTTAATTTGAACTCTCAGCAAAAAAATTACTTTTAGTAAATGGCAATGCTCAATCAACTCATTAAAATCAATAATCCGAAAAAATTAAAAAAACATGACACTGAATATGAGCAAGAAAATGTTCGCCTGCGATACTAATTATTCCATCATTCTACACATTCAAACCAAAACTTTCATTTTAACTTTGATCACTAGATGGCAGTACCTGACTTTTCATTCAAACTACGTTAATTCTCTTTGTGAAATAAGTAGATAATGTTTTAAAGAAAACTCTTAGAGAAGTACAGGGTTTTTTTTTGTTTTTTGTTTGTTTTTTTTTGTTTTTTTTGGGGGGGGGGAGTTTTCTGATAAGGATAAGGCAATGCTTTATTATTATTACTATTATTATAAGAAGAATAAAAACAAATTTTACTCACACCCACATTTTTATTCTTAATGTTTAATTCTTAATTATCTGTAATAATATTTGGTTGATCTTTTATTTTATTTTCAAAATCACTAAAAATAAAGAGAATTTATCCAAAATGCCGAGGGCACAGCTTTTACCTGGATTTTCAAATTTTGATTAAATTATTTAGCTTTCACAATTTTCAAGGGGGAAAAAATACTTTTTCTATGCCACTTTAAAAAATTGCATATTAAGATACAAAAATCATATTTGAGGACAAATGAGTTTTTATTATAATAAAGAGTCAGCTCATAATTTTATCCGTGCCCTCCACCAAAAGGAAAAAATCTTCACACACAATGGAATAAAAAGCATTTGACATTTTTAGGATATTGTAACTATCTAGCACTGCTGGGACAGAAGAGAAAAAAAAAAAAAAGCGCAACAGAAAACTAGATTTTTAGCTCATTATTGAAATTTATTTAGTACATATGAACTAAAACATTTTTTCGGATAGAGTTCTACACAGTGTTGAATTCAGACACTTTTCTCCGGGAGGGATTTCTGTGGCTCCAGGGGAACATAATAAAGCCCCCACCCACCCCCTGAATTCAACACTGGTTCTGCAACGCATAAGGTTATGACTATTCACTATTTGCCTTACATATTTATAAGAAAAACATGAAAAATTAAGTGAATAATCACAATTTTGAAAAACATGTTCACTTTCTGCAGAATTTTCAATTAAACCAAATTAAATTTTCTATTAAATAAAAATCAATGAAAATATCTTTGATAATAAAATATAATTAAAAATAAATGGTCAAAATGTATATTGAAATAGAAGTGTAAAAATAACATTAAAAGCACCAACAATTTTAAATTTCAAGCATTCCGGTTTCGGTAGCATACAGCATACCTTCCTCAGTGCTAAGAATGGCGGAAATTTGCTCACATATATAGGAGAGATGGGAATTCAAGTTAAAGGTTTATAGACCAATAGGAAAACAGAGGATTGCCAAACAGCCAATAGGAAAATAGATGGGAAATGGAACCGAAGTAGTGAGAAATTGTATCCTTCTATATATAAAAAAAAGTAATGCTTTGGAAATGGACCAATGAAAATCTGCGTAGATACTGCGAAACGCAGCTGATTGGTCAGTACTTTCTGATGCTATACCAAGGGAGGGGTCTCGGCTCTGTCGCCAAGCATCGCCAAGTTAGTCGCCAACTTGGCAATATATCGCCAAATTTGGCAACCAAAATTAGACGTCAAAAGTGAAGCCAACTTGGCGCTATTTCCAGTGTTTCGCAAAATTTCCATAGACTCCCATTGAAATCCAATAGGGTTTTACCTGCTTGCAGAAAATCAACAAATTGAGATATTTCAATGCAACAAAAATTAATATTAGCTTATGAATAGAGCTTAATTGAGCTATTTACTTTATTTTTAAGCACAAACACTACCTATTTACAATATCCATAACACTATATATATATAATTTCTATTTAATTTGTAATTATTCAAATAATTTATAAATTTTACGTTTTTTTAATGATTTTATATTTAACAATTCTTTTAATTATGAAACTCTGTACGCTCTAATGATTACCTGCTTGGAGATAAGGAAATAAAATCGTCAGGAGTTGGGGAGGAGCGCGTTTATACCAAGTAGAATCTAAAAATTGAGTGCATAGAAAATAAGGAATTGCGAAGCGATCCAGAATGGAAATGAGAAATAATTTCTTCCGGGGTTGGCTAGAAAATAGGGTTTGCTTCGCGATACCGAAAGGAATCGTGAAGCGTTTACGCAGGGGTTGGTGAGTGTAGCGAGCAGGGGGCGGAGCCGTCCTAGTTAAAAAAAAAAAATTAAGAGAAAGAAGTTTTTGTGTAATATTTCCAACAATCTGATAATGAAGGAATAGTGAATTCACAATTAACAATATTTTTAAAAAATTTATAAATATGAAATGCTTGAAAGAAGTTTGTGTATAGAAGTAGATTTAGAGATTATTTTAACCGAATTGGAGTCAAAAGTATGATTCATCTCCCAGCAATGTTTTACAATAGAGGATTTATTAATTTCTTGTTTAATATATTGTTGATGTTCTTTGATACGAAATTTTAAGCAGCGTTTGGTTTGTCTCATGGAATTTGAGGAAGGTATGCTACCGAAACCAGTATGCTTGAAATTTAAAATTTGTGCTGCTTTTAACGTTATTTTTACACTTCCATTATATTACATCAAGCTCCTTCTTGATAATTATTGTATATTGAAATATTTTTGTATTCATAAAGATTCATCAAAACTATTCCATTCTTTTCTAATTAAACTTATACGATTTGGTATTGAATTATTAAGTTCTTTTATTAAATTTGCAACTACTAAATCACTATGCCATACGCTCATGGGTGCTAGAAGTCCATCCAAACAAAGACTGAAAACTTTTCCAAGTATTAGGATAACTAAATGGAAATGGGCTAAAAGATATGCATTATGGCCAAAAATTAATGTTTTACAAAGAAAGTGTTTAAAAGTTTTTGCTAATAAAACTGCTATAATTTAAGGTGTATAAGTCGAAGAATTTTAGACAAAATTTAGGAGTTGAAAAATGGGGGGTCAACTGATACACAAGAACGTAAAAAAAAAAATCACAGGCAATCAGCGAATGAGCAAGTCTTAAGTAATCACATGAGATAAAAGCGGACAGTGATTGACAAAAAAAGCTCAACAATAATATCCCTGTAATTGTTCTGCACCCATTTTCTCTTGGGACAGAATTCCCTTCAATACAGGGGCATTCCTTTTAACATTTTAATCCCCTTTTTAAAACGACTTCAACTTGAGAATGCTTCTAGATATCTCTCCAAGTCCTACAATACAAAGAAGTACTATATTCTACCAGTCTAAGAAGTTGTTTACCATTGTAAATAAGGCTTGAATAGATTTTTGAAAGAATTTTTTTCTTTTTAAGTATTATTGAATTAATGTGAATAGGTTTCAAAATAGTTTAAGTTTCTTCAGTTTCACATAATTATACAGTTTTAAAACGTTGAATTAGTAAAATAAAAAAAGTTTAATTTAATGAAAATTTATTAATTTTTTTTATCCTTGATTACAAATCATTTTTCAACTTACTACCAGAAATGTGGTTTGACTTACACACGAAAATTCATTTCTTTTCAAAATTTTGCTTAAGAATTTTTTTTTTTTTTGGGGGGGGGGGGGGGGGGGTCGACTTATACATGAGTATATACAGTACATAAAGTAGAATTTATTATCAGTCAAGAATCTCTCCAGGACTGAAATCAGTCCTGTGATCTTGCTCTTGCACCTACATATGCTGTAAACAAGGTTTTTTTTAACTTTGATAAATTTCTAGATCTAAACATCTATTCCAGCAAATATATTTTCTATTGGATTTAAGTCTGAACTGTTTGTTACAAGATCATTTTAACGATGAAATTACAAGGCGTTCCAAATATTAATATATATAAACTTTTAAAAAGTAATTGATAAGATGCTGGCTCACATGATACAACATTTAGACCCTAATTTTACCCTGAAATCTGAAATTCCTTTACCACATTTTTCCCTTCCTTTAAAATTTCTTGTTAATTTCAGTCTTATTTTATTCATTTTCAGTGGGGTTTAGTGGGTTTTTTTTTTTTTTTACAGGTTTTTAGCTGTTTATAGCAATTTAATTGTCACTGCACTGTTTTGTAGGAAATTTTGATACCCAAAGTTTTTTCAAAATCTCCTTTATGTTGAGAACTTATATCAAATTGATTTCTCCCCTCCCCCCCCCCCCTCCAAAAAAAAAACTTGTTATAAGGAGACTTTCTGGTTTAGACACACAATGGGGCCATGCTGTCCTTGAGCCATACTTCCTGTTTTAAGGGTAAAAGAAATAGCGGTGCAGGGGGAGAGTATACGGAGGTATACGCTGTATAACTTCTGAATTTTTTTAATCTTGGGGGGAGGGAATTGCACTTTGAGCATTGAGAACACAAAATCACAAATCTTCCGGGAGGGGGGGGGGGTAATGTCTGAAGTGAAAACTGGTCATGTGTTTTAAAGGGCAGTGGTCACATTTTTAAGACATATTAGACTAAAAGAATGGTCATTTTCTGTCACACAGAAGCACTGAGTTTGAGTACAATGCATTACAGGATATTTTGATTTCATTTCTTTTTTTCTTTCCATGATTAATATAATAATCGATCATTGAATTCCAGGAAAAAAAATTAAACCTATGCTCTGTACAGGACTAATGATAAGATAAAGATAATATGATTATATAGTCCTGCACTCTGTAGGTCTCTCTTGGTTTCAAACGCTTGGCCCTGTTTTACATTTTTGCTCTCTGCTATCTCTAAGATGAAGTAAGATGTCTAGAACTAAGATGTGTGCAAAAAAGCCAAAGTTTTTGAAAAGTAATATAAAAATATTAACATAAAAAGTTTTTTTCATTGTGATTGAACTTATTTATTGCAATCAGTGTTTCTTTATGACAATTTATTATGGAGAAGATTGGGGGAGGGGGGGGGATGCAAAAATTTAAAGGATGTAGTTCATTAATTGGTAATGTAGATCAAAATTTTCCTCAGGAGGTACTGCCACGCCTTCTCCTGAGAGATGCCTGAAAGAAACGACGATTTCAATTTCCTTGACTAATAAGCCCTTTAAGCGTTCTGAAGAATTTTCCATTCATGTTTAACGATTCATTAAAATAGTAGCTATGAAAAGTATTTGTATGAGAATTTTTATTTGATAACTTTACACATTTATTTATCTTATTCACTTCAAGAAACAGGCATGAAAGCGAGAAATAGGAAAAAAGGTGGAAAAGATTTTCCATCTATAGAATGACACAAAACTCTTATAATTTAAACACATTTTAACAGTTATTTATAGAATAAGATGAAATATAACTGTACATATGATTGTTATTTTATTTTTATAACTTAAAAAGTGTTAAAAACAAAAAACAAATTTCAACTTTTAAATAAAATATGTTGTATTAATACGACATTCTATTCCAAAAAAGAACCTTATAAAAACTTTTCTTTTTTAAAGTCTAAAAAAATTTCACTCTGGAAAGATGCTTTAAACAATTTCATTTACATGACTGTCATATACTTATAATATAAGCTTACCTTTGATTTGATAGCTCTTTTGCACAGCAATTCAGAAACAAACTCTAAGGATTTGAGTAGACAAAATGTCTGATTACTTAATTTTCGACATCCCCCCCCCCCTATATGCTTCCAATATTTTATTTGCATTTTTGCATCCATCCAGAGAATGACCAAAATTGTTTTTAAAAAGGTGGAATTCCTCCTTTAGGAGGAATTCTTTCATGCCTGAAGAAATTAGCTTTAATATCGATTTTGGGTTATATCAGCCTTTGATTCCAAAACTTATGTGACGGAAAAACATGGTTAGGATGCTTAAAGGGATAGATACATGCCTGTGCAGGAAAGAAGAACATTTATTAGATTTTTGGTACTAGCAGAAATCCTATTACTTTAATGTATATTATACCTGTTTATAACAATAAATGGGTTAAGATGAAACCTTTGTGCAATGATAACTTTGCATTTTTTGAAAATGTCACTTTCTATTTCTCAATCCTTTTTAACTGCCTGTTAAAAGACATCCTCCCCCAACTCCCAAGTTCTCTATATGTATAGAACAGAATGACCATAAATTGCAATGTTACTGATAAGATTTGCAATGCAACATCCTTGTGTTGGACTCCAGGAGGTTTTGCTGTATACTGAACATAAGGAGGGGAACAAGGGCTATTTCTATATTACACCTTTGACATCATACCCTCCTCTTTTCAAACAAAAAATTAGTAAACTAACTGTGGTGGGTGGGATTTCTTTCAGCTAGCTTGATCACCTTAAACCAGGAATACACTAGACAAAAGATTTCCATTGTTCGACCAGGAGAAACTTGGACTCAGCTTTCTTTGCCAAAAGGTTGTCGTTTTTTTGCAGTGATCCCTTTCTTGTCAACTTTCTGTTTCATAAAGGTCTTGGTAAGAGCGGGATGTGGGAAATTCAATGACATTAGAAAATATATGCATACAAGCTGCATGCTCAGCAAAAACTAAAACAGATTTCTTTTCTGTTAAAAACACGTAAATCTAAAATGTGTAGATAAATAATGTGCATAAATAGTGCGTAAATAGTTAAATGTGTATACTGTTTACAACCAAAAACTCTTATTGTAAGATATGTACTGTTTACTTGTTATGTATCATGTTACAACACTACACTTGTACTTTAAAATTTGTCTACAACAATAAATTGCGTATAACGATATTTTTTTTCAGTGCCTAAAATATCGTTATACATAGGTTTCACTATATATTAATTTACACTTATAGCACCTTAAATGATGTTATTTGGATATCATCAAGGTAATAACCTATTGTTTTTCACAAGAGTAGGTTGTGCGTTATATGGATCACATTTCACACATCATTAAATTTACTTTGTAAACATGGCCAAATGTGTCTGAAATATTTCAAAATACATTAGAGTATCTTTATACTACATTTCTTGTTGCCAGGAGTTATCCAAATTATAAAATTTTGCATTATACAGATCATTCCACATTGTTAAATTTACTTTATGAACTTGATCCAAATATGCCTGGAACCAATCATTCATTATATTACTCATTTTCAAAAATTTGTATTGTAATATAGCAATTATTTCATTAAAAAGCTCTGAATTAAGGAGATAAAGTTGAACAAATGTATCAAATTTAGTCTTCTAGAGAGTAGCAATTTTTTTACAATGTGAGAATGCAGTTGCTTCTTAACAGCAAAACTCATTGTTTACACCTGAGAAGTTGTGTGTTATATGGAGAATTGTGTTATATATAATTGCACTATAAAGATCTTCTACTGTGTTTAAAACGCTAAGCATTTTTCTTCGCCAATCCGTGAGAAGAAACTACTGCATCAAATTACACCAATCTTTTTTTAAATGAAAGAAATTTGGCCACACATTTGTTATCGCACATTTGTTTCTTCAAATATTTTATTAATTAGCCATAATTTTAAATTAAAATTCTACAGTTGTGCATGTGCAGCATATACAGTAAAACCCCGATAGTTCGGATTAATTGGGACCAGACCCAATCCGAATTATCGAAAATCCGGAGAATGAGAAAAAATGAAATAAAATAAAACATACTTACAGAAAATCACCTTTATATTAAACATATTGAATATTTACAGGCAGTAAAAATGTTTACTTTGTAATTATAAAGTTTGTACTCTTCTGCTGTGTGCCAGTTTTGTATACCTTTTGCGGGCCGCGCGGTCACGCATCCGCTTGAGCATAAGTAGTTCGTTGGGTGTAGTCTCCACCTAACGTTCAAAATAAACCATTAATTGTTCTAAATGAGATGTTGCTTCATTATGGCTAATAACTTTTGGTTGATCATCATTGATAATGGTGTTTTCGTCTGTATCATCTTCATTTTCTTCAGTTGTGCACTAAGTGATTACTTCGTATGTATAAGTGAGTATGTATAAGTGATGTAGCATGTATAAGTGAGGCGTAACCGTCATGTATAAGCTAGGTGTTATTTTCTGCTTCTAACCAATTGTTAATGTCGCTGATATCAACATCTGAGCAACCATAATTTTTTTTTAACATGCACACAAAATCTTCAAGTGTAATTTCTCTTTCATTCTCGCTTATTCCTCCTTCTGTTTCAAGCTTATAATTCAAGAAATCACAATTTGCAGGCGATAAATTCTTCCACGACTTTCGGAGAGTACTCTCAGTACCCTGATTGCAAGATTCAGCAATCATATAGATAACTTTCTTGATATTGATTGATTTGAGAATCTCTACCATTCTATGCTCTCCCTCATCTTTTAAAAGTTCATTCAGTATTTGTCGTTCATAAACTAAATGTTGAAAAAACCCTTGATCCATTGGCTGTACCAGCGCTGTCACATTAGGTGGTAAAAACTTTGCCGTTATGTTTCCCTTTTTCAGTTGACTTTCTTCGGGGTGTGTCGGGGCATTATCAATTAGGAGGACAGCTTTGATGGGTGAGTTGCATGATTTTAAATAATTTGTAACACACTGAAGCATAAAATTGCAAAACTTAAAGTGATACATTGTTGTTTCTTTGAAGGATAACATCAAAGAGTTTAAATAAGAATGCTTCAGGTATTCTTCAAAAGATTTCAGAAAATACTTTTTTATTCAAAATACGTGGATGAAATAAATGAATGTTATGGAAATTTGCCGTTCGCGTCTCAAACTTGAAAAAAATAAATCAACCAGACCGATCCGGATTATCCGGAGATCCGAATTAACGGGGTCCGAATTAGCGGGGTTCCACTGTAAGTACATGTCTGCCTTTGGAGTGACATGCTGCACATGTGCAAAAATGCTCGCTTAGTTGAACTATCACATCACAGGTAGAAGTTGTTTTAAGAAGTTCTGTTATTCGATCTTACTGTAAACAAGCTTTTCTTTCTTTTACAAAGTTAATATTATTTGGCTCTTTCAGCATTAATAACAATTCAAACATTTATCGTGTCGATATTAAGAGCTAGATACGGCTTATTTCGGAGATGTCATATTGTTTTGGTCATATTACACACAGAAGATAAACACAGTGATTTGAGGCTAAAAGTTATGACTGGTGATCCGTCTTATGAATTTCCAATAGTTACACACAAAGAATGAGAAACTAGAATGTTAAGTTGTACCTGCTTCTTAAATAAGGTATCAAATATTAAAACACAAAACTATTTCTGTAAGATCAGAACTCAAATTCGAAACAATTGCATATGCATCAACGGTTTTTCGAACCTCTTCAATTTAGAAGGAAGAAAACAAGTTCCTGCTAGCGTAGCAGGTTAAAGCAGCAGTTTAAAGCTCTGAATTTTTGTAGATGACGCAGATTCAAGCCTAAGCCTGGCAAAATATGTAATATTTTTGTCGATAATTCATTTCAATAATGACATATTTTATTAGGAAGAGGAATTATGATTTTTTTTTTTTTTTTAATTCTTATTTGAATACTTTATAATAAAATGAAATTTAACACTCAATATTTTGAAAAAATAATGATTTCATATTTAAAATATTTAAGTTAAAACATTTTGCATGTAATTATCTATTAAATAAATTGAGCTGATCTACAATTTTCATTATATTTTCTGACCATTATCAAATATATATGTGTGTGTGTGTGTGTGAGAAAGAAAAGTTTGTCATTCATTTGCGTAAAAATAAAACTGAAAAAAAAAAAATATTCATATAAGAGCTATAAAAGCAATTACCTAGATATCCAGGTTTAATATTTAAAAAAAGGTATAAAAATGTAAAACAAAATTCAAGTAACAAAAAATATATATTATAAATCATTAGCTGCATCAAGTTTCAAATTTAGGTTTTTAGAGAATAAGAGAAATAAAAATAAAGTTCATGGTAGCTTTTAATGGTCATGTAGTTTTAAAAAATATGAAAATAAATATTGTTATTTAAAAAAGAAAAAAAAAAGGAGGCTGTAGTAAGAAAAAATAAATTCTCTACCCAATATTTTTAGGTAAATTTCTGATAAAAAGCAAGCATAATTTGGTTTTAAATTATAAACTTAAAATTCTTTCACTTCATTGAATAGGTTAGACTGACAGCACCATTATCGACTTAAAGAAATAGGAATCACTCATACAATATAGAAATTCGTCACGTAATTCATCATTCAATAATTAATTTAAAAGCAACAAATTAAAAATTCAAGAAGTTTTCTAATTAAAAATTCAATAATTTTTCTAATGAAACATTCAAATTATTTACTGTCAAATCTTGACGGGCACTATCTAGTTAAATTTTAAATTCAAACTGCTAAAATACATCCCTACCAACTAGAAACATGTAAAGTGCATACCAGGAATCGCATTGCATACTTGAAAAATTGCATGCCACATACATAAATAGCATTGTACAGTCATATCACAACACTAATAACGGAAAATTTTTAAAGGTTTAACACCAAAATTTTTATAAACTGTTCGCCCAGAGGAAACATACATTTTTTTGCATTAAATATTTTCTCATTCAATACGAAGGAAATAAATCTATAGGAAGAAAATAAATGTTGTAGAAAGAGAAAGAAAATGTTTTATCCTGATGTCTGCCTTATATCTAAATATTCTATAAAATTAGAAAAAAGAAATGATATTTAGAATGAAGATACTTTTTTTTTCGCAAAAAAAAGGGCACATATACTGGGTGTTAAAAAGGGTGTAGAACAACTTTTAAGGGTTGGTAGAACAAACAGGCATGAAAGTGGGAAATAGGAAAAAAGGTGGAAAATTTTTTCCATCTATAAAATAAGGCCAAACTCGTATAACTTAGAGACATTTTAACAGTTATTCATACAATAAAATGAAATATAACTGCACATATGATTGTTATTTTCTTTTTGTAACTTAAAAAGTATTAAAAGAAAAAAAATAACAATAAATGTGTAAATTCATTAAATCAAAAAAGAAAATTGGAAATATTTGTATCCACTCAAATGTATCTCATGAACTTATGTGAAGTACAGAGATTATTTTTTCAAAATAAATTTATTATTTTGAATGATTTGACTGTTTAAGACTTTACTTAAAAATCTCTATGCTAAATATATGCATGCCAAATTGATCTTTACTCCAGCAATACATCACTGAAATTACCCAGAAGTGTTTTATAAATCGAATAAAATACTCTATTCCAAAAAGAACCTTATGGAAACTTCCTTTTCCTAGTTAAAGAACTTTATTTACATGACTTTCAGATGCTTCTAATAAAAGCTCGCCTTTGATTTGATAGTACAACAATTCAGAAATAAACTCCAAGGATATGAGTAGACAAAATGTCTAATTAAGTTCCCCCCCCCCCCCCCATATGTTTCTAATATTTTCTTTGCATTTTTGCATCAATCCAGAGAATGTCCAAATTTGCTTTTAAAAAGGTGGAATTCCTCCTTTAGGAGGAACTCTTTCATGCCTGAACAAACTACAATTAACAATTTTTGTATAGAAAATACCACAATCCATTTTTTCAGTCAAAATTATAGAGTTTAAATTTCAAGTCAAACATGGATATTTATTAAAAAGTTTGACAAGAATGAAGATATTTTAATGAAATTTTCAACAGTTTTACATTGCTTTATGTGAAATCCGATGTCATGTAAAGTGCTGGAAGTGCACAGTAATTCAGTTAATAATATCATGTTTAACGTCAACTACAGTGCAAAATATGGCATACCAAACTTAGCTCTGAACACTGAGGATGATAACTTCCAGCAGTTCTTGTGATATACATATATAATGCTTGTAGGGATAAATTATGCTCGGAATATTGAATATTTTAGTTGTATGAATTTTTGCATTACTAACTAACAAGGGAACCACTTTTGGTGTTGCTCACACCTAGCATTGAGACCTGGTACATGTTGTAGCCCTATACATAAAAGTTAGAGAACCGATAAAATTTCTCAGTTAAAATCATATTTTATATACTTTTTTATACTTTAAATTTTTTATTACTAAATTTTTATTTGTTTATTTCACACCAAAAGTGAGCTAAATCACCAAATAGGGTGCTACAATTTTTCCACCCTCTTTATCCGGGAAGTAAATGTACAGTACATATTAGAATTATATCAGATAGTGATTTGTTTGATAATTGATAGCATAAAAAAACAATTGGGTTTTTTTTTTTTCCCCCCCCCCCTATGCCGATGATAAATATATAGATAGTAAATGTAAAGCTTTCAAGATCATTGGTTGGTTGGTTGTATTTATGACGGCCAATTATCTGCATGAGGGATATAGGCCCAGGGGGGGAGTGCCCTCCGTGGGGGTCTTTCTAAGGGAACCTAACCCGTATTAACGCTTGGAAATCCAAGGTTCGAAGAAAACCACGAAAACTCCAAACGATTAGGCCGACGGGCGCGATTGGGATCGAACCCAGCACCTCCCGTCTACCAGCTTCGAGAGCAGAACCTCTCAGTCACTGGTGGGGCTTCAAGATCATTGAAAACTATTTTTTAGTGAAACACAAAATAAGCAAACTATTTTCTTTTGAAATCAAATGTAATAAGGTTTGGAATTTACATTTAATAAAATCTTTGAAACCTAGTTTCAAATACCATAATAGGTGCTTAAAATATTAAAAATATATTTTGGTCCTTCCTGGACCATTTTCAATTCCATACTGGTTCAGACTCTCTTTCTGCTGGGCCACTCTTCAGATCCCCCTTCCTCTTCTTCCCATATTCACATCTTTTCGTAATCATTTCTCTCCAACCTTGCTCCACCAGCGCATGTTCCATGCGGTTGATCGCATTGTTCTCACTCACAATCTCCACGGCCTCTCTCTTTAAGGCATGATTAAAGTTTTCATAATTTGTTTAGTATGCTCATAGTCATCATTTTTAGTATGCTCAAATTCGATTTCCAGCCTTTCCTATGCATTGAGCCTTGCTAAAGCTGTTGTTAGTCTTCCTTTCTTTATATCCTCCCTGTACTCTTTTACTCTTTTTTCTATTCTTCGCTTCGTCACTCCAATATAACATTTTTCGTCCCCATTTTCGTTTTTTAGGTTGATTCTACATACTCCTGAAGTTTTCATATCATCTATTTGGTCTTTTTCGTTTCTTATTCTCTGAAAGATATTTCTATTAGGCTTTATTTTTACAGTAATGTTATATTTCATAGCTTCTTTTTTAAGCACATTAGCTGCTCCTTTATCATACGGTATAGCTCTTGTAAAATTTCTTTGTGCATTTTGTGCAGGGGTTATGATCGATAGTTTTTTAATACGCTTTCTGTACAACTTGTCCACTATATAGGTTTTTAAACCAGCTGCTTTTGCTATGGTCTTTATTGTCCTAATCCAGGGTGATTACAGAAATTCCAAAAAAAGTTCCCTGATTTTTCCATGATTTCCCTGACTATTTTTATCAGACTTCCCTGATTTCCATTATTAACAATACACATACGGTATTTTTTCATCTATGCTGATTCCTCGTATAACACACTTATCCAGCTTGCTAATATCTCATTTGGGAGAAAAAACAAGAGAAAAACATAAAAATTGCCTAATATTTATTAAGTATTTGTTGACAGTTTCATAAATCCGAACTCAACTAACTTCATAGCGTCCAACTTCATTAGTCCAACATCATATAGAAGCCAATGGATATAGGGTGACCAGAAAGTTACCTCATTTTCTGAAAAATATTCAATTCTAAGACTTATTTAAATCTGACGGGATAACTAATTGGATTAAGCTGGGCACCTGGTCAGGTTATGCTAATGTATCATTTAAAAATTTAAAAATGTGTAAATTACCTTCAATATAAGTGCTATGTACAGAAAATCAGGACATCTGATCACCTTAATTTACATTAAATATCAAAAACTCATACCATGCGCATCTTTTAAAAAATATTGGGAAAGATTAATCAGCATGTGAAAAAATATGGTACATAAAATAAATGAATCAGTCTCGTTGGCAAGATGAAAATGCAAATATTTTCGCAATAGAGACAAATTTCCCTGATTTTCCAGTATTTTTACAAAGTTCCCTGACATTTCCCTGATTTTTCGAGAGTGATAAACCTCCCTGATTTTTCCATGATTCCCTGATTTCCAGATTCTGTAGACACCCTGTAATCTCTTCTCTTAATAATTCTTTATTGGAGCAAATTTCAATAGCTCGATTGACATAGGCTCTTAGGGCGGCCCATTTGTAACTTTTGGGGGTTTTACATTTTTTATTAATAATATGGTTAGCATTTGTAGGCTTTCTGTATATCGTTCTAATTTCTTCATCTGTTCTTATTATTTTCACATCAAGGAAATTTAGGATTCCCCCTTCCTCCATTTCCAATGTGAACTTAATGCTGTTGTCCATCTCATTCATCTCCTTTAGAATCCCCTCCGGATTTTCTCCCCCTTTTATCACCGCAGAAACGTCGTCTACATATCTTAACCAGGTCTTAATTTTTCTGCCTTGATTGTCCAGTATTTTTGCCTCTAGATCTCGTAATTTAAATTCGGCTAAAATGCCTGATATAGGCAACCCCATGGGGAGGATTGATCTGCTTGTAAAACCTCCATCAAATGAGAGCGACCATCAAATGAGAAGTAACTCTCGTTTATTACTAAGTTACTTGATCTAACATATACATCTACCATTTGGTTTTTCCCATTTTTTTTCTCTAGTTTTTCATTTACTACATTCGCTATCTCCTTTGTATTTACCGAGGGATACAGTTCTTTCACATCGGAACTTACAAGTACATCATCTTTTTCAATACTTATTTCCCTGAACTTTTTTTATAAACTCCTGTGTTGATGTTAGCGCGTTTTCCGATGCTGGTAGAATTTCGCTGTATATATTAGGTAGATTTCGTAAGAAATACTACCTATTGCAGTCGTTACCATGGTGCGACTTTTGAAAAATTCCTTCATAACTTTTTATTATAGGACCCCAGGAACCCAAAACCACCCCCAACTAAAAAGTTTATATATATATATATATATATATATATATATATATGTATGTATGTATGTATGTACTAAATTTTGTCCGCACGATAAAAGTCGCAATTATGCACGGATCGTCTTCAAACTCGCCAACAACTTTGAGATGGCTAATATCTCGGCGGGGATTGAAAATGGGTAAAATCGGACCAAGGGAATGGAAATGGGGAGGGTTCAAAATTTTGAATACCGTCTTAACATGATTCCGATAAAATCAGCTCTTACACAACAATGATAGAAAAAAATAAATATTTTTCGTTATTGCAGTTGCCAACAATTAAAAAAAAAGCAATAAAATTCTCACCACAACAATTGCTTTTCTTTTGCGGGAATTTCACGTGAAAAATTAAATAAAATAAATAGTTTGACGAATTGAAAACAAATTGAATATTACGTCATAAGTTTTCTAGATGCATGAAAACTTTCCGCATGAAAACTCAAAGTGAAATAAATAGTTTGACGAATTAAAAAACACCAACAAAATATTGCGTCATATTGGAAATAAAATGGACCTCAGCAGGTGAATATGTAACGTCATGTGAGTTTGAAGAAACGTATTAAAACATGATAAAAACCCGACTATGGAAATATTAACTTATTTATCACTCTGAGGTTCTCTGAATTTGCTTTAGCTATTTTTTAAACCTATTCCATATGCATGCGTGTGTGTATTCGTGTATATTAGAATTTTCACAAAATGTTTAGCTCCCTAGAGCACATTCTTAGTGGAGGAACTGGGTTTATCTCTAATCTTGATTTAAATTTTGTTGGTTAATTTAGTACTTAACTTCGAAATCTACCTCCGCCTGTAGGCCCGAGCCGGCAGGGATTTTTTTTTCATTATCTTCTTCAATTGATATGTAACCCCTTTCCTTTTATTTACTATTTTCCTCATTTTATAAGGGTTCTTGTGATCCTTTAATCTTCCAACCATTCTTAGTGTTATTGAGGCCCCATTGAAGTTGAACATTGTATATTTAGGCCATTTCGGATCTTTTATTATGGCTTTTGTTTTTTCAATAAGCGCTGGGTTAGGGTCTCTTTTTAATACCGTTACTTTCATTCCCTCAATTGTTTCTAGCATTTTCTTTATGCAATCCTTTCTTGGCATCATTACCATTTTTCCTGTCTTGTCCATCTTAAGAAAAGTGACGCACCAATGTTCTACCAACTGAAAAACTCTGATGATACCCAGAATGGCACTTCTCACTTTCATATGTTGGCAAGACTACATATTCCGAGCATTATTTATAACTACAAACATTATATACGTACAGGGTGACTTTTAATTAACCTACAACTTTAATCTGAAATAACTTCTCAGAGCCTCACTGGATGGCAGCGCGAATGCATGCAATGAGAGAGGGGATAAAAGGAATTTGCTTAGTGTCAGTTCCATGCAATTTTGAAAATGTCTACCAAAAGGTCATAGTCAACTGAAGATCGTATTTTTATTGTTAAAAATTGGTATTTATGTGGTGAAAATGCAACAATATTTCTACGGAAATAGGCTTCAACATTCAGAAACTGACCTAAGCCTTTCTAGAGCAATGGTAAGAGATCTAATAAGAAAATTTGAATGGTTTGATAATGTTAAAGATAATCTCAGAAAGCCATTTTTCCCCAAATTCGTAATCTGGATATGAACACCGATGAACAGACTTGTATAAAACCAAAAATTTTCTGCGCACATAAATATTGGATCAAAAACTTTCTGCAAATTAATTTAATGTTTAATAAAATAACGTATTATATTACTTTGATGGTATGAATTTTAAACAGTAGTTTTAAAATAACTAACATTTAATTTAAAAATTAATATTAATTACAGAATAATTATGTCGGCTAAAAAAATAATAAAGCTAAAAATCCATGATAAGAAGGGGCAAATTCTTATCAGTTATTTTGTCAATGCATTTAGAAACGGCCCAACCCTTAATATTATGACCTCTTCTCACAAAATGCCAGTCACTCTGTTCACAGAAATAATGGACATTCCTTCTGAAACAACTAAATATCCATTCATAGGTATCATCATTAAAGAGATCGATGAGTTTTTATTGCGGCCCTTTGACAAAATTTGTGTTTTTTACGAGCGGTTCTTTGACGAAATTTGCATTTTTTTCCGATCTTTTGACAAAATTTGTGCCTTTTCCCCGCTATGCTTTTACGAAATTCATTCTTTTTCTGTACATTTTAGAAAAAATTTCCTTTTTCCTGCGATTCTTTGAAGAAATTCACTTTTTTCGCAATCCTTTGATGAAATTCATGTTTTTCTGTGGCCTTTTGACGAAATTAGTGTTTTTTTTTTTTTTTTCGCGATCCTTTGACGCAATGCACATTTTTCCGTGTCCCTTTTACGAAATTTGCTTTTCTTTCACGATCCTTTAACGAAATTAGTTTTTTCTGCAAGGCTTTTATGAAATTTGTGGGGGTTTTTTCGCGATCCTTTGACAAAATTCGCACTTCTTCTGCTATACTTTTACGAAATTAGTTTTTTTCCTGCGTTTCTTTGACGTAATTTGCGTGTTTTCTGTGTTTCTTTGAAATTTATTTTTTTTCTCATGATTCTTTAAAGAAATTCGCGTTTTTTCCACGATGCTTTGACAAAATTGGTTATTTTTTCTGCAACCGATTGACGGAACTGGTTTATTTTCAGCGACCATTTGTTGAAATCTGCAATATATTTCAGTGATATTTTTTTGTCTGAATTTTCTTACTGATGTCTGATTTTTTTTAATTTTCGGAAAATTCTGAACAGAATCACCCCTGGCAAACAATAAATAAATCTTACATAAAATTGCGGAACATTTTTAATTTTTCGGTATTAAAAAAAAAAAAAATACAAGAACAAAATTACAGGGTTTTTTTTTTTTTTTTTCAAAGAAATTTTCCACAAAGTTCCCAATTTCGCAGAAAATTTTCCATGCATGGCATGCACGTGTGCATCTATATTATACAACTCTGCCAATGAATATCGGTTCATGCAGGACAGTGCCCCTCCGCATACAACAGGCAGAGTGTTTGACCCCATTAACAGTGTGTTGGTAACCCGGGTCATTGCTTATCAATACCCGAACAACCATCCTGGTGCATTGCACTGGCCACCTTATTCACTGGATATGAATCTGTGTGATTTCTATCTTTGGGGTCACATGAAAGACTTGGTGTACAAGAAGAAGCCGACAGACCTCAATAGCCTCAAGAAATCCATTACTGACTCATTTGCAAGCATTAAAAGAAAAACACTTGAAGTAACTGATAACTTTGTGACTAGGTTGTGCTACTGAAGGTTCGCCTTTGAAGGTTCTCATTTTGAAAATCTTGTGTATTAATTAAATTTTCGACGTTCTTTTCAATAAAAAAAATTTTGCTGTGCTATCTGCAATGATTTTTGTGTTATTTCATTTTAAAGTTGTAGGTTAATTAAAAGACACCTAGTATATCATTTCAACGATGCTGTGCTTATTTTCGGTCTCATGTTTGCCACAGAAGATTGTGGCTCATGAAGATATACCATCTCGCACTGTAAATATGTAGCCTTACCAACATATAAAAGTGAGAAGTGCCGGGCTTGCAAATGTCCGAGTGGTTAAGTTTGTAGAACGTTGGTGCATTATACCAATGACCCAGGTTGGAGTGGGCACTTCTTCACACTGTTGACTTTATGCTTAGTTAGCAATGCAAAAATTCATGCAACTAAAATATTCAGTCCTTGTAATATTGTTATATTTGACACAAAGCAATGCAAGTCTATTGAAAATTTTGCTAAAATCACTTTATTATAATCAAAGTTGGGAAAAAGAATCCGGGATTGTCTTGCAGTGAAATCCTGTGTATTTTTTAATGAAAAATTGGATAGACGCTGGATTCTTACACAAAAATTGGATGCTGTAAAAGTTTGCCTCATCACTTTTTAAACACTAAATGTAACATAGTTTTGTGTTATTTCAACATTTAAGTTTTGTAACTATAATACCAAACATTTTATGTTTTGAAACTATAATACTGTAAACACTGTTTAAAGGAATCATAACCAATGTAGCTGCTGATTCTAATATCAGGCCGGGGGGGGCGGGGGGGGGGGGGGGGGCATTGTGATTTCATTCTTTAAATAGATTCGATTAACTGTGCTACTGTTTACAATATGACTATTGCTGTACAGAAATGAGATGTCTTTTTGCTAGGAAAAGAGTTTTTCATAATTAATGCATTTTTTTTTTTTTTTTTTTTTTTTTTATATATATAAAAGTACCAGCATTCTTTTGTTAATTTTGTAACAAATATACCATTCTAACAATTTTGCTCACAAAGTTACACATAGCAAACAAGATAATGTAGATTTTGATTTAAAACCAGACCTGCCAACCTTTGAAAATGAGAAATCGCAGCACACAAAATTTAAATTAATCTGGAGGTTGGTTGGTTTATCGTGTTACACAGCCATCTTTTGACATTCATAAAAGGAAAGTATCAGTCTTTCAACTCAATATAGTAATTTTATTCCTTTGAAAAATTTTATACGATTTTTAGAGTTTCGCAGCGTTTTTTTTTTTTTTTTTTTTTTTTACATTTGTAAAAAGTCCTGGTTTCAATTTTTTAGCCCATTGCAGTAAGTTTTGACGAAATTCGGGATTTTTTTCATGCAATCATTTCAGGATATTCACAATTTTCCCGCAATCGTAATTCACGTTTTTCTATCACGATTCTTTGTTGAAATCCGCACTTTTTACCATGAACTTTTGACGAAATTCGCATTTTTTACCACGATCCTTTGTCGAATTTTGCGTTTTTTTTTTCCCCCGAGATCCTTTTAACGAAATTAGTGTTTTCTTTCTGTGATCTTTTGGTGAAAATTTGCGTTTTCTTACTAATATTTCGATGAAATTTGCATTTTCTTACTAATATTTCGATGAAATTTGCATTTTCTTACTGATCTTTTGATGAAATTTGCATTTTCTTTCTGCGATATTTTAACAAAATTCACACCATTGAAAACACAAAATCTCAAATCTTCCGGGCGGGACATCCCCCCCCCTCTTGTAATTTTTTTTTTGGGGGGGGGAGGGGGGGGGGACTTTGTAATGGCCTAAATGTAAATTCAATCCAAAACTTCATGTCCCCTTCTAAAGAAGAAAAAAAATCCCTTGCAAAGAAAGTTGCCTCAATTTAAGTCTGAACTAAAGAACAATAAATAAAAATATTTAGCCATGTTTCACTTTAGACAACACAAAAATAATGATTAAAACTGCATTTAATTTATTTACTTATTTTAAATATAATAAAGGTAATATTCATATTACCTTTATGCAGTATATACAGTATTGATTTATCAGATTTTGAATATCAAGTTCATTTTATAAGACATAAAAATTTAGTCTTCTACATTTTTTCTTGGCTTGTGCACAGATTTACTATATAACTAAGTTCAATCAAATAAACAAAAGAAAAAATATTTGCTTATAAGTTAATATCTGCAGTTATTAGTATCTCTTATACACTTAATTGCTGCTTTCATGATTTGCTTCTTGAATAATATACACTTAAAAACACATTCTCAAATAGAAATTTTCACATATTTTCATTCATTGTGGCAAGGATTAATTGCTGCAAATTAGCCAATTACTTTCATGAGTACAGTGTTAAGGGGGCTCAACACCCACTAAGTAATGTTAAACCAATGGACAGATTGTTTTCGAATTTCTCGTTTAAATTTTAATATTTTTTAACGATTTTTTTGCATAGGATAGCTGAACTCAATCTTTAATATATTGTTTTTACTTTTTTGATTTTGGTTGTGAATTTTTTTGAAAAAGGTACTTTCAGTTTTGGATGAAAGTGAAAGTGCCTTTATTAAAAAAATCTGCAACCAAAATCAAAAAAGTAAAAACAGTCATTAAGGCCCCTTATCACTCAGATTTTAGATTTCCCTCTCCAATGTTAAACCAATGGCCATTTAATGCCTCTTTATTTGTCTAATATCTCATCAGAAAATTAATATTTTTAACTCATTTTTTCTGTGTGCACTTCTTAAAAGATGTCGCTTTCTGTTTTAGTTGACAAAATAATTTTAAAATGTATACTTTTTTTTAAATTTAATGCTAAAGTCTTAAGAAGTATGTGAAATGTAAATAACATTAAATAACTTCAATTCTATTTGGAGTTTTAAAATTTTGAAAACAACACAAGAAAGCCTGTATTTTCATTCATTCATACAAATTAAAATTTTTCGTTTAAGTTTATTTAAACTTCAGATATTCGACAAATATTGGAAAATTTCCTCTCCCCCCTCAGAACATCCATCAAACGAGAAGAGAGGGTGGGAGCTGACCTTTGACATCAAAGAGGTCGAATGTCGCGGCGGGGTATTTTCTAGTTTTATCGTATAAGTGGAAAAAGTCCGAACTAGTATAGAGTTGTAAAAATTTTTGCTCTGCAAATTATTTTTAAGAGAATACTAGCATTTTAAAAACTGATAAAACGAAATCTGTTATAAAATAAATAAATAAAAAACATAAATAACACTTGCAAGGACAACTGCATATTTAAAAAAAGGGATGCCTGTGCTTTTGTCTTTTGGACACCAAAATGAAGGTTGAATAAATACTCGCTTTCCGTGAGACAGAAATAAAAAAGAAGTTAAAAGATTTTTATTTTGACTGTCTTCTACCGAAAATAATTGATCCATTCCGTACAATTTCCAAGCCCATAAGAGATAAACCCTATATTTTAAAAGCACCTGAAGTGCACAGTTAAAAAAAAGGGGGGGGGTGGTGAACGGCAAAATGAATAAATTAAAAGAAGAAAGGCAATTAAAATATTTGTGATTAACTTTTATTTATTTAAAATAAATTTTATTCACCCCTCATTTGTAGCATAATGTAGAATTTAATTTCGCGTATTTTGTAATTTATAGTTTTCTTTTCTCATAAATGTTCGTAAAATGTCGTGTCTTTAAAATGTTCGTAAAAAATAATAGAACTAACTTAAATACTATAAATTGTGTTATTTATCCAACACATTCTCCAATCTCTTTCAAATTCTAAGTGTAGAATATAATAGCTGTTTCTTTATTATTGTTCTGCCAATCACAAATGCAGAATTTGTCCTTATTTTTTGCTATTTTTGTGTTTGATGTCAGAGAAAAAATTGAAAAGTTTGGAAAACTTCGACTAATATATTGTACAAAATTAAGTATACAGAGTGTCCCAATACAAAGATAGAAATACACTTTAATCATTAACATGTTGAGATACATATGTAAATTGCAACAGTGTTCAAAATAAGGTACAAATTAAAGTTATGTTGACGAAATAGTCCTGCCATTAATTTTCAAAACATTATTAAAATTTTTCAAATTCTAAGTCTCTTAATTCGGTACTATTGTACTTGCTAGAGTTTGATTTTATATATATATATATATATACATAATTAATAGGATCTAGGTACCATATAAAAGTTTAAAATATGTACCCTTTTGAAAATGAATGGCAGGGCTATTTCATCAATACAATCTTAATCCCTGCCTTATTTGGCACACTTTTGCTTTTTACATTGTTTATATATCTGCAACAGTTGAAAAATTAAAATGCGTTTCAATCATTTTGAGACACTATTTATTACTTATAAGTTTTACTTCTTACATGTATATCGACAAGTACGTCAGCAAAATTTTATAAAAGTGCTAAAATAATAAAATTTAGCACATGCGAAAAGTAAATATGTGAATATTTTTTATGATAAAAAATTCCTTATTGATGAAAATACTTAAAATTTAATCATATGTTTAACCTCCTCTTTATTTCTTTTATATAATTGTATGGTATTACATAGCTGCCAATTCTTCCAATTTTTTCAGAATTCTTCCGAAAAATCGGCATGTTTTCCGATTTTACGCGCGTAATGCGTTTTCTTCCGTTTTTCGTCATTTTCTTCCGATTTTCGGCCTTTTCTTACGCTTTTTGCGCGAGTTTCGTCAAAGGATCGCAGGAAAACCCGAAATTTCTCCGAAGTTTCGCGAGAAAGACGCAAATTGTGTCGGAAGATCGCGTAAAAAACGAGAATCCTCCCAAAAGAGCGCGTAAAAACACGAATGCCGTGAAAAGATCGTGAAAAAACGTGAATTTTGTCAAAAGATCGTGTAAAAAACCGCCGTCAAAAGATCGCGTAAAAACACTATTTCCGTAAAAAGATCACGTAAAAACGCGAATTCCGTTAAAGGATCGCGGAAAAAACCCAAATTTCACCGATGGATCGCGGAAAAAGCCCAAATTTCGCCGAACGATCGCGGGGAAGACGCTGATTTCGTCAAAAGATTGCGTAAACAACGCGTAGGGGTGATTTTGGTCCGAATTTTCCGAAAATGTAAGGCATTAATTTCCGAAAATTAAAAAAAATCGGCCACCAATTCGAAAATTCGGACATAAAAAATATCGCGAATTTCGACATCTTCGCCGAAAAAAATTAATTTTGTCAACTGTTTGCAGAAAAACTGCCAATTTCGTCAAAGGATCGCATGGAAAACGCTAATTTCGTCAAAAGAGCGCGAAAAAACGGCAAATTTCTTCAAAAGATCGCGAAAAAACGGCAAATTTCGTCAAAAAATCGCGAAAAAAACAAATTCCGTCAAAAAATTGCGAAAAACCTCCACAAATTTCGACAAAAGGTCGCGAAAAAAACAAAAAATTCGCCTAAAGATCGCGAATTTCGTCAAAGGGCCGCTGAAAAAAACGCATAGCTAGTGTCGAAAATGGATCCCCCCCCCCCCCCCCTTCCTGCTGTAACTTTTCAGAAAATTTGCTGTGAATTTCAGAATTTTTTTTCTTTTTTTACTCAGAATCACCCTCAAAAGAAAAAAATTAGGAATCAGAAGTTTTAAGTGTCTTTTAAAGTGAAAGGTGGGATATCTATGAATATTAAAAGAGAAAAAAATATATATATAGTAATTTTTAATATATTCAAGTTATTCTTTTTTGTCATAATATATATTGTGTAATTGCAAATTAGTGAATATTTTATTCGAGTTTCTCTTTGAAATTTGTTTATTTGTTAGTTTATTCAGCTGTTTTTAATCCTTACTGAAAGTGTTATAAAACTTAAAAAATCTTCTGATTTCTTCTGATTTTTCGCCAAAATTTTCTGATTTTTTGCCCAAAATCTTTTGAGTTTTACCGAAATTTAGTTGGCAAGTATGGTATTATTATTATTGTTATTGTTATTATTGAAAATACATATAAAGAGCTTTTAGATTTCAAATAATACGTAGAAGTCTCTTACTGTGCATTAGATTATAATTGCCTTTTATATAAATGCTACATGATTAATTTATAATTCTCTGCTTTGTCGATGTGAAAGGCTAAATTATACTTCTATAATTCGTTTCAGTTGCTTCGTTTACTAAAACGTAGCAAAACATTTTTTCCCCTCTAAATACTGCTTTTTTCCCCGAACGTCTTTTCTCTGAATAACATATTATAATTTCTAGAAAATAAAACTACGTAAAACACTATACTCATATATTTTTAAATATATACGCTTTTTCTTCAATTTTCAACAAGTAGTTTTGATACACCTACGAAAACATATCCATCCTTGCATGCATCGGAATTTCAGATCTTATTAGGTTTCAAGGAAACAAGTAGTTTTTACCCCCGACGCACACATACCCTTTAAATATGTGACACCCTTTTAAAATAAAAATTAATAACTATATCTATCTATCTATATATATTTTTTTTGGTCCCCTAAAATAAATTTTGGATGGTTCTCAAATTTATGGTTCAACAAACGAGATACTTTTTGATACATTTTTTGACTAATTTTTAAATGTAAAGACACAAAATTGGGCCTGGCTGTTGATTGCTTATTAATACTAATCATTTTCAAAATACTATCCACGTATTTTAAGTTATTTAAGCTTACTTTTGGTGTAGGATCCATTTAAATATTTCAATTCAAAATTTAAAAGATTATAAACCTTCCTGAATAATAAAAGGAAAATTCATAATGAAACTGGTGTGAATGAGTATCAATTCAATATGCAATGTAATAGTATCTAGGATAATTTTTAGAGAGAAAGGGGGTAAATAAGACCAATATAATCCAAACAATTATGAGCTATGAAGTAATAAAACCTTGTGTAAATCACCATAAAATTTAAAGGACGCGTTTCGATATCGAAATTATAACGTCAGCCAATATGTTGTTGGGCGATTTACACCAAAAATTAAGCAGCACTAATTTATATCAGGGACTAACTGAATCTGAAGTTTCATGAAAATTCGTGCATTTTTTCTTGAGTTAGAGCTATTGCGATAATCATGAACAATGCAGCATACCGGCGCCACCTGTTGGGCGATTTTCACAAAAAAGTAATCAGCACCAAACTATATCCTGGAATAACTGAATCTGAAGTTTTATGAAAATCCGTGCAGTAGTTTTTGAGATACAGCTATTGCAGAAATCGTTAAAAATGCCGCATAGCAGCACCACCTGTTGGGCGATTTTCACCAAAAACTAATCAGTTCCAGTTTATATCAAGGTCTAACTAAATATGAAGTTTTATGAAATTCCGTGCATTAGTTTTAGAAATAGAGCACCCACAAAATTTGTGTCACATACAGACAGACGGGCAGACAGACAGACAGACAGACAGACAGACAGACAGACAGACTCACAGACAGACATTTTGTAAAAACATGTTTTTTGGAATATCTGACTCATAAAACGTGTAAATCCGTCGAAAACTGGAATTCGAAAATTTTCATGAAACCAATACTTTCTTCTTGTAAAGATAGAAGAAAGTAAAAATAATAATAATAGAAAGGGGTACTATAAGTGACGAAATCTTTGACAATATCTTCGGCTATTAACTCATAGGAAAGTGTCGCTTTTAATCGATTTCAAAACAGTATTTAAATGCAAATTTGTTACTTTTCAAAGAAAAATTCTTTTTGGTGTTGTTAGTGCTAAATAAACTAGTATGTTGTGGCCATCACAAAACTTTCTTCTATATAAATCACGCCAATTAAATCATTTAAATAGTAAAAGAAATTACATCAATTTAGAACCAATTCGTATCAAATTATACCTGAATTTGAAGTTTGATGAAAATTCGTGCATTAGTTATTGAGATAGAGCTGTAGGGGAAATTCTGAAAAATGCAGCATAGCAGCGCCACCTGTTGAGCGATTTTCACCAAAACACAAACAGCACTAATTCATATTAAGGTATACCGGAATCTGAAGTTTGATGAAAATCGGTGCATTAGTTCTGGAGCTAGAGCTATTGTGGAAATCACAAAAAATGCAGCACAGCAGCGCCACCTGTTGAGCGATTTACACGAAAAGGTACAAAACATCAATTCATGTCAAGGACTAACTGAATCTGAAGTTTGATGAAAATCCGTGCATTAGTTCTGGACATTGAGCTATTGTGGAAATCGTGAAAAATGCTGCATAACAGCGCCACCTGTTGAGCGATATACACCAAAACATAAACAGCGCTAATTCATATACAGGTATACCTGAATCTGAAGTTTGTTGAAAACCCAAACATTAGTTCTTGAGATAGAGCTATTGCGGAAATCTAAAAAATGCACCATAGCAGCGCCACCTGTTGAGCGATTTACACCACAAGGGGCAAAACGTCAATTCATGTCAAGCACTAACTGGATCTGAAGTTTGATGAAAATCCGTGCATTATTTCTTGAGATTGAGCTATTTGAGAAATCGTGAAAAATGCTGCACAGCAGCGCCACCTATTGAGCGATTTACACCGAAATGCATAAAACTTCAATTCATGTCAAGGACTAACTGAATCTGAAGTTTGATGAAAATCCGTGCATTAGTTCTGGAGATTGAGCTATTGCAGAAATCGTGAAAAATGCTGCAGAGCAGCGCCACCTGCTGAGCGATTTACACCAAAAACTAATCAGCACCAATTTATATCAGGGTCTAACTGAATATCATTTTTTATTAAATTCCGTGCATTAGTTCTCGAGATAGAGCGCCCACAAAATTTGTGTCACATACAGACAAACAGGCGGACAGACAGACAGACAGACGGACAGACAGACAGACACAGACAGACACACAGACAGACATTTTGTAAAAACATGTTTTTCGGAATCTCTGACCCCTAAAACGTGTAAATCCGTCGAAAACTGGAATTCGAAAATTTTCACGAAACCAATACTTTCTTCTTGTAAAGATAGAAGAAAGTAACTAGTATGTTGTGGCCATCACAAAACTTTCTTCTATATAAATCACGTCAATTAAATCATTTAAATAGTACAAGAAATTACATGAATTTAGCACCAATTCATATCAAAGTATATCTGAATTTGAAGTTTGATGAAAATTCGTGCATTAGTTCTTGAGATAGAGCTACAGCGGGAATTCTGAAAAATGTAGCATAGCAGCGCCACCTGTTGAGTGATTTACACTAAAAATAAACAGCACTAAATGATATCAAGGTATACCTGAATCTGAAGTTTGTTGAAAATCTAAGCGTTAGTTCTTGAGATAATGCTATTGCGGAAATCGCAAAAAATACAGCATAGCAGCGCCACCTGTTGAGCGATTTACACCAAAAATTAAACAGCACTAATTTACACGTCAATTCATGTCAAGGACTAACTAAATCTGAAGTTTGATGAAAATCCGTGCAATAGTTATTGAGATACAGCTCTTACGAAAATCGTGAAAATGCAGCACAGCAGCGCCACCTGTTGGGCGATTTACACCAAAAATTAAACAGCACTAATTTATATCAAGGACTAACGAAATCTGAAGTTTGATGAAAATTCGTGCAGTAGTTCTTGAGATATAGCTATTGCAGCAATCGTGAAAAATGCCGCATAGCAGCGCCACCTTTTGGGCGATTTTCACCAAAAACTAATCAGGTCTAGTTTATATCAAGATATAACTAAATAATAAGTTTTGTGAAATTCTGTGCATTAGTTCTTGAGATAGAGCGCCCACAAAATTTTTGTCACATACAGACTCACAGACAGAGTGACAGAGTGACAGACAGACTCACAGACAGACATTTTCTAAAAACCATCAAATCGTGTTCTGGGCATTCTAAAACGTGTAAATCCGTCGAAAACCGGAAGTCGAAAATTTTCACGAATCCAATACTTTCTTCTTGTAAAGATAGAAGAAAGTAAAAAGTATTAATAAATAGAGAAATAAATAAAAGAGACCTTTCGAATGTACAAATCCAATGCTCCAACAAAATCTATCCAAAGTCTTAGCAGTTAAATTAGTTTTCGGATAATCTTCCATGAGCAACTAACAACCAGCTGAGAAAAAAAAATAAATGCTGTAATTCAGGATATTTTCTAATATGAAACTAGTATGTTGTGGCCATCACAAAACTTTCTTCTCTATAAATCACGTCAATTAAATCATTTAAATAGTACAAGAAATTACATCAATTAAGCACCAAATCATATCAAAGTAAATCTGAATTTGAAGTTTGATGAAAATTCGCGCATTAGTTATTGAGATAGAGCTATAGGGGAAATTTTGAAAAATGCAGCATAGCAGCGCCACCTGTTGAACGATTTGCACCAAAACATAAACACCACTAATTCATGTCCTGGTATACCTGCATCTAAAGTTTGTGGAAAATCCAAACAATAGTTCTTGAGATAGAGCTATTGCGGAAATCACACAAAATACAGCATAGCAGCGCCACCTGTTGAGCGATTTACACCAAACTGCATAAAATGTCAATTCATGTCAAGGACTAACTGATTCTAAAGTTCGATGAAAATTCGTGCATTAGTTCTTGAGATACACCTATAGTAGAAGTTCTGAAAAATACAGCATAGCAGCGCCACCTATTGAGCGATTTACATCAAAATGTACAAAATGTCAATTCCAGTCAAGGATTAACTGATTCTGAAGTTTGGTGTGAAAATTATTGCATTAGTTCTTGAGATACAGCTATAATGGAAATTCTGAAAAGTGCAGTATAGCAGCGCTACCTGTTGCGCGATTTGCACCAAAACACAAACAGCACTAATTCATATCAAAGTATACTCGAATCTGAAGTTTGATGAAAATCCAAGCATTAGTTGTTGAGAGAGAGCTATTGCGGAAATCGTAAAAAATGCAGTATAGCAGCGCCACCTGTTGAGCGATTTACACCAAAATTTACAAAACTTCAATTCATGTCAAGGACTAACTGAATCTGAAGTTTGATGAAAATCCGTGCATTAGTTCTGGAGATTGAGCCATTGCGGAAATCGTGAAAAAGGCTGCATAGCAGCGCCACCTGTTGAGCGATTGACACCAAAAACTAATCAGCAGCAAGTTATATCAGGGACTAACTGATTATAAATTTTTATTAAATTCCGTGCATTAGTTCTTGAGATGGAGCGCCCACAAAATTTTTGTCACATACAGACAGACAGACATTTTGTAAAAACATGTTTTTCGGAATATCTGACCCCCCCAAAACGTGTAAATCCGTCGAAAACCGAAAGTCGAAATTTTTCACGAATCCAGTACTTTCTCCTTGTAAAGATAGAAGAAAGTAAAAACAACAAAAACAAAGGTCTAAATTACTTACAGTGGCATTAATTTTTGGATAAAAATTCAGGCTCACCTATGGATTGAATAAACAATAGGCGAATTGGGTACTGACACTCCTGATTTTAGTGGCCGCCGAATTTTGGTTTAGGAAATTTTTATATAGCTGAAATTTCAAGATTAGGATTTCTAGATAGTGCCCGTCAAGATTTGGTCAGTAAATAACATGAATGTTTCATCAGAATAATTCTTGAATTTTTAATTAGTTCCTTTTAAATTAATTATTGAATGACGAATTTCTATATTGCATAAGTGATTCCTATTTCTTTAAGGCGATAGAGGATGCTGTCAATCTAACCTATTCACTGAAGTGAAAGAATTTTAAGTTTATAATTTACAACCAATTATGCTTGCTTTTTATCAGAAATTTACCTAAAAATGCCGGGTAGAGAATTTATTTTTACTTACTACGGCCTCTTTTTTTTTTTTTTTTTTTTTTTTTTAAATAACAATATTTATTTCCATTTATTTATTTATTTATTTATTTAAACACGACGATTAAAAGCTGCCATGAATTTTATTTTTATCTGTCTCATTCTCTAAAAACCTAAATTTGAAACTTGATGCAGCTAACTATTTATAATATACATTTTTTATTACTTGAATTTTATTATACATTTTTTAAATATTAAACCTGGATATCAAGGTAATTTCTTTTATAGCTCTTATACGAATATTTTTCTTTCTTTCCATTTTATTTTTTAAAGAATGACAAACTTTTCTTTCTGACACACACACATATATATTCTTGATAATGGTAAAAAAATATAACGAAAATTGTAGATCAGCTCAATTTATTTAATTGATAATTATACATGCAAAATATCTTAGCTTATATATTTTAAATATAAAATCATTAATGTTTCAAAATGTTTTATAAGGCATCGAAAATGTTTAGTTTTTTTTAAATAACGGTACATGAAGAGGCGGGGAGAGTGGGGGACAATATCAAGCCCCTGGACACTCTTTGTCCGATCTGTGGAATTATCTGAATATTGGAAAATATTTTTTTTCCGTAGAAGAACTCTTGTCTATTTCTTTCTGTGTCCAAGACTGCCCTAAAGGAGTTTTCTTCCCTTACTTGGCCCCCAACCGCTTCCCCTCTGACCCCTGCTTAACCCCAACTCATTGACAGCTTCATAAAGGCATAGGCGTGTTTAGAAAGGGGGGGATGAAAGGACACAAGCAGAACTCAGATCCGGAAAAAGAAATGAGTGATACAAAGCCTTAAAGATCGAGCTCAGCTATCCTATGCAAAAAAAGTCATTTAAAAGTGTTCAAATTTAAACGAGAAATTCAAAAACAACCTGCCCATTGGTTTAACCTGGGAGAACTCGCTAGTGAGAATTTCTCTCACGGTGCCCAATTGCTTTTCTTTTACTTTACATTCACTTAATATCATTTTTTTTTGCTTGGCTTAGTACCTTTACTCACAAATAGGTAAAATAATTGAAATAACATTTTTAAATTTTAATTAAAATGAAAAATGGTTTAAATAAGAGTCTTGTGAGAGAAAATCTCATGCAGAGAGTTCTCCCGGGTTAACATTACGGAGCGGGTGTTTTGAAGTGAGTGGAAAGTTTTTTTGAGCCTTAGGACAGAAATTGGGCAACAAAAAGGGGGTAATTTTCATAAGTGTATGTATGGGGGTGGGGGACCCCTTAAGTTTCTCACAAAATCCTGAGACTAATAAATTTCACAATTTTTCACATATTTTATGTATTTATGAACATATTGCAAATATTATGTATAGTACTATCGTGCTTTATTTTCCCTTTAAGGGGACATTTCAACTTTTTTGGCCTAAAATTTTCATTTTTTTTTAGGGGGGGGGGGGGGGCAAAGAAGAGATTTTCTTCAGGCTTTTTGGATCATATTTATTGACATTTCACTTTATTAATTTTTTTAGCGTAAAAAAATTAATAGTATGTCTTGTGCGACATCAGATGCACACCATGGACTTCCAATCGGGCAACCATTTTTCTGCAGTCACAAGCATCTCAAAAAAAAAATTGGTCAATATTATGAAAGGCTATTAAATTCTCTGGAGCTTATATCAAAATTTAGTTTTAAAAGTTAATTTTTGACAAAACAGCAGTCATTTGAACAAAAGAAAGTTCCCTTTTTGCCTTTTAACATTTTGCAAGTTCTAAAAAATATTTATGTGATATAAGTCAAGCAAAAATGATTAGATTTCCTTTAAATAAAAAAAGGAGGAAATTATTCGAATAGTTCTCGAGTAAAATGATCACCCAGTTAGAAAAACAAGGTTTTGAGAGGGACACCCATCCTTCCCATTTCAACCTTCGCATTCGTGAGAAAACGTAAAATGGTCATTCAGCCAAATGCAGTGTTATCATAGTTACTGACTTAAAGACTGAGAAAATGCCCTTGAGAAGTCAAGTAAAATTACATATAGCATAAATAAGGTCAATATTACTATTTGGAAGTGGTGTGATTAAAATGCACATCATCAGAACCACAAAACAGAAATATTTGAATTAAAAAAAAAAAAAAAAAAATTCCCAAGGTTTACGGGACCTTCCAGAAGTAAAGATTATTATCAGACACATTTTACGACTGGCATTCAGGATTTTTACAACCAAGCAGAACTCTTACAAATAAATCTTCCGAATGGACACTTTTACAACAACATTCAGACATTCGATTTATGATGCTATGCCTGAAAAGATGCCTTCTCCCTAGGACACACAGCTGGAAGATAATGAGGGGTCGGTACAGAAATAGAGGCAGGGCACATAATTTTTCAAAGGACCACTAAAAATTACAAGAGCGGCTGAAGGGAAAACAATAGGTGAGATCCTATTGGATACTGAGAAGAGAAAGTAAAAATGGACGCATAAATTACAAAAATTAAATGTAAGACTAATACAACGAGAGCAAGAAAAGAATTCATTCTGAAAATGGTTTTCTAAGAGTGCCACCTAAAAAAAGAGGCTCTGCCAGTTTCCTATCAGTGTGTTGTAGTTCTATGTGGAACGAGACCAGAATGGAGGCCTGTGCCTGAAGGCTCTCAATGTGGGTACATACAATATATGGATCTAACTACATTCGTCTCTAGTGTCTCAATCAAGTGATGATTCTTGATATAAGAGGTACATTTTATTTATTTCCCTTTCTGCCTGCTAAATTTATGAGATATACTATTTTAATCAAATAATGCCCTTGCCTACCCAGGTCAATAAATTAATGTAACTTAGGATCAGTCGGCAATCAATAATTAACAATTGCAATTAATATGTAATCCAATTTACAAGTTTCCAAAGAAAGTCATTCAAAATATTACTATGTGTTTATATTGTCTATTTGTGTTTTCTGTATGTAAATAAATATTATGTTTGTGTGTAAAATGGAATAAGCGTCTAATTAATTGATTCATGTGTCTGCTTAATTTTTAATACTAGTTAATTTGAGCATTTTAGTTAACGGCTTCAAAAGGAACTTGGTGTTTCTAAAACACACAGCTGAAGTAGGTTAAGATTTTTTTTATTATTAACGAAAACTATTAATTGAAATTTTTAAGAGAGTAAAGGAATGTAACATAAATAAAGGATTAATTTAAATATATATTTATAGGAGGCATAGTTCATTTAAGTATACAAGATTCCCAGAAGCAAAACGATCACTAAGATTATAATAATTTCATTTAGCTAACTAAAAGATTATGCTTAAAAGGATATTGGAAAGATGCTAGACGAAGGGGTTAAGGAGACAGAGCTAATAGGATATTTATAAAATTTATTTCGAAATGCAAATTTCTCCCATCAGGAAGTAGTAATATTAAAAAATAAAAAATCATACAAAGAGGGAATAACACACATTCAAAAGGATTAAAATATATTATCAATTTAATTAAATTTCCTGTTTCCTTAAATTATTTCTATCTGCTGTTATCCAATAACTTCTATCTAGCTTTGAATTCCAGATTTTTAATTTGAAAGATAATAATTTTCTGCTTTTAAGTACACTAATAAAAGCCTGTTTTTATTAATATTATTTTATTATCAATGTTGTCAGATTCACTGTGCATTAAAAGTTGCCAGAACCATTTAACTGAATCTATTAAAAAATTATTTTGCCGCAAAAATCTTAATAAACAAAACAGAACAAGATCTGTCAAGTTTTCTGAAGGAAACAAATGGTTCCAAAAGGCCAGTTTGATTAAAGTTTAATGATTACTAAATGCTGGCAAACTTTTTAAAAAATGCAATTATAAAACAAAGAAACTAAATCTTAAACAATGAAAAGAAAGGGGAAGATATAAAACTATTCAAAAAGACATTTGTTCAAATCATTAAAAAACAAGAAAGAAAAGTCATACGTCAAGTAGAGATTATGGAACACTTTTCAACATATTCAGAATACTGTAACAAACTTTCTCGTTTAATAAAGGTGAAAAATGAAAAAATAGACAATGCATTTGAAAACCCAAATTTCTGCAACTACCATCCATAGTTTGGAAGTTTTAAAATTCTTTGTGAAGCCCTGTATGTGATCTATAAATTTGTATATTTATATACTGCATGACATGTTAATATTTAACTCAGTTAGAAAAACCATAACAGTTAAAAATCTCCTTGCAGGAATGTATACCAATAAACAGAAATGTACTCTAATTCTTTTGTGCAGCATTGTATATATATACAGACGTGTGAAAATTATTAGAATAATCGTGAAATTTACAATAAAAACTTGTTATATTAAAGAAATATATAAAAAATATTGATACATTTAATATTTAGTGTGCATCCTCTTGTTTTTTATTAAAGAAATGATAGCATACTTGTCTTGGCATACTTTGTATGAATTTTTGGCAATTAATTTGTATTTCATTGTCATGATGCCAAATTTGGATGAGTGTTTCTATCAGACTAGTCTTGTTTGTGATGCTGAATTTAATTTTTCCTTTACAATGGCCAAAAGGTTCTCTATGGGGTTCATATCTGGACTGTTTCCAGGCCATGGAAATGTTTTCTCTAATGAAATTAAAGAAATGAAACATCACAAACAAGAATGGTCTGATAGAAAAACTCATCCTAATTTGGTATAATGACAACAAAATGCAAATTAATTGCCAAAAACTCATACAAAATATGCCAAGACGTATCGAATCTTTAATAAAAAACAAGAGGATGTACACTAAATATTAAATGGGTCAATATTTTTAAATGTATTATTTCTTTAATATAACAAGATTTGAATGTAAATTTCGCAATTATTCTAATAATTTTCACATGTCTGTAATTTATACACACTAAGTAATATTCAACAAATTAGTAAAATTTAAAAATGCATACCACAAATGATAACGTACTTCCAGCAATTATTGCTCATAGACAGTATCGTAACCAAGTTCTTTTGTGTGTCCCTGTAAATGAACAATAAAGTGCTATGCACACCATATTCTGCCGTATGCTACTTGTAGTCTACTTCAGAGATATACGTCAATTTCAATATATTTGAGTAACATCATTAAAACATATCTTAAACTATTTTTCTTCAATGTAATGGATTTCTTTTGAGTATTTGTGTATATGAACTATAAATGCTACACACTTCACTTTCAATATCGAACATGCCAAGGTAAACCGTTCAACACACTGTTTCAAATGCTTTATACTGTCTGGCTCACACAAGAAAAACCCTGGAGCTGGTCTTGACTCAGTCCTGTTGCCAGGGTAACTGGTCAGTCAACTTTATTTTAGGGAAGTCTGGCATTTTCTTTTATCCCATTCAATCGATCATTCCAAAATTTACCGTAACCTTTTCTGCCCTTTCCTTCCTACGGACGAAGTTAACTTCCATAGAAGTTTTCGAACCTTCGGAAGCAGGAAATCTACTCAGGGTCTTTCTTGTCTGAACCAGCCAGTACAGTTAGGTGGTATTCTTAAAACTATTTCTTTTAAATGCCCCAACAAAAAATTGTCATTAAGAACCAGATCTGGATCATTCCAGACGTATGGTAGACTTATGGCAGCCGGTGGTACCCAACACCTATCCATCGATTTGAATGACTGTTTCAAGTAATCTCTGACATTTTTTTTAATGAGCAGCCATCCTGTTGAAAAGTAATCTTTTCTTTGGAAATTATTGGATCTTCAGCTACATAAAGATTGTCAGTTAAATTTTCTGTTAGAAAAATATGATCAATGTTATCTTCTAGAATTCCTGCACAGACTATTTTAAAAATTGAATTAAAATATATTCACTTTTTGATGAAATTACAGTTAAAACTTATTATTCATATCTTCCTTAAAACACATTAAATGTTTGTTTTTTTTCTTTAAATTATCTTGAATAAACATTTTTAAAAATATGCTACAAGACTTTCCTTCCTCTTATCTACTTGATAATTTTAAAGTTCAATCCTCCAAATTTTAATCCAAGAAAATACCAGAGAGCAAAAAATTGGCAGAAAAAAATTAATAAAGTCTGGCTAAATCTGATATATTTGTAGTTATACAAACATCTTCTAAAAGTTCCATACAAAAAAATAAACATACCTGAGTTAGGTTCTGGATAAGGAATATTGGGCCTAGCTGAAGGAGCACCATCTTCTGCTTTTACCATAATAACATAAGATTGACGTTCTTCTCTATCAAATACCTGCATTGTGTAGATTTCACCTGACTCTCTGTCAATACGGAATTTATCACCATCATCTTTAGGCTCGATAGAATAATAAACCTAGAAAATTAAAAAATATTTTTTTTAATTTAAATATTCCCAGTTACTTCAATTAAATAAGTAATATTAAGAAGTTTCAAGACATTATAATAAGAAACATGGTATAAGGAAAAATACTTTCTATTCTTATAAAACTTTTCAATTTGACCCAAGTCAAACATGTTTCAAACTAGAAATTTTATTTAGTAAATCAAATATATGTCATGTAGGCACAAAAAAGATTTTATTAAATAAAATTTCTGGTTCAAAATATGTTGGTCTAATTTGGGTTAAACTGAACAGTTTTACATGAGATTGACAAATAAAAAAATATATATTAATCCTTACATAATAAAGAATTATAAAGCATCCAAAATTGTCGGATGCTAAATAAGATTGTTTTCCAAAAATTGTAAATATTTTCAACTATCAAAAATCATTATGTACCGTGAATTTTTCATTATTTTGGTTTAATCATAAAAACAGTGTAATGATAAGATGCATGTACACATCTTGAAAATTGTAATTTTCTGCTAAGACAGGAAAATAAGCAATTAGGCTTTTTAAGTTTTAATTTCCAATTTGCAAAAAAATATAATTCTTTAACAATCTAATGTTTCTTTCAGAAAATTGATAAGTAAAGTAATTAATTCTAGTAAGTCAACATAAAAGTAATAAAAATGCTTCATTTAAAACACAAACACAGTAAAAAAAAATTAATTTCATAAAATAATATTTACTGATTAAATTACGATATATAAATATATAACAACATAAATATACAGTAGACTCTGGTTATTAGGAACATCATTTAATTAGTACAAAATCAAAAAATAACAAACTTTGTTTTTGATAATGAGAGAGGCCACTTTGTCAGGGTAAAATGAGACTGTCTGTTCCAATTAAACAGAATCTACTATGATAAATAACATAAAATACTTATATAAAAACAACCCTATATAAAAATAGGAGGCTTTAGTTAAAAGAAGTAATGTTTAAAGTACCAGTACACATGCATACCAATTAGTATAGAAAATGGTATCCTAAGCATTTAAAAGCCAATATTTAATACAGCTAAAAGATTAAAAGTTATGTCCATAATGCTTGTTATGAAGGGGTTAAGTCAACAGAAGAGTTTCATCAAGTTTCCAGAGAAATTGACAAGAAATATAAGGGTTAGTTTGTACATAACTTGTGTATCGTGTGATTTTTATAGAAAATATTTCTTTAAAAATCAGGGGCTGCATGTGACACATAAGGATTTGACATTTGAAGATCGCTGCTACATACAATCTAAGTGAAGTTCAAACAAACCTGTGACGCACAAAAATTCAGAAAAAGTTTTTATAAATATTATTTATGTTTTTAGTTTATTTTATTTTTTGTATTTTTCTAATAGTTGGCACCATTGAATTTAGGATTTATATGTGAAACTTCCCATCTAATTACAACAGCAGTGACCACTGTATAATATGATCTTGGATGACTATTTACTAACTCCATATATAAAATAATTAAATAATATTTTACAAAAACTATGCAAATTATTAAATTTTATTAGAATTTGTTTGAAATCGCTTCTTATATTGTTTGTTAAATATTTTTTTTTCTTCTGAAAGTAAAGTATTAAAAGTCAAGGTATGTGTGTTATGAGAAAGTAACACACGAGTAAATTTAAACCATAAAAAAAGCAAAGTACGATATCTATACACAAAAATTGACTTTTTTCTTTATAAAAGCGAATTAAAAGTGACAGCGACTAGAGGCACGAAAAGTGACCAAATTGCATGTTTTAAATAGGTTGTGTAAAACTAATTCTGCTTAAAATCTCATCAAATATGCTTTATACTATATAAAAGTTATTTACTTAAAAGTTTTACTAAATGATACATACAATAAAAAGTAAAAAAACTGCAAAAAAATCTTTTTTCTAATTACAAAATTATATGATTAAATCAATAATATAAACCACTGGAAACGATATCAGGTTCACCAGCGGCTACATAATTCATTTTGATTTAGTAAAGAACAGCTTATTTACTCTGAAATAAAGAGGAAAATGGGATGGAAGGAACTGGGGGTTTTAAATTGTGTAAACATACTTTACCACCAGTAATTTTCAAACAATTTATTTTATTACTGTTATTTTCTTGGCAAATATTATAACCCTAGGCATTATGTGAAAGTAACAACATTTACAAAATCAAAATACTGGATTGCATTAACCTTGATTTAAATCCTTCATTTCATTCAGAAAAACAAAGACAAATGTAAACTAAAGAAAACTAAAATAAAAATTAAAGAAATAACGAAAAAATTTTATATTCTTAACAATGTCGATAAAAACATGGTCAATACAAGTAATACATACCAAATTTTGTCACGTTGACAAGCATTTTTGTTTAAACATATTTAAAAGGAAAAATAATCTTACTTTATTATTAGGATATGTTCCATCTTTGTCAATGGCTCGAATTTGGGTGACCTTGGTTCCAATGGGCATTTCTTCTAATACAGTTCCCTGCTCTTGCTCAATAAAAAGTGGAATTTCATCATTAACATCATCCAGAATAATATAAACACTAGCCTCACTAGCTAACTGTTGAGCACCATCATTCTAAATAATAAAAAAATACATCTATTGAAGCTACAATTTAAAAGAGCTTTACATAAAATAAAAGCAAATAAGTAGCTCCATAATCTACATGTAACAACAAATTAGCCTTAATCTATTAAAATTTAATAGATAATTACACAAAAACTTTATTTCTTATAAATCAGGGGAAAAAGTTGGAAAATGTATTAATATCCAGTGGTGGGTAGCTTCTAAAATTTTTAATGACTTTTTTCCCAGTTTACTGTTAACATTTATGTAAGGAGTAAAAGCTTGAATATATAGAATGAAAGAAAAGCACAAAGTACAAAATAAAATTCTGATTTATTGAGAACAGAACATAATAAATCAGATTCTCGCACACAAAGTAAAAAAATAAAATTACTAGTTCAAAAATAAGAAAATATTTGTTATGTCAGCAGTTTTAATAGTAAAAATCTTAAGATCAAATAGGATTTTGAGGCATGAAAAAATACAATGCAATAGGCAGGCTAAAGACTGACATAACAATCAAAACAAGATAAAATCCCAATATTCCATGGAGATTTTTTATTTAAATCTATACAAATAAAAGAAAGATGTTTGTATACCTATTATCACAAATGATTTATGATGTCATTCATTCAGTAGTAAGAAAATTATGCAAAATGACATAGCAATGATTTTTTATTGTCTTTTTTTAAATTAAATAACTCAAGAAATTTTGCTGTTGAAAATTTTTCCGTTTGTCAAAACAAAGTCATTACAAAACTGCATATCTCTATATTTAAAATTAAATTAATAACGTTTATTTAAGTTCTGACTACTGTGAATCTGTCTGACTACTGCATATCGAATTAGAAATGTAAATTTGTCAGATATATAAGAAAGAGGAATTACAGATAATACATAAGGCAAAGTTTTGTAAATTCTGTGTAGTTGCTTAATATATTTACAGATACTTATTTTTCACATTAAAGCAAACTATTTTTGGTTTGCGGGGAAAAACAATATATCTTATCTTCAAAACCACAATTTCATGCAAATGGATTCTTAAAAGATCACTTTTTTTTTCTTATGGAAACAGTGTCGAAAACTCATACCACCCCACTAAATTCAACTGTCATTAAAAAAATAATAATAAATGTTTGCATTAAAGTTAATGCCAAAGAATCCTAAAATATTTACAGAAGCATTATTAGAAGACCGTTATGTATTAGTATTCTGAGAATGCTTTGTAAATTGCTTTATCTGAATAGTGTTTCAAGTTTAAACAACATTTGTTTTACAACATGATCTTTGTTTAAACATATTTGAGATGTGATCGAGAAAAATGACAGTCAATTTTTATAAGATTCCTATGAATTCTTAAGATTCCTAATGAAAAAGTGATTTTAATGTGACAAAATTGTGGTATAAGTCATTTTTTATTTCATAATAATTAGATTAATTTTTAAGATAAGGTGTATTTTTTATGTAATGATGATCTTGCTGATCAAAGGGAATTTTTTTCTAACAGACCAATTTTGTTTAGAAGTGTCATGTAAAAACTTAAAAGTAACTTTTTAAAAAACTAATGGCAAGAATACTTTATTATAATAAGTTTATTTCTAACCTTAATTTGAACAACTTTTATAATTGACAGTGTCTACTTAACTACAAATATAACATTAAAGCACATTACGCTTTTTGAGATTCACTGTATAAACATTTGTATACTACTTAAATTGGGAATTCACTTTCTACAGCGTTTCCATCCCATCAAGTCATCTCACAGCTGTCTTTACATATACCTTTGTTCATTAAACAATGAAACAAAAAAGGTTGTAATAAGAAAGTGTTTTTCTAAAGGTAAAATCTGTGTAAATTTGTAAATTTACAGTCAAGTTTGTTCAGCCTCATTGTTTAAATAAAATATTAACCCAGCAAATTGAGTTTATTTCGTAATTTGTCACAATTTGAATGCACATATAGTCAAATTTTATTGTATTAAGAAAAACATCAAAAGAAATAACATTATCTTTGCCTCATGAAATAACAGATTCAGAATACAATACTGTGATGTCTGGATGACGGTGCACCTCTGGTCACATGACGTGAGGGCGTGGGACAGAAGGCATTAGATTCTGTTTGAGAGAAGTAGATGTATGCCATGCCGTATGCATGGCGAGGCTTTGAGAAACCGAAAGTTGGTTATTAAATAGGTACTACGGGCACCGTAATGTAATAATTTATCAGTGTAGTTGAACTGAAGAGTAGTATAATGAAATATAATAGTGAAGTAGTGTGATAAGTTAGATATTTATATATAAATTGTGTCGTCCTTTTGTTTCATCGTATGTCTTTGTTATGTACTGTCCTTCTGCATATCTGTCAATAAATGTGATTTATTATAAAACAAGAAGTGCTCTTTATAAAAGTGATAGCCTTGGATTATACATATTATTGTTATAAATATTAAAAAGAGACGAGCGTGCCCAGGATAGATACGGGACATTTATTGAGAATGGTATTTGTGAGGCCTTTAAAAGGTTGCAATATAACTTAACACTTCACAACATAAGAAGACATAGAACAATAACTCATTTTAACCCTTTAGCAGGCATTGTCCGCTAAAAAGGACACCTAATTTTAAGTGTACTAGCACAATAATATTTAATTAAAATATTTATTTTATAAAGTATGGGAAAATTAACAAGTTTTTATTATCTAACAAATTAATTAGTTTGTAATTTCTGTGTTAGATCATCATTTCATCATTTTACAAACAGAATTACTCTGTGCCAGAAAGGGTTAAATATAACATTTTAAGAATGCAACATTTAATGGTTCAAACTATAACAAAAAAATTATGCATAAAAATTATACATAAATCAAAAGAAACTTGTTGATATTTTAAATTCTTCAATCAACATAGATATAGAGAGACATCCTGCAAAGTCTGCAATTGAATGTTGAAAAAAAATATTTCTTAAACACTTTTTCCAAATTGCACTATAAAAATGCATACAAAATTCTTTAACAGCCATATTTTATTTAATGCAGTGAAAGGCCACTCCAATCTTTTACTTTAATTAAAATTATAATAAAGCACTACTTCATAAAAACTACATTCATTTGTAATCAATTTACTTTAATACACAGGGTACAAAGGTGAGTACAAATGATGGACCAAATTTTTAAAAAATGATATTTTTGAAACTACTGCACATATTACAATAAGTGGTACATGAGTTTAAAGAAAAATATACCAACTTTTTTTCAGTTACAAATGTTCAATGTGTGGCCTTCATCTTACATGGTATACATCCAATCTGTAATCCAGTTCATTCTAAACATTTTATAACATCATTCTGTCAATGATTCTAAAAGCTGGACAAATGCTTTCTTTAAGTTCTGGCAGTGTCAAAGACATTACTTATGTACCACCAATGCCGAAAACACTGCCAGAACTTAAATAATGCATTTGTTCAGCATTCAGAACCATTGACAGAGTGATGTTACAAAATGTTTGGAACGAACTGGATTACAGATTGGACATATGCCGTGTAACTAGAGGGTCACACATCGAACATTTGTAACTGAAAAAAAACTTGGTATATTTCTCTTTATTTTCATTTATCACTTATTGTAATATGTACAGTAGTTTCGAAAATATGATTTTTTATCGGGTCCATAATTTGTACACACTCTGTATATTATCAAAAGATATAAATATGTGTTTCAATTTAATCTTTACACCAAATTCATAAAATCCTTCTTCTGACTCATATCTTTAACATAACAAATAATTTAGAAAATAAGGACAACAGTACTTAAAAATCATACCTCAACACGAACAGTTAAATTATATTGCTGGATCCTCTCATAGTCTAGGAGGTAATTCACATAAATTCCAGCCACTTGCTGAGCACCTTCAAGATGTTTTAGATAGAATGTATCTCTACTATTTGTTTGTTCAGTTCCACCCTTCATCAATGTATAGAACACGCGAGGCTTGTCTTTGATGCCAGATCTAAATGTACATGTATTTATATTAATTATACATTTAAAATTAAAAATGAACAAATTTAAAAATAAGAGTATCAATTTTAGATGTTACAAAAAATATATTATCTTATCTTAATAAATATTATCTATATTATCTTAATAAATCAAACTTTAATTTAATGTCAGAATAAAGCACAACTTAATAACAATATAACTTTTGTTATAAAATTTTGGTTAAAAACTTTCACAAATTTTAAGCCTGGAGACAGACAGGCATTTAATTTTAAAGTTAAACAAGAAAGAGTTATTTTAAACCATTTAAATATTCACATAAAACCAAACGAGTTCCCTTATATTCAAAATAAAACTACATAAAATATTTAATTTATATTACATATAACTGTAACTACAGCAAGACATAACTTAAAAATCATCAACTTTAGGTTGCTTGCATGATTGAAATGTACTTATTATGAACTTAAAACTGTACTAACTATGCATCCATGAATTTAAAACTCACAGTAAAGAGTACTTTTAATGCAACTAAAACTTTAAAATTTGAGTGAACTTTAACATTTTAGCTGCATTTTATACAAAACAATGTCTTTAGAGTTATGACACTGTTGTATTTACTAATGAGCAATATGCAATATAAATTAAGCACAATAAATGAAAACATTTAGGATTTAAAACTAAAGACTCCAGCTTTGTTAGAATCAAACTTTTCAGATCGTCCATTGAATATTATTTAGCTTGAATTAGTGATTGGCATAATAAACAATTTTGATATTCAAATGTATCATTTGGGTATGTGCAAAAACATAGCTAAGAACTAAAGGATCTTCTTCGAACACAATCAAAAAATTTTAAAAGCACTAAGCTTTTGTGTCAGGCAGAAAGAAGACATGTTTTTAGTATGAAAGCAGCAACAAGACTCTTAAAATACCATAAAAAAAATTTAAATGTGCTAGACCTTTCGAAAGATCCTAGTCTTGCTGCTGCTTTCATGTAAAAGTGTCTTCTTTGCATCTGATGAAGAAAGACTAAGTTCTTTCGAAAGGCCTAGCGCATTTAAACAAATTTTATGGTCTTTTAAGAAGATCTTTTAGTTCCTACTGTTTCACACCAGTTTTAAATTATATATTTAGAAAATAAAAATAAGATTAACATGCTTTTAATTATTTTCTTTTTTTTTTTTTTTTTTTTGCACAAAATTTCTGGTTTTACTTGCTTAAAAAATATACATACAAATGTACATAGCTATTCCTTTGTGCATGCCCGAATGATACATTTGAATACCAAAATTATTGATTATACCCAACACTCGTTTGAATACTACAGAATAATAACCTCTACTTTCAAAACAAAATAAAAGAAATTTATTAATTATATATTTTTGTATGCAAGAAATACAGTATGTTTTTGGCCATTTTATGAATGAATCTGATGATGTATTTAGGAGAAAGAAAAAAGTAAGATGACGTTATGAAAAATTTAACTTTTTCAGTAATTAAATTGTGAAAGCATAAATTATCTATTATCTGACAGTTTTGTCTACTTTCAAAATAATGTGTTTAAATAAACAATGACGAAAAGTTATGCATTTGCTCTTTTTGAATGTATTTATGCTTATTTAATAAGTATTGAGGCATGGTATCTAATGGTTTAATACTTAAAAAGTACAACAATATTTATATAAAAAGAAGAAAAACCTCAAAGTTCAGCTACAAGCAAACAAATAAGTCTAAATATGTATGGGGGGAAAAGGGGGATAATGGGATATTTGTAAGATGAGAACAAAAGAAATCTGCACAGTCAAAAATTTCAGCTTCAAATATAAAATAATTTCTATTGATTTAAATCTGAAAAAGACCAGAAAACACAATATTCATAATCATTCAGTGTATCTCCACAATATACGGAATGCACTGCAGATTTAGATGTTTAGCTAGAAGAAATAAAGAGAAAAAAAGGTGTGTGTGTGTACCAATAGATAAAGCATTATTTTATTCAAACACAAGGAAAATGGAATTTATTACTTATTGTAAAACAGAAGAAAAATCTTAAAACTTTATTCAGAGGATCTATCAAAATTTTCTCCAAAGGATATGAAACTGTTGTTAGTTTTGTATATTAGAAAATAAAATAATAAAGAATGAAACCATAAGTCATCTTTAAAGTACTTTTAACGCATCATTTTATAATCAATATTAAAAGAAAACATCTCTTTATTCATGGTATCATAGTAAAGCTGATTTAAGATATTTAAAAAACTCATCTAAACCGCTATAAACCTTTTACAAAGGATGAGCCATAAAACTTATGTTAAATCCTCAGATGCCTCACTTCAGACTTATCTTTGGAATTTGTTGCTTTAAAACTGTTCATGAATGTTCAAAAATGTTTAACAAAAATGCAGCAGAATAACAATACAGTACATTAGTTATAAGTTACTATTTTGATGAAAATTTAGACATAAAATAAAAGTTACAAATAAAGAATATAAAACAGAACAGAATATTACATTATAGCCCAAGTTACAATTTTATAATGGACATTATTTGTTTTATATCCATCAACCATTCAAAAAAAATTTCACAGCCTCTGTAAATCCAAATTATCATAAGGCTTCTTCTATCTCTTTACTCGAAGTATTGTTAATCAAAATAATGTTATAATGACCATTTAACATTCAATGTCCATTATATTTAAATTAAATAATGTTTTCATGCCAAATTAAAATGAATCAAATTTTAGAAATGAAAATTTTTAATTGATGAAAATTTAATTTTCGTGATGAGAAGCAAACTAATATTTATGAAAAAAAGAAACATGTAACATCAATACTCAAAAGAAGAAAAGACCAACAAATCACTTTATGGAATAAATGGAATAAAATAAAAAATCCCACTATTAAAAATGCTACAACTAAAAAAAACTCTCTTTAACATCTTATTTTTTAATTATTTCTGCCAGAATAAAATAAACTAATTTTCTTTTCAGAAATTTTCCACAATGAGCAGCAGAATGCTAATAACTATTTAGGCATAACTATTCTATAATAGAGGAGAAACATAAATTATTTGTTAAATACAATATATTAAGGCTGCTAGTCAATCAGCTTCCAAATTTCTCTCACTAATGCTAAGTCTATGGGCGTGAGATTCGTTCGTATATTTAAAATATCTCCTCGGGAAATTAATATTTTTAACTTCTTTTTTCTGTGAACTCTTCTTGAAGGATGTCTCTTTTTCTTAGGTCTCAAAATATTTCTAAAATCAATGCTTAATTCTACACAAAGTATTAAAATCGTACTCACAGTTTGTCAGCTTTTAATACACAAAATATCGAATTAAGCATAGATTTTAGAAATATTTTGAGAACTAAGATAAAAAGAGACATCGTTCAAAAAGAGTACACAGAAAAACAAAAAAGTTAAAATTAATTTCCTGAGGAGATATTTTAAATATACGAATGCATTCTATGCCCATAGAGTCAGGATTATTGAGGGGAATTCGGAAGCTGAGCAAATAGCAGCCTTAATATGACTAAATACCATGAATATCATTATAAGATATACTGAATATTAGTGAATTAAACTAATATTATACAAATACAAAAAAAATTTTACTGTCATTGTAATCAGGGAGGGTGGGTGTGAGGAGAATTACCTTGCACTGACATCTAAAATCTTTTGTCCAGCAGTGATATTTTCTGGAACACGAACAGGTCCATACACAGCTTGATTCCACACAGGAGGATTATTTCGGCGATCAACTACATCAAATACAACTTTAACAGATGCCTTTAGTGGTGGAACTCCTTTATCAGAAGCTTCGACTCTTAAAGTATATCGTTCTCGCTGGAAAAAAAGAAATTAATGCAATTAATAATTAGTTCACATATTTAAAATTATATATCCCTACATAATTCGAGTAAGGCCAAAATTATTTTTAAGAGATGAGAATAAAGATAACATTTCCAAAATTAGAACTCAAAAGTATTTTTATTATACAGATAGCAAAACATCAACGTTAATGGATAAAACAGGCCATTTTTACTTAAGGCTGCTCATCACTCAATTTCCAAATTCCCCTCGGTAATGTAAAGTCTATGGGCATTTGATGCATTCTTATGTTTAAAATATCTCCTCAGGATATTATTTTTCTTTTCGTTTTCTGTGTGTTCTTCTTAAATGATGTCTCTTTTTTTTTTTTTTTCTAAGTTTTCAAAATATTTCTAGAATCTATACTTAATTTTATATGAAGTGTTAAAATTTTGCTTCCAGTTCGTCTTCTTTTAACACATAAAATATTAAATTAAGCATAGATTTTAGAAATATTTTGACAACAAAGAAAAAAAAAAAAGAGACATTTAAGAAGAACGCACAGAAAACAGAAAGGAAAAATAATATCCTGAGGAGATATTTTAAACATAAGAATGCATCAAATGCCCATAGACTTAAGATTACCCAGAGGAATTCGGAAACTGAGTGACAAGCAGCCTTAAGATATACAAAGTTTAACTATATTACAAAAAATTGTTCAATGAATTAAGTTAATTTAAAAAGCTTAGCAAATGTTTATTAAAATGTAAAAGAGAAAATCATACTACGTTAATTTAAAAGGAGAAAAATTGCTGTAATGACAGTTTCATGATTAAAATTAATATGATACATTAGGTATAACTACAACTTTTTCCTCAATAAAGATCATTGCCAAATACAATCTGAATCAGATGAGATGCTGCTTTAAAAAAATTGCAAAATGTTGGTTTATTATTCTAACATGTACTGTTCGACATCTAAATGCTGTGGGCATGTTTCAAAAGCAAGGAGATTGGATCCCATATGAATGTGGAACATTGAAAAAACAAGTGAACTGCTGCTTTAAAGACAAAAAAAGAAGAGACTTTCTTAACAATGAATGATTGATTCACTATAACAATCCTAAACAACTGAAGGCACTTGTGCATCCATGTGCACCAGATCTATCAGAACTGACACACAAAATTTGCCACCTTACGTTTACACTGTATCTGGTGGAACCAAATGTTCTCACATCCAACAATCTATACTGAATGTTACAATTTGAAAGAAGAATTGAAGTAAAAATGTCCAGAATAAAGCTGAAAGACAGAACAGGGATGTTTTCATGTTTTCAAATGTGACAACTGTTGTCCACAAGTTTCAAGATCAGTAAAACTCTCAAAACACTTCATTGGGAAGCATTGCCCTCCTAGTCATATTCAACAGATGTTGATCCTTCAGGTCGCTATTTGTTTTGCTCTGTTCTAAAATTTGATCACTGCTTGACAGATGAAGGAATGTTGAAGCTTCTGATAATAACTTTGATATAGCTTTTGCTTTCATCCATTTTGACAAAAGTAGGTAATTTTTCTTTACTTGAAAAAGCAGAGTGTTACAGTTATATACTTAATATTTCAGATTTTTTTAAATCTCAAGAAAATATGTACAAGATTTTATTAAGAAGGAATTTAATTTCAATCTGCATAAAACAGATCTGAATAAATACGAAGACTTTCTTTTAAAATACAATGATAATTAACAGCAAAAACATTTAAACACGGCCATTTTAAGAATAAGGTGAACAGAATAAAAAAGATGACAATGATTACTGTCTTGCAATCGTGCATTGATATGTCATGGTGATGTTTTAATTTTTTCTTAATTTAAATATTTCAAATAAAATCTAAAATAATCAAATTAATTAATAAATATAAGTTATTTTCTAAATTTTCAATTATTTTTTAAAATATTTTGCAATTTAATAATTTCTCTCTAAATCAGCAATCTTTAAAAATCATAAATAATAATAGTTTTATTAAATAACTATCTTTTTTTTCCTCAAAATTCCATTAAATTTTACTATATTTGGTTAAATTTATCTTAATTTATAATACTTTTGTGGTCTATGGACGGATTTATTGTTGAGGGACCTGCAAATTATTCCACAACAAAATTTTTACCACCCGTTCGCTATCTTTTTCTCTAACATTGATTCGTTCCTTAGCATTATTTTTAAAAATCTTATTAGAGATTCAGAGAAAAATTATTAAACAGTAAAATATTTAGAAAAATAATTTAAAATTTTGAAATTAAATCATAGTTATTGAATTATTTTGATTATTTTATTTTAGATTTTATTTCAAAATATTTAAATTAAGAAAAAATGTGAAATTGCAGTTTCTTAGTTTAAATATTTTCAAATAAAATCTAAAATATTCAAATTAATTCAATAAATATAATTTTAAAATAAGAAAAAATTAAGAAATTGCCGTCTCACAACATACATGTGAATAATGATAAAAATAACAACAGAAAAACAGATGTTTTTAAATTATGATAATAAATCTCGTTACAGAAAAAGTGCAATAAAATTTGTTTTCGATATATAATTTAAGCTGGAGCACACAATATTGATTCAATATACTTTTATCTCTATTACAAGTATGCCTAGTCATGCAGTACCAGTAAGCAAAATTTTTTCCGAGGCACGAGATGCCAATAGAATGTATCTTCTCTAATTACAGATCTCTAAACACCATGGTATATCCAATAACCTACTTAACCCTCCTACTGTCTTGGAAAAGGGCAAAATTGTAATGTTTTCTCTGCATTTTGTTTTAAATGCTAACAAAAATGATTTTTTGAACATTTTATAAAAAAACTTAATAACGAATATGAATGCAATCCTTGGAAGTATTAATCATTGTTCAATGTATTAAAAATACATTAAATCAATAAAATTATATTACTTTAAATATTGCTTGTATTGCAGTGAAACCTGGAGCTTAGTGAACGTATTAACATGGGCTTGTCAGTGAGGGGGTTAAATTATAACCACAGTCATAATTTTCAGAAGAATTACAATGAATTATTAAATTATATTCCTAACACACACTTGGTAACAATTTTTTTAAACTAAACCAATTATTCTGCAACAAAGTTGAATGCATTGTTTTCATAACAGAAAAAAAATATGATTAAATAAATTTAATATACATAAGTGCATCTTTCGCAGGAGTGCAAACATTTGCAATATTTGATTTTTAAAATTTTCTGTATATGCTCTTAAAAGAAATGTATATGTTAAGCCTGTGGCAGAAATTTTTAAAGCTTTCTGCAACAAACCCCACAAACAGCAAAATTTTTCTGGAAGTTATTTTTTACAGTAAAAATGAATTACAAATTTATACATAACACAGTTAGAAAAAAAGACAGTGAAGAACTAATATATCCTAAACCAGGTATTATATACTTTTTATATATAAAATGGTCTTATCTGTTTTTAAACTCCATGTAAAAAAAGCTAAAAACCTAAATTTAATTTATCAGCATTAGAGGAATTATTTAGCATATTTAGAATAATTTTCAATAAATAAATTGAACCATTACTTTTCTTAAGATTTGTTGATTAATTACGAGGTTAAAATGCTATAATTTGTGCCATGCACAACGGATTTGTAAACAATTAAATCTCTCTCTCTCTCTCTCTCTATATATATATATATATATATATATATATATATATATTTGTGTGTGTGAGAGAGAGGGAGGGGGGGTAGAGAGGCATTGTACACATATGGTTAATTTTTCAAATAATTAAAATTTAAATTAATATGCATACATACATGTCTAATTCTGTTCTTGCTAGATTTTGAGGATAAGTTCATTCTTATCCTTGGTATAAATAAAAATACTAAACTTCTCTTTTCACCAAGTTAATTTAAAGCCAATTTTTCAAACAAATATGTTATGTTTTCAAAACATAATTACATAACTAAATAAGGAGTTATTTAGTTGTGTAAAAGATTTAGTATTCAGGAAATTTCTAATGGAACTTTACTAACCTTAATACTTTTTACTTTAAATGAAAATAACAATTCTAAAAAATAATATTTCTATCAGCTACGTTTAGCGACTCAAGGATGATAGTTTTCTGCAAGGGATCATTCGCTTTCTGCGACAATGTCACCGCATTTCTGCCACGGGGTATGCTAATAGGCAGAATAATCTTTGGCAGCCCATCGGTAAGGCAAAAGTGAAGCGCCTCTTCACCTAACATTTTATTAAAAATCTTTTGCATAAATATGTTTTTCTAATTTCTTTATTTTTCCTTTTCTCTTTTATTCAATATTTAATATGGGTTTAAATCAAATTTTCAGTAACAAAACGCAACAATGAGAGTAAGAGAATTTTGAAACATTTCCATTCTTTCAATTTGAGATACTAATAAACATCGACAGTTTATTTCTTGTATGGAGGTAAACGGAAACTGAACTGAAATTCTCCTGTACCCCAGAAGATTTGGAATTTTATTCTGCTGGCTTTTCACCTACTTTCCCAAACATGGGCAACACGAAACAACAAGCAACACTGAAATTAATAGGATGCATTTAAAGAAATATTTTAGATGAGTTATAATTTGAAATCTTCTAGACACATATTGCAAATATTTTTTAAGTTTTGGTAAAGCAGAGAAGCAATTTTATTCTGAAACACTTAAGGAAATGGCCAGAAAGTTCACCATGACTGATAAAAGTAAAATTTAGTTGGCTGAAATATCAATGACTATGCTCAATTCAAAAAGTCATTTAGTTTTTAAATAGATATTCAATGCTGAAAATGAGCTTTACAATTTGGTTTAAAAATACTTTCACAGAAAATGCTCAATACTGCAAAAATATCCTAACTGTAGTAGCATAACACAATAAAACATACCAAAATTTGACAACATTTCAAAACTGACAAAACATATTTCGATATTTATTGGAACAATAGACATAGAAAACATTTTTATAATTACATCTAAAGGTTTCTTAAGTCTAATCCAACCAGATTCTTCATTGATTTCAAAATAGCCATCATCTTCTCTTGAACTAGGATATAAACTATATATAACAACTCCATTTTTATCTGCATCTTCATCAGTAGCTGCTACTCTCAAAACATTATCACCAACATCTGTATCCTGTTTTATGTTCTCATGATATTCAGATCGATGAAAAAGAGGCGGGTTATCATTTACATCAGTGATTTCAACTTTGAATGAGCATACACCTTCCAAAGGAGGATTACCACGATCAGTAGCTTTCAGAGTTACACTCACAAAACGGCCATCTTCACCTTCTCTGTTAAATACCTGTAAAAAATATATACTCATTAAATTGTAAATTTTATCAAGTGGGAAAGAAAAAAAATTAAAAAAATTTGTACAAAATCTCCCTTTTTGTGATTGGAAAATTTCCCCACATACAAAAAATCCCCCCCCCCCCCCCCCAACCACCAAGTAAATAGTTCAAATCTGTAAAAAAAAAATTATTAAAGAGTTCCAAAATTCTAACTAAAACAATTACTTTCATAAAACAACTTTTCTAGTCCTTAAAAAGTATATTTTGAAAACTATCTTCTAAGATAATAACAGCATTAATTTATAAATTTTTTAAATGAACTACAGTGCTGAACAACAGATGCATCGTATATTTCAGATAACGTTGTCAATTTTTTTAATTTAAGCTGATTTTCAGGGACACGACCATCACAAAAGATTGTTATGAGGAAGGAGCCAATTATAGATTAAGGCTCCTGTCCCTCACTCGTGAGCTAAAGCTAAACATATGGGGAGGTTACATTCTAATATCTTGTTTACATTTCAACATTTAAAATATATATACATTCCCCCCCCCCCCCCCCCCCCGCGCGTTGGATAGCTGATGTCCATCTCTACATCGCTCCTTTTTTACTTTTTCGAGTTTGGTTGCACATATTTGTTATAAAGTTACTTTGACTTTCAAAACCAGTTCCGAAAATGAAAGAGTCATTCTAAGAAATATCTGCAAACAAATTCAAAAAAGTAAAAAAGGAGTGATGTAGGGATAGTCCTGAGCTATCCAATAAAATGTCGAAATGCAAAAGCGATATTAGAAAATAACCTCCCCATAGGTTTAGCATTAGCTCGTGAGTGTTTTCACCTGCAGGGACAGGAGCCTCAAGATGTCCACCTTCTCAAGGAAATTTTTAAATGTTGTTCGATTCTTCAACGTATAAGTAGTAATTTCTGCAAATTTCATGTGTTTATTCATAAACGCACTTCATTAATGTGTCATCAAATTTGCTTGTTGAGAGGGAAAAAATAAATATCAGAATTCTTTTAAGTATGAAGTATATTTTTATTTGATGAAAAACTTCTCTTTTGATAAGATTGAATGTAAATTTTCATAAAATAAATTGTATGCTAAAGATTGACAGTTTTTCCTATGCAAGAAGTTGTTTAAAAATAAAATTACTTTTGAAACAATTTAAAATATATATATATTTTTTTTTATTACAAAAGTGTCAAATAATGAGTAATACTGTTGCTATTACCTATTATTATTTGATACCATAATTAATATTGTTGATACTTATAATTTCTGAAGGCCGCCTTTACAATAAATCATGTTTAAAAAAAGAAAAATTGGCAGCCCTTAACCTTGTAATTTTAATTATTTACAATAAATACTCTATTTAAATTCTGAGATGATTACATTCTAAATAATTCAACATACAATGATGTAGAGGGATTGGGAGTTGTTTTTGCTTTTGGAAAAAAATTAAACCACTTTATTACACATACACTTCCCATTGAACTAAATCTGAATACATCTCAGAATTTTTTTTTTTTTTTTAAGAAAACAGTTTTTGGTGATATATATTAATGGCTATATATCATGACATATATCCTATATTTATTTTCAAAATATCATGTTTGATATATTCATATATTTGATATTTTTGAAATATTGTGTATATGTCATATTTTCAGTAAAAAAAAAGGAGTAAATGAATTTAAATATTGTTGACACTGCCATTCTGTAAGTAAAGTACTTTTGCCTCTAGCAGTGACTTTTTTAGCCCCTTCCCCTTCACCGCTACCCTCAAAGAAAAGATAATTTATCTTATCCAGGCTTTACGTTTGAAACACTATTTTTAAATTCAGAATAAAATAATCATGTGGGACAATATTATCTTAGAACAGCCATTGAAAGATAAACTATCTAATTTAGATAATCATATTTACAGCTTCATTAGAAAGAATGTTTTCTGATTTGGTTGTTGCTCACTTTACAGAACAGCAGATTAGGGGATGCAGACAAACTTATGTTTATATTAAAAATTTTTAATTAACATGTAAGCACACACGCTGGGATAAATCTCACCCCAATCACATTTTTTGAGGACGATTCTGATCTGCCTTGTACCTTTCAAGGACAAGATTGAGAATGGGTGGGTAAAGCAATGTCTTTTCTTTGTTTACTAGGAGAAGAGAAATATACCTCTTGGGATTAAATAATCATGCGAGTGTACAAACGTTTCATTTTGATATGTTCATTTCTTAAAAGATAACATGCACTAAAACAGTTTTAACGGAAGACTAACATAAAAGTTACTTGTATATATTGATGAAAGGGAATTAAATGTAATTAATATCAATTTTGTAAATTCATCTTTATGGTGTAAAACAAATCATTTGCATATTTTCTAAAAAAAGAACCATGATTTTTACAGTAACTGCAACAAAATCTGAAAATAAATATAAAAAGCATGATTTTTTTTCTTTAAAAGAAGTAGTACTGATGCATTTTACAATATAGAACAGTAGATTTGTTTTTAAAACACATTTAGCGAAAAATATAATGGGAGACAAAATGGGGTCAGATTTATACCACACAAGTGCTAACGTTGCAAAAATAGGCATGTGTGCTAATCGGTAAAAAAGTATTTTTTTACTTAAAATTTTGTTGCTGGTAATATAAGTTGAAGAATAAAGCGAACAATAAGAATATGACATTCTATAAATAATCCTTGATAATGTAATATTTAAGCAAATAAAATCCTTTAGAAAATAAAGTTATAATTAATATTCCATAATCAGACAAACATATTAATGAAAATACCAGAAATTATTAAAGAACAAAACATACTAACCTTATTAGTTCTAACTTCTCCACTAATTTCATCCACTATAAATTTCGTCCCAATTTGATTTGGCTGTTGAACCACAGAATATCTTACTTGGCCATTATATCCTTTATCTTGATCTGTTGCCACAACCTGTATTATAAAAAAAGATGTTTAAATTTATTTTTAGAAATCGCTCATTTATATTGCAAGGATAGAATCTACATAAAAATTTGAATATAAAAAATGTCAAAATATTAGCTGTTTTTTACTCATCTGCAGAATTTTTCCTTATTAGTGCAGCATCAAATCAATGTTAGAAAAGTTGAGGACGAGAGTTTCAAAACCCGCCTTATCCAAAATAAAGGGGGAAAAAAAATAAAAAAACAAGCGTGCGCGTGCATGTGTGTGTAATTGCTGGTCTGTGGGAATTAAACAGCCGGATTGAATACGTAAATGATAATAACAGGTATATGTTGCAATGTTAAAGCCAATAAAGTATTCCAATCCCTGTATTTCTGAATTATGAGATATTTGAAGAGATTAACCACTTCAACATTTGCTCCAAGATAAGTCAGCGGTAAAAGCACTGTTTCCCTATACCCGTTGAAGTGGTTAAAGCCCATGAAAAAATACATTTGATACAAAAAGAGATGCAATGATGAAGTGGCCCTTCAAACATACACCAAGCAGCTTTACTTTCTGAGAATTAGAAAGGAATTGTCGGCTTAGCTTTGCCAACAATATTTATTCCGTATCAAGTCATGGCGCCTAGAAATTAAAATGTTAGCTTCAGAACACATTAAATTTTGAAAATGAAATCTGGCAAACAGATTACCATATTTGGCATCCTAAGACACAGATGGCTGACAAGATTGAGAAACATCAAATTGATGTTCTTTTTGCTTATGGTAATTAGGGATGAGACGAATAGTGATTTGACCGAATAGCTGAATACAGAATATTCGGCCAAATTTTAGGCTGAATACCGAATATTCGGCAGTCGAGTACCAACTTTTTTTTTTCCAATAAAGAAAATAACTTTTGATTACATATAATTTTAAAAATAGCAACTCATTAATCATTTATACTCTTAAATGTACTTTTAAATTCATTTTTTAATTTGATACACTTATTTTAGTACAAAAAATTACGAAATTGCATTACATCCTTTTGTTCTAAGGTATATCAAATTGATTTTCAGTGAGTGAGGTTGGTAAGTTATTTTCATTAAAATAAAAAGAATTTACTTCACTTTTACTATCAAATGATACTTTTATCCTTTCTTGCATTCAAAATCAATAATACTCTTACACACACTCTCTCTCTCTCTCTCTCATAACTCATGAGGAGATATTTTCTGAAATAACCTTCAATCAAGTAAATTTTATCCTTGAGAATTTATGTCCCTAATGATAAAAATTTTTATAAGAATGAGTCTGTTCTGAAATCAGTTTCCAAGACTTGAATTACAAATTACATTAAATCAAAAGGTATGGTTAAAGTAGAATACATATTAACAAAATCTTTAACATTTGAACTAGCACATACAATATTCCACTTATTCAACAAGCATTAAAAGCAAACAGAAACTTATAACAACATGAATGAAGGAAGATGTAAATTGAAAAATATATACATAATAATGTTACATATTAAAGCCAGTAATCAAGCAAATAATTACTTAAAATTGAAAACTATAGAATTAAATTATTTTATTCAATCTTTAGAATTTATATTTAAATATTTATAAAACCATCTTCATAAAGCAAGTTGCGATATCTAGTGAGTATCCAATTTGACACCAGTTCTGTTTTCAGATGTACTGTTGTACTTGGAATAGTGATATTTGATATTCCATCTTGAAAATGAATCTTATACACCTAGTGAATGAATTTTTACATTTCTTACTTTATAGAAAATAGAAAGTAACTTATCATGAACTTCATAAGAGCCTTTTTATTTGTGCATGGAATTTGCAGACATTAATGAATATTCAAGTATTTTAGAATAAGGCTACGATTTTCTTCTTTTTTTTTAATATACGAGTTTTTACATCTTGAGTTGTAATCTATCACTCTCTGATGAAGACATTTCCTGGACAATTGAATGTCCAATTTGGGCAGCATTTTCTAAAAGATTACCAACTTTGAAATACAAAAAGGCTGTACATTTTTCTGTACATTTTGTGCAAGTAAGAATGTGAATGACTTCATGAATGTGCCAGTAAGTAGACAATTTGGATTAGAGAAAAAAAAAATTGCAAGAAACGAAAAAAAAAAAAAAATTATCCTGAATTAATTTAGCACGACATTTTACACTATTCGACGAGATTTTAGCAATATTCAGCGAGATATCTCTAAATATTCGGCCGCAGGTATTGTCAATAAACCTTCAATATTCGGCAAAAAGGCCAAATACTGAATAGTGGCCGAATATTCGTCCCATCCCTAATGTTAATACAATTACATTACAGTGGGAGACTGCAATATACTAAGACTTTTTTATTCAAATCTAAACCGCAGACAACTGAAAGATTAAAGATTGTGAAAGGAAAAATTAAATTTACATGAACAAAAGGCTTTTTAGCAAAGATAAAAACGGATACTAGATTTAGTTTAGAAATAGATTTTATAATAATAACTCAATTTATAAAGCATTAGTAGAAAAAATTAACTTTGATAATTATATATTAAGAAATATTTAATTACATCATATTGTGATTATTCTATTGCTTTAAAAACTTACTTTAATAACAAATGTTCCACTCTCAGCATTTTCTTGCACTTTAGGATTATACTTCTCACAATCTTCAAACACAGGTTTGTTATCATTGACATCTGTGATGAAAACAACCACCAATGCAGTACTAGTATGTATTGTCATAGCACCATTTTTACAACATGCACCGTCATCTCTAGCAGTAATATTAAGTTCATATTTGTCTTTATCTAAGTGAATTGGCCCATCAATCAAACGAATGACACCTGGGGAAATTAATAAATAGGTCAGAAGTATATAATTTATTAATGTAAAAGAAGATGTAAAGAAGGACGAGAAAATAGAAAAAGTTACAGAATTTAAGAAATTTCAGCAATGTTCTACAGTTCTATAAAAAAATTTATAAGTAATAAAAGATGCAGAATCTATACTTAAAAATGCAAACATTCATATTGAAAATAAATGTAGCACTGCACATGCTGCATTCAAGCTATAGTTAAACATTATCTCTAATATAACAAAACAAGGTTTGTTTTTTGTTTTTATGTATATAACATAATGGGAAAGAGTTTCAATCAGAAATCAGGAACAATTCTAGTAAAATATATGACAAACTATGAAACAGTTTTTCATGTATTTTCATCAGGAATTAAACTAAAATAAATTCACAGTACATTAAAATTCATATAAATTACATAAAAATATCAAGATTGATTAGTTAATTGACTACTATCACCATCTTTTACAGAAATTTCATCTGAATCTTCTTGTCTTTGTAATGCTTGCATTTCATGCATCATGGTCTTTATAATATGAAAATTTGAAATCAATATTAATTTCATTAGATAATTTTAAAAAAAAAGTACCATGGGAAATAGTCCGATGTCAACTGGAAACATATTTAAGACCAAAATATTTTCAAAGAAAAAGTTTTCTTAATTAAAAATTCCAAAAGTAGTTCAAAAAAATTTTGTATTCTAGTTTTATGGAAACAATTTTCGAAAATTCAAAATAATGGTATCAGATATGTATTTTTTGGTAGTGGAAACCAAAAACTTTCCAAAATCAAATGGTGCATTTTGCTTCTTTCTGTAACTAAATGTAGCAAAAGATGTTACTCTCCTTTAAATGCTGCAATAAATTTGGTGACAATTTATACAATCATCATCTCATCTAGAAGTGTTAGATATTTCATAGTGATAATTGAAAAAATTGAGGAATTTTATTCATCAAAACCCTTAATGGACCATCAAAATATATCCATTTATCAAAAAATGATGAAAATATCAATTTCCAAGTTTTTTTCTTACATGAATTTAATTATTCATAAAGATTTTTTTAAATTATTATTATTCAGAGGGAGCAGGGAGGGAGAATCCACTGTCATATGCATATATATTTAAATATACAATCAGTCATGTGAACCACACGTTTTGAACTGAAATTTATATAGAGGTGTTGAATCTTAAAAGGCTAATTTAGTTTTAAGACTGATCTAAGGCCTTCTTGTCAAATGAAAATTCAAGTAATGTCTACCACTAAAGTTTTACTTTCATGAAAGTAAAACTTGCTTAATAATTCTTTTAAACAATAATAGTGATACATAAAACTATTCAAATATTCTAAAAGACTTCCTCCAGAAATGGATTTAAATATCGCCGAATGTACAATTTTTAAAAAATAGTCTGAAAACTACATATATCTCATAGATTAAGAACTGTCATTCTGCCTTAAGAGGGTAGCTTACTCATGCACAAACACCCGTTCACATTAATCCTAAGGAAGAAGTTTTTTATAATTCTCTTGGATTTCAATTTTTTTTTTCTTTTCTTTTCTTTTCTTTTTTTTTTCCATTTTTTATTTTTTTGATTTCCTTTGCAGGTTTTTTTTAATGAGATTACTTTCACTTTCGGAACTGGTTCTGAAAATAAAAGTATCCTAATAAAAACCTGTAAACAAAATCAAAAAACGGCGTTTATATAAATCGATCTCAGCTAGCCAATGGCAAAAAATCATTTAAAATTATTTACATTCAAACGAGCTATCTTAAAAAATTTCTTCCACAGGATTAACATTAGCAAACAGGTATTTTTGCATGAGTGAAATAGCCCTTTAAGTCATTTAAACCATTCAAAAAAATATATAAATTCTAAACCATAAATTATTTTGAAGTTTTCAGCACAAACAGATGTAAGAAATAAACTCAACTTGAGGGGGAGGGGAATTATATGTGGGTCAAAAATTTAGTTGTACTTATAAAAGGAAAAAAAACCTTTAACCCTCTAAGTGTTTGGGACGTAATATTCCGTTCACTAAGCTCCAGGTTTCACAGCAATACAAGCAATATTTAAGAAAATATAATTCTATAGATTTAATAAATTTTAAATACATTGAAGAATGATTAATACTCTCAAGGATTACATTCATATTTGTAATTGAATTTTTTTTATAATGTTGGAAGAATCATATTTTCTTAGCATTTAAAACAAAATGCAAAGAAAACAACATTACAATTTTACCCTTTTGCAAGACGCTCGGAGGGTTAAAAGAAATTATAGAAATTCTTTAATTTTGTATCGATGTCATACAAACTCTGTTTTTACTTAAACATTTATCCCAGCATAGTGCGAATTTCTTGACAGCATATTCAAAGAATTCCTATCCAATATTTCAAACACTATTTTTATGCTGGATTTTGCACTTCCTTATCCATATTAATAACAGCATATTTAAATCCCTATTTCAAAAGTCTGAACAACATCATACATCTACAGCTCTTGAACATACTAAATATTCTTATATGTAACAGACATATCATAATGGCCGGCCATGTGTAAATCATTGCGACAGATGAATGATGAAAGGTGATGAAATAGATATAGGCAATAACAAATATCTCTTGGGTAAAAAATTTACCAGCGAGTAACTATCATTTTAACTGAGTCACATATGTCATGTAATATTAAGTCATCATTAGTACTATAAGTTTTTTCTAACAAAATATTTAAATAAAACTGTTCAACAAGGTTAAGTTTCACACAAAGTGGTAATTTTTGTATTTTAAGGGATGCTGAAAAAGAATAAAGCATTGAAAAGTTTTCATGACCAACAGATGAAAAAAATAAAACAAAAATAAAATAAATTAAAACAAAAAAGCTCATTTGTATACATTTTTGCATTCAGAAATATAACATTAATTTTGCCATTTGAGTACAATAATAAAATTTATTCCCCTCTCTGTTGTTACACATTCCATTAAACTAAGAAGTCAAAATATGTGTTTGTAGATTAAATGTAGTTAAAATGGTAATATAATGGAATCATAATTGCTATAAAAATGCCCATTTAGTCAAAATTTTGGAAGTAAAATTTCTTTAAATTGGAAGGGGATAGAAAATTTTTAACATTTTATTTTTTAGTGCCTTAAACAGTAAAAGAGAAAAATAAGATTGTACTATAGGCAGAGGGTATAAGCTATAGCTTTATTTGAGAGACCCAAGGTGTACATAGTTTCTTTAAAAAATTCAGTAGGTATATAGCATATACCACCATATATCTTAGCCTAAAGCCATCACCCTAAAATCAATGGAAAACATATAAAGATATTGAAAAGTGGGAACTTCATTCAAATTTGTTACACAGTATAATCCAAACAAAACAGAAACATAAAGCATGATCAACAAAGGTTCAGTATCAAATCATGTAGCAATTACCAACAGAATAACAGTTTCATAATTTTCAAGCAAATACAAGTTATTTAAAATAACATGCACCATTCATTTGTCTACTGAAAAACTAGTATATACAAGGCAACAGAAAAATTTCCTCTACGTAATGTTATATAACATACCCAATTTAGATATATCTAAAATTTTATGAAGAATACAAAATTATAAAATAGGCATGTCAGTATTTTACCAAAATCCTAGATTTATTTCTATAACAAAGAGCAACAATATCATGCTTTAATATGCAACCATATATTAGTAAACTATAAGTGTTATAACATGCATTTAAAAACAAATTTTAATGGTATATGCTGAATACCTGAATTCCTAAGTCCTATGAACTGTTTCAGCAAAAGAAGAAAAGTATTAATTACAGAAGAAAGCATTTTTATTTAGATATTCAAATTACTTTAAAGACTAACTAAGAATGAATGCTGATATAAATGCGAAATTAAATACTAAAAATCATGTATAATTAATCATATAATATAAATTAACTTGTTAAAAAAATAGTTTATAATAGGATAAAAACATGACAAAACAATATAAAATTTTACTTAAAGCCCAATAATGATTTAAGTAATACAGTATAAGAATGAAAAAACTTTATTTATAGATTTCTTTTCATTTTTAACAAGGGAAAAAAAAATTATAAAATTCCAATAAAGTGAATAAGGAAAATTAACTCTTCATATCTATAACAGAAAATTTCGGTAAAGTATGCATTTCACCAAATTTTAATGGCATGTCATTACTTACTAAATGATGAAAGTATATTCATACCAGCTCTTATTTCATATTTAATTTATGAATTCTATTTTAGCTCACACATACAGGATGTTTTAAAAGAGAAAGGACAAACTTTAGCCACTTAACCGGCTGCAGGTATAAGGAAATAGCGCTTTTATCCCCGACTTATCTCGGGGCAAACATTGAAGTGGATCAGGTATGAAAGTGGAAAATAGTAAAAAAGGTGGAAAATTTTTTCCATCTATTCAGTAAGGCCAAACTCGTATAATTTACACACATTTTAACTGTTATTCATACAATAAAATGAATTTATAACTGTACATATGATAGTTATTTTCTTTTTGTAACTTAGAAAGTATTAAAAGAATAAAATAAAATAAATAACAATAAATGTATAAATTCATTAAATTAAATAAGAAAATGGGAAACAGTTTGCTAAAAGTATAAATCCATCCAAATGTATCTGATGAACTTATGTGAAGTACAGATTAATTTTTCAAAATAAATGTATTATTTTGAATGATTTGATTGTTTAAAACCTTACTTTAAAAAAAAAAATATATATATATATATATATATGCTAAATATATGCATGCCAAATTGATCTTTACTCCAGAAATACATTTCTAAAAATGCATCACTGAAATTATCCAGAAGTGTTTTATAAATGGAATAAAATATTCTATTCCAAAAAGAACCTTATGTAAACTTCCTTTCCCTAGATAAAGAACTTAATTTACATGACTTTCAGATGCTTATAATAAAAGTTTGTTTCTGAATTGCTCTACTGTCAGATAAAAGGCAAACTCCAAGGATTTGAGTAGACAAAATGTCTAATTATTAAGCTTTCTAGACCGCCCTCCATATGCTTCTAATATTTTCTTTGCATTTTTACATCAATCTACAGAATGTCCAAATTTGCTTTTAAAAAGGTAGAATTCCTCCTTTAGGATGAACTCTTTCATGCGTGAGTGGTTAAGGATGATTATAGCACACTACAAATTTCATTAAAATATTTTTATTAATATTATTAAAGTTATGAACAACAACTTAAGTTTGAATTGGAGCATATTCTTGACTGAATAAATATTGTAATCCCAATTTCATATAAAAAAATTGTAAAACAAATATAAGCTTAAAAATTGATAATGAACAATTCAATATTATAAATTACTGATGTACAAAATTTATTAAAAGAGACAGGCATCCACAAAAATTATGCATAATGTTCGTGGATACCTCTAACAAATGAAATATTTATTCCAAAAAGTCATTGACAGAACAACCAATTCTATAGCAATCATTATACCTATCTAGCATAAAACAAACTGAAATTCAGTCTAATAATTAGTCTGATAATAATAAATGAGAACATGTGATAGAAGAAATAAGAACATGTATGATAAAAGTTAATGTGCAATGAAAAATTATGAATATTTATGAATTATGGAAATTTAATGAATGATGGAAGAATTTAAAAATATATATATAATAATATGAGTCTTTAGGGGACAAGGAAAAGTGTGACAAGTAAGAGTGAGACTGGCATAATTACCATTTGAGGCCTAAAACTGAAGACTTATTGTTTATCTTTGTAATAGAAAAAAGTTTATTTTCATTAATTTCACTTTGTGATAACCCACAGTACTTTAAGTGTAATAAATAAGTATATATAAATACTAACTACAGTGAAGCTTTTAAAAGGCACTACTTAGGAGAAAAAACTAGATAAGTAGGTGGAACTTTTGATTTTTTGAAACTAACCTCTTACCTGAATCAGGACCTATATAGCATGAAGAAGTAAAAATGAAAAAAAGAGATTAGATAAGAACATTAAAAAGAAAACTAAAATAAGAGGAAGTTTTATTTATTAATATTTTTTTTTTTCACACCCTAATGTTCAGAACTATTTTAAGAAATGTTAAATCAAAATGAAAGATGTTAAAAAGAAAAGAACAATAAACTGTTACCATGAAAAATTTCTTAAAAAATATGGATTAATTTAAAATTAAAATGCTAACCATAGCCTTAAGAGACATTTATAGAGGAGGGAGACAATTTTATAACGCTTGAATAAGGACATGTAAAAACCTTTAACAAGAAGACAGTGAAAAGAGATGAAATATCTAGAAATCTCTTCTATATAAAAATAAGAAATTACCTTACAAACTTGCCGTATTTAAAAAAATAAAGATTAAATTGAAAACTTTAAATTTCACATAAAATAAGTAAACTATTAGCTATGTTATACTTTACTACATGCCCTTGTCGAGAAAAAAGTATCACACAAATCCATTCAGATCCTTAAATGACCGTAATGTTTAAACATATGAACATTCAGATACTTTTGTCAGGAGCACTACTGCTATACCTTTTTATCGCAATTATTTCAAAACAGAAGAAATTTGCACGAAATTTTCTCTTTACCATTATTTAAAAAAGCACTAAGCATTTTGTTAATAAATAAAAATTTAACAAAATAGCAACAAATTCTCAAAATATAAACATATCTGTCTACTCATTTTATAGTTTTCTTTAAATAGAAATATTTACGACATATATAAATAACTTACAATGAATTGCTAATAAATATGTAAATATATTAATATATATATACAACACATACACAAGGAAATAGCAAAATCGATATTTTAATGGAAAGGAGATTAAAGACAGTCTTTAAAAAGATTTATTTCACCTAATCAAAATTTAATACTTCCTTTTTATAGAGGCCTTGGTGCGACAGAGAAAACAGAGTGGTTGTATTTGGCAAGAAAAGCAAAAATTTCAAAAGCATTTCATAGAAACTGATTTACATTTTAAAATCTCATTAAATTGTTATTTATATTTTATGAAATAATTACTGTTATATCAAATGCAAGGACAATGTACAGTAGAACCCCGATTATCTGTGGAATAGGGTGGCAAGGGCACCACGGATAACGAAAATCGCGGATAACCCGAAAAAGACTGAAAATGGGGTGCAAGCATGAAAAAAAAGAAAATTCAACATAAAAACTATGTTTTAATGTAAAAAAAAAAAAAAAAAAAAAAAAAACCATAATAAAACGTTCAAAATACATATGCACAGTGCAGCAGAAACTTTTGCTTTCCGTCTAAATCACTAAGATAAAGAACAGTAAACAAACAATGCCATACATACTGTACAAAAAGTGCTGAATTACACCTTTTAAAAAAAAAAACAGTCAGTTTTTGCTTCTTGCTTTGGAAACACTTTTTCTATCTCAAAAATGAAGCTATTCTTGATATGCTCCACAGGAATTTATTATAATAGTCTTAATTGTTAACCATTTTAATTGATGTGTTTACGTTTTGTTAATAAAATGAAGAAAAGACATCAAGACTATCTTATATTTTAAGCATGGCAACCGAATCTAGAAATATTCTTCTATTACTTTTGAACACATAAATTTTTCTGTTTATATTTATTAGTATTGCTTATTGCATTTTCCTTGCTGTTGGCTTGAATAAAAAAAAAGAAAAAAAAAAGTTCACTTCGCATATAATCGGGGCTTTACTGTAATTAATATTTACACCATTCGATACATATACTAAGAAAGTATTTAATATCTACACCAATAAGCCATGTACGAATAGATTTGTTTCATCCATTATCATTAGACACATGCATTAGTTTGGGTAACAAAATTTTAAACAGAACCTGACCCCCAAACCTACAATTTGGGTTGACACTAATCTATTTTGTTGTGGATAAGTTTGAATTTAAATGTTTTGGGTTGGGTTTTGACTCTTGCATGCCACATTCTGCTTGACCAGATTTTTCAAAAGAAAGCCCAAAATATTTTTTTCAGATGCAAGAAAATAGAATTTTAATATTAAGGAGTATGTATATGTACATTTTTCTAAATAAAATTTATAATTGATATATAATAGTAACTACTTTTTCATAAATGAATTAAAATATGGATTAATTTTCTTTCGCATTAGATTCAGGGATAAATATTTCTTCAGCTTACGGTTTTAACCCTCTCACTGGCAAGCCCTTGTTAATACGTTCAACTCAGCTCCATGTTTCACTGCAATATAAGCATTATTTAAAGTAATATATTTCTATTGATTCAATGGATTTTTAATGCATTGAATAATATTCTTTTCTTCTAAGCATTTAAACAAAATACGGGGAAAACAACATTACAATTTTGGTCTTTTGCAAGACTGTCAGAGGGTTAATATTTTTGGGAGCCTGTTGGGTTTGGCCCAGGTATAGCTCAGCCTGTGCAGGACTCTAGTTGCCATTTAAATTTTGTGGCTGTTTACAATATCTGGCAAGAAATCACTTCATTAAGAGTGAGTTATGCCAAGGTACCTATAAAAAGGAAGTACCCAAAATAAGTGTGGGTAGGGATTGCAAACCTGAGACTAATTTCCAATCCTGGGATTTCGGGATTCCTTAGATTCAATAACGGGATTACGAAAATTCGTATTTCACTAATATCACTAATTTTTACAATAGCTAAATATCATAATCCTATAGAAAAGATAATTTATGCAAAAATACAGTCTAACTTACATATGAAAATATACCAAGTTAAAAATTTATGACTTTAATTAATTATCAAAAAGTAGTATAGGATAAATTACAATTGAAAATTAAAACAAATATGCTGTTGGTGTTCAACAATGTAACAAAAAACATGAAATGACTATATGCTTCATCTTCCAGATAATTTCTTTTGTTTGCTGTTAAACAAGTTTTTGAATGGCTTAATATTTGCAATACAGTCAGACCTCTATTTAACGAAGTCGCTAAATCCCGAAAAAAAATTAGTTATATGGAAAATTCGTTAAATAGTGAGTCACCTTTTAGAACACTTTAAACATGAACATAAACACTAAATATAATTTTAAAAAGTAATTAACCACACTTTTTTTATAAATTATACCTATTTGTTTTATTTATTTTACACATGAAAAAGAAATCTGCAAGGGAAATAAGAATGAAACAAAACACTGTCTGGGTATACATTGTATTTTCAGTTAAAAAAATGATCTTACATTAAAATCACATTTTTTTTATTATGGTAGATAAAAGCTTTTGAAGGAATACCAAATTTTAAAGCAGTATTCTTTTTCTTCACACTTTTTATCCACCTCATCAAGAGTATGTTTTCTTTCTTTGATGCTCAAGCACTTTCGCTTTGACATTTTCGAGCTACAAGAACCGAAATTACCAACACACGACTGATCATGATCAACAATCTAGAAAGTGGGAGACTAAGGACACGGGGCAGCTCCATTGAGGGTTAAAAGGAGATATTTAAGGTTTGCACTTCTTGGATGAAAAGCAAAGAATCACAGCAATTTTAGTGTTCTCAGTGAGTTAGGTGGCTGGTAAGACCTAGTCTTGGTCATTGATCATCATAAAATGTGTTAAAAGAAAGAATAAGCTTCAAATGTCCAGTAATATTTTGTGAAGTAAGGAGAAAAAAAAAATTAGATCCCAAGAAAAAGTTCATTAAATAAAGAATGCACTTCGCTATTTGAAAGTTATTTTACGAAGAAATTTGCAAAATGTTCTTCGTTCCAAGTAAAAGCTCACAAAATAGAGAAATTCGCAAAATGGAGGTTCGTTAAATAGACGTCCGACTGTATTAAAAAAATAATATCACTAAATTTTAAATTATTCTCACAACCACATAATTAAAGATTACAATTCTAGGATATTGTAAACGAACGGTTTTACCTAACATGAAGCTTTTTTTTCTTGAAATTAAAGAATTTAACACACACAGTAAAAAATTACACAGATGTATAGTTTAAATTTCCAAATAGAGATAATTATTAAAATTCGAAAATGTTGCATGACATAAAAACTTATTGCATACCACGAGAGAAAAAAAAGATTAGTTTGAATTTTTTTCCTAAATTTTTAAAAGTTTGTATTTTTTTTGTAATTAACCCCTTTATTATGGAACTATAATTCACTACATGATTTCAAATCGATAGTGCATATTTTGACAAATCATTGTAGCCTTTAGCTGTCAGTAAGTTCCTTAAATCAGTTGAAATAATGAAAACGTTAAATGAGAAACCGTCTTTAGCTGTTATTCACGATCAAATTAAATCCAATGATTCCTTATCACTGCTAAAATAATCCCCTATTTCCTGCTTTTTAGAAAGCAATGTATCTTCTATGCAGTCTTGACTTGTGGAAAGAAAAGAGGTTGTATTAAATTCTTTCTGAACTTTAAACCGTGTTTCGTAGATAAATGTATGAAACATATTAGTCGATCAACACAATGTTTTTAAGCACTGCGCTATATCTTTTACATTTAGTGCTTTTGCCATCTTGACGTTAAATAGTAGTTCCATGCTGAAAATGTATCATTTTTCCTTTGAGCTAGAAAATCCTTTTCATTCGACATCTTTAAAAGCAAAATAAGTATGAATGCACGAAAACCAAAGAATTTAGCACATAACTATGACTATTATACACAAATGGGAGGCTTATCAGTAAAGACTAATTCGAAACTGATTTGTGAAGTGAAAGATTATTTTCTACACACTCAGCGAAACTTAAATAAACAAATGATTTCCTTTTTCCTAATAGCTGTGTGGGTTACATCTGTTTGCAAGTCAAAAAAATTTCGCAGAAATATATGTAAAAAATACTTGAAATATATATATTCTTTTTCAATGATATATAAATTTCATAAAAATTATTTTTTTTCCAAAAGCAAAAGTCTATAAATATATTCTATAATTTCTGCTGAATATTGTTTTATTGAAAAAATACAATCCCCAAAATCCTGGGATTTAGCAGAGAAAATCTTGGGATTTTAGGGATTAAATATAAAGCAGGATTCCGTAACCCTGGATCCCAGAATTGTAATCCCTAAGTGTGAGTTTAAAAAAATAAAACTAACATTTTATATGATGACATATGAAATACAAAGCTTTAGAATGAAAATTTACTTACCAGTCCTTGGTTCAATTTCAAACATGCCTGCAATAGTTGTTCCACCCATAAAACCAAATTCTACATTATCACCATCGATATCACTTGCAACTACAGTTGTAACTAAGGTATTAGGCCCGGCATTTTCATCTACACTTGGTGTATACACATCTTGACTGAATTTTGGAGCTTCATCATTTCTGTTTTCAGTATAAACACGAACAGTGGCAGTTCCAGTTAAAGGGGGATCTCCTTTGTCAACAGCTCTTACAATTAATTCATAAGTGCTGAGAACATCCGCATCAAGTCTTTTGTTGGAATAAATGATGCCGCGTGAGTCAATAGTAAAGTCACTTTTGTCCAAGGAATACGTTATCTCAGAATTTTTAGCAGAATCTGCATCTGTTGCAGATACTATAAGAAAGAAAAGAGAAAAAAATTACTACTGAAAGACATAACTTTCATTAGATACACACATGGAAACACATTCTTATGGGAAAAAAATACACAGCTGTGTCATATATTATAAAATCAGGCGATCCAACCTGGACTAGCCAGGTTAGAGAGGCCCAATGAACTATCTGATGCACAGAGTGAAAGTAAAAATTATTCGTAATTGAAAACTAATAGATTTTAGCTCATAGGCTATCAAACTAAGCCTGAGAGCTAATGTGCCCACAGGTTCTGTATGTGCGAACATAATGCAATAACTCTTGATAGAAATATCTAATTTGCATGGAATTTTTTTTCTAGATACATTCTGATAAAGCACTTCCGTGATTAGATTTAGAGGTTCACTGGTTAAGTATAACGCGGGAAAATGGGTGAGCTAATCTCCCCCCACCTCTTACTAAATCGGTTTTTCATGCAGAATTATCCGATTTGCTTCAAATTTTGGAGGTTCATTGGTTAACTATAAAGGAGGGAAACGGAGGGGGGGGGGGAATCCCCCCTTAATTTATTTTTCGGGGGGCATTATTCTTTGAAATAAGACTAATATACAGTTAGTGTGAATGGCCTGTGAGCTCAATGCCATCAGTTAATTTAAAAAAAAAAAAGAAAAGTGCCCTAAGTTCTTCACCAACCACAAAAGTACTTTTGTATAGTCACATGCCAATGATTAATCACGAAAAATTTTATATTTATAGACACCTTTTTGCTTTTGATTGTTTTCCACTATTTAAGAATGTAGTTCAGTTACATGTCTGTTACATTTGTACTTGATATATTTGTGATGTTTTAATTTTGTCTGGCAATTTAGTTATGAAATATTGCACAGAAATAAACACTGAGTTGTGTGCATTGTTTTAAATTCAAATGGGTAATTTGATTGCATATTCATTTTTGAGATAGATTTGAAAAATATTTATACAGCCATTAAAAATCAGTAAATTGTGATTTATTTTATTTTATTTTATTTTTCAAAGAAATTGTATTTGAAAGGGCATCCTCACCACCCCCAAACCTATTTGATGACGTAAAAATAGAAATTGTGCATTGCTTAGAAGTTAAATTTGCAATAAAACAAAATTATTTTTTTCGGGTCATTGTCACTACCAAGTGACATCAACATTACTCAAAGACATGTTTTTACTTTATAATATAGATTTAATAAGACACATGTTTGAAAAACTATTAAAAATGATGTAAATAAAAAATGCACATTTTTCAAAAGTGACCACCCCCCCCCCCCTCCCTTCTCTCTGTGATAAACACATCAAATAACATGCTTAATTTATTCATCTTTTACAATCTAACTTTTAGTGAAATATAGTAAAATAACAAAGAGTAAAATGTATAATAATAGTGATAAAAAAAAAGAATTACATAAAAATTTAAAATATAAAACAAGATAGTAATTCTAAGTATAAAGAACTATAAATGACAATTTTTCAAATTCAGAAATTTAAAACTACTTTTTTTTTTTTTTGGTGGGTAGGGAGCAAAAAGAGGGAGACGAGCTAGAATACCTTATTCTTCCAAAGAAAATATTAGCTACAATTTTTTTACAATTCTAAAACACAAATGTGCAATCCTAATTTTTTTTTTTTTTAAGTTTATAATACACATTAAAAAAGTATTAACAGATGTGCATCAATGTGTGAAATAATATGTAAACAAAAATAAGTATAATAAATATATTTTACATACAGTAATTCATTTTCTTCTATGAAATACACACATAATTAAATTACAAGCTATTAACACATTAAATGCCAAGTCTATTTTGTCTGTCTTTTGGGCCACGAAATAATATTCCCATTACACAATCTATAAGTGTCAGTCACCGGTAACTGACACAGCCTAAACGGAAAGTTCAATGTCAGTCACCGGTGACTGACGTGGAACTCAACGTGTTAAAAGTATAGTTTTAAAATACTTTTAATTATAGGCATAACTAAACTATTTTAGAATGCATTTCATAGTATTACAGTTTTATAAAAAATCAACATTTACATTTTTAAAGAAGTGTGTATGTTAAGCATCATAGGATTCATAATTAGAAAATGTATTCCATAAAAAGGATATTTAAAAAAAAAAAAAAATACATGTAACAAGATTTATTAATGCACAAAATGATTTTTTCATAATTGAATGAAAGTACAGTAGCCCAATTCAACTAAGACTATGTTGTTTTTTTGTTTGTTTTTCTCTTTTTTAATTAAAACTTTACATGCAAGAACTACTAAAACTATAATAACTCTCAGCTGATAGATTTTAAATTTCTCAAGGAATGCTCTCCCATTAATTTTTATATTTTTATTCAAATAAACAAAATTATTTTTGTATTATTAAATATTATATCAACTGATTAAATTTACAATTTCTCCAAATCTGGCTAATCGCCAAGATGACTAAATTACCTGTGGTAGAAATGTTAACATTACCTACCTTGAAGAATTGAAGTTCCTATTGGAACATCTTCAGGTATACCATGAGCTTGATAATCAGGAACTTCAAATCGTGGAGGGTTGTCATTCACATCCGTAACATCGATATTCAGCTAAAATGTTTGGAAAATTGATTTTAAGTATATCATTAACAAATAAACATTTTATAAATGATATTTCTTTATAAAATTAAAAGAAACCCAACAAAAACAGCAGTCACCTAAAATTTACTACCATCCAGTGGGGTAGTCAAAAAACAGAGGGGATACGCTATAGGCATAGGGTATGTACCAGAGAGTATATGCTATAGCTACGGAGGATAGTGTTATCTAGAGGGTTATCCAGAGGGTACGCAGTGTATACTACCATAAACTCTCCAATAAAAAGAATAAAAACATCTCTGGTGAAACATTGTTTTATAGGACAACCAAAAATTTCTTGCTTCATTAATGAGGACATTTACCCATTTGGGACCATGGGTGCATATATGCACCCTCAAAAAGTACCTAAAATGCCTGAATTTGATACTAGTAAAAAAGAAAAGTAAGATTGGTTTTACTTAATTACGACATTTTCGTGATTCATAAAGTCAAGTCAAATAACACTATTCTGCGTGATATCAGGTGATTAAAAACCAATGACTGCCTTTAATGTAATTTTTTATGCTGATTACAGAACTGTTCTTAGTTTTGTATTTGTTAGTTTTGAAGTTAGTAATTCTTCTATCACGTATAGTTTGTTTGCAATCGACCCAAGTTGATTTTGAAGATTCAAGGGAAATTTTCCTTCATCACACACGGAAAATTACAAGCTGGAATTTTCGTTGGTCCTCAAATCAAAAAACTGATGAAGGACAAATGAAAAAAAATGATGAATGAGACAGAAAAAGATGCATGAACCACCTTCAAATGTGTTACCGAAAACTTTCTAGGGAATAAGAAAGATCCAAATTACAGGAATATTATTGAAACAATGCTGGAAAATTTCAAGAAGTTGGGCTGTAATATGAGTGTAAAAATGCACTTTCTGCATTCTCATATCGACTACTTTCTAGAAACTCTGGGACATTACAGTGAAGACCAAAGAGATGGAGAATAGGTATCAGGGAAGATAGAATGTAACTATGATGGCAGATGACTGTCGGATGTTGAACAGGGACATAAATTATTAAGGAGGATCTGCAAGAAAGACAAAAAGAAGAAACTTTGTTCGATTGAGCACCGTTTGCTTTTCGTTTTATTAAAGAAATATCATGAACTTATAAGGACATATTTAGAGTATTTTTAACTTGTTTAATGAAGTACTTTGTATGAAATTGTGATAAATCTTTGATTGCATTAATTAAAATATTCAAAACACAATTTCTTGTTTTTTGTAAAATCTTGACGTGATAGACAAAAATGGAAGTCATTTTCAGAATTGGCATCAAAAATTGATTCAGGAAAACTTGTTCATAAGAAATCATCTGACAAAAAGTTAAAAAATGCAGACTGGTGTAATTAACAAAAATTGGTGCCAAACGAATAAAATTTGTGTAAAAGATGACGGTCCTGCATGGGTTAAAATAATGTTAAATGTTTTATACAACATTATGAGCACCATTAAAAACAATTATGTGCTGTTAGTTCTTTTTCATAATGTTTGCCCAATTAGTGTTTCTGTTGTAATGGGGTACTTCAGTTCTAATTACACTTTGAAAATACAATGGATTGACATCTTCCTAAGTTGGATGCTTTTCTGAGAACAGAATGTATCCATACAATTAACATTATGTCCAATCTCTATAAGAAAGACAATCAAAAACTGCCCACATTCTTCTTATTTTGGAATGAAAAAGAAATGAATCCAGGTTTTCAATAAATTCTTTTATTAAAATTTATTGTGCATGAAAATAGCTATAAATATTGTTAAAGCTAATTTCTATAGCGTCAATAAATGCATCCTATCATATGTTGGTCGATTGGTTGATTAGAGACATTGTGGTTGTATTTTGCACATCGTGCTAAATAGACTGTTCTTTGTTTAGATTTTTAATTTTAAAAAATATTCCGTGTGATTAAACAGCATGTAATTATACATTTTTATTTAGAAGTGATTAATGTTTAAGAAACATGCATATAACCTTACAATAGGGCTGAAAATTTTATAAATACCTCATTATGTTGAATTAAATTTTTTTTTTTTTTGAGGGGGTGGGGGGGACCATGGGTATCCAACTTGAAGTTTCACTCATTTTGCTGCAATTTTTAAGTACAAACACACAATCTATTTTATAACATTAAGAATTCAGCCATACTTTACTTTCAAAAGCTATTCATAACTTTTCAGTGGGATGACAACAAATTAATAGTCATTCGAACAAAAATGTTTAATTTATAAACTCAAAAATAAAACTAAAGAAAAATGTGCATCCAAACAATTTAAAAGCAATTCATTAACATGCGAAAGATTTAAAGATGTAAAAGATTAAAATATAAAAGTTATATTAATGTTATCTGGGTTTTTCTTTATGTGCTAATTCCAACTATGGTATCAAACAAAGAAAGGTTGTAATTAAGAGGCTACACTTCAGTCAAGTTAAAAGACCCGTTCGCTAATGCTATGGAAGAAATTTATAATATCTTGATATCTGGAATATCTTGATATCTGGAATGATATCTTGGTCGCATTCCAATATTTTTAAATGAGTTTTTTTTTTTTTTTGCATTGGTTAGATAAGATTGATTTGTACAAAAACCATTTCTTACTTTTTTGATTTTGATTGCAGATTTTTTATATGAGGATGCTTTCAGTTTCGAAACCGGTTCCCAAAATGAAAGCATCCTCATTAAAAATACCTGTAAAGAAATTCGAAAAAGTAAGAAACGGCCTTTGTACAGACCAATTTTATCTAACCAATGCAAAAAAAAAAAAAAAAAAAAAAAAAAATCATTAAAAAATATTGGAATGCAACCGATATCTTTATAAAATTTTTCCATAGAATTAACATATGGGTCTTTTCGCTTGACGGAACTAGTCTCTTAACAGGGTTGTAGTGTGTGCATGTGTGATTGGGGGGGGGGGGGGGGGGATAGGGTGATATATGCCATATATCCTCTGAACTTTTCAAAGAAGCTCCATATACGCTGTTTGTTAAGTAAGTCTACTCTTATATCCTCTACTTTTTTTTTTCTTTTCTTTTTATGTCACACCACTGGTAGTTAACCCTCTGCATATGGCTCACAAGATTTCTGCAGATTATCAAGTTCTTTTGTACCTATGGTTCATGTAAAAATGTGAAGGTGAAGCTAAGAAAATAGAAAAAATTGCCTTGTATTCAGGAAAGTAGTGAAATTGTGCCATACACAGAGGGTTAAAAATGTACAACTGAAAAGCGTGCAAACATACAGAAAATTATGCTAAGTTTTAGAGCTAAATATACAATTGGATTTGAACATTGACATATTACAGAATTTTTTTTTTTCAAAAGGGTAGGTTGTGTATGTGTGTGTGTGGATGGGGGGGGGGGGGGGGGTGAAGAGATATATAAACATTGTATCCTCTTAAAAACAGAATGAATTCAGAAAAAACTAACTTCAACAGAAGTAGAGAATCCTCCAGAATCTTCAGTAGCAGTAATTTGAAGTGCATAATTCTTTGGTTGTCGAAGATCTTCATAGTCTAAATCTTTTGCCAGTTTCACAACACCATCAGTAGGACCGATAATAAAAGTGCCAGCTCCTTGACCCTTATTTCCTAAGGCATACCTTATCTGACGACTAGAAAAAGACATAGCTTTCACCTGAATAATTCTGAAAGATAAAGAAAAAAAAATTGAGTATTCTTCACTTAGCATTGTTTAAATAATGTTTCTTTCAAAATTCATTCACTGGTGCTAATCTATAAATATGCAACTTCAAAAAGACATTTCAGTTTATTGTAATTAAGAAAATGTAAAGAAATTTATTTTATAATTTACTTATTCCATATTTTAACCTGATTACTACTAAAGGTTGATGTAGATAAATGCTCAAACAAAATTTTTAAATTCACAATAATAAAACAAAAGCTTATTATTCTATTCATTTTTATTATTTGTAAACAATCTGCCCATTTTAGATTTTACTTTGACAAAATTTATAAATATAAAGACATTGGCTCAAAAGTTATTAAGGAAAAAAAAATTATTGAGTCAGTTATGATTAAAAATTCTTAAATCAGAAATTGTTAACAAAATTTATAATTATGAAATCAGTTTAAATTTCTTCTATAAGCTGGATGGTGCAGAGGGCAATAAAATGCTTCTAATTTTCAATTTTGCACTTACAGACTTGACCAATTCCGAAAAATAACTATAGTATTTCACTAAATATAAACCCATAAACAAAACATTTAAGTTCATATACAGGCAATACCATGCAAATATGAGTAAATCTTTCCATTTTTATTGGGATGTACTGTACTTTTACAACTTTAAACACCACATTTTATAAATTCTATTGCAGTTAACAAGTTGAAATTCCACATGTTTATATAATTAATATGTTTCTTTAAAACTATAACAAATTATAGAATATATACTACAATATCATTTATTTATTGAGATTTTCTGAATGTTTTCAGCCATTATTTTTTTAATTCATTCTTTTTGAGAAAAATGCTTATTGAATGATATACTTTTAACGTTCATGCATAATTTGGAGAAGTTATCTGCAACCTTTTAAGAAAAATGTACTTAAATGATCAATGATCATGAATGTTAGAGAGACAGAGGCAAGTAAAAATTAAATAGTCACACACTGAATGAAATTATGTATATATCAAATATTTTTTGTGTTATTTTAAGCTAAAATATATTTAAGCAAGATAAAACTTATATATATATATATATATCTTTATAAATAAATTACATGATTATGAACTAAATTCTGCATCACTAGCTCTGCTAATATGGAATCTGTTTACTTATCACAAAAGAGCATCCAATAGTTTTTTCATCTCTTGCTAAAATACCCATATCTCACCATGACTTTTATTATTCTCTTAATGTGTATTTATTCAGAAAATTATAAATGATTTGCTCATTTTATAAATTCATTAAAAGGCAATACCTATAGAATTCCCAGCAAAGTTGAATTGACTCCAAAGTGAAATTCTCACATATTTTTCACTTCTCACAACTTAGTAATACTTTTACTCTGTTATTGAAAAAATAAATTTTCTCTCCTCTTCTCTCCACTGCCTTCGTCTACAAAAAAATTGTCAGTTCTGTGCATATACCGAAAAGACAGCCTGCTACTTGCGTCTTTTTCTCATTGTTTAACTGTTGTTTCATTTAAATTTTTATCAGTGTTTTTTTTATTTATCCCTTTAAGACCTGATGTATTTGTGAACAAACCTAGACATGCTTGTAGAAAGTAAAACATGAACTGCAACCGCTACCTGTTGATAAAAAATGATACTTTACTCTATCTGCAAATCAGAATCATTGTTTGATTCAAATTTTTATTACATATGACTCAGAAACAACAATTTAAATGAATGTCTAACCCGCACAATCGTGCGGGTTGGTTCTTAAAGGGATACAGTAGAAAAAAGTGAAAAGCTGCAAGGATCACACCATGAAATAGCTGTTCTTATATGAGAGTTTTCAGAAAGTGAATGTGAACCCAGCGAATTATCCAAGAATAAAGAGGAAAGTGAAGTTAATTATGGAAGTAATTCTTCACTGGATTCCGATACAAATGCAGAGTAATATCGAATATGATAAAGACAGAATTCATCTTGCTTCAGATGGTACACAGTGAAAACTGTGTGTAAATAAGCAAAGACCTGGGAGATACTGAAGCAAAATGTCATATGCCCAACTTTTATGCAATAAAAGCTGAAAGTGTTTTGAATAGAAATCTATTATTTGTAGATAACAAAATTTTGCAACAAAGGAAAAATTACAGAGGCAAGACACATGCTTGAAACTGATGAGATTACTAATAACTGACACATGCTTGAAACTGATGAGATTACTAATAACTAACAGAATACTTGTTCTTTATTCTCGTTCTTTGTTCTTTATTGTCTAACCTACTGAATATCATTTTTGCATAGAAACAATGGGGAGAAATATGTTTTGTGAAATTCTACAATTTCTGATATTTGATTTGAAATCTACCAAATATAGAGCCCAGAACAGCTCAACGCCTTTATTGGAATTTTATATGCTCAAAGTGTAAGTAGTGCAAATAGAATTTATATTTGTTCTTTATTGTCTAACCCGCTGAATTGTATTTTTGAATAGAAACAATGGGAAGAAATATGTTTTGCGAAATTCTATAATTTCTGATATTTGATTTGAAATCTACCAAATATACTGTAATTTCGAGTTTATACGCCGCACCTCAAAAACTGTATTGCCTGCTTCAAGCCTGTGGAAAATTTAAAAATGAATGGTTATTTCCAAGTAAAACTCATTGTCCTTTTATGCAATTCATATTTTCCAAACTGGATGAATATGAGCAGAAGTTGTGGCTTGCTGTAGATTTTAGAACAAAGTACTTACTGAATGCTTTCCCTTATTTAGGCAAAAGTTAAGAACAGCCATCGGACCGTCTTGACCAATGATTAGTCAAGACTGACTACAGTTACAAATCTCATAAAATCAATTTGAACACATGTAATTATTTGCTTCTGCTGATAAATTTTTCCAATTTCTTAAAAAAGTACATTTAAAATTTTCTCATATTTGTAAAAAAAAAAAATTACAAATCTTGAAGATAAATGTTCTAGTATACACATCTATTCATTTCTGTTTGTTTTATATACTGCTATCTTTACTAAAACAGGCAGGAGTTGAGGTGACTCTGGTCTGGTGGGGGTTTAATGAGAAAAAGGCAGCGGACTTTAAACTTTTTATTTACATCCAGGGGCGTCACCATGGGGGGGGGGGGTAATGGGGGGAGCCTCTCCCACCCCCTCCCCCCCAATATATGTGAAGTTGGGAAATTTGAGCTTAGAGTTGGGAAATTCTAGATTTTTGTGACAATTTCTTTTTTAAAAGTAATAGTAAAAAAATTACGAAATTTTTATTGTTTGGTGATTATGATTCTGAGTACTGTAACAGTAAACAAGTTAAATTATCAAAAGAAATACAAAAAGAAATCAGCCGCACTCAATTTATCATTGTATTTTTCAGTTATACAAAAATATTATACATCTACCAGAACTAAATTTCTCTACTCCTGTCCATCAATAGCTGACTATCCAGTTCCTTTATTTCTTCCAAAACTTTGTTCCTTTCCCAAAAATTTCAACCTACCTCACTTTCTCCTCCTAAAACAGAATCCAGCTATTTTAATCCAAAGGGATTGCATCTTCTTTTGAAAATTGGAGATCACTTGTAGTATAACAGAAAGGAATGTAGTCACCTACTTGAAACACAGCTGGGCAAGAAGATTTGATGAGTTTTCACAAATTGCAATAATTTTTTAACTAATTTCCCGATTTTTGGACAATATTTTACTCACTCTCGTGATTTTTTTGCCACAAAAATTAGTTAACCCTTCAAAGTCAAGAAAAGGGCATTATATGAGCAAATGTGAATATAAGAAGAATTATAGTTTAGATAAATTTGTCAGATTTTACTTTTATTTGTGTGTGTGCGAAATACATATTAGTCCTGTTCGTTTATATTTATGGGTGTGTGTGAAATTTTAAACCAAAAGTCCAGTGTTGTGTGTTTAAAGCTGTTCTAAAAAATGACTATAAATATCAGACCGAAAGAAACCTTCATAATAGGAAAAGAGTTTTCGTGGAAGATTTTGGAGCATCTAAAAATCGATTCGAGGATGATAAAGGTAAAAAAAGGACGATTTGAATTTGGAAAGAAATATGACTATGAAAGCTGTCCATCATCTGAAGAAAAAATCGACGGTAACGCTGACACATTGCACTTGAATAAAATTTTGAAGAAATAAAGATTTCTTTATAGACAAGTTCACAAACAATTATGAATATTAGGATATGACTGAAGAAGCTGACTTCCGAAAGCGCGGTAGGAAAACGGTTTCACCAAAGAGAATAGATAAAAATAATAGCACAGCAATGAACATTGATACACATAATTTTTTCAGGAAATAATTATAAGAAATACGAGAAAATTTCGGCAATTTAGTAATGAGCTTAAATGACAATGTTCCCCATATCAGGAGAATATTGCACCAATATATTTCATATTTAAATTTCAACTGTGCAAGGCAAATTTGAGTATCACTAACTTAGAAAAGTTAATGTTCCCACCTGCATATGAGAAACGGATGTACATGACTTGTAGAGTCAAATAGAAATAAACCAAATCCTAACTGACTAGCTGCTATCCGATTCACCAACTTTTCAGCCGATTTTAAACCCAACTTTTTCCCATTCAAAGGGAGAAAAAGGTTGTCGTTGCTAAAGTTGGAGGAAAACCAGTACTACTAGTACCAGCCGTTAATATTTATCGCCTATTCGTATAAATCGCTTATCTCTGATTGGCTGAAATGTTGAAAGTTGGGGGGAAGGCACGGCTAGTGCATACTTTTTTAGAGCAGTGGATAAAAAGTTGGCGATATTGCTGTTTGCTGTCACACTGGGTGTTGAGAAAATATTTCACGAAAAGTTGGAGGAAATCAAGAGTTGTTCAAAAATTGCTTGAAAAGTTGATGAATCTGATAGCAGCTTTAAACAAACCTTTTACTCATACCATGAAATTCAAAGACTATTTGGGTCATGCTGTCAAACTATATACTCATATCTTAACATTCACAGAAGCTTATCTTTATGACGTTGCATCTAATGAAAGAATTTTTAGTCAAATAAAAATTAAAAATATATATATATTACAAACTACAATGAGGGATGACAGGCTTGACAGCCTAATGCTTTCAAAATGTGAAAGTCAAATAGTGGATTTTATTAAACTGGATGATGTTATCATCAGGTTGGCTTCTTTGAAGACAAGAAGAATTAATGTTAAATTGAAACATTTCGGGTGTGCCAATCCCAAAACTTTATTCTATCCCATTATGTTAATACCTCAAAATTTGCAACCACAATGCTAAAATTAAATAATAATTTTATGGTCATAGTAATGAATTCTAAAGTTATAGATTCGTTTAATTGTGTTCATTTAAAAAGGAGGCCTTGCATTTTTCAAACAAATCATTGAATTTCGGCACACACCCTGTTAGATGCAATGAAAATTCCAAACCCAAAGAACACAAAAGTAATACCTTTGGACAGTAAACACCCAAGCCCAATAAGTGCAACCGAAAATGAAGTTTGACTAAATTCCGTGCATTAGTTTTTCAGATATAGCTAACGCGAAAATCGTGAAAAATGCTGCACAGCAGTGCCACCTGTTATATAATATACACAAAGTCCTAATAAGCACCAAATTATGTCTAGGTTTAACAGAATATGTAGTTTGATCAAATTCCGTGCAACAGTTTTTGCGAGATAACTATCGCTAAAATTATGTAAATCACGAAAAATGCAGCTTAGCAGCGCCACCTTTCGGGCGATTTACACCAAAAACTAATAAGCATTAATTATTATCAAGATATAAGTGAATCTAAAGTTTTATTAAATTCCACGCATTAGTTCTTGAGATAGGGCACCCACAAAATTTGTGTCACATATACACAGACAGACATTTTCTAAAAACAGTCAAATCGTGTTCAGGACCTGCATGTTTGTTTTTTATTAAACAAACCAATAATTAGAATTTTTATGCTTCTAATTTCAAAATTTTTCTTTGGAAAGGAATTTTTTTATGCATAAGTTTCATTATCATTATTATACACATTGTGGTACACGTATTATACATACTTTAGTTGAAAGAATTTGTTTCAAGTTGGGAAATTTTCGAATTCTCCCCCCCCCCCCTCCCGAAAAAATATCTGTAGCTACGCCCCTGTTTACATCCCAAAGTAAAATGCAGATGTAAATGAAATGACTATTAGGAAACTAATCCAACAAATTGTATAAAATGCTACATATTTCGAAAATAAATAAATAAAAATGACTAAGTTCTCATACAAAAACTTATCTAAAATAAAATAATACTAATAAAAGCAATTACTCTGAATCTTTTTTCTTATTTTCTGGAATAGTCGCTGAATAAGACTGCATGAAAAATTGTGGAGGTCTTTTACCCCCAATGATGGATAACCTCTCTTCCTCAGTTGACTGTTCTCTTCCATTGATCCTCATACCATTTAGATCTTCAGCTTTCACATACAGTACATATTCCATATCTAAGTTGAAGGGCTCATTTCCAACAGTTCTCACTTCACCAGTCATTTCATCAACTTCAAAACGACCAGCAGCTGCAGATAAAAAAAAGTAATTCAAGAATTAAAAAAGCAATATATAATCTCATTTAACTCTTTATACCTCAAATTATACATTAATAAAAATTCCATCTCAATAATTTTCACCCTTAACCCTATCGGGGAAATCCAGCAGCATAGTGGTCAGCACGCCTGTCTGCCATGCTACAAGTCGTGAGCTCGGCTCCCAGCTGGGCAAGGTTCACTCAACCACTCATCCCTTCGGGGCGATAAAATGAGTACCAAGCTTGCTTGGGAACTAAATACCGAGGGTCTTGCATTGGGCTGACCAACCAGCCAGGACACATTCTGCGTAGTACCTTGGGACCCAGGGTCAAGTAAACAGAGTTGGGCACTGTAGGCCCTGATCCTTTCATGAATCGTACAGCCACAGGTTTAGTTTTTTTTTTTAAACCCTATCGGGTCTGAAAATAATTTTTGCATTAATAATGTTAATAGTAGCTATACAAATATATTTATTGAAGTTTAGTGAATATGTCATTGTTTGAAATCTAACGAATGTAGTTATTTTGCATACTATTCAATTAAGGAAGAGTTTTTGAAGATGTATGGAAAATATCTTATTACAACAGGATTTGACAGATATTACAACTTTCTAATATTTTTGGCATTTTATCACACATGATACATTCTGAAAAATAACATTTTTTAAATTTAAAGAGTGAAATATGTTTAAAACAAAAGAATTGCCAACGGTGCAAAAAGAATTAAGAAAACTTTTATTAGCACTAAATGCCAAAACATAAATTAAGTCGTAACAAGAAATGCATAGGCATATGCTACCATTATACTACATGTAAATAGTAACAAGAGTAATTGTTCAGACAAAATAACACTCAATGAAAAGACATGTACAGAATCTCTTTTATACGAAACTCTCGGTTAACCGAAATCTATTTTTTAAGCTTGTTTTTTTTTACTATCACATTCCTTGTGTGCAAAGCTCATTTTTGAAACTTTTTTTTTACTATCACATTTATCAAAGCGAAGAAGAGGACAATGATGTGGGCGAAGAAAACGAACAAATTAGCAATTCTTTTGAACATTTAAAATCTTTTTGATGTTTTGCAAAAGGTTTACCATGGCTGGAGCAGCAGAAAGACTGATACTGGTGAACTAATATAGTACAAAAAACTTCGTGATAGAGCTGTAAAGCACAGGCAATCGAAACTGAGACAAACAAAACTTTTTCGAACCCTTGTGAAATATGTAAAAGGTACTTAATTTCAAAATTAAAATTCAGGTAATTTATTCTTGTTTCTATTGCTTTATTTTGATTAAGCACTTGTTACCATAGTCCATAATAAGAAATAGCACATATATTTGTCCTTAATCTTAAAATTGAAGCATTCTCGATTATCTGAAAATTTCGATTTTTCGAAAGATGTCGGTCCCAATTACTTCAGATAATCGAGGCTCTACTGCACTATTAATAGTGCACCAGACCTGAATGGGTGAATTTGAAAATACAGTAGGAAAATTATTTACCAATTTAAAAAATAGGAAGGATACATTCATTAAAAGTGACTTATTAAAATCAGTAATTACAAATGGATTTTGATAAACAATGCTTTTTTTATGTTATTTCTTATAAAATAATAAAAGAAAAATGTTGTTTCATCTATGAATATGAATAGATATATTATATAAGTGGAAAATTTTCCAAAGCAGATCTTTCAACAACAAAAGACAGTACAAAGAAAATATTTATTTAAAAAAATATTTAAATTTTGAAATTGACTGTATTTTCTGTATATGGTAAAGCAGAGTATTTTGATATTACCGTTGCAAACAAATTTAAATGGTTTATATCACATTTTCTTTAATGGGATGTTTATTTAATAGTCTCACAAGGAAATAAAAAAATGACATTTTTTAATAAATCGACCATAAAAAATTTGATAATTTCAATAAATGAAAGTTAAACTTCTAGTGCTATATTCACCTTGAGTTAAATACTGTAAAAGCATTTATTTTCGCGAGCCGTAATTTTCGCGAAAATGAAAATATCGGTGATTTGGCGAGCTGAAAATTTTGCGAATTTTATATGAACTGAACCGAAAGTTGAAAAATTCCGAAACTACCTAAATAGAACCCTTTTTGCATAAAGCAATTTAAGAAACTTTCTTTCGTCCGAAAAGTCCCCCCCCCCCCCCCCCCCCCATCGCTCTAAAAATGAATGGCTTCAAAGAAGCTGGTATAAATATTGTAAGTGAATGAGCTGCATTCTATTAGTTGTATTATTGTTTTTATTCAAAAACTAGTTGTATAGTATTCAAGAAATAGTTGTAAGTATTCAAGACATTTTTGTACTTATTTCTTATTTAAGTAACTGTTCATCGTAACGGAATCATTAAATTTTGGCAAGTGAAAAATTTCTGATTTTTTATTATTATTTGAGGCGGGAAAAAAAATATATTTCGCGAGACTTAAATTTTCGCGATTACGACGGGGTCACGAAAATCGCGAAAATTAAAGCCTCGCGAAAATAAGTGCTTTTACATTAATCAAAATACATATAAAAAAGTACAAATAATTGTACAAAAATTACTTTCAGGTGCATACATATAATAATATAAAAATATTTAAAATACATTAAAAATATCTTAAAATAAGTTAGAAAAACCCAGAACATTTTTAGCCATTACAAAGACCGCCATCAGTGGGATTTAAATATTATTTACTTTGCACTTATCTGAAAATTGTCCAGAAGAAAACTTTGTAATTTAAAGGTTTTACGTCAGATGAGATGCCAAATAAATTTAACTAAACAAGCTTTCATCTATTATGCAGAAAATCTCTCCATTCTCCATGGATATTGTATGATAGTGCATCGTTACAAGCTGTATCTTCATTAGAAATTATTTCAATTGATTCTCTAATATGGATCTCTAATGGCTTCCTGGTAATTATTTGTGCAAATTTTTTTTATATGTATTGAAAATTTCAATTTACAACATTTTCAACAGCTAAACAACATGGTGCTCTTATATTAAAAGTAAATGTAATATCTAACATTTATCAAAAAAATACATATACAGTAAATTCTGTCTTAGGCGGAATCGATCGGGACCGAGAAAATTTTCCGCAGTAGACAACATTCCGCCTTAGACCAATTTTACTCAATGTCTATGGATTCGCAGGGACTTGAAAATCTTTCAGAGTTAGACAAATTTCCGTCTTACACAGAGTCCGCCTTACAGAGAGTTTACTGTATTTATAAAAGAGAGCAATTATTGTTTACACAGCTACTAAATACTTATGTAGATCATCATGGCGTAATCATACCTATGTCCTAGATCAAGCATGTCAAACTCGTCTACCGCCGCGGGCCAAATTAAGCATCGCATACAAAGACGCGGGCCACATCAAACAAAGTAGATGTTGTTATTAAAATTGCACACAGCAATATTTGTACGTACAAAACATAGCCATATTAAACAAAAATATTCAAGTAAAGTTCCAAAGTTATTATTATAATTCATAGTTTATTTTATCTTACTTTTCGAAAAAATAGTTTAATCGGATTTTCTAAATTGTATTACCTTAAAAAAAATATTTTACACGAGCTATGTTAATCTAGCAAAGGTATAACTTTTAATCATCCGGACTTTTTTCAAGTAAAAACTTAAAAAAAACATATTTTGAAAAAAAAAAATTATTTAATAAATTGTGTCTTGTATTTATACGCTACGTATTTCATTTCATTTATGAAACACATTTTCTCGTTCAAATTATGTTGCTTTTACGAGAAAAAATTTTGCTACCGAACATAGTTAATATATGCCTAATTGCTCACTTTGCCTCATTGCCAACTTTTTCACTCAGTTGGAAAATTGCAACTCGTAGCTGAATTAAACAAAGGTAAAATGCCAAAGGATTGGCGGGCCACAAAGAAGTTGTCGGCGGGCCAGTTGTGGCCCGCGGGCCGCGTGTTTGACATGCCTGTCCTAGATTTATGATTTTTTATTCATACATGAATACTTGATGGAACACTTCATAAAACCCTTATACTGATATTTTCAGGACATTATTTAACAATTATGTAATAAATAATATTTTTAGGCAAATAATACCAAAGACAATTGTTCACAATAAAAAGCACAAAGCTTCTAATAGTGAATGCTGCATATATGGGAAGAAGTTCAGGAACTTTAATATCTAATCAATAAAAGGCACAGCATTTTACACATGACTTTTGAAACAGGACAGTGAAATACATGCTTTTTGTTTTACTGAAAATAATTATAAATGCAATGTTTCGAATTTAACTATATTTTAACCCTTTATTATCTGCCAGAACTTTTAGGTATACCATTAAAGAAAATTTACAGCAAAATGTATTTAATCCACCTATTAATAACAATAGATTTAACTTTTAGGACAAAATACTTTGCTTGATTACATTTTTAAAAAAAAGCGAAACAGATGAAGCTAAATATTTTTTAAAGTGGTAATTTTCTCAACCTTTTACATATGTGTAATTTTCCTCTTATTAAAGTTATATGAAAAATTTGCAACTACAAAAGCCTTTCTATTTGCAGATAGGATCACGACACATTTATTTACATTGCTTTTGTAAGAACTGCATGCTTTTCATAACAGAATTTTTTGTTATTTAAATATTATTGTATATATTTTACACACACACACACACAAAAAAAGCTATAAATATTGATTTATTAAATCGGTTTCATTACATAAAATCATTGAAAATTTCATATTTATTATTATTATAATTTTTCTAATTTATCTTCAGACGTTGTTCCTGTCCCTGCCGGCGAACGCACTCGAGCTAATGCTAGGGGAGGGATTTTTCTAATATCTCGTTTGCATTTCGACATTTTTAATTTTTTTTCCCCATTGGATAGCCGAGGTCCGTCTCTACATCGCACCTTTTTTACTTTTTCTATTTTGGTTGCAGATATGTTTTAGAATGACACTTTCAGAACCGGTTTTGAAAGTGAAAGTAATTTTATACAAAATATCTGCGACCAAAATTGAAAAAGTAAAAAAGGTGTGATGTAGAGACGGACCTCGGCTATCCAATGCAAAAAGAAAAAAAAAATTTAAAAATGTCGAAATGCAAACGAGATATTAGAAAAATCCCTCCCCATAGGATTAGCATTAACTCGTGAGTGTCTTTGCCGGCAGGGGCAGGATAGGAGCCTTAAGGAAGATAATTATTGAGGTAAAGCGATTTCTTTATTCATAAATTTGAGGTATAAAGGGTTAATTAGTATCACATGATGCAACAAGGTAAAATAATATAGCAAATTTAGAAACTTATTCAAAATATACAGTTTTAAATCCTGTGCTATAACTTACATTTTCCTTTCAACAACTCAATTACAATTTGGCAAATATTAAATTTTGATTATTATAATCAAAGTAATTATGATTTTAATTAATAAAAACCAGTTCTGATTTATTAAGCACGTAATTACACTTCCCAGACCGTTTGAAATTCCAGATAGTTTTTTTATTATTAGTAGTATAGAAAGATATATCAACTATTATGCAAAATGAATATCATCATCAGAAAATTTGAATGTTTTTACTCCTTCCTAGAGTAATTCTTTAAGAACACCCTTGAATTGAACATCTCTCCATACTTAAAAATTAGCAATATTTTCAAAAATTAACATATGTGACTATTTCTGTTCCTCCCTTCCTACTATCTGCCTTATAGTTTAAAATGGCAATTTAATTTTCCCTAAAATTAATTGCAATAAACAAAAACGATACTCAAATTTAATGATAAAACAAAAATTTGAAACAAAGAAAAAACAAAATATTTAAAATTAGTAATAATTTTTTTTATTTAAAAAAATACCAATTTAAAAAAAAAATTCATTAAAATAATTTATTTTTAGTCACTTAGTAATAGTCAGAAAATAAATTTGTAAAAGTTTGGTAGTACGGAGTCCATTTTATCTCTTTTTAAATTATTTACAATTTTTCAAGATATTTTAAGGATCAAATTTAAAATCTCAACTTTCTGGAGACTTTAATGAAATCATTTTTTATTGATAAAAGTATAATATAAGCAGATACTGATGTTATTAAAGTTCTGGAAAATTAAATAAAGATTTCTGTTTTCCTATAAAAAGTAACGAATCATTTTTTAAATGCCAATAGGTGTTTCGAACTGTTCTTCAGGAAATGACAGTAGCGGGCGAGTATCAATCGGCTACAACTCAAGGTATATAGAATTTATAGAAAAATTCGAAATGCAAATTCTTAATAGATTTTAAAGTTTATGCCTGGAATTTTCAGGCAAATAGGATTGAAAATGAATCCTTGAAAATTTCACATTGGACTGGGTACATTTTAAAAAGAACATTCTTAAATAAACATTTAGGAAGTACAATACTTACTTCTATCTCTTACTAAGTAATATCTGATGTTGCTATCCAAATCCGGATCTCTTGCTTGAAGTTTGAAAACCTGAGTTCCTTGAGGAGCATTGAGCTGCACAACAGCTTGCATAGGCATTGGACGGTTAATAAAATAAGGATTTTCATCGTTTGAATCTTGAACATGAATGATGATTCTTTGCCTATCGGGTTCTGAAAAATAAAAATACATTCAAGTTTCCTTAGCATGATAAAAAAATCATAAATTCAATATTATAAATAAAATGACAGTGTGACTAGATAATATAATATTTTCAAAATATGAATTCTAATCAACGGGTAAGTATAAAAAAAAAAAAAAAAAAAAAAAAAAAACGTGAATTTATGCTTATTACAAATATGCAAATTAAACCTATATGGGACAATTGAATTATTCAATATTTATTTTTTTTTTCCTAACAACTACTGCGCCCGTCGCGAAAACCGAATAAAATTTGCTATGACAGCGCCACCTTCAGGCCAATTTTCTTCAAAATTTTATACAAACCTCGACCTATTACATTTACATCTAAATATAAAATTTCGTCTCGCAAATTCTTCACTTAAAACTGCAAAAAATCGAGAAAATCAAAAATTGCTATAGCAGCAACCCCCCCCCCCCCCCCCCCGCCTTCCAATCAGGGAAATATCCCTGTTTTCAACTGGAACCTGGTGTTCATGGTCAAATACAATGAAGTTTGGTGCAGTTCTATACATAACTTCATACACTTTCCGGTGATACACGGTGAAAAATCGCTATCACAGCACCGTCTTCCGGGGGTAGCATCTCCAAATTCAAGCGGAACCTGCTGACCACAGCCAAAAACATATAAGAAGTTCGGTTCAAACTTTTTTTCGGGATCTCTGCCCCCCCCCCCCCCTCCTTCCCCCGTATAAAAACATCGAAAACCAGAAGTCAAAAATTTTTTTGAATTACAGTACTTTTTTTCTATTACAGACAGAAAATGGTAAAAATATAACAAAGTTTCATTGAGAATGACACGGCATCTGTTCCAATTATAGAAAAAACACTGGAGATCCCCCGCTAATTTTAGGTTTAATTGCTTTAGAAACGAAGCCATTCAATAGTTTGATGCTGTGAGAAAAAATCATGAAAATCCGATTTTAATGGACGAAAAAAAAAATTAAAAATCCTTTCCACCTCGCCAAATTGCTATTTATTTTGAAAGTGTCCATTATTTTTCCAGAGTCACTTGATCTAAATGGACAATTACAGATATGACGGGATTCCGAAACTAAAAATAACGCAAGCACGAGTTGCTTAAAAACTAAATAAACAAGGGGAAAAAAAGGACGTAATAAAAAGGAAAAGAAACTGTCATTCAAAGTTACGGAGTGCGGGCGTTGAGAGGAAATAAACCAAATTAGGAAGAGGAGAAAAGGGCTCATCCTAGCTTGTTACGTGTCAAACGGTCACCACAACCCATGTTTCCGTTTTGACTACAAAAGGAGGAATAGTAACAAATTATTAACATTGTGTACATAAAAGAGAATTTTTTACGTTCGTAGCGTGTCAGGATAGTCTAAAGATGAGAAAGAAAAAAGGATTATATGGCACGCTATTTCCTGTGTTTGACTTTTTCACTCAGGACAGTCGAACATAGTTGTCCTGAAAACGGGAATCGTGCGATTCAAAATCCGAACTTTAAAAATGTATTTGAAGTCAATTCGCGATCTGATCGATATCAGCAGTGCTTTATCAAATTAACTCGATCCAGACCCCTATCCAAGTACATTATTATTATACCAAACTTAAACAGAAACACAGAGTTTAAAAAGTATTAATACAATTAAGCACAATTTAAACGATTTATCATAAACAGGGTTCAAAATCATTTTCACAAACAAAAATTTCCCTGAGTTTTCCCTATGAGTAATTTTTCAGAATTTTTCCATATCAATAATCACTGTGCAGTGTGCAACAATGAAATTGCTTCTGAAGTAAAAATGTGCAATTCTGTAGGAAATTAATCCACTGAACACTGACATCACAATGAAAAATCTTCATTGGCTCTTGTTTTTGAAATACAGGGTTTCCGGGCTAAAAGCACCCAAACGTTATGGCCTATTTTTTACGGAACTACCCATTAGAATTTAAAAAAAAAAATAATAAAAAAAATGATTTAAATAAAAATTGCATCTCACAAAGTTTTAATATCAATAGACTTCGATGTGTGCACCGTTGGTAGCACAACAAACGTCTAAACAGTAATCCTCTCCCCAAAAGTTACGTAGCATATCAGGAGTTATTAGATTAATTGCTTCTATGATACGCTTTTTCCGCTCGTCCACAGTTTCAGTTTTTTGATTTGTTCAATGTTTTAAAATCTCGGATATATATATTTATATATATATTAACATAAATTGAAAAAATACATCGCTTTCAATAGAATGGCCATTTTAGTTTTTCATTGTAACAGTTTTGTGATTATAGATATATATCATCATCATCAACAACCGTTTTCAATCCACTGCTGGATGCTGGATGTAGGTCTCCCCCAGATTTTTTCAATGTTTTCTGTCTAGTGCTTTAGTCATCCAATTTACACCCGCTACTTTTCTGATTTCATCACTCCATCTTACTTGAGGTCGTCTTCTTGGCCGTTTTACATCTCTGGTATACCACTGTAGGGTGTTTGTACTCGATCTATTGCCTTGTCTTCTTGCACACGGTAAGGGAACTCATTGAAATATATATATGTGGTGTTCTCTCGCTCTCTTCTTCTTCTTTCGAGGGGGGGGGGGGGGCAACACTGTATGTTACTTCAAAACTAAATTTAATAGAAATTAAAAATAATGTGTTACACGGACTAAATAATTTTAATTATATATTATAGTTATTATTTTCGATAAATTCATTTACGTTTATTGTTCTGATTGAATTTATTTACAAAGAAACGTAATGGAATGCATGCAATATACACAATGTATATAGTGGTAGCAGCATTGAGGCATATATGCAGTTGTATATTACAAAATAGTAGTAGCCAATTCAGCTTTTTTATGGTTTATAAGTTAAGCACAATGAATTCGTTAATATTTAAACATTTTTATAATGAAAGCATTAACTTCATCGATTTTAGTTTCACAGTGTAAAAACGATGAAACATGGCGAATAATAGTGATTGCTGGGCTAACCCAAACTTGTGGATTCTTTATTTTTTCTAGAGTAACTGAACAATTTTCCAGGCTTTGGGAGAAATTATGATTTTTTTTCCCTGGAGTTTCCCTAAAATTTTAAGACCAAAATAATTTCTACGAATTTCTCCCGAATTCCAAGTTTTCATGAGGCGTATATACCGATAAATTACATTAATTTTCAACAAGTTTTACTAAACTTACGCACGAAACACACTGGCGAGAATTAAAAATTAACTTCCCATACACAATCAGTTGGACCTTTATTTAACGAACATTTAACGAATTCCTCTACTTTACGAATTTTTTCTTGAAACAAAGAACATTTTACGAATTTTCAAGTAAAATAACTTCCTAACAGCGACGTGCAATTTCAATTTAACGACATTTTTCTTGCAATGCTTTCAAATTTCTACTTCCTTTTTTTTCAAAATATACTTTTGGACATTTTAAACTTATTTTTTCTTACGACGCTCAATGAATTTAAAGAGAGATTTAACACTATTAAAATGGAAATTTTTTTCGAAACGTATCAAAAATAAAATGAAAACGCATTTAACAACCTAATCGCAATAACATAACAGTTGTAAAAATATATAATAACCCTAGCATTCAAAAACCGATGAAAGAAACCATTCTTCAGCAACGATTAACCAGTATTATTCATTGTCTACAAAACGCGTTACTTGCTCCAGATTAATATCACCACTTGCATCTATTCACGCTAAACAAAAGATTATGATTGTTGTTGTCACGCAAGGTTAAGCCTGGCTGGTCATCTTTGATAAAGAAAACTTAACGGAGACTCGGATATACTTTGATGCATAGGCACCACCAGAATGATATCCAGAGAGAGGTACGATTTTCGGACAGAAATGTCGGAGGTCCGCAATCTAGGCAGCGTTCTTTTTTAAATGAATATTTTAAAACTTAAACTTTAAAAGAAAAAAAAAAGCCAAATAAATACAAGGCAATTTTTAAACATATCAGTGTAAAAAGAAATACACAAATTTAACAAAGAAATAAAACTACAGAAGTAAGATTCAACCAACATTTTTCAAACTGGAGAAGATTCCTTTTTTCCTGTCAGGGGGCTATTTCCCCCCGTCATCTGTAAAAAGATATTTTAAATACATGAATGTGAAAGGAATGTATTAAATATTGACTTTTACGGGCAGTACATGGAAGCAACCACCCCCCCCCCCCCCCGGCAAAAAAAAAATTCCCAAATTCTCTTTTCTCTTAGCGTTTAATTATTTTAAGTCACTTAGGAATTAAACTTTACCAGTCCTTTAAAAAACATAATCTTTAGAGAAAAATAGTTAAATTTCACACTACAAGAAGGGGCAATGGCCCACCTCCCTCGCGGACGCCCATGCGTCGATAGCAATATGGGCTATCAATCAGTAGACAAACCAGCAATTAAAATTTATCGCGATGTACAAATTATCGTTCCCTAACCCAAACCTTCGATTATACATATTCCACATGCAATATGCACGAGTTTCAGAAACCTTTGATTTTAGCAAGCAATATCGTAGAGTCGAATGCATTAAGCCGGTAACAATGTATTAATTAAATACAACGATATTTTAGACAATCATCTTTGTACATCACTTGATGTACGACTTCCCAGAGATGTCATTTTGCAGCAAGATAATGGTCTTTGTCCTACATCAAGAACTCTAAAAAGATTATTCCATATCTATCTGTATGTACGTATCACGTTCTATCTTGACAAGGAAAGGAAATATTTTGCAATCTGACAATTCGAGGTGGGTTTTAAGAAAGAGTCGACGTAAATATTAAATTGTTTGCAAACCAAAATAACAATAATTAGTTTGCATTTTAAAAATCAACAGACATTTTTCTAAATGTTGCTGTCAAAATATAGGATAAATGTGCCAGTAATGTATACCCTTCTATTAATGAACAACCCCAAAGTTTTTGGTTCATAAAAAAATAATAAATAACCAATAAAAATTCGACTTCTATTATTTTTTATTTATTTATTCCACACATCTTCCTTGCATGTTTTATAATCTGGGTTATTGTTGACAATCTTAATTGACCCAGTCAGGAAGCAGAAAATAATATTTCACAGTTCCACTGTCTTTCATTGAAAATTTTATTGAGCAAGCTAAAAGCTGAAATTTCTTAATTTATCTTTTTTTTTTCCTAGCAAAAAATTGTAAGTTTTTGTTTTGAGGATATAGTAATTTTTATATACCAATGACCATTTACAATTTTTTTTTTTTTTTTTTAAGATTTTAGGATGAACCAGCATTCATTACTCAAATGCTCAATTAGTCAATTCCCAGTAATGAACAGCCCATGTGACTAGGGATGCACCGAATAGTGATTTTGGCCGAATGCCGAATATTCTTCCTGCAGGTAAACCAAATATTCGGCTAGCCGAATAGTAGCTGTTAGGCCAGATACCGAATATTCGGCTGGCCAAATACTTTTATATTTCATAGTTTAAAGGTATTAAAAAGTTAAATTTTAAACAATTTTACATAATATTTAGCTCAGATATTCTTCCATTTTGACAAACAAGACTATTTTTATAAGTAAATTTTGCGCTAAAATAATTCTATGTTTTGAGTTATTTAAGAAGAGGATCGGTTAAAACTTTAACAAAATTTAAATTCCCTGCCTTCTTCAATGAATTCAAACAAAGGAAAAGAATTCTGTTAAATTGAGCAAGAAACAACATAATTATCATTCCACTTATTCCATCAAAAATGAAAAGCCATAGCGGAATTTTCCTTTACAACTGTAGCAAAAATGAAGATATTTTAGCGAGATTTGCATCATACTAATTTGTTTGTATAGAATATGATGCCATCATTGGAAGTGACTGAATTTTGGCCAGTGATACAGTATAAATACTGTTAGCTGCATTCTTAATAAAAGAATGTCTAGCTCAGTGCTGTTTAGATATGAATGGTTGCTATTTCCATTACTTCTCGTCATGTCATATTTCACAGAAATTAAAGTAACTCTGTTGACAATATAGTTACAATACCTTCATTATTGTTAACGTAATAAAAGAAAATTAAAGTTTGACCTGAGGATACACTGTATTTTTGACTGAATGAGTGAATTGCGATCCTGGCTTGCTGGACAAAAAATTGCCTGCTTTGACGCCTATTATTACACCTGAATTTTTTTTTTTTTTCATTTTGTTTAGAAAAACCCTGTTTGCGAAAAAGAAAGAAACTGATTATTTACCAGACAATACTCAGTAACTTGCATTTGTACATTATTAATTACTATGAAGGTCATCATTAATGGTTAATTTTCTTAAATGACACTTTTAAAGCAGCAAAATCGTTCTCTTTTACTTAAAGATGATTCTGTCTAATTATTCTAAATATCTTTATTAATTGACAGTTAAAAGTAGAAGTTGTGTAACATTAAGAAAAATATTTTCAAGAGTTTTTTTTTTTTTTTTTTTTTTTTTTTTTTATTTGGTTTGACCGAATAATCGACCTAACCGAATATTCAGCAGGCCGAATAGTTTTATATTCGACCTAGCCTAATATTCGGTAGTATGGCCGAATACCGAATAGATACCAAATATTCGGTGCATCCCTGCTCGTGACTATTATTAAACTAGCCGCCCTTGGCGACCATATTGGTCTCCCTTAAAATTTATGTTTGGGAAAGCATGCTAACATTGTATCATGTTACTTTTACTCATAATTTAATTTACTTGGACTCCATTAAATATAATTAATTTAATTCCTTAAGCTAATATTAGTTTTTGTTGCATTAAAATATCTCAATTTGTTGATTTTCTGCAAGCAAGTAAACCCTATTGGTTTACAATGGAAGTCTATGTGAATTTGGCGAAATATTAGAGATATCGCGAAGTTGGCGTCACTTTTGGCTACTCATTTTGGCAGCAGAACAGGGTCCCCTTTAATGGGTCCCGCGAAATAAAAACTGAAGCGGTCATCCCGGAACTGTTGATGACAGTCAAATGCTTTGCGCTTTTATTATAGAGAAGTGCTATTTCAGAAATGTTCATAGTGAATAAAATCCTTCGATTTAACTGAAATGCTAAGCAATGAAATTTAATTTTTAAATTGCATCTACCAGAATGGAATAAGCGAATATAACACAAAAGTGAATATATAAATTGCATATATGTATGAATCAAACTTTTTGTAATTATAAACCATTTTAACAAATGAAAAATTGACCATAAAAATGAAATCATTTATGATACCAAAAAACTGATTATCCAAAATGTTGTATATTAAAATGGAATAATTGAAAATTTAATAGGAAAAAAATACAAAAGGAATGCAAGAAACATGAATAAAAATTGAAACTTATATTGTGAAACTCTCAACAGGGAAATTAATTCCCAATATAACAAGTTGATTTCCGATTGAGAATGGCAGACTAAGCTTTGAAGGCCAATTCTCAAAATGCCCTATCAACTGTATAGAGAAGGGTTAAGATAAAAACAAAACATAAAACGGAAATCAAACAAACTATGATACATATATCGATGCTTTTAAATAATTTCAAGTGGTTAAAAAAAAAAAAAAAAAAAATATTAAACCAGATTATAACAATTTTTATAACTCTGCCTAGTATATTTTACAACCTGGTAATCAGTCAAACCAATTGGAAAACAAATTAATGTTCAAAAGGATAGGAAAAGGAGGAGCTCGTGGGGCTCAAAAGTCCCCCCCCCCCTTTTCAAATTAAGACAATTTTTTAAGTCACACTCAGCTGTTAAAAATCGATAAATTTTTGTCTTCGATGTTTGGTTACTCATCTCTGACAAAGGAAAATTAAACTCTGATAAAACTTTTATCATAGTATTACATCGAGCACGAGGTAAAACCAAAAATGTTTGAAGCTCCCAATTTGTATAAAGAATAACTTTCGAACACTCAAACAGGATATGCAAAAACTAATAACGGTATTGTATGAGACTGCAATGACAACATTTTTCCCGAATGGAATGTTAAATCTATGGCATCCTAAAGCATCAACAACAGGTTTATCAGGCTTTATCGGAATTAACGAATCTGCCAAGATATCGGACAGGATCATCAACAGCTATTAGTAAAAGTGAAATGGCAATGAAAAACAAATCTTTCATCATTAATGGTCCCAGATGCCTTTAAGGCCCATAGAATAGAAAGTTACATCAAACAGCTAGAGGTTTTGTAATTGAGATGTACGTTATTTCAGCGATTTGAAGAAGAAAAAAAAATAAAAAAATATGTATGTATATATATATATATATATATATATATATAAAGAATAACAAGTAATTAAAAAAAAAACCCATAATACAGCGAAACGAGGCTACTGTGAATCCAGATGTAATGACTAATGAGAACCTATTTCTAATAAGTAATAACAGAGGAGTTGTTCGTCTGATATAAAAACACGTGAAAAGGGCGAGGGAAACTTTGTTACAATGATTAATAATATTTAACTCAATAGCCAAGGGTTAAAAAATACACGAAGTTTTTTAAGTGGTTTTAAGAATTATTTAAACCCCAGCAGCTTAGTGGTCAACGCGTCGCGCTACCAGGCATAGTTTCAGAGTTCGACTCCAGGCTGGGTAATGTTCACTCAAACTTTTATCCCTTCCGGGTCGATAAAAATGAGTACCGAGCATGATTGGGAACTAAACTCAGAGTTATATTGACCATCTGAGCGGGACATATGCTACATAGAACCAAAGGGCTCATGGTCAAGTTAAACAGTATTGGACACTAGAAATTGTAGCGCCACAGAGTTTAATTTCAGGAATTATTTACAATAGGATGGTCATTAAAAAAAAAAAAAAATACTGTCTATTCTATCTGCCAATCTTCCAGTTAAAAACATGCATGGTACCATAAAATTTATTTAGTAAAATTATATAATATGTGATTTATTTCTCTTTGGTATTTATTTCATTAAAAAAAATCCTTTTCAAAGTGAGCTTATTTGATTTATATTTAAAAAAGGAAGTTTGTTAGCTATGTATCTCATCTGTGCAAAATATTCAAAATTCATAGCAATCTTAGAATTCCTACGTATTTCGTAGATAATGTATTCGAATATGAAATGTGCTGAAAAACTGTCTTGTACGATGACAAAATCCAAAGAAAAGTTACTGGTCGTCCGCCTTATCAATACATTCAAACTTCGTTTCAGTATTTAATATATTTTTATTTTTGTATGAAGATTAGTTGGATTAAGAAGAATAGAGTGAAATACATAGTCATGCCATTTTTAGATATCAAGATTTACATCAGAAAAATAAACCTATTTATAAAAATAATCAAAACTTGTCGTCCATCAGATACTTATTTGTGAACTTTTTGCTTCCTTTGACCAGTATGGCAATGGACTTTCAGTGAAAAAATAGATTGATCAATTTTCCTTATGCAGGGTGTCCACTTTCAACGATGTCCAATGGCTAATTTCTAAACCGTTAGTCACATAGTTCCAATTGCAAAAATGTTTTAAATGAAGTAAATTATTTTAAATGTTGTTTTGATCAATAAACACATTTCTTTAAAAGTTACGAAATTTAAGTTTTTAGACGGTCCTCCTCATCCTATAAGTGATATTTAGTAAAAATTTCCTATTACACTAACAAATAAGACAAAAAATAAAGTCCCATTGATTTAACACTAAAATTGATTGAGTTACGAAACTATTGGATGACTTTTCGTACACTGGTCACTCAGCTTCCGATATCCCCTCACTAATGTAAAGTCTATGGGCATTTGATGCATTCGTATATTTAAAATATCTCCTCGAAAAATTAATATTTTTAACCTCTATTTTTTGTGTATACTTCCTAAAAGATGCCTCTTTTTTCCTTAGTTCTCAAAATATTTCTAAAGTATAGACTTAATTTTATAGGAAGGGTTAAAATCTTACTCACAGTTCGCCCGCTTTTAACACATAAAATATTAAATTCAGCATAGATTTTACAAATATTTTGAAGACTAAGAAAAAAAGACATCCTTTAAGAAGAGTACACAGAAAAAAGATGTTAAAATATGAATTTCCCGAGAAGATATTTTAAATATACGAATGCATCAAAGTCCATAGAATTAACATTACGGAGGAGAATTCCAAAGCTGAGTAACCAGCCCCCTTAATGCTTAAAGTATTAAAAAGATTTATTTCCCGTGTAAATTTCTGCCTTGCAGCCGAAAGTAGTCACTTCGAGCAAGTTAAGATAATTTTAACTTTTATTAATTAAGTTTTAAATTAGATAATCTAATAGAATTTTAAAATATGTATTATTTTGTAAAGAATTGCGACTATTGCTTTTCATAATTTCATTTAAGAAAAATTCTATTCTTTTAACTGATATTTTTAACACAAGTTATATATTTTTCTTTAATGTATCAGATTGAAACTATATTTCAAATTTATATTGTAATCTTATATGATATTGATTTATTTATATATAAAATTTCTGTTTATTACAATAAACCTATTGCTTATTTTAATCAGTGGAAAATACTGGTAATTGAAAAGTTAACTGATGCTCTTAAGAAAAGGAATCAAATCTTGTTAAAGTCAATACCAAACGCATTTTCCAACAGGTTAAATATATTCAAAAAGATTTTGTAATCATATATTGATAAATCCCCTAATAATTATGCAATTATATGCAAATCATATTATCACCATCTTCTTACATCTTGTATTTCATCAAATAAGTCTTTCCAAAAAACTAATGATGATATTATTGTTAACAATCATAAGATTAGTGCTTTTTATAAACTACTAAATTTTACTCCTACTAACTTTAACTATCCATATTTAGTACTCATTCCTAAATTTCATAAAACACCACTTAAATTCAGAACAGTTACAATTGGATGTAATACTTATAATAATTATGCAAACAATATATTATTAAAAATTCTTAGTCAAATTTATAATCTAACAAAAGAAATTGATAATAAACATTGTATAAAAAACAGTTGTCAATTAGTAAATGTACTTAAAGACATTAAATACGTTAAAAATATTCGTACATATGATTTCAAAGATCTTTTTAATAATATAAATCTTAAAGACTTGCATAATATAATTAATACACTATTTAAAACATATAAAAATAAATTAACTCTTCCTTCATATATGGATTTAAAATATTTTCGTACTCTTACTTATTTCATAATTTATAATAACTATATCTTACAAGATAATATTATTTATCTACAAGTAGAAGGAATACCACAAGGTGGATCAACATCCAGTTTAATGTCTGATTTATATTTATATCAATATGAACGTAATTTCAGTGATGATAATGTACTACTATATCGATATATTGATGACATAATTTTGATTGACACTAAACAATCAAATATTACTCAATTTCCAGTTGATTATCCAACGAATTTAGAATTGACAGAAAACCTATTAACAAATAATACCATTAACTTTTTAGATCTAAAATTAATAATCGCACAAAACGAAACTATACTGATCTTATGACAAACGTAAAGACTTTCAATTCAAAGTTAACACATTTACTCATTTTAAATCCTGTCTACATATTTCAGTTTACCGTAATATTTTAATAAATCATTTATATAGAATCGAAAGTTTATGTTCATCACATCTTATAAATAAAAACATTAAACAATTTATGATGCATTAAATCATGGTTTACCTAAGAAATTCATATATTTATTAATCTACAATTAATTAATGATCCAAACAATGTTTAGTGGGGCGGTTTCTTGTATGTTAATATTAACATTATGCGTATCAAAAAATATTTATAAAAAAATCTATAATAAAAAAAATAAACAAAAAAAATTAAAATACAAAATATATAAAAAAAATTTAAATAGCATGGCTGGGTGGGTAGATGTTAGACTATGGAGGAGGGAGGTGTTGTCTGGATAATTTATACGCAAATGTTGATTTAATATATATATTTAAAAAATAATAATAATGGGAATGATTCGTTAATTCGTTGGTCTGTGTGTTTATGGTGGTCATCGTGAGCTTTGTTGACCTTGACGCTGTATTGTGATATTTATTTTATATTGATATGGAAATAGTTACTTTTAGTGATTTACTTCAGAATAAATTTATTATAGTGTACGTTATTATAGTTTGTTAATTGTAATTAACAGTATGATGGATTGTTGTAATATGTTTTTACGTACCCCCACCCCCTATTTTGCTATGCACACTTGGAATTTAAAACATTAAATTTAGAATGTGCTTAATAAACATACTATTTTATAATATTGTGGCTTGACTGATATTAATCTTAATTTACTTACTATTTAATATTTAATAAATAATTAAAAATAATTATAAACATTCTAATTGATGATAAGTGATTATTATCGATATTTAAATATGGTTTATTAATTTGTTCTTTTTGCGTTTTAAGATTAGATGAAATAGTTATACTGTTACATTAGGAATTTACATTATTACAACAGATGGCAGCACTATAAAAAAAATTTTCAAGTTGTCTGTGTTCTTTAAATTGTTACGCAAGATGGCAGCACTAAATAATTATTTAGGTTTAAATTAGTTTGTTGCCATTTCATTTATTATATTTTAATATTTCTCTATGTAATTAAACGCTTAAATTTAAATAATTTTATTCTATATATTTTTAGTAATAATTTATTACAGAATATTTTTATGCATCTAATAATTTTTATATAAAAATGACGATATGTCATTTTATTTTTATTTGTCGTTGTGTATTTTTTCGGAACACTATGTAGTTTCGCAACTGTAAGAATTCGTTTTTAACGGTAAAAAAGAATCGGCGGGACATTTACTGTGATTAATTTGCTACTTGTTCATGGTTTAAAGTGGTCTGTGAAATTCTAAATCTTGGTATGTCTTCGAATTTAATTGTTTATTTAAATTAAAATTGTTTATTATTAAGGATCTTGTTATGATTCTATTTTTTATATTATTAAATTTACTTGTCATGGGATTTTTAAGCCTTTTTTAATGGTCTGTGGTCGATTGGGTGCATCAAGAATCTATTTTTAGCTTATGCTGGATTCTTGTACAGAAATCGACTATGCTTTTGCTTATATTGGCGTTTTATGTACCCCTGATGAAGTGAAATGCTATATAAGCTTTCGGCTCCATCCTTCCTTCCACTTGATCTATTCTCTGTTTACAATATGTCTTAAGTGCTCAACAATTTTTGGCTGGTTTCTTGTTTCATAAGTCTTTTAATAATTTTTTTTTCTTCAAAAATATTTTGGTGGTTTTTCATATGTAAATATGGATTAATCGCATGCAATGTGCTGGCTATTGGTGGATTTTGCTTAATTAATATTACATGTATAGGGTTCCCTCTGTATTTTGTATAATGTTAGTTATAATTTGCTGCTAAATTTATTAAATTAATTAATTGTAATAGGAATAGATGATGATTTGTAATTATATTATGGCTATATATATATATATATTAAAAATCTCATGATTATTTATATTTCTAGTAAATTTGTAAATGACCCCTATTTCGCTTTAAAAAGATGTTCAACTTTTTTAAATAGCCATTACGCGGTCAGTTTTAACCGTCGAAGAATGGGACATTTTGTCTTATTTCTTAGTGTAATAGGATATTTTTATTAAATATAACTCCTTTATACAAATATAAATTTCGTAATATTTTAAGAAATGTTTTTATTGACTCAAATCGCTTTTAGAATACTCCTTAACCTCATTTAAAACATATTTGTAATTAGAACTATATGTCTATGCCTAACGGTATAGGAATTAGCCATCGGACACCTTGTATAGTACATGCCTGGATAACCATCCCACCTCCTTCCCCCCCCCCCCCCCCCCCCCCGACCTCCAAAAGAGGAGTACACAAACTTTGAAAGCACATAATACTTTGAGTTAATATTACATATTTTGGTTATTCCACGCAGTATAATACACATGAATAGATTTCTTTGAAGCAGAAATCAATGGATAGATTCTTCAACATTAGTAATCCATCAAAATTTCCAAAATTCTCAGGACAAACGAACTACTGTGGGATATAAAACTAGAAAAAAACCTCTTTTAAAGCAAAGTTGAAAAAGAAAAAAAAGGACCTAAAGGGATTGATGCATGAGTTAGTTTAGGCATCCCGAGACAAAGATAAACAATAATCCCCACTGTTGGCAGAATAAATACAATGATGTATTCATTGTAAACAACAAACCTTCTGTTTCCAACGAAGTCGGCTGTGAACGATAATCCTTATCAATCATGTAACTTGTGTAAATATCGCACTTATATCCTAGACAAGAGCAACAAGAGATAAGTCAAAAATTTCCGATTTTGAGATTGTGCATTTAACACATGTGATCAGGGATTTAAAACTCCGCTTAATCAAAAGCACACAATAAAAATGAAGAAAAAACTGAAAAAAAGTAATAAACTAAACACAACTTCCGGGAAAATCTGAAGGCTCTCACTCGACTTTACGAAAAATTTATATAATACTGTAGATTTAGGTAAATTTCTGGCACAATGAAATCAGCTGGATTCGAACACTAAAGCTCTGGTTTTGAAACCGTTACCTTGCCACTAATGATTGATTACATTGCCGAAATATTTATCACTTATCACTTTCACTCTGTTGCTTTTTCTTGGCGATTTTTCATATAGAATTGGTTACTTTGTAATACGTTTATTCGGATTAAACGGTAGATAGTTGAAACCTTGGTTGAAGTGATATCCCCAGGGCCGGCGCAACACCGTGCAGGGCCCTGGGGATATCAAGCCCGTAACTGCAGTGCAATATTGAAGATATCGACTAACAAAGCTTATTCACAAACATGTCGAAAATTGTACGTCAAACGTGCCCTATGAAGTGCGTTCGTACTATAACTAGTTTTACACATATTCAGTTCTATTGCACTCTTATGCAAAAATGCATGATTACAAAATTTATTACGATTCTATATATTAAATTCAGTGATACAGAAATAATATGACTTCATCTTAAATATGACATAATCACCATGAGAACGTAGAATCATTACCTATCATGGGATATCACTAAATTACCTATGATAGGATTTAATAGAATGAAGAAAACTTTTATTAACATCTTCTTAAGTTTTGATTCGATTTTTATAAAATTTGAAATGATTCAACCAAAATCTGCAACGATTATATATGTTAAGTTTCAAACCAATCGGTTGGGTAGTTTTTTGCGCTGTTATATGCGGACAAACAGACGGGCGGAACAGACGACGACTATAGGTGCTACGTATTTATATAATTACGAACGCACCTAAAAACTGATATAAAGCTATTCTCGTTAAAAATTTGTGGTGACATTTCAAAAGAACATAGTTTTAACACTTTTCTTCCCTACTGAAATTTATCAAAAACACCATGTAACTTTTGTATTTAATGTGCATAATTCTGCTGATTATCATCAGTGGCTCCTATTTAATAGAACCGATAACGGTGCAACAGCCAGTTTAAATTTACATACGTTTAGACTTGAAACAGTATCTATTAACCAAATTCGTTCCATAACCGAATAACCAAGAATTCACTGTTGTGTTCTTTCTGCATATTTAAATTTCCAATTTCAAGAATTTATAATATTTATCTAAAATCAGAAAACAAATTACTGTAGAAAAAGAGGGACGTTGCAATGATAAAAAAGTTACTATTGCATATTTTGTATAACAGATGAATGGATTTCAATTAGAGATTTAAAAAACTTATGTTGGATATTTGGGAAATTGAGTTATCAAAACTGTAAGAGTTTCTCTTAAATATTAAAAAATTATATCAAACTATATATCCATTTTTTATTATTTTTTTTATAATGAAAATACTAGAATCTATGTGTTTCCCGACAGTTAAACTCTAGTTCATACAAACCTTTAAAAAGATTGAGAACTGAACTCTTTATATCCCAAATTATGAATTCATGAAATGTTTATCTTCTAAAGCATTTTTCGTGAATTTTTGAAACTACATTAGAAGATTTACATAGTCATTTAAGAAATTTTCGAACGATTTTGCCAATTAAATTAAATTTTAGTTGATTCTGTGAAATATTTATAACTCCACTCAAATCTTTTATTTATTTTTTTTTTTTTTTTGGTATTTTATAGAATTAAGAAATGTACAAATATAATGCTCTTACAATAGAAATATTTCCGAACTGAAACTCCCTTCCACAATCTTCCAATGTCAAAAAAGCTGAAAGATGCAAATGAAATCCTTTTAAAAATATTTTTGTTTTGCGCAACCAATGATGTTTTTGGAAAAAGATAAATACCGTCGGGGCATAAAGGGTTAAATGATCAAAATGAGAGAAAAAATTACTATTAATATTATTTTGCAAAGAAACCAATGATTTCAAATGGTACTGAAAGACGCAGGACCCCACAGAACCTTAACAAACGCGCGGCGCTGGCCCTGCTGAGTCGCCCTGTTTGCCCCGGACCTGGATATGCCTCCACTCCCCTAACTTATTAAATTCAGATAAATCCGAAGTAATGTTTCTAGTCGGTTTCTGACCCAAACATTAAAATTGCAAGTTAATATCGTAACCATGGAACACTACTCACCTCATTCATTACACCGTTACAAAACGAACGAAAAGTCAAAGCTGTAAATCGCATTATTATAAAAAAAAGTATAGAATATATCCATTTCGCACATTACTAATTTATTCCCCATTGTATTATTTCATAGAAGATAAGTAGAAAAAATATTGGCATTCGGATGTCATCAACATAGAATTAAGGTACTGCAAACGGAAATGTGAAGGTATCTATAAAATAAGGTTTCTTACAATGTTGCATTGCGGAAACGGAGACAAGGTAAATGGTTCCTAGATAAAAACCTTTTTCCCCCTTGAAGTCCGATACTGCATATAGCTAAAAAAAAAAAACCTTTTAAGGAGAAAATGGCCTTTTAGCCGAGTTCGTGTATGCTTGTCTAGATTTATCTTTATTACAAAAAGGTAATGCAACTTTTACACCTATTTTGATAACAGTCAGAAAACGAAACTAAAAAACGTAAAGGACGATAACTTTCGCAATAGAGATGAAAGAGAGGGAAGGGAGAGGGAGAGTAGATGGAAGAATAAAAATAAGTGAAATATCGTCGGAAAATGAATAAAATAATGGATGAGAAAATTGGATTTGAATTATTTAACAAGTATTATAAATTTATAATTTATGAACGGGGAAAAATTGTAGAAACAATAAGCTCAGAGCCAACACTCCAAAATTTTTAATACCGAATGTTTTCGATTATAAATTTTCGTTTTATTCAATGCAACTTTGCAATTTCATAATACACCGGAGCTTCCCGACGGGTTACAGGACATAGGTGAAAACCCTTAAAAAACTGGAAACTATTTTTTTTTTTTAAAACCTTTTATATAATATTTTAGATTGTCCTCTAACACCACCAAAAAACATTTTTATAAGAAAAATATCCATAATATATCCAAATACAGTTTTTAAGTTTATTAAATGCGGCACTTTCTTATTAGCAGTTTGTCAGTAGTTAATAAACCGCCAAAAGTAAAGAAGAGTAAGGAATCGCCAAAGATTTTGATACTTAAAGCAGTACCCCCCCCCCCCCCCCCAGTGTTTTAAAGCATGTAGTTCAATTACATGTCTGATTAATTTGTGTTTTATTTATATTATTTATTTATCAATGAAGTTTTTAATTTCTTTGGGGAATATTAGCCGGAAACAAATACTGGTCTATGTATATTGTTTTAAATACAAATGGATTAATCTTTTGTAATCGGGCTGCACAGGACAGATTTTAAAAAAATCAGTAAATTGGAATACAACTTTCAAGCAAATTGCATTTGAAAGACACCCCCCCCCCCCCCCTATTCGACGGAGTAAAAATGTAAATTGTATTATATTTAGAAGTTTAAAAAACAAAAAAAAAATGAAATAAAGGAGAAATTTACTGGTCATGTTTTGCCACCGTCAATATGGCGTTAGCGTTACTAAATGGCATATTTTTTCTTTATATATTTTTTCTTAACATTCCAAAATTTTGAAAAAAACTTCATACACAATTTATGTTTCAGCCCCAATAGCAGAAAATTATCCAAGTGTCTGCGACAGATCTTTCAGGGACTGAAAATAATCTGCAGGTAAAATGTTACAAACGAACCTTTAATTAATGAATCATTTACTTTTAATGTCTTTAAGCATTTTACTCGTTTTTATTAATAATAATCTTAAGTTTTAGTAATAAATAATAAAGAACTAAGCATAATATAAAGTTGGGAAAAGATCCAATGGAAAAAAAATCTGCAAAAGGGAAAAGAAAATCTGCGACGCACGTCTCCCGTCTGGAACTTTCTGCTACCGGGGTTTCAGCGTACTTTAAAATACAATTATTACAAATGTATAAAGTACCAGCCAAAAGGAAATTAATTTTACTCACTGTTCTATGACTAATTTCATGACCGCAATTAATGTAGCTCCAAAAAAAATTCTGTTACAATATTTTGCATTGCTAAGCCAATGGTTGCATTGAGATATGCATGCTGATACTAGTATAAATAATTACAAAAAATTATTTTAAACTGTGCAACACAGTAAATAATGTATCTTTATATGAAAATATTGTAGTTTTATATGAAAAATAAAGAATTTGGAGGTATTTTTTTTTCTCTCATTTTACAAAAATGGCAAAATTAATTAAAAAAAAAAAAAAAAAATCTCTGCCTCTAAAGTTGTAAAATCCATCACCTGTAAATGTCTGCTGAACTTGAAGTTTGTTTTTAACAAATAACTTTTTTACAAATATTTTTAATATTAATTAAATTTTCCAATTTAGTTTTCATATAATTACACTTTAAATTTAATTCCTTTACATAGTTAATATACTTTAATTTTGAGCATCTGTTGTTTTTTGTTGGTTTCTTCCGGTTTTTTCCAGCAACCTTGCTTTGCGTAGACTACAATTATGAAACATTCACTGCTTTGTATTACGCTTGGTAGAAATCAGGAACTAGTGACTTTATTAAAAAATGTATACCGTTTTCTCCGTTTATTTTTTAAGTTGTGGCAACGGAAAAGGAAAAAAAAGGCATTATTTAAATTATAAAAATTCAAGATTTCTAAATTTTTTTTCTCAGCGTAAAATTACAGTTTAATTAATATTAAATTATTAATTGATAAAAGTAAGTAGTATGAATTACAATCTTATATTATTATTTGTATTTCATATTCTGCTTTTTAGCATTTAAAATATTTCATTGTTGCAGTTTCATAGACAATTGGCCTATTTTGGAGAGCGTGAATTGACACATCATTACATCACTAACCCCATTTTGTAACTCGTAAACAGTAGTAACCATAAAGAATATTTGGCAATTTATCTCTAGCATTCGGCTAATGGGAAAATGCCTTAAAATTAATTTTTAATTAATTTTTAAAAATATTAATTTGTTGCATTGTCATCGAAACACGCTTGTGTACATAATTTTATAACTGTAGCACATCAAGATGGAGATGAAATATAGATTACAAAATTCCACATTTGCCCACAAAAACATAGTTCAGTTAAATAACATAAAAACAGATTTGGCAAATATGTGAATCTGTTCAGAAAGCTTTCAAATTCCTCAACTCCGGAATCGGCACTCAAGACCTGGAAAAACGATCTTTTCTCTTTCGATATAATATCGATTAAAGCAGATGATTCAACACTAGAAATAAATACACCGGTAACCTGTTTGGGTGTTCCACTTTCGTGGGAAGTGATAAAAAGTTCGCACAGTAAAAAAAAAAAAAAAAAAAAACTGCATTATTAATAAGCCAGCATCAATGCACGTAGGGAGAAAGCTAATGAAATCAAAATTCAAATTAACTGATATGATTTGTATTCAATTCATCAGAAAGCATGCATAAGTTAATATTCTTCATTAACAAAGAATTTAAATAAACATTTTAAGGAGTTGAAAGATAAGCAGAGAGAAAGTGCAAAAACGAAACCCACAGCCAAATGCTTTTTCTTGTTTAAATAATAACAGGTGAGAGACGTGAATAAAGAATTGAAAACTTGAACTAGTTGCGAAATTAACATATTGCAATGAAATAACCTCGCAGTAAGGTGAAAGGTGTTTTGTTAGTTTATAAACAAATAGGTTCACACGAAATGAATGAACTTATATTCTACGAATATCCCAGAATGGCAATGTACTGGTTTCAACTTTAACAAAAAAGAAAAAAATCGCAACAGAATAATTCAATAAAGAAATGAATAGTACTACAGGCGTTCTAAGCACAGTTTCTAATCTTGAAGACAAAAGTTTGCAGCTGAAAAAAAAATATATATATTTTCCCGCTTAGGACAAAATGTCTATTTTATGTTATGCAGTTTAGTTTAGCGAAAAATTACTGCAACTGGTATTTGCTCGAAATTTTTACTACCACTCTTGCCAATTTCCTGGTAATCTGGCAACAAAATTTATAGATTTTTTTTTTCTTCTAGGTTATGTTCTAGATGTTTAGATATATTGAAATCCGCGCATTGTCATTTTTTGAGTGCGCAGTGCCAACCAATTTCCGACGTAAGAGCGACTTTCATCCGCTAGACTGAACGCTAGTTATAATCCGTATAACGCCTTAATAAGCTAATGCCAGCAATAACAGCTAAAAAGCAATTAATGACAACTTTTTTTTTTTTTTTTTTTTTTTTTTTTAACATTAGCTGTGGTCCCATACCGGCATACATTAGTTTCCAGTAACTGTAAATATACTTTCATAGCAATAAGAGCTATGTCGCAGAAAAACAACTTCGACTTTCGTAACGTAACGACACACCATTTTTTGCGCAGTCAGTTTTTCAGTAAAACACTATCCGAGATCCATATCGGCATCCATTAATTTCCTGTGACTTTAAATCTACTTTCACACCAATAAGAGCTATGCTGAGGAAAAACAAATTGACTTTCATAATGATAAAATTCCATTTTTGTGCTATTCATTAAATAAACACTACCCGAAGTGCAGCTCGTATTCAGTAATTTCCCGTTACTGTAAATCTACTTTCACAGCAATAAGGGCGATGCTGCGGAAAAACAATTTTCGACTTTCATAACAATAAGATTCATTTTTTGTGCTATTCATTTTATTCATATTTTTTCATTTATTTATTTTATTATTTTTTTTATGTGTGTGTGTGGGTTGGGGGGGGGGGGTAATAAACACTACCCGTACCGTAAGTGCATTATCGGCATTCATTAATTTCCTGTTACTGTAAATTTACTTTCACAGCAATAAAAGATATGCTGCAGAAAAATAATTTCCGACTTACGTAGCGATAAAATTCCATTTTTATGTTGGTCCACTTTTTTTTAATCCCTTGACACTCGGACCGCCTTTTCCAAGTACGGACTATATACCAGCGTTTAGCGTAAATTTGTATTTTCATATTCTACATGGACGTACGCGCTTTACGTCTGGTAGTCGTCTAAGATTTAAAAAAAGAAAGAAAAAATCAGGACGTACGCATCATACGTCCTGGATGTCAAGGGGTTAATAAACAGTATCCCAAGTGCATATCGGCATTTATTAATCTCCTGTTGCTGTAAATCTTCTTTCACAGCAATAAGAGCTATGTTGCGGAAAAACAATTCTTGATTTTTCGTAACAATATACAGGGTGTCTCAAAATGATTGAAACGCGCTTTAATTTTTTATTTGATGGAAATACGCAAGGAATGCACACTGCTAAGGTGTTCAAAATAAAATAGAAATTAAGATTATTCCTATGAAAAACGTCTAGCCATTCATTTTTAAAAAGTTACACTTTTCAAATATTTATACGATCTTTGAGTTCGATAAGTTTTATTTTAAAAAGATTTCTACATACTCGCCAAGTACAACAGTACAAATTTCATTTTTTTACGACCAAAATTCGCCGAGTTATGAAATTGTGAAGCGTCTGTTTTGGGACTTTTTGACATCAAAAAAATGGACAGAATTTTTTAGTAGAGAAAAGCTCCTTAATTTCATAGATTTAATGTATCACAATTCGGGGAATTTTGATCATAGAAGAATGAAATTTTGACTGTTTCACCTGCCGGATTCTTAGAAAAAAAAAAAGTTCCTAACTTATAGGTACCCTGGATCTTATAAAATTTAAAAACTGGAATCTTTTGAAAATTAATGGCATCATTATTTCATCGACATTCCTTTCCTACCTTTTGAACACTTTTCAATTTACATTGCCTACGTATCTTTAATGGGTAAAAAATTAAAGCTGTTTTATTCTTGTTGGGACACCCTGTATAATGCCATTATTTGTTATGCCATTTTTCTATAATAAACAGTATTTTTGAATTTTGATCCATGCCGGCTTTTATTAGTTTTCTACCGCTGTAAATCTATTTTCATAGTAATAATAGCGATGTTGTAGAAAAACCTAGTTTTATTTTTCTTAACAATATATAATGCCTCTGTACCGTGTTGTGAAGACCTGCGGAGAAGTTATTTATTATAGTTCGGGTCGCTTTAAATCTACTGAAGAGAAACACATTAATATTTCAATTCAATACAATTGTGATGTGCAAACTGAGTGTTCTTCGGGTTGGTTTCAAGCTTAGATTCTTTCGGGTCGGGTAGGTTTTGATTCAATTTCTCAAAAGAAAAAAAATCTATATATTTTAATGTTAATGAGTGTATATGTGCTAATTTTTATACAAAAAAAGATAAAATTTATATCAGAAATATAATTGTAAACTAGTTTTCCGCAACTGTATTAAAATATGGATTAATTTTCTTTCACTTCGGGTTTGGATTGGGTTGGGTTGGGTTTCGTGTTGATTTTAAGTAGAAATTTCGGGTTCGGGTCGGATACAACATGACCCATACAAGACTACAAAAAATGAATTTCCAATTGCCTAGCTGGGTTCCCGGTCGGTCACCCCTGTCATCCCTGCCTAATTTTTCACTAAAAATGAATTTACACATCCGTTGTATACTCGGAAAAACTTTTGTAAAACATCTTATAGTTAAAAATATGCGAAAAAGTCTTTTTACTGAATACATGTCCCTTAAAATTGTTTAAAAAGGGAAATATTTAAATCCCTTTTTCTTAGTTGACTTACATTAAGTGTTTTCACTACATCGTATCATTAAAAATGCTAAAACTTTAAAAATCATTAATAAGAGTCAAATGAAAACTATTTCTATGGTGTATATTTGATAAAACTAAAGATATGATTTCCAGTAATGCGACTTGACAAAAAAAAAAAAAAAAAAATAGTAATTTTTACTCTATTTTTACGCATATGTGTCATGATATTTATTTTATTTTTCTATTTTTTAACTAATTAACTTTTTGGAAATCTTGTCCTTAGAGTTTTATAGAGCAAATTTGAAATGAAAAGTATGCACAAATAATTGTTACGAAAAGTTCAAAATTGTACAATTATAAAATTTTCTGAAATTTTATCATAGGAATTATATTTTTTCTTGATTAAATCATTTTCCTTCTTAAAAGAATTTAATAGTATGTCAAAAGTAAAAAACATTTAATAATATGCCCTTTTTATTATTACAGTATAAAATACTAAAAAAAAAAGTTCAAAGGATACCCTGAATCATTTCTAAAACAAGAGTAAATAAAAAATTGGAGCGAATACAGATGAAACAAAAACAGTAAAAAACTAAATCCTCAGGAGGATTAGCGTGAATATATTATTTTATACAGAGTGCGATATATTTAAGATCTGATATCAAAAGAATTAATAACAGATGGAACAGTTCTAAGAACTGTTTTGCTGGTTCAACAACTTTAAAATTTAATACGGTGTTTAACAGATGCAAACTACCTTATTTTTTTCAAACAGTGTACTATAAAAAGTACAAGGCGTTCGAGGTTGTTAAAGCTTTTGAGTTCTTTCATTTATTTATTTTAACAGCAAAGTTGCACTTACAGACAGCCTAATAACTTCCAATATTCTTACATACAGCAAATACCATCTACTATAAAGGGTGTTCATTATTTTTACAGGGTTTTAACTGATTTTTTGGATTTTAATCTAAAAGCCAACTAGCATAATTTCATTTTGACCGTAGAACTATGGTAGAGAAGTCTCCAAAAGCAAGCTGTTCTGAGAGGCCTTAATTATGAGTTCATCACCGTTCAGTGTGACTGATAATGAAACTCTAAAGAACAATGCATTAAAACACAATATATTTTGTTTCATTACCATTTGCAACGGTCGGAGCAGTCTCTTTTTTAGCTACCGCAAACTATTTAATTTCTAAACATTAATCTTCGTGGCAGATTTCTATATCATTTGCAAGAAAAATCTACCACGAAGTGGATTTCTACAACATGCAAGAACAAAAACTGTTTGAAAATAGTAGTAGCCAAAAAAGACTGCTTTGATCCCTGCAATTATTGTATGGAGTAGATCCTTCTACCCAATGTTTTACATATCATGTGAAAAAATTAGCATACATGCAATTCTACACTAATTGCTACAAACGTTGGGAGAAAGTTGAAAATATAGAAGCATAACTATGGAGCCACAGTCGAACAAGACCAGACGATTTCGAAAGTTACGTCAGAAATTCAACAGTTATCAATAATAAATTCATCAAGGGAAAAAAAGTTCCTCACATCATTAACAAAACAAAGATGAAAGTCACAAATCTCTCACAAACATAAAATATGAAAAGGAGAGGGCAGGGACAATATATAATACGCTTGTTGAGGACGACCATAGAAACTCAGCAAGGTCAACCCCTCTGGCTAAAAATCGGTCCGGTCGGCTGTCGACCCTATAAAAAAGCGGGAGGGAGGGTCGAGAGGTCCTGGCCTATTGGAAGAAAGGGGAAGAGAAGGCGATCACAGAGAAAAACCTGTTGCTGGAGAATAAAAACATGATTTTACCCTGGAGCAACTCAAAAAATCATTAGCGTGTTTAGTCTGCCGTGAGATTCTCTCTCAAGATCAAACCGCAAAGGTTTTGTTTGGGGTTTATTAGAACTATATGAATAATAAATGGAATCGAAGAAAAAGCAACGGTCTTCATTAAAAATAAAATAATTACCTAGATATTGGATGCACACACAGTATTCTCTTGCAAATATCTGGTTACTCGTCACAGGCTAAAAAACTTTTACTCTTAAGATAATGACATGAATCATTAAAAGTTCTTACTTTTATTAAAAATAAAATGATAAATTATCTTGACAAAGATTCATAAGACACTATTCAGACCAGTGATGTAAAAAACATTAAAAAAAAAAAAAGATAGAAAAACCTATTTTCTTCATCTAAGCTATTCTAGAATGAGAGTCAGAAAGTGCAAGGGAAGCCCACTGAGCTCGACAATAGAATATTATTGTAGAGCTCAGTGGAGAAGCCATGCCCTTATCCCACCAACTGGATTTTCGAATTTTTATTTAACGTTAGTTAATCATTGATTTTGAAAAGAAAGCAGTGCAATTTATTTTTCTCGCAGAATTTAAAATAATTAAACCCCAACAGAAAAATTAATATTACGAGTAAAAAAGTCTACAATATTTAAAACACTGGGTTAACAACAAAATGCCCCCCCCCCCAAAAAAAAAATTAATTAATTAAAAAAATAAATATTGCATTTACCTGAATCTGTTGGCTGCTATGTTTCTTGGAATTGTACATATATTCCCGTAAGTCCGCTTCCCCTCCCCCAATATTTATCATTAAAATGTGCATTTTTAAATTCAAAAGTTGAATAACTTTACAAAAATGGAGGAAAGAAAGAATATTTAATAAATAGAATTCATTATTTATTAATCCGATTCTTATATTTAAGGGGTTCGGGTGTAAAGCATGGTAACTGGCATTCATTTGTGTAATTTTCTTGTAAAATTACTTAACGGCATCTTAAAATCCATTTAAAAGTACAAAGTTTATTACTCAATAAATAATTATCATAATCAAAGATAATTTTTAGATATGTGCAACCGAGTTAGTTATTAAAATTCAATAGATCTATTAAAATAAACTATGAGAGGAAAATGGTGCAGATAGTTAAATGGAGGTTCAGTTTTAACAAATCAGCTATTTTAGAGGGAACACTCAATAGTTTGGTGTAGAAATTTCTTAGAAAACAAATTTTGAAGAACTCTAAACTTTCTTTTAGTTACCTGCCTTGCTTTACAACAAGAGTCCTTCATTTTTAACATTTATCAACATCATTGAAATATGTTCATGAATTCGGTTTTCTGTTTGTCTGGTCCGTTCTTTAACTACTGAAGTATACTCCGATTAAAGAGTAAATTTTATGTGTTTTTTATGTTTACTGTAGAATGTTCGGTACTGAAAATTAAGTCCTTAACATTATAGTTCGTCTACATCTACAGGGACACGCAAAAGAATTCCATTACATTATGGAACATGGGGAAAATTTGTTTTTGATACATTTTAATGTTGCAATACTTGGAAACATAATTAAATTGATATGCACCACTGAGTGGACTAAAAGATACTTTATCGAGAATATAAAATATGTAGTATTTTATACTCCGTACACAAAGACCCACAAAAGAATTCTTTTACATTCTGATTTATGGAGGGAAATCGTTAAATATGCATTTTAATATTAACCGTCAAACATAATAAAATTTAAAATTATCAATGGGGGGAAGGGGGGGGAGCAATCATTACAACATATTGACTATCGATTGGAAAGCGCAGCATTTACCATTTAGGCGCGCAAAAGAATTCTATTAGAGGACGGACTATAATCGATTTCACTGCATGAAAAAATTAAATTTCTTAATAAATTGGAAAAGGTTAGATAATTAATGCCTGATGCATAATTATTCGTTCTTGTTCATCTTGCTATGAGGCCAGTGATCAAGTAGTAATACCTGAAAAATTTATTTTAAAATAAATCATACAACATAAATCGACTCATTTAAAAATTAAAAACTAATAAGGAAACATACATTAGGTTTGTTTAAAATTTTTAATGAGTAGAAAAGACAACTGAGTTTGCAGAATGAGAATGTCACAAACATCACACGAAAATTAATGTAGCGGGAAACAAAAAGCCTTGGTAACAATGTAATATGGGGGGGGGGGGGATTCGTGAATCATTTACGATGTTTTTACTTCATCTGCATAAAAAATTCGCGATACTTACAGTCAAGAATAGCTTTCGGAAGCTAAAACTTTTATTTTGAGCAAACCGTGAGTCGGAAAACAAGACAAAAGGTTAAAAAAAAAATCATTTAAAGTTCTAAATTCAGGGAAATTGTTTTTCCGATTTTTTTTCTTTTATTATTTTTTTTCTTCTAATACGGCAACAAAAGACGTATCAAGTGATTTTTCTGAAGACCTTTAGTTGCAATTGTTTGGTAATTATTTCCTGTTCTCGCATTACGATAACATCAATGATTTATCATTTATTCACAATGAAGTGTCATTGAAAGGTTTCGTATCATAGTACTTAAAAGAAAAAAAGTTATACGCAAAACCTTTATAGGCTTAAAATTTCAATATTTCACTATTAACAAAAACTATCTTCTTTGAAATATATATAAAAGGAGACTCAGGCATGCTAGGAATGGCTCATAACATGGAATCCGAGTTAGAATGTCAAGATTCCAAAGGAGGCCTAACTAAAGGGGCGAGATGGGGAAGCTTTGATTTTTATAGGGTCTTTTCTTTAACTCTATATTCTTTTTCTTCATGGAGGGAGGAAGACGACTCGCGACACGCAAAAGAAAAAAAAAAATCTTCCATCAAAAGGAACTGTAAAAGAAAATGACGTCAACTGGCAGCTTACAGATTGCCGCTTAAATATGAGTCATTTCTAAAAAGTAAGCAGATGGGATCTTTAAATCTGCTCAGTGGATAATGCTATAGGTAACGCTGAGGTATGTTTAAAAAATTAAGGTAACAAATCTCATTTAACGTGCCAAAAAATCTAATTTTTATTTTAAATAAAGTTCACAATTTCAGTTTTGAATATTTTGGTAAAAAATTTGTTTCTATGCTATATTGCTTTGAAACTATCGCAGAAGGAATGAAAGTTTTCCTTTAGTTCAAAAGTTTTGAATGCTTTTATCTTCGACTGTAATACGAATTTTGACATAGCGGGCAAAACTTCTTAGAGGGAAGGCTGCGGTCTGTTTAAAATAATAATAAAACAAATCGTATTTAATGTGTCAGAAAATCGAATTTTTATTTTAAATAAAGTTCGCAATTTCAAGCTTTAAATATTTTGGTAGAAAATTTGTTTCTAGGCTATATTGCTTTGAAACTATCGCATACGGAACGAATGTTTTCCTTTAGTTCAAAAATGTTGAATGGTTTTATCTCCGATTAGAATGCCAATTTTGACATAGCGGACAGAACTTCTTGACGGGTAAGGTTGAGGTCTGTTTTTTAAAAAAATAAGTTAACAAATCACATTTAACGAGCCAAAAAATTGAATTTTTATTTTAAATAAAGTTCACAATTTCAGTTTTGAATATTTTGATAGAAAATTTATTTATCTATGCTATATATTGCACTTTGAAACTATCGCACAAGGAATGAATGTTTCCCTTTAGTTCAAAAGTTTTGAATGCTTTTAACTTCGATTGGAATACAAATTTTGACAGAACGGGCAGAACTTCTTGACAACCACTGCGAAATTTCTTGAAATTTTGAGAAATCAAATATTACAATTTTCTAGAAAATTAATGATCTAAAATCTGTTACCTAAATAAATATGCTATATTAAAATTTCAAATGCCTTTGAGAACCGATTAGAATAAAACGACGATTTGTAAGCATGGCAGTTGTCATTTTCTATTGGAATTCCCGATAAATCAGTACAAAAAAAAACTATATTATAAAGGACAAACATATCTGTGCGTAACGCATACGATACGTCATTTTTCGAATGGCAACACTTTGAAATTTGAAATAAAATTTTGATTTTGCAATTCTCTCTACTGCAAATTTTTAAACTTCTAAACATCGCACATTTTAAATTTTTACACCATCGTATAAGGAAAAAAATGCTCTTTTAAATGCATTTTGTTTGAAAGCTGTATCTCAATTTATTTTTGAGATATTAATTTTTTTGTAGTTTTTAGTACCATTTTTCTTATCGTGGCAACAAAAGTACCTCATTTCTATTGAAAGTCAATGAAAGTAAACGGAAAATAGTCAAAAATAGGAGATACTGTATCTTTGTTGCCATTTTCTCATAAAACCTGAAAAAAAAAATTAAAATAAAATATGGGCTATGTCAAGAATATCGTCTGTTATTCCTTGATAATGATGTCATAAGTTTGAGACTGGGTTGTAAAAATGGATTGTTTTAGCGGAGACAAATGACGTCATTTTATAAAAAAAGCGTGCGTGTATTTTAATTCTTAAACCTGAATTATGTTTTTTAGAAGTGCGTCATTTTCACAGTGCAGCTACTTTGAAATTCTTCACAGGTGAAATTGCTTCACTTTTAAAAATAATGTAATCGAAATCACACACTGATAAAACACAATGTTTTACAAAAATTTAGAGTGTCTTTATAAAAGAGAGGTGACATGCAAATAATAGCGATTTATATTACCGAAATTGATGACTCTCGCCTGGATGGGTTTGCTTCGCCGAGTTAGACAAGCAAACAAATAATTCGTGGTTTAAAATAATATCGTGTTCCTGAAGTTTTTGTCGAAAATTCTCTAGAATAATTAATTTTAATGCTATTCTTTAGGGCATTTTACTATAATTTTATCAAAATAACATAATTTGCTTAATTTAAATTTTCCCAATTTTATATAATCTATATATTTAAAACAAGTGTGATTTTTAGTCATCTGCCTTGATCTTTCTGTTGAACCAATTTGACTAATATCGTTTTAGGGTTTCGTTCATCTGACGAAACCCTATTCGTCTCGCTCCTCTGTCTGTCCGTCCGTCTGTCTGTCTGTCTGTCTGTCACAGAGCCCGTTGTTCTCAGAAACTATTCATGTTGCAGACTTGAAATTTTGCATACTTACAGATGAACACCACACATCATACAACAAATCATAAAATTTCGAAAAAGTCGTACATTTAACCCTTTGGGCTCCCACATGTGTATTACAATTCTTTCTATGTGAGCCTCTAATTGGGTTGGAAGCGTGAAATTTTACATACTTATAGCTGAACACCTCACATCAAACGACAAACTATAAAATTTTGAAAAAGCCGTACATTTAACCCTTTGTACTCCCACATGTGTATTTTAAACAATTCTTTCTAAGTCAGCCCCTAATTAGATTGGAGGCGTGAAATTTCGCATACTTATAGCTGAACACCTCACATCAAATGACAAACAATAAAATTTTGAAAAAGTCGTACATTTAACACTTTGGGCTCCCACATGTGTATTTTAAACAATTCTTTTTAAGTGAGCACCTAATTAGGTTGGAGGCGTGAAATTTTGCATACTTATAGCTGAGCACCTCACATCAAACGACAAACAATACTTTGGGCTCCCACATGTGTATTTTAAACAATTCTTTCTAAGTGAGCCCCTAATTAGGTTGGAGGCGTTAAATTTTGCATACTTATAGCTGGGCACCTCACATCGAACGGCAAATCCTAAAATTTTGAAAAAGTCGTACATTTAACCTTTTGGGCTCCTACATGTGTATTTTAAACAATTCTTTCTAATTGATACCCTATTTGGGTTGGAGGCGTGAAATTTTGCATACTTATAGCTGAACACCATCATGCGACAAATCATAAAAATTTGAAAAAGTCGTACAAACCCTTTGGGCTCCCACATGCGTATTTTAAGCAATTCTTTCTAACTGCCTTATTAAATTGGACATTTGAAATTTTGAATACTTATAGCAGAACACCTGAAGCCAGGCGACAAATCATAAAATCTTGAAAAAGTCTTACGTTTAACCCTTTGAGCTACCACATATGTATTTTAAGCAATTCTTTCTAAGAGAGCGCCTAATTAAGTTGGAGACATGAATTTTTGCATACGTATAGCTGAATACCTCAGACCACACGACAAATCATAAAAATTTCAAAAAGTCTTATATTATTTACTCCTCCGGGCTCTAACTTGTATATTTTAACCAATTGTTTTAACCTCCGCCCTTTTCACCCCGGGAGCACTTTTCCAACTTTTGCCGACACCCCTTTGACCATTATTTTATATTATGCACCACAGCCTTACATATTTTACTTCCACTTTTTACCGCCAGGGGCGCCAACCTATCTCGTGTGCTATGGGCCCAATCCTTTCGACTAATATATATATATACGGATAGTATGTAAAACGGAGTTTCGTTCGGATAGAGGTTTGTTTAGAATAGAGTGCGCACCTGGTTGCGAAATGTGGAACTAACAGATTTTTCAAAAGGATAAAGTGTTTTGGAATGAATATTAAACGAAACCCTCTGTGCGATCTGTGATCACACTAACCCACTTGTTTTTTAAACTGAAAGCTCTTCCTTTGCAGATGTGACAGCACTATCTGTTTTTTTTTTTGTTGTTGTTTGTTTGTTTGTTTTTTTTTTTTTTTTTTTTTTTTATCTGCACTTTTATATTTTAATTTTAAAAGCATTTTATGAAATTTCATTAAAATGATGAAAATTAGATAGCTTTCATTATTGCAGACAAGAGAGAAATAATGAGGTATTTTTAACTTTATTCATGCTATTTTCTGATAAAAATTCAAAATTGTTGATAAAAATTGTTCTATAGGGTTTAGTGGCGCAAATTCCTATTAGGAGCAGAATATTATATTAGGATCATAATAACGGAAAATGACATACTGCTTTTGAAAACACTCATTTTTTCTCACAAATTTTCTATACTGTTTTTCCTTCTGCATGTATACTGATACTAAGTTTCAGACACTAGGCGAAATGCTTATTTAAATGAAAATGAAGTCATATTTAAAAGAAAACGATCACTTTCTTAGATAAAACTAAACATTTTAACACAAATGCATCTAAAAAACATAAATTATGGAAATTTTTACTCTCCGGAATTGAGATTAGAATCTCAAGTAAAGAGTGCATCTGTTCACATAAATGATGTTGCTGACATTCGTGACTTCAAGTTTTCAGTTAAAAGGATTTTTAAATGATCAAACGAAATACAAACTTTTAAAAAATGATGAATATGGATATGAGAAGTGCGTATGCAAATTTTGAGAAGGTGAAAATTGCTGTTTTCATTCCGGAAATACAACAATATGAGCCTCTGATAAGCACATCCTAATAACTTATCTTTATTATATTTTACTGATTAAGTATCTATATTATAAAAAATAAACATATCTGTGCGTAACGCTGACGTCATTTTGCGAATGGCAACACTTTACGATCAAATTTCGGTCTTGAAATTTTCGCTACTGCAATTTTTTAATCTTCTGACCATGCATCGTACATTTTCAATTTTCGTCGCACAGGGTATTATATTTTCTAAAATAATTTTTAAGCATGATTTTTTCTAAGTTTATCTTATCACGTGCCGGTTTCAATACATAATAATAAACATTTTGCACATAAAGCAACAAACATTTTTCAGCATTTGTTTCTGACTAATTTTGCATAACGAAATTAATACTTCCTTTATAAACAAAAATAAAAGAATAATATTAAAAGAACCACCAATCTAACATATTTGTGAAAGACAAATTAATGAAATTAATACTTCTTTTATAAACAAATAAAAGAATAATATTGAGAAAACACAAATCTAACATATTTGTAATAGTACAATTTAAATTTTTAGATCACCAAATAGGATTTTTTTTTTTTTTTTCAAATGGAATTTGTTTGCAAAGTTCATCTCAGTTTACTGATTGTCTATGGTTTTAAAAACAATTTTAAAGCATGAAATATTTTTTAATTTATCTATATCGCGCGGAGCTCGATTACGAAAGATTAATCCGTTTGCCCTTAAAACAAAATAAAGAGTTTATTTTCTTACGGCTAATATCCATTTTAAAAAAAAATCCCTATGAATAAATAAAATAATATAAATAAAACACAAATTTACCAGACATGTATAAGCTCTGAAATTACCAGAATATAAAAGGATGCCATAAGTAGCAAAATCTTGGCAAATAACTCTTAGCATGCGGCTAATAAGAAAATATCGCTTTTGATAAACTTCAAAAATTTATTTGATTGTATAATTCGCATTTCCATATGAAAAATGCTTTTTTAATGTAAGTGGGCATTCTACAAAATTTATTGCATATAAAAAATTTATTAGTTTTCAATTTAAAAAAATGTTTTCGCCTATATTCTTTAACCCGGGAAGCCCGGGTACGATCCCCTAGTTCTTCTTAAGCTAATATTCAAACCGCCACTTTACAATTTTCGCTTTAAGAATTAGCAAAGCTTTAACCTTATTACAAGAATTATAAGCATTTTATAACACCAGGAGTCTGTCCAGAATTTTCTCAGAGGGTCCTGTTTTTGTGAAACTGTGAACATACGTGAAATTTATTGTTATAATCTTGTGAATTTGAAATTATCGTTATATTCAGGCTCCTGCATATATGTTTTTAAAAGGATCTTACACACACTCACACATATATGGCGAGACCTACATTCTCCAGTGGACTGGAAACCGATGATGATAATATAAGTTAGATTACAGGTTCTTTGGTGGCTTCAGATGTTTTAAGACAGGTTTGGTTTGGTTTGTGTCGGCCAATTATCAACATGTGGGATATAGGCCCTAGAGGGGGGTAGTGCCCTACGTGGGGGTCTTTCTAAGGGAGCCTAACCCGTATTTACACGTGGGAATCCACGGCTTCGAAGAAAACCACGAAAACTCCGAAACGGTTAGGCCGACGGGCGCGATTGGGTTCGAACCCAGCACCTTCCGTCTACCAGCTTCGAGAGAACCTCTCAGCCACTAGTGGGGCGTTTTAAGACAGGACAAATTGTATTTTACAGCGGAAAAAATTGTTAAAAAGTTCAGTTTGGAGATGAAAATTTTGTAAAGGAAAATTTTTAAGACAAAGTTTTTTGTGAAGGGTCCCGTTTTAAGATTTTATATTTTATATATATATATATATATATATATAAGGATCTTTTAAAAGACTCGTATTTTTCTAAACAAATCTAGGTGATTCTGAGTTTTTAAAAAAAATTCTGAAATTCACAGCAAATTTTCTCACTAACTATGCATTTTTTCCGCGGCCCTTTGACGAAATTTGCGGATTTTTTTTTCGCGATCTCTTGACGAAATTTGCAGGGTTTTTTCGCGATCTGACGAAATTTGCGTTTTTTCCCCGCGACTCTGACGAAATTTGCGTTTTTTCCCGCTACGCTTTGACGAAATTTGCGTTTTTTCCGCGATTCTTAGACGAAATTTGCGTTTTCCCGCGATTCTTTGACGAAATTTGCGTTTTCCCGCGATTCTTTGACGAAATTTGCGTTTTCCCGCGATTCTTTGACGAAATTTGCGTTTTCCCGCGATTCTTGGACGAAACTTGCGCTTTTCTCAAGATCCTTTGACGAAATTGGCGATTTTTCTGCAAATGATTGACAAAATTTTTTTTCGGCGACAACTTGTCGAAATTCGCGATATTTATGTGTCCGAATTTTCGGATTGATGACCGATTTTTTTTTTTTTTTCCGGAAATGAATGCCTTAAATTTTCTGAAAATTCGGAACAGAATCACCCCTTACCCTGATCACTAAATCAAGCTTTTATATAGTATCTAAGGTTGCAAGTTTTTATGAAATTCGTTTTTCAAAACCACTGCAAGTAAGAATTATTTTCACGTTAAATCTGGAGATTACGATAATATTCGATAATTACTTATAACATACGATAGTTCGATTTTCACTCTAAGTAGATTAAGACCGTCACGACAAAACCATACTCTGCGTAAACGCCGTTAGAGAGACCCTCCATCAGCATCTCATTTTAAAAATTAAGTACTAGCAGCGTTTATACCAGATAAACAATAAAAAGGGCACCAGTTCCAACATCTATTCACGCGTGGCCAGTTCCAACCTTCACGCTCAGTGGTTTTCGAGCCAGGTTAAAGAGGAAAAATGACAATCGGACAGGTACAGAAAGTAATATTTCAAGACAAAATTTCAAGGAAATTCACAATCTCCATAAATCTGAAATATAGACAGGAAACTGGCGGATTTCATTCATATTATTTGAATGACAGAAACAAAATGAATTTAAGCAATTTCTGTAAAATTCTTTTCATCATATACATAATGCGACCTGTCGTCTGCTAACAAAAGATTTGCAAATATGTTTATAATTTTTGATTGTGTCATTGATTAAGGTTTTAGCAGAGTACTTCTCAAACGGCGTGTCGCAACATACATATGTGACGTAGGTGTGTCTTGACTAATCATGTTAATTTATAAAGCTGCGGAAATCCATTCCGGGAAAAAAGTCATATCAACAAAGTGAACAAAAGCTTGATGATAAAAATATCAAATGTTTCAAGTAAAAATTATTATCCATGATTTTCCTCACAACAATTCCATAATTTGAACTAATGAAGCCAAACGGTTAATTATCAGGGGGTCTGTCTAGGCTTTTTTCTCAGGGTCCTTTTTTTGTGAAATTGTGAACAGCTTTTTACGTTTGTAAAAAAATCGTCATAATTTTCTGAATTTGAAATGATTGTTATATATTCAGGTGGTTCTTGTTTCGCTTTTTACATTTTAAAGAAGATACACGCATGTAAAACATTTTTTTCTTTTTAGATCAGGTATAAAAGGGACAGACCAGATTTTATTTTTAAATGATTAAATTTGTGAAAGGTTCAGTTTGGATATGAAAAATTTTTTGTCAAAGGCCTATTTTTAAGATCAAGAATTTTGTGGAGGGTCCCGTTTTAAAATTTAAAAATATTGTGAAGGGTCATGTTTTAAAATAAATTTCTCGGAGGGTCCTGTTTTGAGATGAAAAATTTTGTGAAGGGTCACGTTTTATAAATGGGAAACTTTCTGAAGGGTCCTTTAAAGGACAATTTCTTCCTAAACAGATCCCTGATTATGTATATATTTTTCTTTTACAGGCGAAATATACTTCCTTCTTGTGCATGCTGAGAAGTACTGCGCCGACCTACAAGCCGAAAATTCTACTTAAAGTCAACCCGAAACCGAAGTCAAAGGAAATTAATCCATATTCTAATACAATTATGCAAAAATAGTCTACAATTACCTCTAACACCAATTTTATCTTTTTTGTATAAAACTGAAATAATATACACTCATTAATATTCAAATATAATTTTTTCAATAGAAAAATATTTAAAATCTCTTTTGAAAAATCGGGTTGACCCTAAAGAATCAAAACTCATCCCAAAACAGTCTTGAACCCGAAACATTTGAAGTCAACCCGACCTGCAACGAAAACAATTAGCGTCAAACCGGGTCGGATTCAGGTGAAATCGGGTTACCCGACCTCGGAGATCGTAAATATCATATTTTCGAAAATATAAAAAATATCCGATATTTTGATAGATATCTGATGTTTCTGATATACATTCGACATTTTCAAAACAGTCAACTTACAAGATTGTAATTATTTTCAGACTTAATAGAAATAAACACACTGCACTTTGGATGAAAACATAAAATATAAATTAATTCATTAAAGCCGGTTGACAAGAAAACTTGTCATGTAAGGCGAACGAAACTTAAATTTGAATACCAGTATTTTAGTTTGGAAATTTTCACATTATCTAATCTCAGATTTTGAGCGATTAAATAAATCAAAATTACAATGTGGAAAAAACCGGTGTCGAAGAATTAAAAGAAATGTAAAAGAGAACTTGTCCTTAATGGGTTAATACAAAATTCTAAATTATACAATATTCAAGATTATTTTATATTTTTACTTCATTAACAAAACTGAAGATAAACTAGTTGAAAATAGATACAATAACTTTTCATATTCACAAAAAACAAAATTATAGGATTTAGTATAAAGTGTCAAGAAAAAATTTCAATTCATAAAACATAAAATTAAAAACAAAATAGTTTGTTTTTATTGAAAAATTTTAACATAAATGTAAGCTTGTGTACTTTTTCATTTCCTAAACTGGTGAGAAGTTTAAACTGAGCTAAGCCAAACACCAGAAAAGATCGTTCTAATGAAGGTGCAAGTAACTTATCAAAATCTTAGTTTTATTTTTCTATGGCTGTTCTGAGCAAATATTGTCCCACATAATTATTGATTCTACATTTAAAAATTCAGCTTCAAACAAAGCTGCTAAGATTTTTTTTTTTTTTTTTCCTCCTTTACGGGGACTAAAAGTCACTGCCAAAGGAAAAGTTCATCTGCATACTGACACAGTTAATAACAGTTGAAAATTTCATTTACTGAAAATCATACACAATATTTTGAAAATAAATATCAAATATGTGAAAATATTGAAAACATCAAATATCATGATATTGCAAAAATAAAATCAGATATATATAATCGAACACTGCCCGACTTGATGAAGGACTAATTAGAGACCGACCGAAAATTCGTTTTCGGCGAACTTCCAATTCATATAGTTATCAGTCATGACTGACTCAAGACGTGCGTGCAAAAGCAATGCATATATATAGGACTAAATTGAAGATTCTTTCCACGTGCTCGTTAAAAGCTGCAGATTTATCACTAACAGAAAATTTTTAGTTTGAAACCGCAAAAGTTTTTCGAATAATCTTTGAGAAAGTTCTAGCATAACAGATGATCCTTTACAAAAAATCATTATAAAAGATAAATCAAGGTATGTAAACCTAAAAAAAAAGATGAAATTCGTATAATTAGAAAATAATTCTGAGTCGTTGATGAACTAATTACATTTTATTTTATGTGAAAATAAAAAGTTTTGGTCAGAATCACAGAGAGCCAACTTGGGCCACGCGTATAAACGCGTATAATTAACATTATATATATATATATATATATATTCAATAAACATACATAATTAATAATTATATACGCTTAATAAACACCGCATATTTATTTAATAATTATGTATATTTATGTTTCGCTTACATTTCGTTATTACACTTCCGTTTTCGGCCGAAAATAGGAAGATTTCCGAAATTCGGTTTCGATCGATCCTTAACTATAATGCTAAGATATAAATTGTGGATATTATTTCGATAGCAAAGGTTGATGTTTCGGAGGCAGACAAAACAATCGTTTAATGACATAAGCGAAACCAGATAAGTTTGAAGCATCACTGTAATGGTTATTTTGACCAATTCTTTTATTCTTTACAAAGAGAAAATCTCGATGCTTTAAAATTGTGTAGAAACCCTACAACTTCGTTAAATGTTTTTATTTTCCATCTTGGCTGTTATTTTTAGATGAATTTAAAAGCAATTTTGCTGTTTCTACTAGCGGTGTACCGAGTAGTACTTCGGCCGAGTAACCGAGTAGTTGGGTAATCAGGAAAAAAAACGCTGATGTGCACATAATGTGAGCTTATGTGTACATATGTGTGTACAATATGTGTACATATGTGTGTACAGGTACATATATATATATATATACCTGTGTGTACATATATATATAAATTAACTAATTAAATTTGAAATTTATTTGTGCACCTTTTAAAGACAATTTTTGACAATTTAAAACAGTAGCAAAAAAAGGAGAATTGACACAAAACATGTACAATTATTAATCAATATAAAATTAAAACATTCTTCAACCCTCTAATTTATTCCGATACCTAAAATCTGTCCATCCCCCCCCCCCCCCCAAAAAAAAAAGTTTATTGGTTACTGTAACAATTCATTGAATAATGCAAAACATTTCTTATTTATTTTGTAACTGTACCTTATTTTCTTTTGATTAAAAATAAGAAAGAGAAAAATACAAAGAGAGGTGCAAAAAGCGATACAGGATTTCTTAACAGAAGACTTATGTAAAAATTGACACTCCATTTGCATGGTGGTGGTGGAGGTGTGTGTGGGGGGGGGGGGGGGGGTTGGGGGGGGCTTTTCTGATTATGTGCAACCTTGCAAAAACATTCTTATGTGCACCTTTAACCACTGTTTATTCTGAACGTATATTTTCAGAGGTAGGCCAAATTTATAGTAGTAAAAGAAATGCCCTGTCTACTGATAATGTAGAACGTTTGGTGTTTTTGCATCATAATTTGAAATAATAAATTTAATTATTAATTTTTTTATTACATTTATTGTACTTTCAGTTTCTTTATCCAAAATAATAGTCTTTTCTTTATTATAGAACTTATTTTATTTGTAAAATGTGAAACTAAATTTTAATCTGTAATTATTTTATGAGGGTTTTTGTTCTTAACTTTTTCTATATTTTGTAGACATATTGTTAAATATCGAGTAAATAGTTTTATGAATTATTGCATCCATAATGTTGACTCTAAGCCGCTTTAGCAGGGCGCAGCGCCCGGCGGCCCTTTTTAATTCTTTTTGTGCGCCCGGCGGCCCTTTTAATTCTTTTTTGCACCCGGCGGCCTTTTATTTCTTTTTGTGCCCGGAGGATCTTTAAAGCTTTCCTATGCGCCCGGCTGCCCTTTTTATCATTTCCTATGCGCCCCGTGGCAATTAAATTGATCCCGGGAAAATATCGCAACTTCTGAGAACTCTAAACGAACCAGTACAAAATATTTTTTGCGAACAAGGTACAAGTGTCCCCTTTTGGAAAAATGTACCCCTTTTTGAAAATTCCCGCCCGGCGGCCCTTTTTCTAGAGTCAACACTATTGCATATATTATACATTGATATTTGAATAATTTTACACATCAGTTTTAAATTCATATGCTTAAAAAATGAAATTCTTACAACTACTCGGTATTGGCCGAGTACTCGGCCAAAATTTAGCCGAGTACCGAGTACTCGACAAATTGGCCGAGTAGGCAGAGTACCGAGTATTTACCGAGTACTCGGTACGGCTCTAGTTTCTACCTTCCAAAAAGAATTTAATTCAAAGTTTTCTGATGTATCATATATATATATATATATATATATATTTAATGCACAGTATTGAATAGGCCCTTATTAATACCATTCTTTAGTAATGTTTTTATTTATTCATATATAAACCTACAAACGTGTAATAACATTACGAGTACATACTAATCCCGCAACAAAACTACCTTTGCAACAATAAGGCCATTTTTTTAATCCTGTCAAAGAAGTTAAATCTGGATTCAAATTATATCAATTGAAGTTCCAGATTAAAGGATTTGATATATTCGTCGCTTAATTATTAAGACTTGTTTAATACCTTCGTGGGGAGTATCTTCTTTTTCTTTCTTTTTTTTTTTTGGGGGGGGGGGGGGGGGGGGGGGCATCACTTTCCGAATTGGCAAAAATTACTCAAAAATAGTGGTGTTCAAATTCGAGATTTTGCTCATCCCTGTACGGCATCGTAGCGAAGGGATTAAGGACATTTTTCCGTGATGAACTTGTAATTATCTCATCCATGACAATTATACGAGTAAGACGAGACCTTAATACCAACATATCGTGAGAATTTTATTTTTTTATTTCTTCGGATCATTAAGTAGCAAGCAAGTAAAATACGTTTCGGACTTATTAAATAAATAAAATAAATATGCATGTGTTTTTCAGTGTGCTAATTTTACAATGTACTTGTTTTAATATCTGGCGACGATTAGAGTGACTTACAGGCGATTGATTTACAGGTTTCAATGCTGGATATGGGAAGTAAAACTTTCAGAACAGAGCTCAAACGAATAAAATTTTACAGTAACTTATGATGTCAATATGTGTCCCCCCCCCCCCACCCCTCACAATAAATAGATAAGAATCTAAGTATAATAATAAGTGACAAATCAAAGATGCTTCTGAGTAGTGATGGGCGATTCTGGAAAATTCAGAAATCGATTAAAATCGACATCGTATAAACTGAATCGACCACAATAAGAATCGATTCCCAAATTCTAGAATAGATACTTGAATCGATATTTCGATAGTCACAGATTCGCACAGATAAGCTCAAAAATATTAATTTCAAAACTTAGCGAATCAGCAGAGCCGTAGCGACCACCTCCCATACCTCACATTTAAAGGGTAGACAAAGTCAGGGGCCCAGTCGTAAGCTATTACAGACTTTTGAGTCAAATCTCAAATAATAAAGTTTTTAACTTTTAAATTATTAGTTTTAAGATGTAATTTTACTAATATTGTATTTTAGATTTTATTTAAATTTATTTTTTAAGAAAGGTCAAGGTTAAATACAAGTTGGAAATTGCGCGTCAAACGTGGGAAATGTGGTGCGCTCGTACTATAACAGTGCACTTCATAAGTGCATATCAATTTCATTCTGTTCGAAAGTCTGTAACATCCTTAAAATGCACTTGAAATAATTTTTTCCATTGGCCGTAATGTAAAGGAAAACTTTTGACTGTCCCTGTATCATAATCATATGTAAATCACTGTGATTTTCTTCCAGCCTGAATTAAAATTTAAATTTTCAGGGACATAATTCACGTTGCCATAAGAACCGATTTAGTATTCTTACAATTTGAGTTTAATAATGTAACTAGCAAAGTTTATTAAAGTTCTTTTATTTAAAAAAAAAAAAAAAAAAATCGTCGCTGCAAGACGTGAAAATTTAGTTTTCTCAGAAGAAATAAAAATCAATTAATTTTACTGTCTTAGAAGGATGATGGACGCACATGTATATTGCTTGGAAATCTTTACATTATAGCTAGTAACTAGCGGGTTCCCCCAATATGAAATCTCGAAGCGAACGAACCGCGAACCGGGTTCCCGCTGCCTACAGCACCGTATAGGTGTACCCCCCCCCCCACCACCACAATTTTTGACATTCGTCATTTAAAAATTTTTTATTATGTGTTATAAACTATCTTAAAATTTCAAACAAATCGCCCTGTTATATTTTCTAATTTTGTTCTGACCCTCCCCTCTATCCCCCCCCCCCCCCCCCCCCGAAATGTGACGCGCCATTCTTTTTTATAATTTTTTATCGTGTGTTATAAACAATCTTAAAGTTTAAAACAGATCGCATTGTTAGATTTCCTAATTTTAACAAAATCGCGTTATGTTAGTTCCAGATTCCACCACCAGGGTGCGCACGCTATTCCTAACAAAACTGTGAACGAAACTCCGTTAAACAACCTATCAGTAGATATATTACTCAAGAGTGTGGCAATCTTGATAAAAAATTTAAGCTATTTGCCGAAATTACTATTCGGAAATAGTGGTAACTAAACTTTTGACTTTTTTATATTTAATAAGTAGCATTTATCCCAGGACTCAGTCAAAAAACCCCACCTAAAACGGTAAGGAACGCTAAGGTTTAAAAAAAATTCTAGCGGCCTTATATAATAAAATATAGCGGCTTTATAATAAAATAGAACAAGAATTGGACATTTTAAAAATTGCATGCAAATTTTGAACGGCCCTGTAAATTAAGATTAGCGAGGAAAAGGGGAGGGGGGGTGGAGAGATTAGAAGGGACGAACTTGAAAAATACAATATAATAAACTAGTAACCTGAATAACTAGGCTTCTAAACAAAAGTATAACGATTTAACCTAGTGTTGAATTCAGGGGGTAGCCCGGGAGGACATCCCGCCCGGGACATTGAAATGTCCCTCCCGTAAGTTTTGAGATTTTTTTATGCTTTTTAATGGACAAATGTGCACCCCCCCCCACATTACGGAACTCTGAAATCCCCCCCCCCCCCCTCAATAATGACCGGAGTCGCATAAATCCCTCCCTGAGAAAAATACCTGCATTCAACACTGATTTAACCTAGAAAGTAAAAAAAGGCTCTTATACAAAATTTTACAGCAATTCTGGCACTAAAACAGCAAAATTGGAAGAATTGATTCAACCCGAATCGTGGATCGACCGTGATGCGATTTGAATTGAAGTAAATCAAAACATAGCGATTCGACATTGCATCTAAAGAATTGAGGTAAATCAAAATATAACGATTCGACATTGCATCTAAAGAATTGAAGTAAATCAAAAAAATAACGATTCTGAAGATCGCATCTGAAGATCGACATCGGCATCGAATCTGAACTGAATCGATTCACCGTTTCTGATCCAAGGGCAGAATCGATGCGTTCATCTTTTCTTGTTTTCTTTTGTCTTTAGAAAAATAAAGTGTTGTTTTCGTGAAAATTTTCGACTTCCGGTTTCTAAGGATTTATAGTTTTAGAACTTCTTGTCTGGAATACGATTTGACTATTTTTATACATTTTTTGTCTGTCAGTCTGTCTATTTGTTTGTCTCTGACAAAAAAATTGTGAGCGGTCTATTTCAAGAACTAATGCATGGAATCTGTTGAAACTTTAGATTCAGTTAGACCTTCATATAAATTGGTGCTGATTACTTTTTGGTGAAAATCGCTCAACAGGTGGCGCTGCTATGCTGCATTTTTCATGATTTCAGCAAGATTGCTATCTCAAGAACTAATGCACGAATATTCACCAAACTTCAGATTCAGTTTGACGTTGACATAAGTTGTTGAGGATTAGGTTTTGATGTAAATCTACCGGCAGGTGGCGCTGCTATGCTGCATTTTTCCCGATTTTCGCAATAGCTCTATCTCAAGAACTAATACCCGGATTTTCATAAAACCACATTCAGTTAGACGTTGGCATAAATTGCTGCTTATTAGGTTTCGGTGTAAATCGCCCAACAGGGGGCGTTGCTATGCTGATTTTATCAGCAGAGTTGAATTCAGACATTTTTCTCCGGGAGGGACAGTTCAGAGGGGGAGGGGATTGGACTTTTGTACATTTTAATGTACAAAAAGCATAAAATCTCAAACTTTCTGAGGGGCATTTGAATGTTGCGGGGGGGGGGATGTTACCCTCCCGGGCCATCCCCTGAATTCAACACGTTTTTCAGGATTTAAATAATTTTAGGGATAATATCTCAAGAACTAATGAACGAAATTTCATCAATTTTTAATGTACAAAAACGTATTGAATTCAGGGGGTGGCCCGGGGGAAGGGGGGGTGACATTCTCCTCCCCCCGAAACACTCAAATGCCCCCCAGAAAGTTTGAGATTTTATGCTTTGTTGCGGGGGGAGGAATGTCACCCCCCCCGGGCCACCCCTGAATTCAACACGTTTTTCAGGATTTAAACAATTTTAGGGATACTATCTCAAGAACTAATGAACGAAATTTCATCAAACTTAATATTCTGTTAGACCATAACCAGAGTTAGACCATAATCCATCTGTTGTCCATAAGTTATCCATGATTAGGTTTTTGTGTAAATGATATAACAAATTGTGCTGCCATGCTGCTTTTATCAACAGTGTTGAATTCAGACATTTTTCTCCGGGGGGGATTTCTATGGTTCTGGCGAGGAACATTCTAGAGTTACGAGGGGAAGGGGGGGATTGGACTTTCGTCCATTAAGCATAAAATCTCAAATCTCCCTAGGGGACATTTCAATGTTCCGGGGAAGGGGGGGGGGGGGGTCCACCTGTACCAGCCTCTGAATTCAACACTGTTTTTCAGGGTTTTACACAATGTTTGCGATAACATCTCAAGAAGTAATGAACGGAATTTCATCAAACTTAATATTCTGTTAGTCATTGACGTAAGTTGTTTTTGAGTCTTTCGTGTTAATCACGTAATAGGCTGCGTTGCTATGCTGCTTTTTTTCATGATATTCATGATTGCCATATCTCAAAACTAATGCACGGAATTTAATCAAACTTCATATTCTGTTACACTGACGTATAAATAGATCCTTATTAGGCTTGGGTTATACTACCCAACAGGTGTCGCTTTTATGCGCTTTGAACTGGGATTTTCCGTTGCGGACATCTAAGAGGGTGTGGGCCGAAATTCAATGATTTGTTAGGAAAATGGGATTCTTATATATATTTTTTAACTACACATATTTCAACGAACCTATACTTTTGGATCGTCATGATGGGTATAGGTTATTTAAATTTGACACTGTGATAGCGAATTTTGAAGTTTTAACATTTATGAGACAGAAGAAAGTTTTGGGATTGGACATCCAACTACTTGACCTTAAATTCTTGAAATAAAATGAAAATGATATGACCTTTAGAGACATCGATTAAAAAATTTATAGTATCGATTAAATCGAGTTGGCCATAGTATCGATTAAATCGATTAAAAAAATCGAAATCGCCTATCACTACTTCTGAGTTTCTGACAGTTTCGCTCTCACTACAACAGATTTTTATTTATTTGGGAGGATGTGGGTAGAAACGTGGGAAATTACACCAAATTTTCAAATGACACAATGGAAAATGTATAAATAAATAAATAAAAATACTAAATTAAAGGGGAGTTTCAAAGCTTGCTAACGGTGATGATCCAGACATCACAAAATCAAACAGCTTTTATTTACTAACACCGAAATAGCAATTTATGAATTATTCTAGCAGCAGTTAAATTACGAAATAAACCAGATGACTGACTGTTTAGCAGGCAAGGACGTATGGGATACTCATGCGTCATGGCATACTATCAATCCCTTCAATATATTCAAGAGCCACACGCTATGCTGAAACTGAAGGCCAGGTTCGAAACTAACGGTTGAACAAAGGGTGTTCAACCAATCATTCTGGCCATCATACGAGCTAAAGACCGTAGCAAATGTTTCTATCACCCGCATAATGACTCAACCAATGCAACAATACACATCTCTCAATAAACCGGTATACAGGTTCTCAGATCTCATTTACATAAAAATAGAGTTTATACTCGAGTACTTAAAGTGGCTGACTACATTCGGGAGCACTTTTTTTGGGAGGAAAAAAAAAAGGCTATTTTCACATTTCTTCTCTGAGTTTTTAAGTAAATTACTAAATAAAAACATGAAATTTCACAAAAGATTAATTGAAGGATTTGCTGCAAGGAAGTAGATCTTTGCACTTTTCGAAAATTAAAAAAAAAAAAAATTCACTTATGCACATTAGTCTATGCGCCTATGGACAATTCCGTGCAGAGTGCCACACGTAATGCAGGCTTTAATTTTCATTTATTCAATTATTTATTAAATTTTAATTTTAATTGTGGTTTTAGGTGGTATGGTAAATAAGTTATTACCATATTTTTTAATTTAAATGTGTGGAAATAAAACTCGCAGAAATATGTCATTTAATTTTATTACTCAAAATTAGCTTTTTTTTCTAAATCACACACGTAACGTTTTTAAAAAGCTATTTAGAATATAACTTATATCAAAATGATAGGTTTCTGCATAAAAGAATACGGTAAAGTGTACATTTTTTTAAAGAACTTTTGTTTGGATTATTAAATAAGAAATATATTGAAAAATCCTTGATTAATTAGAATTTTTTTTTTTTTTTTTTTTTTTTTTTTTTTGTTTAAAATGTCGCACACGTAACATGGAATGGCTCCTATGCATGTTTTGCCACTAAAAATATCCAAATATATATTCTAAGCGACATTTTTTTAACAAAAAAATTAAAATTTCAAAATGGAGCTACTTCATCCTCGCTTCAAAGTTTTCTACTGTTAATATCGGGGGGGGGGGGGAGTTTTTGTATATCTCCTGAATGATATAATCTAAATTTCTTTTATACACAGTACACATAACAGTATCCTTCGAATTAAACTAAAATTTAAGGCGAGGTTTTTCAAGAAAGGAAAATACAAGCGACTGTACATACTGTAACATTATATTTCAAAAAATGTATTCTATATTTCTAATTGAGATAAAAACAAAAGAAAAACAATTTTGGTAACAGAAAAGCTCGAACAAGATTCTTTCATTTAAAAAATTGACCAATGTAGTCAAAAAGTGACTGTTTGAAAACAAATAGTCATCTTGGTATTTAAAAAAATACAGAGTTGAACAAAGAAAAAAATTAGTCGTATTTGGGGCCCCCTCGTAAAATTCCATTCAATAAAAGGGGACCCTTTATTTCAATTTCTCTTTGCAAAAATAGTAACAAAATTTATTTTCGTTCCATAAAAACAAACTCTTCATAATTGATCACGTAAAGATTTAAAATGTGTAATTTGTAAAAAAAAAAAAAAAAAAAAAAAAAGCTCACTTTAAAGAAAGCTTTAGTAGTAGGAATAAATATTTTAGTTTGAATTCTATCTTTCGTTGCATTTTACTTTACACTAACATATAAATATCACAAAAATACCGCCACCACATACACACAAAATGGGAAAGTAGCATCAACCCTTGATGTAGAAAAAAAAGGATAAGATATAGAAATCCATCGATGAACCACGCAAGGAATTCAAATATACAGAAACTTATAAAGCAATACACGACATGAACAAAGCACGCATAAATGCTAATTTTATGTAAATGAAAACAGCAGGCAGGTAGTCTATTTTTAATCTTAAAAGGCTCACAAATGCATCTTTATAATATTTAAAGAGAGATCGTGTAACTAACATGCAATCTACTCAAGTTCTTTTGCTTTTACTCAAGGTCGGAAGATAAATGCGAATAAAGATTCAGGCCAGAGTCAGGTAACAATAGACAGTGCAGAATAAAATCTCAAGTCATGATGTAATTACATTAGAAATATGCGATTGGAGTTTTGGTCTGAAAATGCACTATTCTCGGCACTCAAAGTTCGAGGTTTAAAATTTTAAAGCTCGGTTATTTGGTTTGTAACAATCATTATATTAATCTTATACAGGTCAATCAATGTTCCCCATTCAAAACAACAATTTGAAAAATAAACCAAAATTAACACCGATTTAATGGGGGGGGGGGGGGGGGGCGGCATTAAGAGTTCTGTGAAAGATCCATTTTTAAGGCGTGCTGTTTTAAGACAATATTTTGTGAAGAGTCTTGTTTTAAGGTGAACAATTTATGAAGGGTCCTGTTTCAGGGAGAAAAAAATTTATGAAGGGTCCTGTTTCAGGGAGAAAAAAATTTATGAAGAGTCCTGTTTTAAGGAGAGAAATTTTATGAAGAGTCCTGTTTTAAGGAGAAAAAAAAAATATGAAGAGTCCTGAGTCCTGTTTTAAGGTGAAAATTTTAATGAAGGGTCCTGTTTTAAGGTGAAAATTTTTATGAAGGGTATGTTTTAAAGGTGAAAATTTTTATGAAGGGACCTGTTTTAACCCTTAAATGCCGGGTGTTGCTTTTCGGCAACATACCCAATTTAGGCTTCTAAAATACTATTAGAATAATATTGAAGCTATAATGCCTAATGTTGCCAATAAAATACATTCCGAAAATATTATTAAATCGATTTTCAACATATAGATGGCAACACTTGTGCTGTTTAAGAATAGATTTACTTTTTCAATTGTTGCTACTTGTTCTTTTTGTTTTGTTTGGAAGCTTGCGAAATATCCTATTTTGTTTTGCAGTGAGCAAGTAAAATTTATTTCTTATTATAGTTCCTAAAATTCTTGTGTGTTTAATATTATAGAATTTTATCCAGGAAAATTATTTTTTCAATTAAAGACCAGTATTGCCGATTAGTAACAAACTGCTTATTAGTCGTAAACCATACTTAAAACAAAATATGATTTTAAAAGTATTTTTCCAATGATTTATTTAAAAAATGAAAGCCGAAAAACATTATTACAATGATTTTTGAAAAATCAGGCATTTAAGCGTTAAGGTGAAAAGTTTTACCAAGGGTCCTGTTTTAACGTGAAAAGTTTTATCAAGGGTCCTGTTTTAACGTGAAATTTTTTAAAGTCTTGTTTTAAGCTTGAAAAAAAAAAAATATGAAGGGTCCTGTTAAGAAAAAAAAATTGTGATGCGTCTTGAAAAAGAAATTCTTCCTAAAAACTTCTACTACTATTTTTTATCTGTTTATCTGTTTTTAGTAAACAGATTTGTTTTTGTTATAGAAATCACATTTCAATCACAAAAACGGAAATGTACAAATAAGAAATAGATTCATTTTTGCTTGAAATCGCATACATCAATTTCAACCAAAAGATAATTTCAAGCCTGAATACTGCCGCTGATGAAGTACATTCCAATAATATTTAAGTACTGCATTATCATCGACAATGAACTTGTGCGTAACATTTGAAGAAATTCAGTTCGACGAAAGCGGTTTAAAAGTTGAACGTAAAGTATAATAATATTAAATGCACTTGTTTAAATTCGTTAAACTTTCATGTTCCTAATTGGGAAAATAAATTATATAAATAAAAATAAATTACAGAATAACGATAAAAAAGGAAATTTCTCCCCACTTATGATTAATATCCATTCAAACTAAAGCATCAGAAAGCAAATAAAGGACACCACCCTCACACCCGATTTTTAATGTACCTGAATTGTGCTTTTAAAAAGATTAAAAAACTTCATGTTTACCAACAATTATCTTATAACTATGTATTTTTAATAATAATAAAAAAAAAATCTTGCGAATAGCATTGCAGTGTGTAACAGGTATCAAAATAATGCAAAGGAAAAAAAAAAAAAAAAAAAAAGCGGGAAAATTTTGTGGAGCTATAGGAGGAAAAAAAATCAAACGAAAATAACGTTTAACCTAACAATAAATGTACAGGATAACTGAATCAAAAGACAACGGAAAACAGTTTGTACAAGTTAAATACACCTTTTACTTGGTGTGTGTATGTGGGGAAGGGGGGTATTGGTTCAACTGTTTATGTTTAGATTTTCTCCTATCGTTTAGAGAAAGAAACAAAAATTCATACTAAATACGTCCTCATCATTATGATCCAACATTAATATGTCCCAGAAATAGATATATACAGCTGAAATTACCAAAAAAGGACTTATGGATGAGCCAAAAAACTGTATACCAAAAATAATTCTCTGCAAACATTCTTTTAAAGCCAAAAAATAAATTTTCTCTCCACAAAGATCTTATAATTTCATTTACAAAATTTTCAGATACACATCAGGGGTTTGTCCAGAGTTTTCTCACAGAATCCTGTTTGTGAAATTATGAACAACTTTTTTGTATTTGTGAAAAATCTAGTCATAATTTTATGAATTTGAAATAATCCTCATATTCATGTTCTTGTTATACATTTTAAAGAAGACTTAAAATACATGTATTTTCTTTATATAGAAAAATGACAGATCAAATTTTACTTTTAAATCATTTAATTTGTAAAAGGTTCAGTTCAGAGATGGAAATTTTTTGTGAAAAGGTCTAATTTTAAGACAAAGAATTTTGTGAAGGGTCCTGTTTTGAAATGAAAAATTTTGTGAAGGATCCTTTAAAGAACTCAATTTCTTTCTAGAAAGATCCCTGCATGTGCACAACATAAGTTGACCTTTGATCTGATAAATCTTGTAAAGTACAGTACAAAAACTCCAACAATTTTTAAAAAAGGGCCTCTCTATTAAATTTCCCAGATACCTCCCCTCTCCCTTTCATATCATCCCAATATTTTCTTTGGATTTTTTTGCATTGATTCAGAAAATACAAAAAATTACTTTTAAAAAGGTATATTTCCCCCTTTTTGGAGGAGCTCTCATGCCCAGAGTAATTAATATCGGACGGAAAAGCCCATCTTTTCAAACTTTCTCATTATTAATCATTCAATTATTCTAGTGGATAAGTCATTGATTCTTATTTCAGTTATTTAACACTTTGATACATTCTAAACAGATCCTTTTCAGGCATCTGGAAGCTCAAAACTTTACATCGAAATAATTCCAAAACTACTAATGACTTCTCGTTTCGTATCCCAAAGTGAAAAATTCAAATATGATGTCAAAATTGGGTGTTAATTGAGCGCTTATATTGAAACTTTTAAAGTTTGATTGAATTTCTAGATGAAGAGATGAACTTTAAACTTTTTCTTTTTTTAAACATGAATTGAAAGAAGATATAATTCCCAATCGAATGCTATTTTCGTCTCCCCCCCCCCCGCTATAAGTTTTTTTTTTTTTTTTTAACCATTTCGAAGAATGGTTATTGTTCTCGTCAGGATGGGAAACCAAAAGCATATCTGAAGGTTTTTATTGGTTTAATCCGCATTTTATTCGTCTTCCGATTGGTCTATACAGTAATATGTATTTCCCTTTACTTTCAACAGAGATCTGTTGCCACTATGACAAAAAAGTAATAAAAACTACAAAAAAAATTAATAACCCTAGAAACAAATTGAAATATAGCTTTCAAACAAATTGCATTTAAAAGTACATTTTTTTCTCTATGCGACGGGGTGAAAAGTAATATTGTGGGATGTTTAGAAGTTTAAGAATGAAATTTCATATAAAATGGGTTGTCAAATTTCGTGGAAATCTGACGATGGAAAAGCCTTTTCCCGAACAGCTAATGAAATGTTTGGATAATACATAAGTTTCAGGTGGATAATACGTACGAGTCGCAGGCGATTTCCGTCGCTTGCAATTTTTACGTGTAATAACACTATTAATGCTTAATTCATGGCGTACGTAATGTATGATCAACTCCGTGCTATTTTTTTATGTCTTAAATTTTAGTCTTTGAAAAAATCATTTTCCAAATGGTCGTTGTAATTTGTTAAATTGCATTTTTTTTTCTAACTGTACATCTACCGTATTTTATGGAAGAAACGCCGCGGCGTTTACGAGCTTAAAAGTTAATTTTTTTTCCAAGTGCGGCGTTTACGCCATGTGCGGCGTTTACGATATTTTTTTTAAATACCAACTGAGTTTACTTAATTTAAAAATTCATAAAAATATTTAAAATCGGATTTAAATATTTTAAATAAAACTTCAGACATCTTAAGATATTAAAAACGAGGCATCCTACACTGCTCAGAAAACTTTGATTAAAGTTAGGTCAATGGGACGCTGTCGACAAAAGTAGCGTTCCGATGGATGCGGCGTTTACAACGGGTGCGGCGTTTCTTCCATAAAATACGGTAATTCGTTAAAATTTGAAGATGTGTGTTCACTCTCACGGTGGCTATGCATATGTGATGTACTGGCTGGTGAAAGTAATAAATTAATTTAACTCTGGAACACACTCATTGTCCGAACTTATTTTATAAGATGTTATCTCATACATTAGTGGTACGTTCGAGTTCGATCATGATCGAAGGAGGCGCAGGTGCCGTAAATATTGAATTACTACATCATTACAGGCCGCTCAAACCATGGAGTTATCTCCATGGCCCAAACTAACAAAATCTGCCTTCTTCGAGAGCGATCTTGCTTTTTGGTCCAACACTTGTAATATATTTTCCAGCAGGGAGCGAAGGTGTCCAATTGGAAGGAAACTTAAGCTTAACAGCTTTTGATTGATGCCTGCGTTTGTGTTCTGATGAGAGCAAGACCTGGCCAAGCCCAGCTGCATCACAAAGCACAGATGCCAAAATCTCCGGAAATTTATAATAAAATACGGTAGTACGGTAATAAAATAGAAAATACGGAAATCTGCGACAGCGAAAAAATCGCAAATTTCTTCAATCAATCACAGCAAAAAATCGCGAATTGCGTCAATCGGTCTTTGAAATATATCAAAAATTTGTTGATCGGTCATTTAAAAAATCGGTCAAGGATTAATCATTCAATTATTCTGGTTGTTGTTTCGCAAATTTCACAAAAATTGCAAATTTCGACAATCGCCATATTGGAATTACTAGAATTTTAACAAAATTAATACATCAAAATATTCTACAAAGCATATAAACCAACGAACAATTCAAAGATTCGTGGGAGAAAATTTTCATTCAATTGTATTCAGATGTAGCACAAACAACGATAGTTAATTGGCAATTAACCTCATAAATTAACCACATGTCACACAATTAATTCGTTCTTCTTCGCAACACCCTTTTAAAGCTTTCTGTTAACATAATTTACTCGTGCGATATCATACTCGCAGCACAAATCGAGCTTCAACATATTGCCAAGCCCCAAAGCAGAATACTTTGCAATGTTCTGCAACGGAATTTCAGATGATCAAAAATGTTCTGCAAGCGCAATCGGGGAAAAAAAGGGGGGGAATGTTTATATATATATATATGTAAGGATGTAATTTCATCTTTTATAAAAATGCTAAAGATGGGATTCGTAAAACACTGTCAAACAAAAGAAACATATTCTGAAGGCAAGATTTATTTCTAGAACAATGGCATTGACACAGAAGTTACAGACTTTGGAAGTGAGATATTTAGACATATTACTTTTACGAAGAAAATGTCTTTGGAAATTTGGTACATACATAGTTATCAGGCCAGCTTTTACAAGTTTCCTAACAGATTTATGTCCAGATGGAGGTCCATTCGTATAAATAAACATACGTTTGTCTGTTGTACCAATGGTCGTTTCGTACCCATCAGCTGTATTGGGCCTTTTAGAAAAATTTTTATTGATTTTTTTTTTCGTGACCTTTTGCAAAATCTGCGTTATTTCACGATCTTTTGACGAAATCTGCGTTTTTTCCACGATCTTTTCACAAAATTGCATTTTTTTTGCAATCTTTTAACGAAATTTGTGGGTTTTTTTGCCATTCTTTGAAAATATTTGCATTTTTTTCAAGATTATTTGATAACATTTGCGTTTTTAGGCGATTTTTTGACGAAATTTGCGTTTTTTCCGCAATTTTTTGATAAATTTGTGTTTTTTCCGCAATTTTTTCGTGAAATTTGCGTTTTTTTCACGATCTTTTAACGAAAGTTGCGTTTTCTCCGCGATCTTTTCACGAAATTTGCGTTTTATTTCCGCGATCTTTTCTCGAAATTTGTGTTTTTTCCGCGATCTTTTTTCGAAATTTGTGTTTTCCCGCGATCTTTTGACGAAATTTGCGTTTTTTCAGCGATTTTGTCACGAAAGTTGCGTTTACTCTGCGATCTTTTGACGAAATTTGCGCATTTTCGCGCGATCTTTTTTCGAAATTTGTGTTTTTTCCGCGATCTTTTCATGAATTTTGCGTTTTATCCATGATCTTTTCACGAAATTTGCGTTTTATCAGCGATCTTTTCACGAAATTTGCGTTTTTCCGCGATCTGTTCACGAATTTTGTGATCCCTTTTCGCGATTCTTTGTCGAAAATTGCGTTTTTCCGCGATCTCTTCACGAATTTTGCGTTTTTTCAGCGATCTTTTCAAGAATTTGCGTTTTTCCACGATAATTTGAAGAATTTTGTTATTCTTTTTCGCGATGCGATCTTTTCACGAAATTTGCGTTTTTCCGCGATACTTTGAAGAATTTTGTGATTTTTTTTACAATTCTTTGTCGGAAGTTGCGTTTTTCCGCGATCTTTTCACGAATTTTGCGTTTTTTCCGCGATCTTTTCACGAAATTTACGTTTTTTCGCGATACTTTGAAGAATTCTGTGGGTTTTTTTTCGCGATTCTTTGTCGAAATTTGCTTTTTTCTGCGATCTTCTATCGAAATTTGTATTTTTTCGCGATCTTTTGACGAAATTTGCGTTTTTTCCATGATTTTGTCACGAAAGATGCGTTTTGTCCGCGATTTTTTCACGAATTTTGCGTTTTGTCCGCTATCTTTTCACGAAATTTGCATTTTTCCGCGAAACTTTGAAGAATTTTGTGATTCTTTTTCGCGAGCTTTTGTCGAAAATTGTGTTTTTCCGCGATCTGTTCACGAATTTTGATTTTTCCGCGATCTTTTCATGGAATTTGCGTTTTTCCGCATACTTTGAAGAATTTTGTGATTCTTTTTCGCGATTCTTTGTCGAAAGTTGCGTTTTCTCCTCGCTCTTTTCACGAAATTTGCGTTTTTTCCGCGATCTTTTCACGAATTTTGCGTTTTATCCGCAATCTTTTCACGGAATTTGCGTTTTCCGCAATCTTTTCACGAAATTTGCATTTTTCCGCGATACTTGGAAGAATTTTGTGATTCTTTTTCGCGATGCTTTGTCGAAAGTTGCGTTTTCTCCTCGATCTTTTTACGGAATTTGCGTTTTTTCCGCGATGTTTTGACGCAATTCGCGTTTTTTATGTGGTCCTTGGGTGAAATTCACGTTATTTCGCGATTCCCAGCTTTTAAGCTTTAGTGAAAAACTTTCCCAGCTTCGTTCTTTGCACATGCGCGGAAGAAAACACCCGTTCGGAAAGAAATCGCTAGTTATTCAGAAAGTAGGTGAAATAGGAGGGATGGAGAAAGATTGATTGCCGTGCGACATTCTTATTTCTTCCTAAATAGATTCGATTCGAACACAACGAAAGTAGTACCCCCCCCCCCCCCACACACACACACACACCGAATTCTTTTTGCTTTCACATCAATATGCACTTTTTTTTTTTTTTTTTTTACAAAAAAAAAAAAAAGTAACATTTGTCTTGCAATGTTCTGCAGCACATCTCATTGTTCTGCGACGTACGTCGCACTTTTAAGCATATTCTGCTTTGGGGTTGCCAAGTACTTTGAGTTGAAAAATTTGTTAAGCATACGGTACTACAATAAAACAATGAACCTAGAGAGAAAAATCCTGCGTTAAGCATAGATTATGAAACACGTTCCAACATCCCCAGAATACTCTAATGGAACTTCATCGCTAACAGACAGTAGTAGTGTAACCGAAATTTTATGTGTCCCCCCGTAAATGAACGATAAAAGCTATGCACATCATATCCTACTATATAAGCACCTGGTAGTAAACCTCAGCAATGTATATAAATTTCATTATATTTAAAATAGTGTAACATCATTAAAATACGCTGCAAACAGTTTTTGTAGACCACTATGTACTCACATTCTTTTGAGTGACCCTGTAAATTAAAAATAAATGATAAGTACTCTAAATTCTACAGAAACATGTTTTAGTGCACCTCAGAAATGCATATCAATTTCATTACGTTTGAAATAGTTAACATCATTAAAATACACCGCAAGCGATTTTTTTCCCCATTGACCATAATGTAACGGAATTCTCTTGAGTGTCCCTGTAAACGATCTATAAATAAATGCTACACACTATTTTTGATAGCGATCATGCTATAAGTAAGTAAGCCTCAATTGCATAGCACTCCGCTGATGTTTTGGGAGAGTTAGAGCACGGGTTTGTTTGTCTGCCGGCAGACAGATAGCAGACAAACAAACGGAAGTCAAACAATTTTCAACTACGTTGGAATGTGTTAAAAATGACCGACGAAAAATAATGAAAAAATATAAAAATGGCACATTTGCTAATTCAAGGTCAAAATGAAAACGATTGAACATTCTCTTAAACAAAGGCAGCGAAATCCCCATAAAGAATAGCTTAAATAAATTTCTAATCATAAAACAACATCGAAGAAAGTTTTGTTTAATGGTTAAAAGTTAACAATAGTAAACATTAGTAATTGAATCTCGGAAAAATGAACATTTTTTGTTTTCTTTACTACGCTTTCGCCATGCTTGACCTGTTACAGTGTGAGGCTACGTCACGAACCGACCACTTGCAACGGACGGAGGCCGGTAATAAATTCATTCGAATAAGGAGAATAGACCGCGTACAATATAAAAATCTGTAATGGTAAAGGCGAAGGACAAAGAGATGCAAATCGTTTTCAAGTTTTATGAGAACGGTCAGATTCCGCAGAGGGATATAAAGGAAATTTTGATTTATATTTGTAGTCATTTCTACGTATTGAGTTTGATCGAAATTACAAGATCTTTCTTTCCGACAAAAGGATTCAATTCCAAGCAAAAATCTTTTGCATTTGTCAAAAGTATTCGATGAATTCTTTCAAAGTTTTTAACTTTGACTTATGAAACTTAACGGGATACATATTTTTATATATAGGGGAGAGTGGGGTACAGTGGACCTAAAGTACACAGTGGACCACAAGTTATATGTTATTTATATTTAATTTTTTTTTTCTTTTATGCTAATTCATTACAGCACTGGATTGATTATTTATAGCCTTCAGAACACATCGTTACCTCAGAATGAACCATTTTATCCTGACTGGTTGTTTTGTTTTTCTACTGTAAAAATAAAATCCCAAAACAGAACAACTCCAAATTAGTCTTGTACCCTAGAAGAAAGACTAGAACAGACTAGACCAGGGTTGGAAAAAAACCAGGTTTTTTTTGTGAAAAACCAAAAAAACCGGTTTATTTGGTTTAAACCAGGTTTTTTTTTTGTTTAAACCGGGTTTTTTTTTTTAATATAATTTCCTATTGCATACAAATACATATCTGTTGATAAAATAAACATTTTTGGATATTATATAAGTAATATAACTTTTGAAAATATTTAAATTAAATAATTACAGTCAATTTTATAGAAAATTGAAATCATTTCTAATTTAAACATTATTAGGAACAGCTATGTCTTATGTTCGAAGTATGATACCTTGAAAATCGTATGAAAAATCCTTGGATTAATAATATAATAATCAAACAAACATTGGATGCAATTTCATGAATATAATATATTATTCTGTGGTTGTTATTTTTTTAATATCGAAATACTTCTGGTTATTTTGTTTTTTGAGTGATAACTGCAAGTGTCCAAGTCAACATTTTTGGTCATTAGATTCAGCAAATAGCAGAAAAGATTGATTGGTATTATTGAAATGCCATAACTAGCACTCAATTTTTGAAAGCTGTGTTATTAAACTTCATTAAGTTACTCTTTTAAATTCTTTAAGGATAATATTCCACAATTTCAATCCAGAAAATTTTCTTTTACAACTTAACCAAAATCTTAAAGATCATTGTATTTTGTTATTAACTGCTATAAATAATCTGCATTTTTTAAATGAAAATATTTTATGCTAAATATTGAATATTATTTATCTATTTTATCTTTTCTAATTTCCCATATTTTAAGAAAAACCTTTAGGGTACCAGATATGTTCATCAGCACATGATAATTTTCATTCTACATGCATAGAAATATGACCTAGGCTCATTATGTCTCATGTTGACTGCTGAGATGAAGTGTTAAGGGGGCTGGTCACTCAGCTTCCGATTTCCCCTCACTAATGTAAAGTCTATGGACATTGGATGCATCTGTATATTTAAAATATCCTCTCGGGAAATTAATATTTTTAACTTCTGTTTCTTGTGTACACTTCCTAAAAGATGTTTCAGGGTGTCTACAGAAATTCTAAAGAAAAGTTCCCTGATTTTTCCATGATTTTCCTGACTATCTTTATCAGACTTCCCTGATTTTCATTATTAACAATACACATACCGTATTTTTTCAAGTATATGACGATTCCTCGTACAACACACTAGTCCAGCTTGCTAATATCTCATTTGGGAGAAAAAAAACAAGAGAAAAACATAAAAATTGCCTAATATTCATTAAGGCTGTTCTCAAATCCAAAGGGTCAACTTTCTGACATAAGTTTTAATTCAATTTTGCTCGGAAACGCATGAAACTAGAAGGCGTTGTTATTCAGAAACTATGTCACTGAACTGTTTTTTCCGTTTTCTTATAAACGCAATAGATCTTTCAGAAAATACTGTCAAAGTTGGCATTTTGAACTGAACTTCCGAACGGAAGAAGAAAATGAACTCAATAAGGGGAGAAAAATGCTGTGTCACGTGATCAAAATCGCTTATAACTCAATAGGTAAATTATTGATCAAAAAATGGAAAAAACAGTTCGATTCCAAATAGCTTCCATGGTCAGGCTTTCCAATTTTATATCTTTCCGCTAAAAAATGAATTTGTAAATGTGTCAAAACGTTTTGCACTTGTTGAGCAGAGCAGTTGAGAACAGCCTTAAGTATTGGTTGACAGTTTTATAAATCCGAACTCAAAATTTAGTCCAACACCTTCATATAGTGGCCATGGATATAGGGTGACCAGAAAATTTCCTCATTTTCTGAAAAATATTCAATTCTAACGCTTATCTACATCTGACGGGATAGCTAATTGTATTAAGCTGGTTATGCTAATGTATCATTTAAAAAATTTTTAAATTGATAAATTGCCTTCAATATAAGCGCTATGTACAGAAAATGAGGACATCTGATCACCGTAATTTGCATTAAATATCAAAAACTCATACCATGCACATCTTTTAAAAAAAATTGGGACAGCAAGTGAAAAAATATGGTACATAAAATACACGAATCAATCTCGTTGGCAAGGTGAAAATGTAAATATTTCCGCAATATAGACAAATTTCCCTGATTTTCGAGTACTTTTACAAAGTTCCCTGATATTTCCCTGATTTTTCCATGATTCCCTGATTTCCAGATTCTGTAGACACCCTGTGTTTCTTTTTTTCTTAGTGCTCAAAATATTTCTAAAGTATAGACTTAATTTTATAGGAAGTGTTAAAATCTTACTCACAGTTCGCCCGCTTTTAACACATAAAATAAATTCAGCATAGATTTTAGAAATATTTTGAAAACTAAGAAAAAAAGAGACATCTTTTAAGAAGAGTACACAGAAAAAAGATGTTACAAATATGAATTTCCAGAGAAGATATTTTAAATATACGAATACATCAAAAGTCCATAGACTTAACATTACGGAGGAGAATTCCGAAGCTGGGTGATCAGCACCCTTAAAAGTAGAAATTACTTCTATTAATAATTTAAAACAATTAAATTACAAAAAAGAGAAAATATTATATTAGATTTTTTCTAAAAAAAAAAACCAATTGGTTAAAACCATGGTTAAAACCACTTTGTTTAAATCGTGCCAACCCTGGACTAGACATTTAAATATTTAAATCAATAATTAAAATTATCTTTCAACTTTAATCTCAATTTAAATTAAATAATTGCTAAGTAAAACCTATTTTTATAGCCTGAAATTTTTTTTTAAGATTTTCATTTAGTTTCTGATAAAATAAAATGCATTTTTTAAAAGGTTTTTTTGGTAACTTAATTTTTCTGTTTGTGTTTTATCTGGGTTCAAAGTCTTGTAAATTTTCAAATTGTTTGGTTTGTAAAAATTTGTTTTATCAAGCTATTTGTTATGGTTAATTAAATTTTAATTTTTCTTATAATTTACTGGTCTTCAGAATTTTTATCCTTTTTATATGAAGATTTCAATTTAGACAGCTGAAAAAAACTATCTTTTCCATTAAAAATTAAAGTTTTAACGCTGTGTTATATAATTTTTCAGAATCTGTAATAATATATCTTGCGGTTTTTTTTTTTTTTCCTGTTTAAATAGAGCAAAAAGGGACCCCAATTGGGTTGTAAGATTGCTGGGTATAGCAATGTTCCAAATTGGAAAGTATCTTTCTAACTCAAAATGGGTATAAAAAGTATCCATTTTAAGTTTATTGCAGATCCTAAATTGGAGTAGTTTCCACTAAAGGGTGAAATTTTAACCCATTTTGGGTATACTCTGGGTTTTTCACAGAATCCAAACTGAAGATATCCATTTTGGATAAACTCTAAATTCCAATTTGGGTTCTGCTATAAACCCAAAATAGACACTTTTTAAAACCATTTTGGGTTACAAAGAGACACTTTCCAATTTAGAACATTGCTGTACCCAGCAATCTTACAACCCAATTTGGATCATTTTTTGTTCTATTTTAGAATTTTCTTTATTTAGTACTTAAAAGTTATATATAAATAAGACAAAACAGCTTTTTTTGTACAGGTAAGATACTTGTTTTTATTTAATTTAAAAGTTAATATGCTTAAAAGAAAGCTTTATATAACATTTTTATGAGAATGTATTGAACTTCAACATGGGGCAATGTGGATCGCCCAGTGCTGGGGTACAGTGGTCCACAATCCCCTCTGTTACTGACGTGCAGAATTTTCAAAATATTTAATAATTACTTATTCTCTACAAATAAATATTGTTTTAAAGTAATTATTTAACAGTAAAATAAAGTAAACAAAGAAAAATATCAATTTATTAGTAAGAAACATTCTGGTTTGTATTAACTGATTTTAAAAAATATAAAAGTATCCTATTGACTGTAGCCTGTTACAGTAGAGCGCCGATTATCCGAACAAAACGGGACCGACCCTAGTTCGGATAAGCAAAAGTTCCGATAAATGGACAGACAATTTTAAGGATGTTCCTGACCATACTAAAACCTTCACTCTTTATCCAGGCTTCGAACTGGCAGCACCAGTTAGTGCTAGCGTGTTTAAAAACTGTTTTTCTTTCTTTCTTTTTTTCTTTTTATCATTCTCTGAACTCCAGAGATTATAATTTAAGCAAAAAAGCTTTTTATTGTTGCTTGCTTCGACAAAGACGTTCTTTCCAATGCTGCCATATCTCGAAATACGTTAGTTGAATAGGACCAGAGTTCTTATGCCGCTCGAGCCATTTCACAGCTGTTTCCAAATATACAAAGGCTTTGTTATGTGATGGAACTGGGTTATTTTTAGAGCATTCGTTCTAATTTTTTCAATTTCTTTTTCATCTTAAATCTCATCCAGAATCTCGTCATCATAAAAAAAATTGAGAGAAATAGGCTGTTCGGATAAATGGAAGTTCGGTTAAAAAATTTTTGAGAGAAATAGGCTGTCCGGATAATTGGAAGTTCGGTTAATTGGAGTTCCGATAATCGGTGCTCTACTGTATTACTAAAAGAATTTTTGGCAGGTTCTGAAATTTTATTGCTCATTTTAAATGTAACATAAAAAATGCAGCATAAAACAAATTTGGAATCCAAAAATAATCTGTTTATTTATATCAGTGTTTTCGTAATGTCGCCCTCAGACTCAAAAGTATTTTAGAAAATTTTTAGGCCCATAAGTATTTTGGAGTTTCATTTGCAAATTTTAATGTGTTGATGACTTTATTTTATTTGATAACTTCACCTTATTTGCAATTGTTCCTGTATCTTAATCTGTTATTTTAAAAAATATTTTTTTTTTTTTATAATTTTTCCGTTCTGTTTTGTAAATGTTTTGTTTGAAAATGTTATTTGCAAATTTGCATTATTATGCTATTTTGGAGGTAAAGGGGAAATAAAGAGGAATTAAATTAATAAAAAATAATTATATTGTATTCCAAATAATACGTAATAGTGGACCACTGTGCCCCAGTGGATGGAAACACTGGTCCACTTTATAATCGTATACTTTTTTTTTTTTTTTTTTTTTTTTTGAAAAATGCATTTGAAACTATGTTCTGAAAAAATTCTGATGCATGTAAAAATGTTTAAGGAATGTTAAAAAATATTTTCAGGCAGATTGGGCTTTACATTAAAGAAAGAAAAAAATGTAAACTGCAAAAAAGGACCAATGTGCCCCAGTCTCCCCTATATAAACTAAAAGGGGTTCATTTTTTTTAAACAAAAAATTCATGGACGACTATAATAATTTTTTAAGCCACTTGCATAAAACGGATGCTTTTTTTTCTGAAGATAATTAAGTTACTGTTTGTATCAATTTTTACATAGCGCCTTCAAAAATATTCCACTTGCATTATTTATTTTTAAAGCTATTTTATCTTATTCGTCCAAATATAGTAGCAACTACGTTCAACTATCATTTATAGAATCGGTCACTTATCTAAATCATAATTTAAAACACGAATAATAAATATCCTCATCGACTTCAGTGAATAAATACGAGTATAGCAAGGACATGTTGCTGCACTAGCACTACAATGAAATTCCGTAAAGTTGCAGACGTTTTAACATGTTGCAGAACAACACAAACGAGAAATCAATCTTATCAAACTAGATAGAAACAAAGATTTGAGATAAACGTGGTTTTCTACTTTTGTTTAAAAGGCAAGAATGCATGGAATGTGCATACATAGTTGCTATTTCCGGGCTGAAAATTTTACTTCTAGAATTTACTGATAAAAATGTCTCGCCTTTCACCTATCGCTAAAGGTATCAATTACAAATACAAAGAAAATAACTCCGTTGCCTTAGCATCTTTGATCAAAGTCGGTGCTAGGCAAGGGGCGACGAGGTAACCGTTAAGTAGTGGCATTAGTCAAACGACAATACTGTAACCAGAACTACAGAGCCATATTACAATATCGGCAAACCGGGCAGTTGGACAGGGCATCCGATATGAAACTAAATAGCAATGTAATGAAGCTGTAAGGAGGAGTATTACTTATACACTGCACATAATACCTTTAAACATTGCTGGAAATTTGTGATGGGACGGGGCGATCAGTAACCATTCTACACTGTAACCAGAACAATATTATCATATGGTCAAACCGGGCATTTGCATCCCTCCCTCCAAATTGATAAACCTCCCTCATTTCCCTATATTATCCCCTCCCTCGTTTCCAAATATACAAAGGCTTTGTTATGTGATGGAACTGGGTTATTTTTAGAGCATTCGTTCTAATTTTTTCAATTTCTTTTTCATCTTAAATCTCATCCAGAATCTCGTCATCATAAAAAAAATTGAGAGAAATAGGCTGTTCGGATAAATGGAAGTTCGGTTAAAAAATTTTTGAGAGAAATAGGCTGTCCGGATAATTGGAAGTTCGGTTAATTGGAGTTCCGATAATCGGCGCTCTACTGTATTACTAAAAGAATTTTTGGCAGGTTCTGAAATTTTATTGCTCATTTTAAATGTAACATAAAAAATGCAGCATAAAACAAATTTGGAATCCAAAAATAATCTGTTTATTTATATCAGTGTTTTCGTAATGTCGCCCTCAGACTCAAAAGTATTTTAGAAAATTTTTAGGCCCATAAGTATTTTGGAGTTTCATTTGCAAATTTTAATGTGTTGATGACTTTATTTTATTTGATAACTTCACCTTATTTGCAATTGTTCCTGTATCTTAATCTGTTATTTTAAAAAATATTTTTTTTTTTTTTTGATAATTTTTCCGTTCTGTTTTGTAAATGTTTTGTTTGAAAATGTTATTTGCAAATTTGCATTATTATGCTATTTTGGAGGTAAAGGGGAAATAAAGAGGAATTAAATTAATAAAAAATAAGTATATTGTATTCCAAATAATACGTAATAGTGGACCACTGTGCCCCAGTGGATGGAAACACTGGTCCACTTTATAATCGTATACTTTTTTTTTTTTTTTTTTTTTGAAAAATGCATTTGAAACTATGTTCTGAAAAAATTCTGATGCATGTAAAAATGTTTAAGGAATGTTAAAAAATATTTTCAGGCAGATTGGGCTTTACATTAAAGAAAGAAAAAAATGTAAACTGCAAAAAAGGACCAATGTGCCCCAGTCTCCCCTATATAAACTAAAAGGGGTTCATTTTTTTTAAACAAAAAATTCATGGACGACTATAATAATTTTTTAAGCCACTTGCATAAAACGGATGCTTTTTTTTCTGAAGATAAGTTACTGTTTGTATCAATTTTTACATAGCGCCTTCAAAAATATTCCACTTGCATTATTTATTTTTAAAGCTATTTTATCTTATTCGTCCAAATATAGTAGCAACTACGTTCAACTATCATTTATAGAATCGGTCACTTATCTAAATCATAATTTAAAACACGAATAATAAATATCCTCATCGACATCAGTGAATAAATACGAGTATAGCAAGGACATGTTGCCGCACTAGCACTACAATGAAATTCCGTAAAGTTGCAGACGTTTTAACATGTTGCAGAACAACACAAACGAGAAATCAATCTTATCAAACTAGATAGAAACAAAGATTTGAGATAAACGTGGTTTTCTACTTTTGCCTAAAAGGCAAGAATGCATGGAATGTGCATACATAGTTGCTATTTCCGGGCTGAAAATTTTACTTCTGGAATTTACTGATAAAAATGTCTCGCCTTTCACCTATCGCTAAAGGTATCAATTACAAATACAAAGAAAATAACTCCGTTGCCTTAGCATCTTTGATCAAAGTCGGGGCTAGGCAAGGGGCGACGAGGTAACCGTTAAGTAGTGGCATTAGTCAAACGACAATACTGTAACCAGAACTACAGAGCCATATTACAATATCGGCAAACCGGGCAGTTGGCCAGGGCATCCGATATGAAACTAAATAGCAATGTAATGAAGCTGTAAGGAGGAGTATTACTTATACACTGCACATAATATCTTTAAACATTGCTGGAAATTTGTGATGGGACGGGGCGATCAGTAACCATTCTACACTGTAACCAGGACAATATTATCATATGGTCAAACCGGGCATTTGCATCCCTCCCTCCAAATTGATAAACCTCCCTCATTCCCCCCCCCCCCCCCCCGATTCCATGATCTCCAGAATTTGTAGACATCCTGTAATAATTTCAAAGTCTCTAGCGACACAGGGTTCATACTCATTTTCCAAGAAAAAATCCCGTGAGAATCCCCCAATGTATTTTTCGGGAGGTACAAATTTTCCATGTCAACAATTAACGACATTTTTTAAACCAGTATCATGACACTCATCTTTTAGAAATAAAATAAAAACAAGATAATCTCAAAAATAAAGTTTATACATCCCCTATATAAACAATATGAAAAGAACTAAAGGAAAAACATTAATTTGTGTAAAACAGATGAAGTCTGCATGCCTTGTGGGGCTGCCCTTTGGTAGCTTGGCTGCAAGAATTTAATTTCCACTTCACGATTTTATTACCGTATTTTATGGAAGAAACGCCGCGGCGTTTACGAGTTTAAAAGTTAATTTTTTTCCAAGTGCGGCGTTTAAGATTTTTTTTTTTTTTTAATACCAACTGAGTTTCCTTAATTTAAAAATTCATAAAAATATTTAAAATCGGATTTAAATATTTTAAACAAAACTTCAGCCATCTTAAGATATTAAAAACGTGGCATCCTACACTGCTCAGAAAACTTAAGTTATGTCAATGTGACACTATCGACAAAAGTAGCGTTCCGATGGATGCGGCGTTTACAACGGGTGCGGCGATTACGATATTTTTAAGCTTATTCAGGCCAATTTGAGGAGTGCGGCGTTTCTTCCATAAAATACGATACTTCTTCAAAAGCATTATGAATGAATAATATGAAGGCTGCAAAAGAACAATATCAATTTTAAAACATACTTTAGTTTTTTTAAGTTCCTCTTGAATTGTTATCAAACCTCACAATGTTAGAAGGTGAATCTAGTGAATGAATGGATGTAGACAGATGTGATATCATAAAGCACGCGAACAGCAGCAATTGCCCTTAATTTCCCAGAGTAACCAGTAATTTTGACAATTTTCCCAGGTTTGGGGAATTTTTTGCATTATCCCCTGAGATTCCCCTGATTTTTACAACACCAAATTTATCCCCTGATTTTCCCATGAATCCCATATTCCCCTGATGAGTAGGAACCCTGTGGAAGGAATGCCTTACACAGACAATTCAGTCGGAAACCTCTCCAAAATAAAATTTTGATTAGGCCCTAAGCGATTCCGGTTTCAGATTTTACTGTTTAAGATTTTACGTTTATTTAGTACAGTGAAACTTACTAGACGAAATCTCACATGAGCGAAGAAAGATTGTGTTTAAGACAGGTTAACCTCTTAAGGCTGCTGCTAGTCACTCACACCCGAATTCCCCTCGGTAATGTTAAGTCTACGGACGTTTGATGCATTCTTATACTCAAAATATCGCTTCGGGAAATTAATATTTTTAACTTCTTTTTCCAGTGTTCTGATCTTAAAGGATGTCTCTTTTTACTTTCTTCTATCTTTACAAGAAGAAAGTATTGGTTTCGTGAAAATTTTCGAATTCCAGTTTTCGACGGATTTATACGTTTTATGGGTCCGATTCCAAAAAACATGTTTTTACAAAATGTCTGTCTGTGAGTCTGTGTCTGTGTCCGTCCGTCTGTATGTGACACAAATTTTGTGGGCGCTATATCTCAAGAACTAATGCACGGAATTTAATAAAAATTTATATTCAGGTAGCCCCTGATATAGATTGGTGCTGATTAGTTTTTGGTGTAAATCGCCCAGCAGGTGGCGCTGCTATGTAGCATTTTTCAGGATTTCCGCAAAAGCTCTATCTCAAGAACTAATGCACGAATTTTTATAAAACTTCAGATTCCGTTAATCCTTGATATGAATTGGTGCTGGTAACGTTTTGGTGCAAATCGCCCAACAGATGGCGCTGCTATGCTGCATTTTGAAGCATTTACACGATTTTCGTAATAGCTCAATCTCAAGAAATAATGCACGGATTTTCATCAAACTTCAGATTCAGTTAGTGCTTGACATGAATTGACGTTTTGCCCCTTGTGGTGTAAATCGCTCAACAGGTGGCGCTGCTGTGCTGCATTTTTTGTGATTTCTACAATAGCTCTAGCTCCAGAACTAATGCACCGATTTTCATCAAACTTCAGATTCCGGTATACCTTAATATGAATTAGTGCTGTTTGTGTTTTGGTGCAAATCGTTCAACAGGTGGCGCTGCTATGCTGAATTTTTCAGAATTTCCCCTACAGCTCTATCTCAATAACTAATGCACGAATTTTCATCAAACTTCGAATTCAGGTATACTTTGATACGAATTGGTTCTAAATTGATGTAATTTCTTATACTATTTAAATGATTTAATTGACGTGATTTATATAGAAGAAAGTTTTGTGATGGCCACAACATACTAGTTTTCTTAGTTTTCAAAATATTTATAAAATCTACGCTTAATTTTATATGAAGTGTTAAAATTTTACTCCCAGTTCGTCAGTTTTTAAAACATAAAATATTAAATTAAGCATAGATTTTAGAAATATTTTGACAACTAAGAAAAAAAGTGACATATTTTAAGAAGAGAACACTGAAAATAGATATTAATTTCCTGAGGAGATATTCTGAATAAGAATACATCAAATGCCCATTGACTTAACATTATCGAGGGGAATTCCGAAGCTGAGTGACTAGCAGCCTTAACTGCGATAATGTGGTATTCATTCTGTAATGATGTAGTATTCCTTCTGCAGAGACCATGAGTCTTACAGGATTCCGTTATAGACATGTTTCCTTTTCGTAGGATTTACTGTACTTTTGTGTCCCGATTTAAAAGCCGCTGTTCCGTTCTTTTTGTCTCCCCTGTCCCGCTTTTGTTATAATGGACTCGACAACACTAATTTCAATCTTGGTTTTCTATACAAAATTCGTTTGCTGTAGCGTACTCTACCTCCGTTTTAAGTTTGTCTACAACAGCGATTCCCAACCTTTTTATGGCCACGCCCCACCCCACCTAAGCATCTCGAAAATCATGATGCCCCACATCACACTGTAATATATTATTCCTACCATTAAAAAAGGAATTCATATACACATGGAGGAGAAGCTTAAGACAGCGAATAGGAATACAGGTCTTATCACAATATTAAAATATTTGTTTGCTTAAAAGACGTTATAAAGCATGTTTTTATTACGTCTTTTAAGCAAATAAATATTTTAATATTGTGATATGATTAGTAATGGACGTAATTTTGACTTACTACTCGCACTTATTTATATTTGTATTAATACAGGTCTCATTGAATAAATACTAATCGAAAAAGTTGTACAAAAATTCTAGAACACATAACCAGAAAAAATTATGAAAGTAATTATATTTAATAAAAAGCATTAAAATAAAATTGTCATATTTTAGAATTTTCTGTATTCAGAAATTTTGTACTTTTTTTTTTTTTTTTTTTTTTTTTTTTTTTTTTTTTTTTTTTTTAAACACTGCTTGAATTTTTAATTTTATCCTTAAAATCCACATGTATTTATTTTTATCGCAAGTCTACAACATTAATTGAACAAGTTGGAAATTGCTCGTCAAACGTGGCAAATGAGGTGCGTTCGTACTATAACTAGTTTATAATACATTTAGTACAATATGGGGTGCAAAAAATAATTATATATATATATATATATATTTTTTTTTTTTTTTTTTTTTTTTTTTTTTGCACTTTATAAGTGCATAGTCTGTAACATTATTAAAATGCACTTGCAATAATTTTTTCCCATTGGCCGTAATGTAACGGAAAACTTTTCACTGTCCCTGTAATTAAACTATACATGCAATTTTCATAAAATTTGAAATGGCTCGACAAAATTTTGCAACAATTGTGTATTTAAAATTTCAGACAATTCGGAAGGCTGTAACATCATTAAAATGCACTTGCAATAATTTTTCCCATTGGCCGTAATGTAAAGAAAAACTTTTGACTGCCCCTAATTAAACTATACATCCGATTTTCATAAAATTTGAAATGGCTAGACAAATTTTTGCAACAATCATATTTAAAATTTCAGACCATTCGGTTGGGGTAATTTTTGCTCTGTTATATGCGGACAGACAGACGGACTGAACGACGACTATAGGTGCTACGTATTTATATAATTACGAACGCACCTAAAAAGGAGCTGACAGCTGACAAGGACTGGGTTAATGACAAACCTTGAATTGCTCCCTTAAATCTCACCCCCCCCCCCCTATGGGGCGTACGACCCACGTTGGGAATCATTGGTCTAAAGACTTTTGACTCATCTTGTATTTCTTAGGGATTGTTACGGTAGAAAATATTTTATCATAAATAAATAGAAACAATGTTTAGTTATAAATTAGCATAAAGGGAAAAACGTGTGGATGCATATTTCAACAGAAAGATAAAACATAAATGCAAAATAAAAATTAATGTCACTTAAACACAATAGTCATGTCTTCAAAGCGACAAAAATGTCAAAAACTTATTCCAGTAAAACACTGTTAATGCGCTTCTCAAATGTCCAACATAAAACATCAAACAATGAAACAGTTGTAAAACTAAAACCCAAAATGCTAATATTAAAAAAGAAGTCGTGACAGCAAACTAAGCGATATTAAAATTAAAAACTCTTGAGTAACAACATGAAATATGGATTTTATGCGCTAAGCTTTGAAAGATTTATTTCATTCAGTTGCAAAGCTATTTAGACTGATAGTGAAGTAAGTAGATAATATAGTAATTAATGCAAAATGTACCTAGCAGATCAAATCACAACTAAATAATCATTTGTTTGCGTCTATCGAACGGAAAATAAGTGGTTATTATTATTCAGGGTAGGCAAGTTTTTGACGCATGACGTTTTTACTGGATTTTACCATGGTTTTTACCGTCATGTCAAAAACCTCTTTGTCAAGAATGTCAAAAACTATCAAAAACCCATTTTAGTAGTATTTTGTTTTTACATTATTATTTTTTTTTATTCTATCTTTAGTATTAAGTTGTTTCACATGTAATAGTCAATATCAAAAAGACCCTAAAAGTATATTTATCCATCCGAGAAAAACAAAAAAGAATTGCATTAAAATAATACTATATACATCTCTGTTATAAGATCTCTACAATAATCTTAAGCTATTTGGCATATTCTACAAAAATTATATCTTTTGAAGAAATTCTATAACCCAGTATAAGATTTAAAAATGCATATAATTTCGGCAGAATGTAGTACACTGTTTAAAACTAAATAGCTTTCTCAGAAATTTCCTCAAAAGTAAGTTTTCTTAAAGTGTTAAACCCAAATTGTTCATTGATTATTTTTATTTCTAAAAAGTAATAAATGAAATAAAATATATTTTAATAATTGAATTACATACATCTTTTGGGAGAAACGAAAGGGGTGTCGGCAACAGTTGGAAAATTTCTCCCCTGGTTAAAAGGGTGGAGGTTAAAAAAATTACTTAAAATACACAAGTTAGAGCCCGGAGGGGTAAATAATATAAGACTTTTTGAAGATTTTATGATTTGTCGTGTGGTCTGAGGTATTCAGCTATACGTATGCAAAATTTCATGTCTCAAACTTAATTAGGGGCTCTCTTAGAAAGAATTGCTTCAAATACATATGTGGTAGCTCAAAGGGTTAAACGTAAGACTTTAAGATTTTATGATTTGTCGCTTGGCCTCAGGTGTTCTGCTGTAAGTATGCAAAATTTAAATGCAAAATTTAATTAGGGGCCCAGTTAGAAAAAATTGCTTAAAATACACGAGCTGGAGTTGAAAGGGTTAAACACAAAACTTTTTCAAAATTTATTATTTGACATGTAATCTGGGATGTTGAGCTATAAGTATGCAAAATTTCACGCCTCCAACCTAAATTAGGGGCTCACTTAGAAAGAATTGTTTAAAATACACATGTGGGAGCCCAAAGGGTTAAACGTACGACATTTTCAAAATTTTATGATTTCTCGTTTGATGTGAGGTGTTCAGCTATAAGAATGCAAAATTTCACGCTTCCAACTTAATTAGAAGCTCACTTAGAAATAATTGTTTAAAATACACATGCAGGAGCCCAAAGGGTTAAATGTAAGACTTTTTCAAAATTTTACCATTTGTCGTATGATGTGTGGTGTTCAGCTATAAGTATGCAGAATTCCACGCCTCCAACATAATTAGGGGCTCACTTAGAAAGAATTGTTTAAAATACACATGTGGGAGCCCAAAGGGTTAAATGTACGACTTTTACAAAATTTTATGATTTGTCGTATGATGTGAGGCGTTCAGCTATAAGTACCGAAAATTTCATGTCTCCAACATAATTAGGAGCTCACTTAGAAAGAATTGTTTAAAATACACATGTGGGAGTCACCGACTCTTTTACCGACATTCTTCTGCGAGTTAAACCGATTAATTAAATAATAATTAATATTTCAGCTTGTAATTAAGAAGGACTTATCAATGAAATCAGCGAGAAATTTGACATCGGGATGCCAAAAAAATTTAATCAAAAAATTTAATATTTAAAAAGTTAAAATTTCGTATTAAAATAGGCTATTATGAAAACACGCAGCGTCGTCATGTCTACCTGCTTTCCCGCCGAATTGAAATCTTTTTTCCTTGTCTTTCCAATTAAAGAAATTAAATTTTTATCGATCAATTTTTAGTGGATATTTTAACTTATACACATCGCAGAAATGTGAACTTTATACCAATGAAAATAGTTTTTTTCTTCTGCGTCTGTCTATTCCATTTACAAATTTCTCGGACCAATATTTTCTGATATGCGATTTCGCTTTAAAATGTCCACTTCATTCTTCGGCTTAATTTCCTCCATGGTAACCATGCATCGGCTGATTTTACTGGCAACCCTTAAGAGAAACACGGATGATTTGGAGAAGGTCCGTTTGAACCTGCGTTAAAAAGGTGGATTGGTTAATTTTAGAAGTTAATTAGCCCGTAATTCAGTTAATTACCAACTTTTTCAAAATTTTTTGATTTGTTGTTTGATGCGAGGTGTTCAGCTATAAGTACCCAAAATTTCAAGTCTCTAACACGTATAGTTTCTGAGAACGGTCTCTGTGACGGACAGACAGACAGACAGACAGACAGACAAAGGAGTGAGACGAATAGGGTTTCGTTGACGAAACCCTAAAAAACAAAAACTATAGTGTATATATGAATAAATTATTCTATTGTGTTTTTTCTTAAATATTGTTTTGTTGTATTAAATTTTAAGTCTAAGAGCTTTCACCTGAAATCAAATCTTACAGGTTTGTATAAAAATTTTATTAATTTAAAATTTTAAGATTCTGTTTATTAAAGTGAAAATGAAAATTACAGTAAATTCTGTCTAAGGCGGACTCTGTATAAGCCGGAAATCTGTCTACCGCGGAAAAATTTTCAAGTCCCGGCGAACCCATTGAAAATTACATTAATTCATGCTGCATAAGGCGGAATCTGTCTGACGCGGAAACGGGAGGAATTTTAAGGTTCCATTGAAACCAAAATTTTGCATAAGGCGGAAAAAAGTATAATTAAACTAGTATGTTGTGGCCATCACAAAACTTTCTTCTATATAAATCACGTCAATTAAATCGTTTAAATAGTACCAATTCATATCACAATATATCTGAATTTGAAGTTTGGTGAAAATTCGTGCATTAGTTCTTGTATAGAGCTATAGCGGAAATTCTGAAAAATGTAGTATAGCAGCGCCACCTGTTGAGCGATTTACACCAAAACATAAACAGCACTAATTGATATCAAGGTATACCTGAATCTGAAGTTTGATGAAAATTCATGCATTAGTTATTGAGATACAGCTGTGGCGGAAATTCTGAAAAATGCAGCATAGCAGCGCCACCTGTTCAGCGATTTGCACCAAAACATAAAAGCACTAATTCATATCATGGTATACCTGAATCTGAAGTTTGTTGAAAATCCAAGAATTAGTTCTTGAGATAGGGATATTGCGGAAATTGCAAAAAATGCATAATAGAAGCGCCACCTGTTGAGCGATTTACACCAAAATATATAAAATGTCTATTCATGTCAAGGACTAACTGAATCTGAAGTTTCATGAAAATCCGTGCATTAGTTCTTGAGATAGAGCCATTGCGGAAATCGTAAAAAATCCAGCATAGCAGCGCCACCTGTTGAGCGATTTACACCAACACGTAATCAGCATCAAGTCATATCAAGGACTAACTGACTCTTAAGTTTCATGAAAATCCGTGCATTAGTTCTTGAGATAGAGCCATTTCGGAAATCGTAAAAAAGGCAGCATAACAGCGCCACCTGTTGAGCGATTTGCACCGAAATCTCTAAATTGTCTATTCATGTCAAGGACTAACAGAATCTGAAGTTTCATGAAAATCCGTGCATTAGTTCTTGAGATAGAGCCATTCCGGAAATCGTAAAAAAGGCAGCATAGCAGCGCCACCTGTTGAGCGATTTGCACCAAAATCTAATCAGCATCAATTTGTATCAGGGGCTAACTGAATATGAATTTTTGTTAAATTCCGTGCATTAGTTCTTGAGATAGAGCGCCCACAAAATTTGTGTCACATACACACAGACAGACAGACAGACAGACAGACAGACTCAGAGTCACAGACAGACATTTTGTAAAAACATGTTTTTTGGAATCTCTGACCCGTAAAACGTGTAAATCCGTCGAAAACCGGAATTCGAAAATTTTCATGAATCCAATACTTTCTTCTTGTAAAGATAGAAGAAAGTAAAAATGAAAGGCTTTTTTTTTTTTTTTTTTTTATTAAACTTTAAAACTGATAAGTCTCAATGCAGAGCATGTTAGTTAAAATTCCGTAACACTTTTAAAAAGTTAATTCAAAAGAACAGAAACTTTAAATTTTAAGGAATTTATTCTTATGCCATTTTTTTTTTCATATGCAAAATTGCATTTAAAAGTTAATATTTCTAGTAAAATGAATATTTATCAAAATATATATTTTCGAAAGTACAATATATTATACTTTAAGGTCGTACTCAAATTCAAAATTATAGCGTTCTGTCTCATTCTTGAAGTTTTTTTTTTTTCTTTTTTGTTGTTGTTTGTTTGTTTTTCTTTTTGTGTTTGTGTGTAAACTTCCAATGTGCATGTATTACAGCAGTACTAAGAAATTGATTAGCGTTTCTCATTTATCTATAAAGACAAAGGATCTTTCAGAATTTCAGTTTTCAACCGATTTTCAAGTCAGGAGAATCAATAAAAGATCGTCATCTTTGAGGTTTTTTTTTTTTTTTTTTTTTTTTTTTTTTTTTTTTTTTTTTGGGGGGGGGGGAGCTTTTCTGCATAAGCCGGAATATTATCTACCACGGAAAATTTTCTCAGTCCCAATCGATTCCGCCTTTGACAGAGTTTACTGTACCATAATTGCAAATGAAATACATAAGATATGCATGTTAAAATATATCTAAAAATATTCAAATTTGTTCAATGACCACAGTCCATGCTTGGCATTTATTGTCACACCATATAACAGGATTTTTGCATCTCTAAAACAATTTTAATGTATTTTATTAAAAATGTATATTGAATATTATTTAATAATTATAATAACCTTTTATTATCATTTAATATTAATGTTCATTGCAGTTAGTAGAATCTATATTAGTGGAGATTATGACAAATATTGTTCTTTCCTTTTACTCTTATTTTAACATTTTTCCCATTTAGGAAATGCTCTTCTTTTAAATAAATTTAACAAAGTAATTGTAAATAATAATAAGAAGAACATCAAGGAGAAATCAATGTACAAATGTATTGTATGCTACACTTACACTATAAATTGTGGGGGGGGGGGAATCCAAAATGATAGGTTTTTGACGGAATAAACCGGTAAAAAAACACGGTTTTTACCACTGTCATTGTCAAAAATCCAACCCTGTTGTTATTACTGATTTAATGTATTATATCGTACTTAAGTCAGCCTCAAACAATTTAACATGACAAATTCCGTATCGTTGAATTTACCTGAACATTGCTGAAGTTCGCAGTACAATCAAAAAATCAATATGACAGGTATCAAACTTAAAATTGTCCTATTTAGAAAAAACGCTTTTCTTTCTTCTCACTAAAAATAAGTATCAAATAAAAGATTTTAACGCAGATTATCAGAAAAATTTACACCAATTTTACATCATTTTTACACCAAATTAGCATAAGCAGAAAAAACAATATTTCACTTTTTTTTTTTTTTTTTTTTTTTTTTTTTTGCGACATTATAAAAGGATAAATTTTGTGATAAACAACGATGAAATATTTATAGCAAGTAAGAATAAAATAAATAATAAATTAATATAAAATAAATCGGTGTCGAGGACAATCTACAATTAATAGTTTATCCATTAATAGTTCTTAAATCTTGTAAGGATATACTTTAATCCTAGTTTGTTCTCAATTTTGTGTAATCTGATTTAAGGGGTCTTGTACCTTTTAAACGCGTAGAAAATTAACGAAAGACTTCAAAGTTTGAATTAGTCTATCTTCAAAGCCTTTTTATGTATAAAGATGAAATTTTGGATATAGATTAAACAGATTATGCTTTGTAATGTGCTACCATTAGAAATTTATTAACCCTTTACAGAATTTGTGTATTGTTGAAATCAAAATAGCTCTTTTTTTCACCCCATAAGTCACTGCGCGCATGATATCTTGAGAAAGTATGTGTGGATTCGCATGAAATTCGGTAAAGATACTAATCATATATGTGTGTTTAAAATTATCTACTCTTAGGCTAAAATTATTTCATTAGCTATATAAAAAAATATTTTCGTAAAAAAAAAAATAAAAATTATGTACTTTAATGAATAAAAATAGTCATAACTAAAAATATTACCATTGTAAATACTTAAAAGTAGATCATTTTAAACACACGTATTTGTTTAGCATATTTACCAAATTTCATGACAATCGATACATACCTTCTCATGATATCATGCGCGCAATGACTTATGGGGTAAAAAAAAGAGCTATTTTGATTTCAACAATACACAAATTCTGTAAAGGGTTAATAAATTTCTGTTGGTAGCATATTACAAAGCACAACCTGTTTAATCTATATCCAAAATTTCAAGTTTATATACAAAAAAGTTTTGAAGATAGACTAATTCAAACTTTGAAGTCTTTCGTTAATTTTCGACGCATTTAAAAGGTACAAGACCCCTTAACTCATTACTTACTGATATCATATTGCTTCGAAAATAAATTTTAATCATTATTTGGTTATTCTTATTTCAAACTATAACTGTATTGTTATCTTGAATTATCGCCTTCGGGACGAGCGTCTTTCACAGAATTTTTAATCTTTTTTCACCGGTTTTTCATAACAGAAATTTTGGCCTTATTGAATCGAAAAAATGCCTCGATTAAATAAGGCAAAATTTATAATAGAAAAAATAGCCGGTGGGAAAAATCAAGGAATATGAGCTCCTTATGAGACACGTATACAGGTCGTTCATCCCGAAGGGGCTGAAATTACAGATCACATACCAAAAATTAAAGCTATTTGTACTGACAACAAACATTCAACACGGTAACGATGCAGCATCATTTAACTTACCAAAATTATGGCTCGAGTTGTTCAATGGTTACGAAAATAGAAATGACATCCAAGGAAAATAAAATATTAACTTGCATAATATGAAAGAGTACGTGAAAAATTGAATGGTGGCGTTTCATAGACCGCGCAATTTTAGAACATTTTTATTTATTTGTTTTGAAAATACTCGGGTAGAATCGAAACATGTAAAGTCAAATAAACCCATTTTTACTGTTTTAAAAGTTAACATTACTCCGTTCAGCAATTTAAATTAAAACATTCTTTCTTTCAACTTGTGTGTGTGCCGGGTGTGAAGTAGTGTTGCCAGCTGTCCCGCTTTACGCGGGAGTCTCGATTTTCAGGGGCTCCAAGACCTGTCCCGCGTAATTACTGAGCTGGACGACACAAAAGTCCTGATTTTTTATGATGCACAAATTCTTTTAAGTTTCTTTTAGTAGCACAATTCGTTAGTCTGCATCGACTGGTACTTGATACAGTAAAAGCTGTGAAGACAACCTATACCTGCATAAACGGAAACATGTTTCTAACGGAATTTTTTTGCGATTTCTAGTGATTCTGATTTCAGAGATTTTACTGTATTTTGTTCAGTAAATACTGTGTAAACAGAACCTATTTATAACAGAATTCTGATTTAAAAGTAAAAATTCCATTGTCCCTATACGATAGGAGTACTATAGCTCAAATTGGAATGGAACTCGATACAGTAAAGCCTGTGAAGACAGAGCCTATCTCTAGAGAAAAGTACTTTCCAAAGGAATACCTTAGCAGCAAAAATTAATTTTGTAGCAATAAAAGCTGTTTTTGGAGTAGACAAATTCTAATGCTAATAAATAAGAAATTTGCGTATTTTTCGCGACCTTTTAACGAAATTCGCGATCCTTTGTTGTAATCAGTGTGCTTTTTGCTATCTTTTGATGAAATTAGCGTGTTTTTCGAGACCTTTTGATGAAAATAGCGGGTTTTTTTCGCGATCTTTTGACGAAATTCGCGGGTTTTTTTCGCGATCTTTTGACCCCGTTTTGTTCGTTTTTTGAAGTGATCTTTTGACAAAATTCACATTTTTTTCCCCCACTAACCACTGACAAAATTCGCATGTTTTTCACGATCTTTTGACGAAATTCACGTGTATTTTTCGCGATCTTTTAATGAAATTTGGGTATTTCTCGCGATCTTCCGACGAAATTTGCGTATTTCTCGCGATCTTTTGATGAAACCTGGGTATTTCTCGCGATCTACCGACAAAATTTGCGTATTTTCGCGATCTTTTCACAAAATTCGCGTACTTTCGCGATATTTTGACAAAATTCGCGTACTTTTTCTCGATTTTTTGACCAAATTCGTAAATTTTTGGTGATCCGTTTATGAAATCAGCGTGTTTTTCGCTATCTTTTGACGAAATTCGCGTGTTTTTCGAAATTTTATTAAATTTGCGGTTTTTTGCAATCTTTTGATGAAATTTGCGGGTTTTTTTCGCGATCTTTTAAAGAAATTCGAGTTTTTTCACACACTTTTGACACCCGTTTTGTTTGTTTTTTGAAGAAATTAACGATCCTTTGACAAAACTCACGTTTTCTCGCGATCTTTTGACAAACTTTGCATGTTTTTCGCGATCTTTTGACGAAATTCGCGTTTTTCTCGACCTTTTCATGAAAATTGTGTATTTTTTTCCGATCTTTTAACGAAATTAGTTTTTTCACAATCTTTAGACTGTTGTTTTGTTTGGTTTTTTTCGCGATCCTTTGACGAAATTCGCGTGTTTTTGGCGATCTATTGATGAAATTCTCGTGCTTTTCGCGATCTTTCGACAAAATTTGCGTTCTATTCGCGATCATTTAACGTAATCGCGTTTTTTCGCGATCTTTAGACCGCGTTTTGTTCGTTTTTAGACGAAATTAGCGATCCTTTGAAATTACTTTTTATCCTTTGAATTTGAATTAATTGTATTGACATTTTTTTTTTCGCGATCGTTTGACAAACGTCGCGTATTTTTTGTTCAATAAATACAGTGTAAACAGGACCTGTTTATAACGAAATGCCTTATAAATTGGAATTTTGTTTCAGTCTCTAGCGATTGATTCGCTTTCACAGGATAAGGTTGTCGTGTTTATTTACTATAATAAAACTTACTAAGGCAAATTCGCATAAGAGAAGAAAAATTCCTTTTAAACAGGTTTTTTTTATGTTATAAGGTATAATTGTATTGTACTCCTAACAGGAACACTGAAATAATTATATTTGAGATATTATTCCGTTATAAACAGGTTCTGTTTTCATAAGGTTTACTGTATTTTTATGCCAAAGGCTTGCTCTGTCTCTCTGCCCGCTTTTTGTGACACTAGACCTGGTAACACTAGTGAAAAGTGAGACGTATATAAAACAATCGATTATAAACTACAAAGATGTAGCCTTAAAAAAGTCTTCAAAACAGATTCATAAAATATCATTACTTTATTACCATTTAGATTATTTCGTTTAGTACTGTAGGTGGGCTGATTTATAAAGCAAAACTGGAACTTCTTATAGAACACAGTTAATACAGTTGTTGTCGAGTTAGCTCCTTTTTTTAATTCGAAAAAATTACCACCCTAGCAGAATTTCTCTATAGTAATTTTGATAGGATGGAAATTTTGTTTTAATTAAAAAAAGGGGGTTAAGTAGTGTATCAACCGTTTTAAGGTTAAATTGGCAACACTGCACCGGGTTGATATCAAGATAGTTTCTCATATGACGTAACAGGATATTGTCAATGTTAAATCTGCTTCGTTAATTAGAGTCAAAAGAATTAACATTAGCAAATTAAATGACGGACAGACTATAATTAATGATAATAGAATGTATAAATTAAGTTTAATGATTACTACAGATTTAATTATGGAAACTACGGCTTTCAGGAGAAGCAAAAAACAGAATCACAAACTGAGTGTCGTTAGAGTTCAACTCAAAGACAAACTCGTCAAATTAAAGACACAAGACTGAATTCACCGATGCACCATCTTCATAGCAGAGTCAGCTCAAGTGGTGCTATTCGAAACAATAAAAACAAAATTCTGTAATTGAATCTAAGTAACCAAGAACATGTGATAACCAAGAACAGAGATTTTCACCTTTGTGGTTGGCCTACACAACTACGTTAATGCTGTTTTTAAATCCAAATGGCTACTTTTTAACACATTTATGAAATATTACCTCTGTAAATACAAATTCTCACCTCTTTGTATTCAGATACAAACAAATCGAAAAGAGTTTCCCATCTTTCAAGGAATGGTATCAAAGTTGTTGGTTGAAACCTAATTTCGGGGCAGCACAGTGATGGAAAGGTCGACGTCGGGAAAGTTGGTTGGTTGATTTTTTGACGGCCGATTATCTGCTCGAGGGATATAGGCCCAAAGTGTGCCCTCCGTGGGGGTCTTTCTAAAGGGAACCTAACCCGTATTTACGCATGGAAAATCCAAGGCTTCGAAGAAAACCACGAAAACTCCGAAACGGTTAGGCCGACGGGCGCGATTGGGTTCGAACCCAGCACCTCCGATCTACCAGCTTCGAGAGCAGAACCTCTCAGCCACTGGTGGGGCCGACGTCGGGAAAGAAACTGATTACAAATAGAGATGCGCCACATTTATGGAGGAAAAGAAACAAAGGTAGTTCGCTTCTTCAGCACTTTTACAATAATGTCTGTAAATTTCCCACATTTATGCCCAAAATAACGTTGTTCAACTAAGGGAAAGAAATTTTTTTAAATCCTGAATGGCATACTACACATCTCGCTAGCGTAATAAGATATTGCTATTATTAAATCTGGTTGGTTAATTAGGATTAAATGAATTAACATTTGTGCATTATACACGGAGGTCAAGTGGCAATTGATGAGATTAATTAACATAAATTATAAATAATTGGAGATACAAAATTTACGGAAAAACAAATCGTGATAAAATAAATCACCGTTAGATTAACAGAGTCCATCTCAAAGTTCCTCACAATGAAACTTCCTCCATCATCAAATTAAACGTTGACTAAATTTACTGATGCACAGTCTTCATACGATATCACCTCAAGTAACGCTATTCGAAACAATAAAAACAAGAATCAGTAATTGAATCTAACAGGACAAGAGAGATTTTGGCCTTTATGGTTGACCAGCACAATTATGTTAACATGTCGTTTTCGTATTCAAAAAGCTACTTTCAGACACACTTACGAAGTCATTTTTATTAGCAAGTAACGAAATGTTTAGCTTTTCGTATTCGGATACAAACAAACCGAAAAAAGTTTCCCATCTTCCAATAAAAGCAAACGGATCTTTCAGAAAACTATCAAAGTTGTCGTTTTAAAACAATTTTTGAGACCCCACAAGGATGGAAAAGTCGTCGTAGAGAAGAAATACGTTATAATGGAAAGTATGATACATTTATGAACAAAAACAAAATCGTAGTTCGCTTCTTCAGTATTGAATATTATCAGTAAATGTCATTACATTTACGCTTGAAAACAACTGCGAATCTGCCAGAAAAGTTGATATTATTCGGCGAAGAAGAAAAAATTGCGAACACCCCTAACGACATGCTAAACGTTTCGCAGGAGTAACACGATATCGCCACTACTGAATTTGCGTGGTTAATTAAGCTTAAATGAATTAACATTAGATAATTATAAACGGAGGTCAAGCGGCAATTAATGATAATAATTTACATAAATTATAAATAACTGGAGATACAGTTAATAACTCTGGGGAGCACGGAAAAACAACCGTTTCATAGAGTTCAACTTAAAGTTCCTTACAATGGAATTTTTTCGGCCCGTCAAATTAAATGCACAAGACAAAATTCACCGATGCGCCGTATTCATACGGATATCAGCTCAAGTGACGCTATTCGAAACAATAAAAACAAGATTCAATAATTGAATCTAAGAAGACAACCGAGATTTTCGCCTGTATGGTTGACCTGCTGCCCGCACAGCTATGTTAACAAATGAATGACCGCTGGATGATGAAGAAAACGTTTTGCGCCTTCAACTATACTGCATGAACGAGTTCTTTGCCATGGACGAGCTATTCACTGAAGAAGCAATGAATGGAATTTAATATACATAAAATTGCTTCTGTGGAAGTCGTAGCCTCTGGGCTTACTCGTCATCATGAGGAAAGTTAAGCGTGAATATTGAGTGTTGAATATTTTAACACAAATAGGTATCATACATAACATGTTTCAATAGGGCGTTGTTACAAACATATATAAGGATGAAAATTAGCATCAAGAAAAAGAAAGCAAATACGCAAAATTTAAAAAGAAATGAAAAACGGAAAGAGGACATACAGCATATCTCTTTTTAGTTAATAACACTTTATTAAAATGGACAGAATAATACCAGACAATGTGAATTTGTTTTGAATAGTACATCCAGAAATATTTTTTTGTAACAGCAAATTCAAGGGGTTTGATGATGAATTTTACTATTGTTAACCTTCTATTACACATTGCAATAAAAGTTAATTGCCATAAACATTCTAAAACAAAACTGATATAATCATTTTTTTAAGGGTGGTCTTGAGATTTCAATGAGATATGTAACATAAATACGTTTATGCTATAGATGGACACAGCATGGTACGGTTTCCACCGCAGATCGTTGGAAAAAATTGAACTTCGAAAATAACAAAACCTGAGAAACAGGGGGCCTTTTGCACAGCATGTGTGTAGGTGGGAGGTGGATATGAAAATCAACAGGAATCTCCTGTTCCCGTCTATTCCATTTCACTGGTGAAAGCAGTACAAAAAGATTGATAAAAGCAACAAAAATAAAATAAAATAAATAAAAAACGGAAGGAAGGGGATTTAAAAAAGTATTATGAAGATAGAAAAATCGCCATCAGCGGAAGATTTTCACCCTTGGATATAAATATAATAGTAGCTTCTGGGAACATTCTTGGATGTTTAACGCTTTACTGTTTAAAAAACAAGGCATCTTTTCTGACTAGTGGAAATATTCAAGTGTAGGTGCCTTTTAGTTAACTACTGAGTTCTCTATCAACATCAAGTTATGCAAAGCCAACAATGCTCCAGAGACGCAAATAAAGAATTAATAAAAAAAGGTATATAATTTCCTACACACAATCAAACTTAGAAACATCTAAACGACTGTACTGTAGTGTCTAAAAAAAAAAAAACAGAAATACAAGTGCGAATGAAACAGTTTTGTTCATCTAGATCATAGTTTGTGTTTAGTAAAAATCAGATTCTTCAAAATTATATTACAAACATCTATTTACATTTTTCTCTCAAATTTGGCATTATTCCGTTTAAAAATTCTTCAAGGTCATTCTTCAAGATAAATCTTTTTTTTTTTACGTATCATGCTTTTTCCAATAATGTTTCAACACTCCTTTGATGTTGGTTTTGTATCTGACGTCATAAAAGGGTAAAATAAGATTAAAATATCCTTTTGAAAATTTGTTAAATGCTGCAGAAGATTTCTAGTAAGGTGTTTGTATATAGAATTCATATTCATTTTTGTTGCCACTAAATATTGGGTTGTTTACATTTTGTACTGAGTGACTACGTACGGTCAAATCAGAAATTAAAAATAGAACAATTTCTATTAATTCGCCAATAAATAAATGAAGAGTTTCTTCCTTCTTTATTTATATGCATTTGTTGAAAAACGTGTAAAATTAAACATCTAAAATTATACGAAGTAGCAATCGCCAATCAATAAAATGTTTTAACAATTTCAACATGAGAAAATCGCGAAATAATTAATTGTAAGCTTTAATAGCACTCAAACCATTAATTGCAACATAAATAACACCGGTTAAGCTTTCAGACGTAAGGTGTTTGACCCAGGAACCATTTTAATCCTACTTCAGTGGTAAAACAAGATGCAATGACGTGTAAAATAACAATCATAACTACGGGTATTAGGAATCCAATGGGAAATTTACTTTCCGAATCTCACGTTACATAATGAGCGACATTTTTTGTACAAGCTAAAGTCAACGACTTCAAACCCTTTTCTAAAGATTTTTGAGCATTGTACGTCAAATTACTTTCAAATAAAGTCAATGAATAGGACTAATTTAAGCATGGGAAATTAGGCAAATTACCGATCAAACAGAAAGTCACAATATACTCGTCGTTCTGAATCGCTGGAAAAACATCAATTCATTTATAAAGCACCCTGATCATGATACTTATGTACGAGTTTTGTATTTTCGGAGGAGAATTCATTACTAATTAGTTTCTGCATGTGGTTCATCTAAAAAATTATACGCTTCTTTTAGATTATCTAACATATTTATCCAATTTTATTTTAACTTGAATTATGGAAGATTTCTCGTTAGTCACTATTGTTTTCCTTTATCGAAGAAAAGGTCGTTATACCTATCTGTTATATGTATCGAAATCGAAACATTTATCAGGGGTGTTTGCGATCTTTAAGAAATCTTCAAATCATATGAAAGAAAAAGAAAGGTAAAGAATATAGAATATGATTAAAACATTTAGTATTAAACTTCGATTTAACTAATGAAATGCTCTAAAATATATTGCAAATTTTAAAAACACTGCTAAATTATTAGAAAAGCCTTCTAAATTCCCATAACTTTTCTTTTTAATTTCAGTGAAAAATAATTTTAAAAATCCTGATATCAGACCAAATCCCTACACACAATCAACCCTCTTGTTGTATGCAAGTTTATATGTTTTAAAATGAATGAATGTATGTATAAACGATGAATATAAATAAGTACGCAAAGATTGATGCCAAAAACTCTACTCTGGTGTGAAAAGATCTGCCAAAACATACTTTAATTAATTATTTAAAGATTTAAGAATTAAATATTTTTTTTATAATTAAGGAGTTAATGACTGATTAAATTATTAAATCCTTAAAATTTTGTGCAAAAATTAGAATGAAATATTTTTTGCTATCATACCTTCTAAAATTTTAATTTCCTGAAAACTTTTGAATAAAGCTTTAAAACTTCAGTAAAAACATACCAACGACAAATAAGACAGACACGCGCACGCACACACACACACACACACACACACACACACACAAACGGATGCACGTACACGCAGTTAAACAATACTTTAATAATATGAGATTTCAAATGAAAGATAATGAGAAAAAATCGATTTAATATCTAAAACGCAGGAAGACAAGGAAATGCAAAAAGCAAAGCAAAGTTTATTTCCCAAGATATCGAGTTTTAAACGATTAATTAATGCAAAAGAGATACCGGAAGCCTTTATGAGGTCACAGAAAAGATAACACTTGTTTAGAAACAAATTATAGGCACTTTCTCTCTCTCAGAAAAGTAATTCAATTTTCTCCTAGGCTTAACCTCTTTTAGTTTAACACAGGTCATTTTTAATCGACTTCAAGAAAAGAAAAAAAAAAATTACTTCAAGCTCATGAGTATTACATAAATACGCTATGTTAACACGTAACTTTTAGCTGATCTTTTTATTATTATTATTACTGTAAGGGTTCTTTTTACTTTATTCTATCTTTGCATGAAGAAAGTATTGGATTCGTGAAAATTTCGACTTCCGGTTTTCGACGGATTTATACGTTTTAGAATGAACAGAACACGATTTGATGGTTTTTAGAAAATGTCTGTGTGAGTCACTTTGCCACTCTGTGAGTCTGTATGAGACAAAAATTTTGTGGGCGCTCTATCTGAAGAACTAATGCACGGAATCTCACAAAACTTTATATTTAGTTAGAACTTGATATAAACTTGACCTGATTAGTTTTTGGTGAAAATCGCCCAACAGGTGGCGCTGCTATGCGGCATTTTTCAGGATTTCTGCAATAGCTATATCTCAAGAACTACTGCACGGATTTTCATAAAACTTCAGATTCCGTTAGTCCAGGATATAGTTTGGTGCTGATTACTTTTTACTAAAAATCGCCCAACAGGTGGCGCTGCTATATGGCATTATTCATGGTTATCGCAATAGCTCTAACTCAAGAAAAAATGCATGAATTTTCATCAAACATCAGATTCAGTTAGTCCCTGATATAAATTAGTGCTGTTTAACTTTTGGTGTAAATCGCCCAACAGTTGGCGCTGCTGTGCTGCATTTTTCACGATTTCCGCAAGAGCTGTATCTCAAGAACTATTGCACGAATTTTCATCAAACTTCAGATTTAGTTAGCACTAATTTATACGTCAATTCATGTCAAGGACTGTTTAATTTTTGGGGTAAATCGCTCAACAGGTGGCGCTGCTATGCTGTATTTTTTGCGATTTCCGCAATAGCTTTATCTCAAGAACTAATGCTTGGATTTTCAACAAACTTCAGATTCAAGTATACCTTGATATCATTTAGTGCTGCTTATTTTTGGTGTAAATCGCTCAACGCTCAACAGGTAGCGCTGCTATGCTACATTTTTCATAATTTCCGCTATAGCTCTATCTCAAGAACTAATGCACGAATTTTCATCCAACTTCAAATTCAGATATAGGGCGATTCCATGCGGAGAGTCACACACGTAACGCAGGCTTTAATATGCATTTATTCAGTTATTTATTATATTTTAATGTTAATTCTGATTTTAGCTGGTATGGTAAATAAGTTATTAGCATATTTTATAGTTTAAATGTGTGTAAGTAAAACTCACAGAAATATATCATTTAATTTCATACTCAAAATGTGCTTTTTTTCTGAAGTAGAAAAAAAGCACATTTTGAGTAATGAAATTAAATGATATACTTCTGTGAGTTTTATTGCCACACATTTAAATTTAAAAATATGCTAATAACTTATTTACCATACCACTTAAAATCAGAATTAACATTAAAATTTAATAAATTGAATAAATGCAAATTAAAGCCTGCGTTACGTGTGTGACACTCGCCACGGAATCGCCCTATACTTTGATATGAATTGGTGCTAAATCGTTATTTCTTGCATTATTTAAAGGATTTAATTGACGTGATTTATATAGAAGAAAGTTTTGTGATGGCCACAACATACTAGTTTTCTTTTCCTTTCATCGTGATCTGATCTTCTGTCAATTTTATTATTATGATTTGATGATTTGCATGTCTATCTAAACCAGAGGTCATTAACCTCCGCACTACGTAAAAACCCTGAAGTTTTTTGGACGCAAAGTAGAAATTAAAAAAATTTCCACAACAATATTCTAATACGCTACACATACATGTTTACATACTGTTTTACGTCTGAATATACACATTTTAGCAAGAGTTAATTTATTTATTTTTTAAAGAGGTACTGGGGGTGGAGATAATTTTGTTGTTTTGAGTTAAAGTAGATTACCAGATTATTGGATTAACCCTTTATGTCCCAAATTAGGAAATAATGAAAATTTCGTCTTCTGAAGTATTTTTCCTGAATTTTTGAAAATTTATTAGAAGATTTACACAATTAATAAATTTTGGAAGGATATTGCAAATTCGAACTAATCAACGAAATATTTATTTATGGGGATTCGGTGGAATATTTACAACTCTACTCAAATCTTTTTTATAAAATAATTTTTAAATATTTTATAGAATTAGGAAGTGTACAAATATAATGGCCTTACAATAGAAATAATTAAGAACTGAAACTTTCCACTCACAATCTTCCAACATCAAGAAAGCTGAATAGATGCAAATGAAAGAGAAAATCACCCTTTTAAGAACATCCTTGTTTTGTGCAACAAATAAATCTTTTGGAACAAAATAAAGTAAAGTATCTACAACTCATCGTAAATCGTATTACTGCCAATCGATGTACTGAATTAATTTTATAACACGTTTTTTAAATGGTACTTTAAAGTACCGTCGAAGCATAGAGGGTTAAAGTTAGATTACCAAAGTAGTTACCTATTATTTAATATAAAATCAATATTATGCATTAATACTTGAATATATAACGAATTTTTAAAAACCCATTTTAAGCAAATTGACAAATAAAAGCATTCTAAGCCTCGTGATCACTTTATTTTTCAGACACTAAGTAGACCAAAATTAATATAACACGTAACTTGTAGAATTAAATATATTTCATATCAGCATGTTTAAACTTTTAAATTTAAATCACAATAAGATTTCAGGCTGTATTACAATGTATCACAAAATTATATTTTGATTTTCAAATTTTGTGTCTTAATGTAAATTTTCAAAGTACTGTCTAAAAACACCTTTTTTTTTTTTTTTTAATGTTCTGTGTAACTACAAATAATTATAAAATCAGAGTCGATGAGGAACTTGTGTCTTGGGGCCCATTTTGTGAAAAGTAAAAGTTATTTGTGAAATTTATTTAATTTTTGTGAAAATAAAATAATGTGTTTTCATTAAGTAATTAAAACCAAGCATTTATTAATAACTTTTCTAAGTCCTTTAGCCAAAGTTTTTATTTCTGGTAAATTTGTTTTCTTTGCATTTTACACCTTTTAAAACGTAACAATAGATATACAAATAATTAATGAAGAGTATGTTTTTATGGAATAGAATTTTGTGAAGGGGTCTGTTTTATAAAAATGAATTTTGTAAAGCGGCCTGTTTTATTAAATAGGTTTTTGTGAAAGGGCCTTAAATAGGCCCCAAATTGTGCCTGGATCGACTCCTGAAAACTTAATCAAAATCCCCCCTTGCCTGCTGCAAAATGCTTTTGTTTTCCATGTACGGAAATCTAAAACATTCACATATAAAATATTTATTATATCAATCGAATTCGCAAAGGAAGACGCAAACAAAGGAAATCATTACTTCACTCTTAATTATCACCAGCAATTCAAAACTAAATTATTTGACATTTCCTTGGGCTTTATTTCATCTGTCATAGATAATTTGGCCCACATTTAAAGGGTTATATTCCATTTAAACATTGTAAAACGACAAAGGGATGTAAAACTATTTTAATCCTAGAATGATACACTGGGTAAAGGGCAAAACTGGGAAATTTTATTAGTGGTCACTAGCCAGTAGTACCAGTTTTGTAAATGGCCACTTTCTTCGAACTAGTGACCACTGTTTGTTTTTTTTTCTTTTAAGTATTAAACAGTAAACTTTTGTCAAAATTTCTGTTAGTATTAATCTAAAATTGAATAGCACAAATAAATATATTAATATAAACATATTGCAAACAAGAAAAAGTGGAATCCTTGATGGAATGCAAGAAAATTTTATTCTCTCTTTGTAGGAAAAGTTACCATAAGAAGGCCGCTGACAAACAACTTTTTAATAGCCACTTTTTTATCATTTAGTGACACTGTGGCCAATGCTAATTTTATCCTTTAACACTGGGGTCTCTCAGATTCTGTTATTTACTTTGTCAATTCTTTGGCAAAATAAAAACTACAATTCAATTTGTAACTGAAAATTACAAGTTTAACTGTGAAAACTGAAAAAAGCAACAGTCTGTGAGACCACTAATAGCAGTTAAAGAGTTAAGTGTAGCCTTAATAATTTAAAACGCTTAAAAAGGATCAGTTAATAAAGCATTATATAAATCCAAGTCAATTTTTCTTTTTACTTTTCTTAATTTCCTCATCACTACTCAACTAAAATAGAATTTTTTAAGGAGTAACTAAAAAAAGAAAGAAAAACAGTTGAGAAGAAGGGGGTGGGGGGGGGGGGGGGGAAGCGCATAAAAACTCCATACCGGAAATTTTTTTTTTGCTGAACGACTTAATTATATGCTTTCGGTGGCTTGTTAATTACAGAGTTTCTACAATTCTCCCACTGCATCAAACTCAACGAATGAAACGACTACTAGTCGTTAATTTCATGCATCAAGTACAGCATAGTACAACGAGACACACATAGACACAAAAAAAAAAAAAGGAGCTACATAGAAAACGATTTTTTTCCCCCCCATGAAACCGACATATACACAGAATGAAGATAAATTTCCGTCCTTCATTCATCTATTATAAAAGCAACAGGCAGGATGAATCAACGACTTTTTGATGCACCGTCGACCACACCATTTTACCAGTAGAGGTTACATGGAAAATATACAACATTCACTGCCAATAAGATGAAAATTTTTACCATGTGAAACGTTTAGCCGCGGATGGATGCGCCTGACTACACGCTTTTGTAGCCCGGAGCTAGAGAAGGACTACAAGATGATGACAAAATGCTCCAGGGCAGGGTACGGCCATTGAGTATATAACAATCAAAGTGAAACTGTTGGGTGATTAGAATGAGAAAGTAGATAGTAAACAATGCTCTTTATTAGTGGTAGAGATGCTATTGCTTAAGAATTTCGCTGAATAGTAGTTACCCCTTTCATTTTACGTAGCTGAATACGCTGATTGTTTATTTTTTGTTTTGTTTTGCTTTATTCTTTCAGTGGATGGATCATTTAAGTTTGCAAACCAGTCTTTTTTTTTTCTTTAGTGTGTGTGTGTGTGTCCATATTAATTAGAAAGCAAGACATACAGGTGTAAATGACAAAATTAGGGGCAGCAACCGGCAACTAAATAAAAAATGTTGCCATCAAAAATTTATCTGCTAGGCCACTTTACCAGCAAAGAGTAAAATTTTCTCGCACGTCATCAACGATTTCACTTTTGCTGGTTGCAATATGTTAATATTTATTACCGTTTATTTGGGCTAGGTATTTAATTTTAAATTAATTCTAATAATTTTTTTAGCCTATAGTTTAGCACTTTTACATAAATAATAATTTTAAAAAAAGTGGTTACTGATAAAATTGCTGCTACTGGCAACTAATGAAGTTTCTTAGTTCCGCCCATTATATGGGCGCAACAACTCAACTTGGAGCATAGGTAAAAAAAATAATCTGCATGCAGGGTATCCTAAACATTTTACACAATTTATCCGTGATTCCGCCCCCCCCCCCCAACTTTGGGTAAAATATGTTGGTCTAAGAAAAGGATAACGTCAGACTAGTGTTTCAATAAACAGGTTAGGGTTTGGCCATTCAGTATAAGAATAAAAGAAACTCTCGGGCGATTATAAAAATAAAGTAGATGATAGACGATGTTTTAATTAATTGTAGAGATGCTATGGCACAAGACTTTTCCCTGAATAGTAGGTTTCTATGTTTCACTCCTTTTCCGTATGCGAATACGTTGATGGTTTCTTTTTATTATTACTTTCTTCTATCTTTACAAGAAGAAAGTATTGGATTCGTGAAAATTTTCGATTTCGGTTTTCGACGGATTTATACGTTTTAGAATGCCCAGAACACGATTTGATGGTTTTTAGAAAATGTCTGTCTGTGAGCCTGTTCTCTGTCTGTCTGTATGTGACAAAAATTTTGTGGACGCTCTATCTCAAGAACTAACGCACGGAATTTCACAAAACTTTATATTTAGTTAGACCTTCATATAAACTGGACCTGATTAGTTTTTGGTGAAAATCGCCCAACGGGTGGCGCTGATATGCGGCATTTTTCACGATTTCCGCAATAGCTATATCTCAAGAACTACTACACGGATTTTCATAAAAATTCAGATTTAGTTAGTCCAGGACATAGTTTGGTGCTGATTACTTTTTTTCTGAAAATCGCCCAACAGGTGGCGCTGCTATGCTGCATTATTCATGATTATTGCAATAGCTCTAACTCAAGAAAAGATGCACGAATTTTCATCAAACTTCAGATTCAGTTAGTCTCTGATATGAATTAGTGCTGTTTAATTTTTAGTGTAAATCGCCCAACAGGTGGCGCTGCTGTGCTGCATTTTTGACGATTCCCGCAAGAGCTGTATCTCAAGAACTATTGCACGGATTTTCATCAAATTTCAGATTTAGTTAGTCCTTGACATGAATTGACGTATAAATTAGTGCTGTTTAATTTTTGGTGTAAATCGCTCAACAGGTGGCGCTGCTATGCTGTATTTTTTGCGATTTCCGCAATAGTTTTATCTCAAGAACTAATGCTTGGATTTTCAACGATTCAGATAAACCTTGATATCATTTTGTGCTGCTTATTTTTGGTGTAAATCGCTCAACAGGTGGCGCTGCTATGCTACATTTTTTTCAGAATTTCCGCTATAGCTCTATCTCAAGAACTAATGCACGAATTTTCATCCAACTTCAAATTCAGATATACTTTGATATGAATTGGTGCTAAATCGTTGTTATTTCTTGTACTATTTAATTGATTTAATTGACGTGATTTATATAGAAGAAAGTTTTGTGATGGCCACAACATACTAGTTTTTTCACTGGATGGATCATTTAATTTTACAAAGCAGTTTTATTGCTTGTTTATCTAATATCCATAAAAATATACATTTTGTATCTAATTAATAAGAATTCATCACAGGATACTCCAAAAGATTTAGTTTTTCCTTGAATAACATTTTTTCTATAAGTGTGTGTAGGGGGGGGGGGGGGCTAACAAGGTTAAGAAAAACTTAATGCTTGAAAAGTAACAATTGTAACCAAAGTCATACCGTATATCAAAAAAACAATAAAGTCAGAGACAAAAATAGAGAATTTAATTTCATGCTAACACTGGACCGTTTGAGGCTATATTTATTTAGCATGTGTATGCCACTCATGGATTGTTTTTCAATTAATCTATGGGTTGTTTTTCAATTGATCTCAACGGGCTTATTTTTTGTCATTTGCAGTAAAAGCAATAAATACCAAGTAATTATAAAAATCAATATTTTTAAAACTCTATTGGTATTTTGTTTAAAGATCAATTTAATTCTCAATCAATTAGTAATAAATTAATGAATTTGTCGAATTATTTTGTACATTTTTTAAACCCACTTTAAAATAAATTTTATCGTTGGTCAGAGATATGCCTTGCATAATTACACATCACTCCAAATATAGGTTAATTTATTATTTTTATTATTATTTTTTTTCTTTCCAGATTGTTTGTAGGCAGTTTTCAGTTTTATATTATTATGGTAGAAACAGTGTTAGAAACCTACCAACGATAGAAAAAAAAGGCAGTTTTGAAGATAGAAGAACTTATCTGACAAAATTAAAATCCACACGTTTCATTAATTATAAGTCGCGTGCTGAGTGTATTTTTAACTCATCTGATTTCCCCCTCCATACATGGCTATTCTTTGACAGCTTGTAAATGAAAGTTGATTTGAAAAGAAAAAAAAAATGCAGGGGAATTAGATTACAGACCGGAAGCGAAAATTAAAAATAAACGACATGACAACTCTCCTTTTCTCATTTAAGACCTATTTCTCCCCATAAAGGGGGGCAGAAATAGCTCTATTAAATGTGGGCGATATTTAAAGAAATTCACCGCCCTTTAGCTAGGGGGGGGGGGGGGGGAATAAAAATCACTCTACTAAATATATTTAATGAATGTATACCTTCTTTTAATGCATTTCCCCTTTAACTGTAGTAAGGGAAAAAAAATCAATGAACAAGTAAATACTCATCATAAAATACTGTAAACGAAAACTATTTCGGGAGAAAGAAGATGATTCAGTATTAAGACATTCCACACATTACTCCACTTATTTTATTTTACTTATTAGATTACCTATACTTATTTACACCCCCCCCCCCTTTTTTTAAATGGATGTCATACAAACACTTAGCTTAAAAAATAAAAATGAAAATAAATAAAAGTAAGATTTTGCAACAAGTTAAAATTATACGTTAATACTGGCGCACACTTTAAACAGTTAAAAGAGAAAGAAAAAACAGCAAAAACGTGCTTTTTCTTTTGGAAAATGATAAAATTTTGTTTGTGTGAGCAGTTTATCGTATCGGATTTTCAACAGGGATACTTATGATCTCGTTATTCAAACTCAAAATTTATCCAAAGTAAAAGCATTCAACTGAAGATTATAAAAATAGTGTTTTTTTATTTATGAAGAAAAGAAAACAATTATTTTAGGAACGCTTTTAAAGTTCATAACTAAAAACGAAAAAAACTATGATATATTTAATCATCATTTTGTAAAGAGAGATAACATCCAGCATTGGGAAGCCGCAGAAGTACAAAGAAACGTGTTATTTTTCCCAGCTCAATCTCTTTCCATCAACCAAAGTGATATATATCGCTGTTAAAAGAAGATTAAGCTCAATTTTGGTGAAAAGATAAAAATTATTCACTTCCGAGTCCTATTAAAAGCAATCAGTTTACTTAATATTTTGAAGTAAGACTTAATATTTCACATATCAATATATTGCTTCCGCAACTCTGTAAAATCTGCAATAATTGAAAAGGGCTAAAAATTAACTGTAGTTACTTTTCAAGCATCTAAAATCAAGTGTTTTTCAAAGGCATTAAAATCTTATGAGAAGAGGAAGAGCGGTGGCTGTTAGTAAACTACAACGTACAAGTTTTAAAACTGACAAAATGCTTTGCAGTTGCGAAAGATCAAAAATGTTTTCCTTTCCACACTATGTATTACTGTTACTGCAAAGGAAGTTTTACAGCTGAAAACTGACAAATTTGTACAAATTTATTACATAACTCAATAAAAAATGTTTAATCTCCCTTTCAGTTATTTACTGGCATGATAACTTCAGAGTTAGTTTAAAAGCAATCAGCTTACCTACTTTGTAGTAAGACTTGATATTTCTCAAATCAATATATTTTTTCCCCCAAGTTTGTAAAATCTGTAATAATTGAAAAGGACTAAAAATAACTGTAGTTACTTTTGTCTTAAAAGCGGTGTTGTTGGTAAACTACAGCGTACAAATTTTTAAACTGACAAATTTCATTACAGTTACGAAAGATCAAGAATGTTTTTCCCACTATGTGGTACTGTTGCTGTAAAAGAAGTTTTACAGGCGGAAACTTCCGAATTTGTAAAAAATTACTAGAGAAATCAATAAAAAATGTTTTATATTCCTTGCATTCATTTACTGGCATGACGACTTCAGAATATTATAATTAAGGAGAACCTAATATGTTTCAAAAAGATTATAATGAAAATTAATTCACGCTCACAAATAGCTAATTTAATTTTAATTTATGTTTGCAATGTTTATTGTTTTTAAATTATGTGAAAATATTTTCTATCGTGAATGATTTTGAAAATGTCACCGTTGGTGCGATCGTCAATCTTAATAAAGATATTTTATCACCTTTTTATAGCATTATTTTACATAATCTAATATGTTTCGTTGAGTTTCGGCCCCAAACCAGTTTGGGCAAACATTCGGTTCCGGACGCGTGCATGTGTGTGTGTGATTTTTTATACCAAACACTGAATGTTACTTTTATAATACAATTCTAGTACGCCAGTGAAGGTTTTTAACTTAAATTAATTATAGGATAGTGTATAGTTCTTTAAAAAACGGGAACATGTCAGAAATTTTAATATGCATGATTGTCTACTGAATTTCAAACCTAAGCGATAAGTAACAGATTCACTTTTTGAGACTTGTCATATGAGAAATAAAATTTGATTGGTCGGAAGGATTTTTGACAAAATTGTGAGTGATGAGCACTTACAGATCTTTTATATATAAGATAGTGGTGGCATACGAACAATAAATTTTGATTGGTCTAGAGAATTTTGAGAATAAACTGCCGTTATCGCGAAGCTTAGTTTGATGACGTCTCACACGTTTGCATGCGTCATGTACATATCGCTCACTCGCAAGAAAAGTGGCATCTCGCAAACATTCATTTTGCGTTTTATCGTCTGTCATAGGTGTGTCTTGCTACACAAAAAGTTTCATAAGTGTAGTTATAACAGGCATGAAAGTGGGAAATGGGAAAAAAGATGGAATATTTTTTAAATCTATACAATAAAGCCAAACTCGTATAATTTAGACACATTTTAAAAGTTATTCATACAATAAAATGAATTACAGCTGTACATAGGATCGTTATTTTCTTTTTGTAACTTACAAAGTATTAAAAAAACAATAAATGTATAAATTCATTAAATCAAAAAAAAATATTGGAAACAGTTTGCTAAAAGTAAAAATCCATCCAAATGTATCTGATGAACTTATGTGAAGTACAGAGATTAATTTTCCAAAATGAGTGCATTATTTTTAATGATTTGACTGTTTAAGACTTTACTTATTTAAAAAAAAAAAAAAAAAAAAAAAAAAAAAACTATGCTAAATATATGCTTGCCAAATGGATCTTTACTCCAGAAATACATTTCCAAAAATGCATCGCTGAAATTATCCAAAAGTGTTTTATACATAGAATAAAATATTCTATTTCAAAAAAACCTTATGGAAACTTCCTTTCCCTAGTTAAAGCACTTAATTTACATAACTTTCAAGTGCTTATAATAAAAGCTCGCCTTTGATTTGATAGTACAGCAATTCAGAAAAATACTCCAAGGATTTGAGTAGACGAAATGTCTAATTATTAAGCTTTCTAGACACACCCCCCCCCCCCCCACCTCCCATATGCTTCTCGTATTTTCTTTACATTTTTGCATCAATCCAGAGAATGTCCAAATTAGCTTTAAAAAAGGTGAAATTCCTCCTTTAGGAGGAACTCTTTCATGCCTGTATAAGGAAAATTACTTTATTACGCTATACACTCTCAGAAATAAAACTCTCAATTTTGACGATTCAGCAATCCTCGAGCTATATTTCGTTGTTTTTGACGATCATTTCGTATCAAAATCACGTGACTTTTAACGACACGTAAACTCTCAAATATTTGACGAAGGTGTTTCTTCACTCACGGCCAGACTCGATGCATTTTAAGGAAACCGTACCTCCTCAAATCCTGCGACTTTAGCAAGCAAATATAATATATGCTTGCTAAAGTCGCAGGATACAAGCAAACATAAACAAGCAAATATCTGAGATATTTTCTTGTTTATGTTATTCTTGTCATAATTTATTTAAAAAATTGCACTTTTTAGCGCTTTTCAGAAAATGCTGAAATACAGGTAGTTATTGTTTCTGCATTAGTTATTTTTTTTTAGCTCTTAAAGTTTTTATGAATGTTTATCATTATTATGATTATTTTACTTTGCTCGCTATGGTTTAATTCGAAAAGAATAAATTTCCTGTGTTTTACCAAATCGTTTAAAAAGAAAATTTGGTTAATAAAGTTTTAAAGTTCAAAGATCCCTTTTTCATTTAAGAAATATATTCATATAACTATCAAATTAAATATGCATAATTGATCCCTCTCCCTTCTCTTCTGTAAACAGTAAAGTATTAAAATCTCAACCACATACTCAAATTGATAAAATCTCCCCCACATGCACTTTAAAATTCGTTATTTCTGAGCAACAAATTAACCAGACCATATTTTAATCATTCATCGAGCAAAGAAAATTTCCCTAATAAATTATATTAATCAAGCCATATTATAATTATTCATATTAACCATAGGAAATAATAATAATAAATTAGCCTTACTAATTAAAACTTGCAAGAATTATAAGTATAACAACATCGATAAAATTACAATCAACCTTATAAAAATATAAATATACAGTAGAATCCATTACATGCATCTAAAATCATATCCCTTCGAGGACTCAATAGCGTAATAGCTAGAGCGTCCGTCTCCCACACCGGAGGTCGTGAGTTCGAATCACCCTGAAGCTATTATTTTTTCTCCTGTCGATACAAGAGCTTCCAAACTCTTCAATAGGTGGCACCACCAGCCCACTGATTGCGCTTTTCAAACAAGCACTTTTGACGAAATTGTTATCCTCAAACAAATGAAGAAAGTAATTTTCTCAATTTGACGAAATATTCGCTCGGAGCATATCCCAGGAAATGGTTTCGTCAAAAACGAAGAAAATTTCGTGAAATCTGAGAATCCATTTCTGAGAGTGTATGTTCATTCGTGACCTCAGAAGAGTGGTGGATTGTGCGGAGAGGTAAAATGACCCAACCCTCCAAACCTCATCCTATGTCTTCATTCTTAAGGATTTTATGCTTTTATACAAGTTTTTATTCCTACATGCAAAGCAAAGTGCTGCAATTTAATGTTACAGTAAAATCATGCAATTTTCCTTTTGCCTCTCCCGTGAAATTTGCTTTTGTCGAGATGTGTCACTTTTCTTGCGGGTGAGCGATATATTATCCACTCTGATATTTATAAAGACACTCGAACGGCCACCCATGTAAATTAAAATTTAATGTGGTTGTTACAAAAAATACTCGTAACAAATTACTAACTAAAATGCGCCAACATGAGCTAAAGTAAGTTAACGATCCCCAACAGTCAGGTGTGGGAAATTCAGAAAATCTTACCAGCCAAGGATTTATTTTACCCGCCAGCAAAATGCAATGTGCAGTTGGAAATTGTTTTAATAAAATTTATGTGATTGCAAAAATAGTTGACTACTATTGCTATAATACATTCACATATATATTTTCCCCCTGTAAAATTAAGAAATATACACAAGAGAGAAAAGTTTAATAAAGAATAGAACTTAGTACCGAGTTTACATCGCAGTAATTTGGAAAGTTGTAAAATATAGCTAACTAGTAATAAAAAAAAATTGCCAGAGTTTTTTTAAAGAATGCCATTCACTCGCCCTGTCAAAAGATCCACTCGCCAGTGGCGAGTAGAATGATGTATTTCCCCACCCCTGCCAACAGTTATTCATGATAATAAAGCACTTAATCCCCCTCCCCCTATTTAGTAACTTACTTGGTTGCTGTTTATAATTAAACATTACAATCACTGTTTATATGATATCACATGTGGTACGACAGGAGAAAAAAAAAAAAAAAACACGATTTCACTTCTTTTGAATAACAAAATCAATGAGTTATATATTTTATGTTTAATATGGATTTTCTATAAAAGTAAAATTTATATGAGGTTCTCTATATCAATGTAAATTTTAATACCACAGTCACCTCTCATTAAACACGGTTCTTGATTACGAAAATGTGTCTTTTTCAATGTCCAGGCATGAAATATAGAATAATAGCGCTTTATATTTAAACACCATTCTGAGCCACCTCCCTGCACTATGCGCTTACAGTATATTAGAACACTTACCAAAATTTAAAATTTTGCTCACTAAGAACACATGATTTCAGGATTTTATTCTTTAAAAAATCCCTAAGTAAAAATATAAAAAACTTGCGATTGTGGTTTTTGTAAATGTCTTTCGTTTTCACACAAATATGCTTTAAAATTACTGAAACGCTGATGTACACTATGACGCAAAAGTTTAGACAATGACGTCATTCAGCTTTAAAATGTAGAATTATGACGTCAGAATTACAAAAACCTGTAAATATATTCAAAAACTGATTTAAAATGCTATGTACGAAAGACAGTCGTTTTATTTGCTATAATACTAATTTTTTTCATAAAAATTCAAATGTGCTTGTCGCAAAAGTTTAGACACTATTCTAAATTTCTTTGAATATTCGCTGGCATATGCAAATTTAGAATCGATGATGTCACAAATTTGGAGTACTTAAGTTCTGCAAACGATTGCGCTTCATAGTCGACATGCCGAGAGCTAAAGAAATTCAAGTGAATGAGGTTTCAAGGATTTGGCAGTTGAAAGGTGAAGGGAAGAGCGTTTCTGAAATTTCTGCTATTATTAATAGGTCAAAAAAATCTATTTATCGAGTTTTATCGAGTGGTTCCGAATATAAAGCAAAATGTCGGTCTGGGAGGCCACGTGTGACAAATGTACGAGAGGATCGCCTGATAAAAAGACTAGCGAGTACTCAACAAATGAGCGTAGGTGGAGTTCAAAGCTCATCGGGACTCTCTGTATCAAAGGATACGATTCGTAGACGAATTTTGGAAAAAGGAACAATCGTTTATAGCAAAATGCAGAAGAAACCAGCTCTGAAACCACATCATAAGTTACAAAGACTTATGTGGGCTCGAAAGCATATGTCATATGGAGAGAAATGGCAGTCAGTCATATTTAGCGATGAAAAAAAGTGGAATCTGGATGGTCCAGATGGTTGTTTATCGTATTCGCATGACTTGCGGAAGGAACCTCAACGTTTTTTTAGTCGCAGACAAGGAGGGGGCTCGGTGGTGGTTTGGGCAGCCTTTTGCTATAATGGACAAGTATCTCTGACCTTCACCAGTGGTCGTCAAACTTCACAGCATTATACACAGACATTAGAAGAAAACCTACTGCCATTTGCTGAGCTTCTAGGGGGTCCTCAGTGGGAATTTCAGCAAGACAATGCTTCAATTCACACTGCAAAACATTCAAAATCTTGGTTTAATTCCCATAATATAAGAGTTCTCGACTGGCCAGCTTGTAGCCCAGATCTTAACCCTATAGAAAACCTTTCGAGCATCATGTGTCGCAACGTTTATAGCAACGCTAGACAATACTCTTCTGAAAAGGAACTTAAGACATCTATTGAGAATGCATGGTACGATATCGATCCACAAACTATGCAAGATTTAGTTTCTTCCATGCAATCTCGTGTATATGACGTAATACATAAGCATGGATGCGCAACCAGGTTTTAAAAATTGTTTATTTCGATTTTATTTAATTTGTGTCTAAACTTTTGAGACAGCAGTTTATTTTTGTTACCATTTAATTTATTGCAATATGCACAATTCCACTTTTCTTTGTTATAAATATTGTTTATATGTACAGCACATTAATTTCAAGCAGTGATTTGAAAATTGAATAAATATTTTTCAAAGTATGTAAGAATTTCTTCATTCTCTAAACTTTTGCGTCATAGTGTATTATCAAATATAGTCATGTATTTTAATGAATTAGAAAATGTCGTTACATATTTATAAACATGTCTTAAGGCTGTTCTCAAATCCAAGAGGGTAAAACTTTATGACATAAGTTTTAATTTATTTTTGTTCGGAAATGCATGAAACTAGCAGGTGTTGTTCCGAAACTATGTAAGACAGCTGTTTTTTTCCGGTTTTTTTGCAAACACAATAGATTTTTCAGAAATTAAGGTCAAAGTGGTCGTTTTTGAACAGAATTTCCGCGCGAAAGTAGAATAACCACCCAAGAAAGGGCGAAAAACGTGTTTGTCACGTGATCAAAATCATTTTTACTCAATGGGTAATTTATCAAAACATGGAAAACACAGTTCGATTCCAAATCGCTTCCATGGTCAGGTTTTCCAATTTTATATCTTTCGGTTAAAAAATGAATTTGTAAATGTGTCAAAACGTTTTGCGCTTGTTGAAGAGAACAGTTGAGAACAGCCTTAAGAAAAGCAAATTTATATTGACTATTCTTTCCCAGACGAAGTCATAAAATTCCACAGAACGGAAATATACTAATATGTTTCCGTAACACTCAAATAAAGCATGTATGACTCATACATAATGTAATATACAGGTAAACAAATTATGACGGCAATCTGAGCATGTGCTTTATTTTTCAACTGCGTTATTTATTTACGACTAAGAAGAATTAATTTTTATTTTGAATATTCAGGTATCCTCGCCGCCTCAGACCACCAGGCAAACTATGCTCAGCCAATGATGAATCATTTTTTCAATCAAATTCAGCCTGCTCAATTATAAAAACTAATTCCGTCAGATGACGGAAACCTTTCACTCATTCTTTTCTAAAAGTATAAATAGTTCACTCTTACACTTGTTTCTTCAGGGATAAGTACGTAATATAATTAAATATAATTTTTTTTTAATTAAACAAATATTTAAATTGTTTAAGATACTGTTAGTTTTATAACTAAAGAGATTATTAGGCATAATTTTATGTTCTCAAAAACTTCATTTCTACTTTTTGACATAATTTATGTCATTAAAAAATTAATACATACACAAGATCCTTTAAGGGTTGTTCTCAATATGCATCGGCCGTATTAATTAATGATGCAACGGATATCCGGCGAACATCCGGTATCCGGCCAACATGCCGGATATTTGGCAGTAGCCGGATACTGTAATTATCCGACTGAACATCTGGCTTGAAATAAATGTTTCCAATAATGAAAAAAATGGTTTTAATAAATGAATAACTAATAATGTTATTTAAAAAATGTATTTTATTATTAATTTTAAACTAAATTTAATTTTTATGAATATTTATTTCAAACGTATTTTGCTTCGATAAAATTTTTTAACAGCTATCAAGGGTTGATCCAGGTAAAATTTGGGGCCTATTTAGGGCCCCTTCACAGAAAGCAGCTATTTATAAAAATTTTGTTATTACATTCTGGTAAATGCAATTTAAAAATTAAATTTGATTAATTAAGTATTAAGTCAAAAGATTTTATGCACTATGAACATTACTGAAATTGCATTTTTAGCAATGTCTACATGAGGGTGTTCATTACTGGAAATCGACTAATTAAGCATTCCAGTAATGAACACGGCTCTTAAAACCTTAAAAATAAATAAAATTTTGTAAGTAACCAAATTAGTATATAAAATTCAATGTTTTCTATTACTAATTACTATCAAAACAAAAATACGCAAACTTTGCAAGAAAATAATAAATATATAAATTTATTAAATATCTCTTAGCATGTTCATTAAGATTTTCCCTGAATAACAGTGGAATTGAAAACATTATCTTCTGCTTGTGCTTTCCGATTGGTTTGATTAAAAGTGTGAACAAGGGGGAGTTGTGAAAAAAATAATGAAAGCTAAATTTTTATTCGTTATTTTTTTTTTATAAACCAAAAACATTGAAGGGTATCTATTACTGTTACATCTACCCTACATGATCATGATTTAATTTTTTTTTTGTTATGTTACTATTATTATTGTTATTATTACTATTTAATTAAAATAGTACTAATTAAGTAACTAATGATAATGAATTTAATTATCATTATTAAAAATTTAATATTTATGTTTTCTATAAAATAAGAAATTAAAATAAAAAGTTTAATTGTTTTATTAAAAGTAATAACTTTAAAAAATGTTTAATCTGATTTGGGAGGAAAGGGTAGAAGTAAACATACTGCGGCCGGATATCCAGCTTAAATTGCAGCCGAATATCCGGTATCCGGCCAAATTGACATCCGTTGCATCCCTAGTATTAATTTTAAATAAACGTACCTTCAATCGCGCATTAGTTTGAGGTCATATTAAAACTATAGTAGAAACATCGGTAACAAATTAAATATTTTTAGCACTTACAGTGTAAAAGTACATAATTTTTTTTAATTTCCACTGAAGTAACAAAATAATTCAAAATTGAAGATAGCTTATTACTACCTTAAAACGACATATTATAAACAGTTCTTTTCGATCAAGTTAAAATCTAACTATGTATTATGCATTTTAAATTATTTGTGGAAACTTTTTACTGAATGAATAAGCTATAAAATAAAGTTAATAATGCATAGAATAAATGTTTGAAATTTTCTGTTGATATTTTTTTTTCTCAAAATATTGATTAAATAATATTTTTGCTTTTGTAGAAAGTAAAAAACATGCACCTTCATCGTATGCATGAGTATATGTCTCTGCCAATATATGTATTCATAAATGATATTTTTATGTGTACATATATTAATAGTTTAGAATTTCATTTGTGATAATTTCGTTTTCGGTCGAAACTCTGTTGCGGCTGAAAATTTTGTTTTGGTCGGTAATGTAATAAAGATTTTTTTTTTTTTTTTTTTTTTTTTTTTGAAAACTTATTGATATACGTTTTACTTTTTAAGACTTTTTTAACAAATCTATTTTTGTAATCATTATAAAAACAATCCTTTTAATCATTATAGTGTCTATAAATAAATTTGTGAAACTAATTTTCTCGCGTGCGAGCGAACGATAGATTTAGCAAATTTTTTTAGACACAGACGAATTTTGAACAGTACCCGAAGACAGCTTCCAAATTTATTACAGACACTTTCTTCTAGTTTTCTAAAGAAACAAAAAATTATTTGAGCCAGACTAAACAGAAACACGTAAAATACCTCGAGCATGTTTGTAAGAATTGAAGAGAAAGAAAAACTAGTCGGATGTGGCAATACCAAAACTTTCTTCTATCTCATACATGTTAATAGTTCCTGAAAATTGCAGCATATCAGTGCCACGGATTAGGTGGTTTACACCAAAATCTAAGCATCAACAACTTATGTCAACTTCTAACTGAATCAAAGTTTGATGAAAATCCGTACATTAGTTTTACAGATAGAGCTATTGAGTAAAAAATCGTAAAAGAATCTGAATAGCAGCGCCACCTGTTAGACGATTTCCACCAAAAACTAATCAGGACCAATTTATACCAGGGACTAACTGAATCTGAAGTTTTACAAAATTTCCTGCATTAATTTTTGAGAAACAGTTGTTGTGGAAATTGTGAAAAATGCAGAATAGCAACGCCACATGTTGGGCGATTTCCATCAAAAACTACACATTGATTTATATCAGGGACTAACTTAATCTGACGTTTGATGAAAATTCGTGCATTAGTTCTTAAGATAGAGCTATTGCGATAATCATCAATAATGCAGCATAGCAGCGCCAACTGTAGGCCGATTTACACCAAAAAGTAATCAGCGCCAAATTATATCAAGGTCTAATTGAATCTAAAGTTTTGTGAAATTCCGTACATCAGTTCTTGAGATAGAGTGCCCACAAAATTTTTGTCACATACAGACAGACATTTTCTAAAAAACATCAAATCGTGTTCACGACTTTCTAAAAATGTAGAAATCCATAGAAAACCGGAAGTCGAAATTTTTCACGAATCCTTTCTTCTTGTAAAGATAGAAGAAAGTAAAAATGAGAGATTAATAAGAGAAACATCACAAACATCAAAAATAAATTACCAAATAATAATAATGACTGGATAATTTCTTATGAGTTCTGTAAATCAAAAGCAAAATTGTTCATAATGTGAATAATAACAAATGAAATAACTAACAAAAAAGTAGTTTGGAAACACATCATCAAAAAGCATTAGGAAAACTCGTGTAATTGACCTACTTATAAACTGGGTTACAACTACAAAAGATATAGTTAATGTTGCAGAAGAAAATTAAACTTCCATTTGTATTTATTTCACATTAAAACATTTAGGTGGAAAATAAAAATAAGTTTGCTAAAAAAAAATAGTATCAAAAGAATATAAGGAAAATAAAAAGCTAATAACAATTTAAAGAAAGAAAATTAGAAGATCCCCACCCCCGGAGTAAATCTAAAAGCAGCATTAAAGGATATCGTTAGGCAAATCTACAACAGACGAGAATGAAAAGAATTAACCACTTCAGTTCACATTTAATTTTTCTTCATTTAAAAAAAAAAAAAAATCATAAAATGTCATAAGTTTCCTACATTTTATTAACCTTTTCAAAAGCAAAGTATTTTTGTTGCTAAAATGTTGAAATGATTGAATAACACCAGGATTTACGAACAAATTTATTTGGAAAAAAATATTTTTTTACGCTCTTTATAAAAGGAAATTTATTCCGAAATTAAAGTTGTCGACAGACCCGGAGCTGTGTTTTTCTGGAGCTAGAGCCAAAGCTGGAGCTCTAAATTTCCCCCTGCTCCAGGGCTCCTTTAGTTTTTCATTCAATATTCTTTTAAATGTTTTTATTTTCTTTTAAGTCTTCTAAATGCTTAAAATATTTTAATTACATCATTATTCAATATTTTAATTATATCCTTTTTTAGGTTTGTTTTTTTTTGTTTTTTTTATTATTAGGATGGAAAACGTCTCACAAAAACATGGTAGCACTACTTCATTTTTACTTTCTACTTGAGCTAAGTGGCAACACTATTTGAAAACAAATATGGCTGCCTGTTGTTTACATGTGTAGTTGTACAATTTTGGTTGTTTGAAAAGTGTAGAAGAAATTTAAGATTTTTGTATTTAAAATTCCACCAAACTTACTTTTCAAAAAGTAAAAACTAAAAGATGACAGATTTTCTGAACAAGTATTTCAAGTTTGATGAGAAGAAAAATGCATTTTGTCAGATCTTTAATGAAGGTAAAGGAAGTTTTTGTGAGGCAAAAGATAAACTGTGTAAATTAAAATCTGCAATTCAAAAGCGCGATTCGGAGCCGAGTTTGCGCGGTTGCCGGTGTCACAGTATTTTATCTGGGAGCGGAGCTAGAGCATCAAACAATTTTCGGCCCCAGGTCACTGGTTGTCGAATTTGGAGATTAAAATTAAATGGGATATACACAATATCCCACCGCCATTCAAGGGGTTAACCCTTAACTGTTGTGACAAAACTTGTATAGCATAACTACTGTGAGTGGACTGTGAGACCGCTTAACCTAAAGATGAATAAAAGGTTATATTAACTCATAAAATATTGTTTATGTGCTAAACTATGTACACGTACAGGTCTATTATACTTAAAATTTATATATTCAGAAGTCTCTAGTGATATTACTAGGGTCTAAAAGAAACAAAATTTAAGCAGTATCTATAGTTAAACTGTGAAAATTGAAAAAAGCAGTGGTCAGAATGACCGCTAACAACAATTAAGGGTTAATGGCAATAGGTGTACCAGATACTAGGTGTTTCCGATTTTTACATGTATTTTAACATCAGCATTTCTTCTCATAGATTTTTTCTTCTTCTTAGCATTACATTATTTCTACAGCATATTCACACATAATTAAACATAAATTACTGTCTAAAGAATCTTGCCCTCTTCTCCCTGACCCACGATAAATTCCCAGTGATACCACGCTCCCTCCTTACTTTGAAAACCATTTAATTACCGATTGAGATATTTAAAAAGAAAAGTTAAAACTACACCCACATAAAGAATATCTACAGAATTCAGCCTTTTTTCTGCAAATACAAAAGAATATTACCAGAAATGCCGAATCGCACAATTCTGCGGGTCGACATGTTAAAGTCATTTTGCTTTAACCTTCAAGGCCTTTTGAACTTGTATAATTGCGTGACTGGAATATAAAGTAGGTGGTCGCGAACATAAAAAAGCACCATGTGAACAAAATTTCGCAGCAGTAGATCCGGCGGAAAAAAGACTAAAAATATTTGTCTAACCTCGTTATGTGAGAGAACCCGAGCAAACAAGCAATTACATAGAACATCTTAATTACTTTTGGGATTATGGGAATATAAATTTTCTTTAATAAATTATACCACTGATCGAAAGCAGCAAGACTAAAAGTAGTTAATGGGAAAAGGTTGGATGAAAGGCATATAAAAAAGACTAATTGAATAAATATACTAGTTGGATGTGCCAGTCCCAAAACTTTCTTCTATCTTGTCCATCTTAATATTTCAAAAACTAGTTACACATGTTAATACTTCAATATTATTAGTTCAATACTATACCAACTTTGATTTTCATTTTAAATTTCTGCTTCAGTCAATTAAACGGACTAAAAACGAGTTAATCTATATCATGATACTTGTTAAAATTAATAGTTTTTCCTTATTCTGTTGTTATCAGCTGTTTGCGAATAGTCGGCTTAGCAGGAAGCGCTGCACGAGCCACCGATGGACAATAGAACAATGAAAAATCAAGAATTGTATACAAAAATCGCTATCACAGAGCCCCTTTACCGGGCAACATTTCCAAATTCAAGGAGGACCCTGTTGGCCAAAGCCAAAAACATGCACAACAAATTTGGTTCAATTGTATACATAATTTTATAGACTTTTCGATAATACAGAAAATGGCACAAACACCGCTATTAAAGTGCCCCCCCCCCCCTTCCAGCAGATTTTTTTCAAATTCAGGGAGGACTTGCTTTCCATAGCCAGAAACATACACAAAAAAATTGGTTTAATTCTATGCATAACTTCATACACTTTTCGATGGTACAATAATGAAAATGGCACAGAGATCGCAAATATAGCGTCCCCTTCTGGCGGAATTTTTTCTAGTTCAGGGAGGACTTGCTTTCCATACTAGCCAGAAACATACACAAAAATTTGGTTCAATTCTATGCATAATTTCATACACTTTTGGATGGTACAATATTCAAAATGGCACAAATATCGCTATTACAGCGCCCCCTACCGGTGAATGTTTTCCAAATTCAGGGAGGACCTGCTTCAGGGTTGCCGGCTATTAGCCAGGCCAAAAAAAGCCGGCCGGCTTTTTTTGGTTTTAACCACTTAAAAAAAGCCGGCTTTTATTTTTTGAAGTTGGTTTACAGTTAATTTGTTTTAAATTTGGATCAATTATTTTTAATACACTTATAAATATTTTCTACCAAAAGAAGTTATGGATTTCTATTCAATTTTGTCAAATAAATAAGTCAAATTTTGTCAAGTAAATAACTTCTAGATGGCAACTGTGAAGACATTATGTCTGAAATTATATAATATATATATATATATATATAAACATTGAAAAGAATATAAGTTAGGCTCCAAACTGGTGTTTTGAAATTCTGTATTACATAGCTCCACATACCGGGTGTCCCAAAAAGGACTGACTGATTTTAAAATTCAATAACTTGCAAACGGTGACAGATATTTAAAAAATTCTTGCAGGAGGGTTATGCATAAGGTCAAAAGTTTTTTTACAGTGATTTTCGATTTTAGTTCGAATTACAAACAATAGATGGCGCTGTAAGCAATAGTCGCTAAATACAGGCTCGATTTCTGGTCCTCTCTCTTGTTCCATGCAGAAAAAGGAGATGGAAATGTATTATCCGGGCCACGAAGTACCAAAAATCGAGCCTGAATTCAGCGTCTATTGATCGCAGCGCCATCTATTGTTTGTAATTCGAACTAAAATTGAAAATCACTGTAAAAAAACTTTTGACCTTATGCATAACCCTCCTGCAAGAATTTTTTAAATATCTGTCACCGTTTGCAAGTTATTGAATTTTAAAATCAGTCAGTCCTTTTTGGTACACCCGGTATATTACACATTTTAAAGATTATATTTAATTAATGACAAAATGTAGCACATCAAAATGGAAGAGAAATTAGAAAGGGTGTAATATTTGAGGAGAGTGGTACATAAGTGTATAAAAAATAAAGCATTTAAACAAGAAAAAAAATCTCTAAATAAAATTTTGAAAAGTTTGTTGCTAAGCATATTCATGCATATGCTATTCATAATGTTTTTAATAGTGAGAAATGGTGTTTTTATTAATATGACTATATATAATTTTAAATGTTTACTAGAAATAAAACAAGACTTGTACATTAATAGCTCTTAAAATTAGTTAAGTAATAAAACATGTAACTAAGTAACCATTGTCCTCTTTAACTTTATAAAGAAGTAAAAATGAAAAAATTGGCAGTTGGCATTGCCCTTTTAAAATTTAGCTGACATATTTGCAATTCTGACTACAAATCACTAGCAAAATTATCTAAGTTTTATTCCAGTATTAATGTCCTCATTATTGAGAAATTGGGTTACTTATTAAACTCTAAATCAATTAAATGTCATTAAAACTAATTAAAAACACTTTAAAATGTGTAATTTATAATTACAATGCTTCATTGTATAAAAGCCAATTATGGCCAAAAAAGGCCAATTTTGGCCAAAAAAAGCCGGTTAAAGCCAATAAAAGCCACCGGCCTGGCTTTTTTTAATTTTAGCCGGCTTTTTTGCAACCCTGACCTGCTTGCCATAGCCAAAAACGTAAAATAAAAATTTGGTCCAATTCTATGCATAACTTCATACAGTTTTGGATGGTACAATGGCGACAGACAGGCGGACAGACATTTTCTATAAATATGTTTTTTGGGACCTCTGACCCCTAAAACGTGTAAATCCATCGAAAACCGGAAGTCGAAAAAAATTTCGATTACAATACTTCTATTGAAGATAGAAGAAAGTAATAAAACTAATCATCCTCTCCTAAGCAAATAAATCGGGTTATGCAAGTTATGCGCAAATTGTGCAATTCAAAGTCAAACAACAACAGCTTAAACCTTTATGGATTATAATGCTAATCACGCTTAGGGAAATTGGAATAAATCTATCCATATAGCAGTGAGCCGAAACAACCATGTTTTGAACCAGAAATTTTACTAAAAATATTTTTTAAGCCAATAAAATTAATGCATGAAACTAATTATTCCTCACCCCTCATACAAAGCAAATAGGTCGGGGATATGCAAAAGTTAAGTGGTATTTTATATATAATAGCGCCAAGTATATAACACCTTCAGAGTGAACTCATCCAGATCCCGATAATCTTTCGTTAAAATCAGCCATTTTATTTTAATATTCAGAGATTTAATTTTTTCTAAAGCTGCATAAGATTGTATTGAACTTTTTTAGAAAGATTGTGAAAAATAACTTGAGTGATGAGCTACAACGAAATATGCATACTTTTCGATATATCTTACGTTGAAAATCATACCACCCAGCAATCAGCGATGCTAAAAAATATGCAATTCATTCATTTGAGATTCATTAAAATATAGACCATGTATGCAATAATTTTGTTCAATGGCAATTTAAAACACACAGAACTAAAAACATTTTTACTGCTTTTTGCAATTATTTCTTACACAATTTCAAAAACAATGTTTAATTATGAATATTTCAGACTCATTCCTTTGAAATTCATTAAAATATAGACTATGGAGCTCATTGGCAATATAGTGATCCCGAACAAACTCCATGCATCAAAAATTTCTTTAAAAATGACAATTTAAGGCAAGCAAAGGTGTGTATTTAAAAATGCTATTAAATTTGTCATTTTTTTATCACGGTTGTTTTAGTTTTTTTGTTCACAGCCGAGAATGACTCCATTGTTATTCCTAAAAAAACATTCTTTCAAGTTCGCATCACGAGTGAGTGAATGTTTACTGTTTAGAATTGATTTTTCAATCTTATAACGTGTGTTCTTTTTTACTATTAGCTAACAAATTTATTAGGAGTTTGAAGTATTACACTTTATTTTTATTTATAATAAATTGAAGGTTATAGATTTTTTTTAATGCAATGAACGAAGATTAAAGTCCCATTGCAAGAAGACAATATGATTTAAAATAGCATTATTAGTATACTAATTTGCATGTTTTTGTGAAATAGTTCTTCAAATTTTGTGAGCGAAGTTCATTTGCGTATCCTATGTCATTATCTTACCAATTCAATAAATAATTTTCTTGCAAATTAAGTTTGAATGAAAAATGGGCTATTTTTATAACTTACTTTACCTCCACCTTACCCTATTAGTCAGATCAGATAAAATTTTATTAATTCATAATTCTTTTATAATGTAATACTATATTATTCTTTTAAAAATGCAAACACATCATTCTAGTTTACAATAAGATTCAAAATTCAAATTTACATAACTTAAACCCTTCAGAGACAAAAATGCTAAAATGTTAAAATGATTGAATAACACCGGTATTTATGAACAAATTTAGATGAAACTAAGTAAAAGCTTTTCTTCGCGCACATTATACTAAGCAAAATTTAATTCCTAAATTCTGGTGACAATGTGGCATTTGGGAATTAAAAATAAGTGGTATATATACTATACCGATGCCCTTCAAGGTGTTATCCCCTTTATGATTCAATGCCCAATGTTAGAACTGATCCTAGACAAATATGTTTTGAACCAGAAATTTCACTTAATAAAATTATTTCACAATGGACAACGTTATGAGAAAAAAGAAAAATAAAAAAAAATCAAAAGCTGAGTAAAACCAGCAACTAAATAAAACATCTCCATCATTTTGGGAATTACGGAAATATAAGGTAATACCTACTGATCGAAAACCGAAAGTAGTAAAACTGATTTATGGGGAAAGATCTTATGAAGATCTACAGTAATTTTAAAATTAATACAAAAAAAGATCTTAATTTCTATCATGGCTACCCTTTAGAAGACTTCATCAATATTGAAAATGAAATTGAAACAACATAATAAAAATGTTTTAAAAGATATACCAAGATAATGATCACAATGAAAGTGAAATTTCCTTATAAACACTTGTAACTTATCGTTAAAAATTCCCCCCAAATACTCCACCGCGATTTTTCACATACTAATAATAGATAATATAAAAATGTACAGATGTCAGCGCTTTACGTCGCCCTACACAAATTCCCAAACGAATATGAACTGATGTCACAGAAATTGTCACATAACTAGTGTGAAGCGGTCTGTGAGACCGTTACAACGAAAGGTGAATAAAAGGCACGATTAACTCATAGGATGGTGATTTTGTACTAAACTTTTTGCACAGGACTGTTGTAATTAAAATTCACCTATTTTGTCTGGTGATAGTACTAAAGTTCCAAACGGAACAAAATTTCAGTAGTGTTTGTAGTTAAACTGAAAATTGCAAGTTAAACTATAAAAATTGAAAAAAGCCGCGGTCTGAGAGACCGGTAACATCAGTTAAAGGTTAATATGAAAATATCATTATTTGCGTGTACGTACTTTTATACGGTCTTAAGGAAAAATCCTCAAAATTACGAACATTCATTGTTAACTAAGTTATATAAAGTCAAATTTAGCCTTGATATATCTAGAGCAATGACTGAAATATTTAAGCTAATTATATATGCGATTTTAAGGTTTTTAATTTACTAGACGAATTTTACGAGTAACAACTAATAATACAAGAAATTTTATGCACACCTAATTCCTCGTATTAATCATGTTTATTGAACCCAAAGTTTAGACAAATCATCAAGAAAAGTTGCGGGATAAAATTAAATTTAATTCATAACTAGGAAAACAACCTATGATAAAACACAAAATCGATTTCCGAATAATTTAGTGACAAACTATGAAAATTAAACATGTTGTAAGAAAAACGTTTATACGGTCTTAACTCTCAAAATTACGAATATTCATTGTTAACCAAATTATATGAACTTAAATTTAGTCTTGATATATTCAGAGCAATGACTGAAATTAAGCTAATTATATATGCGCTATTAATATTTTTAATTTATACACGAATTTTACGAGTAACAACTAATAATACGAGAAGTTTTATGCACACCTTAACTTCTCGTATTAATAAAGTTTATTGAACCCAAAGTTCAGGTAAATTATCAAAAAAAATTGCTGTATAAAATTATATTTAATTCACAATTAGAAAAACAACCTATAATAAAGCACAAAATCAATCCCCGAAATAAGTAGTGACAAACTATCAAAAATCAACATGTTGCAAGAAAAACTTTTATACGGTCTTAACATATACGTAGTTTTGAGACTTTTTCTTATCTAAATTATATAAACTTAAATTTAGCCTTGATATATTTAGAGAAATGACTGAAATTAATTATGCTAATTATATACGCGTTAAGATTTTTAATTTACTACACGAATTTTACGAGTAACAACTAATAATACCAGAAATTTTATGCACACCTTAACTTCCCGTATTAATAAAGTTTACTGAACCGGAAGTTCAGGTAAAATTATCAAGAAAAGTTGCGGGATAAAATTACATTTAATTAATAATTAGAAAACCAAACTATGATAAACGAAAAATCAAATCCGACTCAAAAATAAACATGTTGTAAGAAAATTAGTTCAACTAAACACTGTATGGTATAAACATAGAACGGTGTGGATAAATATTTATGCAGATTCAAGCTAATTGAACACACATTTATAAGCAATTCGTGATTCAGAGGAAAAACCGTTGGAAACTGGAAATTCTGCTTTTACAAATCTTTACAAAATTTGAACCAGATTTTCAAGAAGAAGTTATTGCCTGCATTTTTTCTTCTTTTTTATACAGCGACATGAGAGTGTTAGGTTGTGTCATTTCCTTGAAGAAGCTGTGGTGCAGTTTTACATCATGATCAAATGCCATTTGACTTTTTCGACATATTTTTCAATTTACAATTTGTTTGCGTTAGAAGATAAATAAAAATCTGAATCTTGTAATAAAGTCATTAGTGGGAGCCTTTGCAATCGAATTCCTTCTCTCCATCAACCCTTTGATAGTTTCTCACGTTCACAAAACACACGGCTGAAAATAATTGTGATAAACTAATATTAATTTTCCCTCCTAACACAGCTCATTAATGTAACACAGCACTGGTATTTGTAAAATAAAAATTTCTCGAAATTTTACAATTACATCATAATAGCCTGTTTATACCAATAAGACTTTTTTTTTTTTTTTTTTTATGGAAATCAACAAAAATTCGATATTACTTAGTTTTACTAAGAAATTGGAAAAACTCAAGAATAAATGCAAATGTCGGTTTATTTTTCATTACAGAATGGTGATATTTTGTTGACTAGTCTTAAATATAAATATTTGTTAAATTCAGTCCGAATGGTTTAACTTTTTCTTTAAAACATACATAAAAATTTATTACTTTTTTTTAATCTCAATCTTGTGAGTTTAATAAAAGTTTCAAAACGTTTTACATTGTAGAATATTACACAATCGTGAAAACGTAAACAGGCAATTAATGTACCAAAGACTTAATAGACGGCGGCGTTTTTGCTGTTTGAAAATAAAGATTTCTTGATGAATTACCGGTCAACAAAATAACGCATTAAAAAAAAAAAAAAAAAAAAAAAAAAAAAAAAAAAAAAATCAAAGTCTGGCGAGAGAAAAAGTAATGCATCTGTTATCACGCATCAAATAACTGAATATAAACAATTAGAAAAAGAAAGGAAGGGGGAGGTGGTGTTCTGTATACATGGCAGTGTATAGTCATTCAATGCTTGACCTCATCGCCGGTCAAGCCAAGAGATAAATACTTTGCTTGACAGATTTTTCTTGTTATAACGGCTAATGCAAACCCACAACAAGATTATTATCGTTTATTTAAAGTGCAGATGAAACATACGCATTCCATCTAGTAAAGCTGAAAAGTGGAAAACTTGCTGTGTACTTAGACCCCTGATAAAGTGGAAAATATTTCCGCACGCACGCAAATCATGTAACGATCAGAGATATCATGCGGCAGCCTCTCCCAAATTAGGCAGAAAATAATGTTTATTTTGTTGTCAACAGACGAGGGCAATGAAGAAAAGTAAAATGATAACGCGAACGGGTTTTTGATATGAATCTCGAGGTCAAGAACGCTACAAGATTCAGGGCGGAGCCCATGAAATTTTTATTTAAAATTTGGCATTAGGATAACGATTAAGGCGGAGCTTAACTATTTAAAATTACCGATTATCAATACGATCTACCAACATTTTCTTAAGGGATGAAAAATCTAATAACTGATGCACAAAGATGGATCTTCATTTATAATTTCGACAAGATTCTCTAAGTGAATGCAAGGCAGAATTTGTTTTGTTAGACAAGAGAGAATGTTAAGAAAAATATTAACACGTTGATGCCACAGTGACTGACACTTAAGGGGACGAGGGACCTTAAAAAACAATTCTTTATTTTTTGAAATTTTGACTTTCAGGGGTACATTATATGCATTATGATAAGCATTTATCAAAAAAAAAAATTTTTTTTTTAAATTATTTTTGAGAAAAAAAATGGAGTTTTACGCGTCGTCTTAGAAATCTTCGAAATGCCCCATGCACATTCCAAATCAATGAAAATGCCCAATATTTTTTATAAAAGTTTGGTTTATATATATAAATAAAACTGTGCATCGAATTTTATATATTTGAATATAAAGGTAAAAAAAAAAAAAAAAAAATAAAAAATAAAAATTTCAAAAATTGATTTTTTTTTTTTTTACACCTTCATATTCAACTATATAAAATTCGATGCACAGAATTATTCATACATATAATCCAAACTTTTATAAAAAATATTGGGGATTTTCATTGATATGGAATGCGCAGGGGGCATTTCGAAGATTTCTACAATGACGCGTAAAATGCCATTTTTTTCTCAAAAATAATTTTCTTTGTGATAAATGCATGCCACAATGCATATAATGTACCCTTGAGTAATATTTAAATTAAAATTTACAAAAAAAAAGAAAAAAATTAAAAACTTTGAAATTTTTTCGAAATTTTTCTTTTTTTTTTTAACCTTTATATTCAAATATATAAAATTCGATGCACAGTTTTAATTATATATATAAACCAAACGTTTATAAAAAATATTAATGATTTTTATTGATATGGAATGCGCAGGGGGCATTTCGAAGATTTCTACAACGACACGTAAAATGCCATTTTTTTCTCAAAAATAATTTTTTTTTTAATTTTTTTTGTGATAAATGCATGCCGTAATGCATATAATGTACCCTTTAGTAATATTTAAAGTTAAATTTGCAAAAAAAAATGAAAAATTCTGAAATTTTTTCGAAAAATTTCAAAATTTTTCAAAAAAATTTTTTTTAACCTTTTATATTCAAATATATAAAATTCGATGCACAGATTTTTTTATATATATAAACCAAACTTTTATAAAAAATATTGGGGATTTTCATTGATATGGAACGCACATGGGGCATTTCGGAAATTTCTAAAACAACGCAAAAATTCCACTTTTTTCTCAAAAATGACTTAAAATTTTTTTTTTTTTTGGTAATAAATGCATGCCATAATGCATATAATGTACCTTTGAGTAATATTTAAGGTGAAATTTACAAAAAATAAAAAATTTATTTTTAAGGTCCCTTGTCCCCTTAAGCGCTAAAAACTTTACAATGTTTTAAGTAATTTTTAAGAAAGTATAATCCTGTAATAAATAAAAGGTAGGTAAATTTTCAGTAATTACTTAAGACAATATACATATTTTTAGTTTTATATTGTATTTTAGACGTCAGTCATCGGTGAATGACGCATTTTAATAACATTTTAATAAACGGAAAGTTCAGTGGCAGTCTCCGGTGACTGACGTGGCACTTAATGTGTTAACTTTCTCTCCTGGAACTATCTTAGCGTTGAATATTGATAATCAGGGGTCGATGCAGGTTTTTTTCCCCCTCTTTGAGCTCACTTCGTGAAAATTAAAGTTATTTTTGCGAAAAATAATATTTTGTAACGAAAGATGAAATCTGGTAACTCAAATTCGAACTAATCTAAAGTTTTCCTTTCTGGTGAACTTGTACTGTTTGAAAATTACGCATTTTAAAACCTAACAAAATAAAAACACTTAATGAACAGTATGTTTCAATGTAACGGAATTTTGAGAGGGGGCCTGTTTTATTAAGAGAAATTTTGTGAAAGGCCCTAAACAGGCTCCAAATTTTGTCTCGATCGACCCCTGGGAAGAATTTGTTAATCACTGAAGATGGTTAACATTCCAAAAAATTCTGTTATTTCAAAGCATGCAATCATCCCGAAAATTATCGTCCAAGCACATATATAAAAATTAATTCTCAATACCCCAAACTGAAACAAAAATATTTTTTCATTCTCTTATTAGAACCACGGATGAAGCATTAACAGTAAAATACAATAAAATAAACTAAAAGGATGCAACTAACTTTAAGAGAAGTGCAAACTACAACAAACAATTGCTGTATAGGATTCATAACTCATTTATTCAAAGAAAAATACTGGGTGTCGCATTCTAATAAGAATTGGTTTTTTATTTTTATCCCCCCCCCCCCCCATAATGTAACTTTAACAGTAATGAAGATATTTTAACGCAATTTTCGAATTCAATTCAGAATTATCTTATTGTTAAGTTAAACATAATGCTATCGCAAGAAGTACTTCAAAGTAGCTACCATCCACATCCAAACAGCACAAATGAAGGAACCAAATTTCGGGATGCATTAGAATTTAAAATATGGTATCGCTGATCAAATTGTTCTGTCCTTTCAACAATTTTCGTCAGTGACACCATGAGTACTGTCAGCTGCAATCTGAATTATGTAGGTTTATCTGAGCGTTTGTATGAACGCCAATGGGAGCCATTTCTATCGTTTCTCGTGACGTCAACGCATTTCATACAAAGTGAAGTAAATCTAATGAAAATTGTTAAAATAGCTACATTATTTATAAATTTAAAAAGCAACGTTAAAAACGCCAGAATAAGCAAAAATTCCGCAGACTAGTTTCGGAAGCGTTTAGCGTACCGTCCTCAGTGCAAAGAATAAAGGAAACTTGCTCATTTATATAGAGGTGAAGCGGATTCAACTGAGAAGTTCATTAACCAATGAGGAAACAGGAAAACCTGGGTACCAGCCAATGGGAGAATAGTGAAGGTAATGCCACCAAAAAAGGAAAAAAAAAAATGGTAGTGATTAAGCAAAAGAGGATTTTATGAAATATTTCCAGCAATCTGATAAAGGGGGAATAGCAAATTCACTATTAACAATAGTCATAATTTTTGTAGATATGAAATGCTTCAAGAAAGTTAAGTTCGTGTACAGAAGTGGGTTTAGAGATGATTTTGGCTGAATTAAAATCAAAAGAATGATTCATCTCCCGGCAATGTTTAGCAATTGAAGATTTATTGGTTTCCTGTTTTTGAATATATTGTTGATGCTCTTTAATTTTAAACCCCGTTTGGTCTGTCCAATGTTGGAAAGACCGCACTGGCAATTGATACTATAGATACCCCATTTTAACGTTGCTTTTTAAATTTATATTCTGTGCCAAGTAGCATCTTAATAATTATTTAGCTACATTATTGCTAAAATTATACATGAAAATAAAGAAACGGTAAAAGAAAACCTGTATTTTTGACTGAATAAAAAAATTGTAACCTTGGTTTCATGTGGAGAAAAAAAAAATATGCAGCGAGTCCCATCATCTCTTAACACTAGAACGCCGAGCAGGTGTCAATTAAACACCGACCAATGGACTAATTATGGATTCGAACCAGAAATTTTTATTTATAAAATACGTTAAGGCTGTTCTTAACTGCTCTGCTCAACAAGCGCAAAACTTTTGACACATTTACAAATTCATTTTTTAATGGAAAGGTATGAAATTGGAAAGCCTGCCCATAGAAGCGATTTGGAATTGAATTTTTTTTTTCAATTTTTTGATCAATCAATTACCTATTGAGTTATAAGCGAATTTGATCACATGACAAACACGTTTTTCGCCCGCTCTTGAGTGCTCTTTCTTCCTTTGCGCGGAAATTTAGTTCAAAACATCCACTTCGACACTCTTGTGAAAGATCTATTGCGATTGCCAAAAAGCAATTTAACAAATTACAACGACCATTTGGAAAATTATTTTTTCGAAGACTATAAATTAAGACACAAAAAAATCGCACGGAGTTGATCATACATTACGTACGCCATGAATTAAACATTAATAGTGTTATTACACGTAAAAATTCCAAGCTACAAAAATCGCCTGCGACTCGTACGTATTATCCATATGAAACTTATGTATTATCCAAACATTTCATTGGTTGTTCGGGAAAAGGCTTTTCCATAAGAAATCTGACGACCCATTTTAAATGAAATTTCATTCTTAAACTTCTAAATATCCCACAATATTACTTTTTACACCGCCGTATAGAGAAAAAAAAATGTACTTTTAAATGCAATTTGTTTGAAAACTGTATCTCAATTTGTTTCAGAGTTATTTTTTTTTTTTTTTTTTTTTTTTTTTTTTTTTGTAGTTATTACTTTTTTGTCATAGTGGCAACAGAAGGTATCCATCTCTGCTGAAAGTAAAGGGAAATACATATTACTGTATAGACCAATCAGAAAACGAATAAAATGATGATTAAACCAATAAAAACCTTCATATATGCTTTTGATTTCCTACCCTGGCGAGGACAATAACCATTTTTCCAAATGGTTAAAAAAGCTTAATGACATGGTTTCTAAACAACACCACCAGCTAGTTTCATGCATTTTCGAACAAAAATAAATTAAAACTTATGTCAGAAAGTTGTCCTTTTGGATTTGAGAACACCCTTAAGTATAAATTACACTGTAATAAGGTAAATTAACTTAAATGATCCTAAATAAATTTTCTGCTTTGAAATATTTTTATAAAACTTATGTAAAATTTTCCGGCGTTCTAGTGTTAAGGTTGTTGGTCAATTAACTCCCCAATTCCACTCGTTAAGGAGGGCTGGTCACCCAGCTTCGGAATTCTCCTCCGTAATATTAAGTCTATGGACTTTTTATGCATTCGTTTTATGCATTTTAACACTTCCTATAAAATTAAGTCTATACTTCAGAAATATTTTGAGAACTAAGAAAAAAAGAGACATCTTTTAGGAAGTGTACACAAAAAGTAGAAGTTAAAAATATTAATTTCCCGAGGAGATATTTTAAATAGACGAATGCATCAAATGGCCATAGACTTTATTTACATTTGGTGAGGGGAAATCGTGAGCTGAGTGACTAGCCCCCTTAACCCTTAAATGGCGAGTGTTGCTTTTCAGCATCATACCCAATTTAGGTTTCTAAAATACTATTAGAATAATATTGAAGCTATAATGCCTAATGTTGCCAATAAAATACATTCTGAAAATATTAAATCTATTTTCAACATGTAGATGGCAACACTTGTGCTGTTTAAGAATAAAGATAGATTTATTTTTTTAATTGTTGCTACATGTTCTTTTTGTTTTGTTTGGAAGCTTGCGAAATACACTATTTTGTTCTGCAGTGAGCAAGTAAAATTTATTTCTTATTATAGTTCCTAAAATTCTTGTGTGTTTAATATTATAGAATTTTATCAAGGAAAATTATTTTTTCAATTAAAGACCAGTATTGCCGATTAGTAACAAACTGTTTTTAGCCATAAATCACACTTAAAACAAAATATGATTTTTAAAACTATTTTTCCCATGACTTATTTAAAAGATGAAAGCCGAAAAACATTACAATGATTTTTGAAAAATCAGGCATTTAAGGGTTAAGCCTTTGACGTGAAATGCATTTTTATTTTTTAAATATCTCATCAGGAAATTAATATTTTTAAACTTCTTTATTCTGTATTTTCTTAAAAAGGGAGTCTTTTTCTTAATTGGTAAAGTATATTAATATGCTTAATTTAATATTTTTAAGCGTTAAAAGCTGACGAGCTGCGAGCAAGATTAAGGCACTACAAATAAAACTAATTATATACTTAATACTTTGAAAACTAAAAAGAAGGCGATTCTGTATGAAGAGAACACAAAAAAAAGTTTAAAATATTAATTTCTTGATAAGATATTTTTTAAAAAGGCACGCCCAATGTTTGACATTAGCGAGGCGAATCAGAGACCCTCACTGACCAACAACTTTAAAGCGGGTGACAAAAGCCTGTAATGGTTGTGCTTAACTTTAAATAATTGATTTTTATGTATTTTTTAGAGCTGAATCCGAAAATGACCTTCATTTTTAGCTATTACGTCAATTTCAAAGTTAAACACTAATAAACAATTAAATTTAAAAAATCAAAAAACCCGACTGAGTAAAAAGCGAACTAATTATTTCCCATCAATGTGAAACTATTTTTTTCAATTCCTACTATTAGCTCACTCTCTCGCTATACATATCTTGTTCAAATTTTCAATCGTTAATAAAATACTTATTATTCATCCAATCAAGCTCAAATAATTTTTTTTAAACTTTTAGTGGATGACACTTGATGTTAATCCAGATTTTTTTTTCAAATATTAATTCATTAATTTAATTAAATTAATTTTCAATAATCGAGAGAGCTCTCTTCTTGATCAAGGAATTTTAAGACAGAGAACCCTCTTCTTGATCAAGGCATTTTAAACGCCACTCAAAAGGAAAGAAGAATGGGAGAAAAAAAAGTTCTCTTATTGACCTAAGTAGGAATTGACTTAAAATATTTTTTTATATATTACTTGTTTATATTACTTACCTATTTTTGTTATTTACTTGCATTGATGACTTAAATTGTGTTTAATTGTTAGTTCCTATCTATAAACACTGTTTTGATGAGGTCTATAGATGTCTATGATGGTTAGAGTTGCAGTAAAGCTAGAGATCCTACCTACACAACTTCCAGGTTGTATAATATTTTAACGGAGCTTCTGACTGTAAAATAGTCAATGAAACATCGTCTTCATTTTGAAAGACCTATCCAATGATATGCCACTCAATAGGGTGCGCAAATTTTTTTTTTCGTCTCTACCGCCATTTTGCATTTTACAGCCGCCATTTTGAATTTATAAAAACAAAACCTAGCCTATAACCATCGGGCCGTTAAGGCGAATTGATAGAGACCTCATTCATTAAAATCCATCCAGCCGTTGGGATGTTTCGAGGGTATAAAGAAATCCACATACACAGATACGCGTGAAACACACAACCCTTCTTTTCAGTTGGGAAAAAATAGCGAAAATCCGATGCTAAAAAATAGATGTTTGCGTTTTAACTTTTGTTAATTGATTTTTGTATATATTTTAGCGCTGAATCCGAGAAGGACTTTCATTTTTAGCCATCATGTCAGGATTTTCGCAAATCATAAATTTCAAAGTTAAAAAGCCAAAAAATAGCGAAAATTTAATACTATAGTATCAAATGCTACATTATATATTATAGTGTGCTATGTTTTCTGAAATCGTTTCAGCTCACAATACTTTCTCAATGATATATATATGGTGACTTTCACAAACTTAATTTATTTTGTATTTTTTATTTTAGAAACCTCTTCAGTCTAGAAGGTTTTAAGATGCCTAAAACCTTTTCGCACATTTTCGCTATTTTTTTACTTTTTAATTTCGATATTTACGATTTTCAGAAAAAAAAAAAAAATCCTTACGTGATGGTAAAAAATGAAAGTAATTTTCGGATTCAGCGCTACAAAATACATAATTATCTCTCTATTCTAAAAAAAAGTAACTACCGCTGTCACCGCCGCCGCCGCCGCCGCCGCCGCCGCCGCCGCCGCCGCCGCCGCCGGTTTTGAATTTTTTGTGACCGGAGGTCTTTCTTCGTTAATATTAAGAAAAATAATGCATACAAAAATATGAAAATCGGTAGTATTATACAGAAATGTTTCATAAACACGCTGATGCAGACAGTTTTCAGATCGAGGAATTATTTTAAGAGATATTTAATGCTAAAGTTGGACAAAATCGTTCCACTAAAAAAGTTTTATAGGAGCAAAAACTGTTCATAGGAATTTAATCATTTTTATATCATTTTATGCGTTAAAATTTGCCGGAGTGCAGATTGCATTGATTTTTTTATTTTGACTAATTTTTTGAGGTTTTATTTCTATTTTAAATTCAGATTTTCTGCATTTCTAGAGATATTTTTAACAGATTTTAGAAAGTGATATTAATTTAAACTGTTGCCAACTGTATGAACAGCGGAAACAATAATGTTTGCTTCAAAAAAAAAAAAAAATATTTATACGTGTAAATAAATTAAAAATTTATTTACACGTGACTATTATAAACAGAAAAAAAACATTTGGAATTAGAATTAAATAATTATGTACAAAAAGCAAGAACTTATTAAAAATTACGTCATAAAAACTATAGTTACACGTGAATTTTAAGAGAGAAAGGAATTTGTAAAACAATAAATTTATTAACATGCGTTAGAAGTCTTAAATAAGAGAAATTACGTCATATTTACGTCACATTACAGTTATTACATAAAATGAACACAAAATAATATTGCAAAACGGTTTAAATTTAGAAATTTCGCTAGACATTTATTTGATATTTTAAGAGTATACTTTTCAACTATTTTTTGTTAGGAAAGCGCAAATAATATTTCATTTCTAACACAAGTACATTCACATGAATATTAAAAAGAGAAAGAATAGTTTGGTCAAAATTACGTCAGATTAAAAACGATTAATTTAAAATGTCTGATTTAAAAGAAATTTCTTTTTATTTTGTTAAAAAATACCAGGAGATAAAGACTCTGTTTACTTAATTCCTTTTATATTAGCTTATTTTGAAATGTTGTTACACGTGTCTACGTCATCAAGTTATTTTTATTTCAACGTTTTATTTGTATTTTTATTAATGTTGTACTAATTTATTTGTTTTTTCGTTATTTAAAATAAAAATTATGTCAATTTGTATAATTTGGCGAGTGGTTTGGCGATTTATATAATTTGGCGAAATTGGTCGACGGGATAATCAAGTAGTACCGAAACGGATTTGGCGTTAAAATTCCCCAATCAAAGAGAAATGAATAGAAATTCGTTTATAGAGAGATCGCCACTGTTTTTTAAATTATAATTCAATCTTTCGAAATCTTTTTAAAGCCGATCAAATTAGCGTGCATTTAGAGTCGACGTTGTCTGGACGGGGGTTGGCGAGCGTAGCTCGTAGGGGGCCGAGCCCCCTAGTCAAAGCTAAAAAAACATGACAACCCAAATTTTGCAGGATAGTGTAATGTTTTTGAAACATTCTGTATAAAAGTCCGTGAGCAGAACTATCAATCAAGAAAGTACACCATGAATTATTAAACATTATTAAACATCTCTATTACTTTTCTAAGACTGTCACAGAAACAGAAGTCAATATATCTAACTTACCGGAGTAAATATTAAAATATGGCAACCGCTATTACTAAAACGTGAGAATCCAAACATTCCAAAACTGAGACATCCGACGAACATTTGACGTGACAGACTTAAAACTTCCTAGACAGCATCTTTAATAATAAAAAATATATCTACAAATAAAGCCGCGAATCACGGCCTTGCTCTAGATCTCTTTGCAGAGTGGACGCAACAAAATGCTTCTTGCATGCGACACCTGATCAAAGCGAAAAGTTCACGATCTAGAGGTACGCCAGTTTGCGTGAGATTTAATACACGTTAATCTTCAGAACTTGATCACGCATCAAACAAGACGTTATTGAATATAGAACAGATATCAGATATTCAAGGCCTGGAAATAAAAAGACTAAACGTTCCTCAAGCAGCGACATTTCTTGAATTTAAACGTTTCAGTTACGCTATTCAGTGATGTAAGAAAGAAAATGTTCTAATGACAACGGAGTTTTAGACATCCTAAAACTTTCTCGACTTCGGAGGTTTCTAAAATACAAAATAAATTAAGTTTGTGAAAGTCGCCATACATACTGAGAAAGTATTGTGGACTGAAACGGTTTCAGAAAACATAGCACACCCAGAGGCACGCCGACCCAATGTGCAGTGTGTGCAGCACACACAGGCGCAAGATTAATAGATAAAAAGTTAAGGATGAAATAAAGAAATATATATAAATTTAAATTGTTTTAAATTTTTTATTTTCATTCAAAAATCTTATAATTTATATTCAATAAATCCTTCTAAGGCAAAATCGCAAAGGACTAGAATTTATTTTAAACAAGTGTTCGTGTTAGTTTTCCTGTTTCATATATAGTAATTCTGTTGTATTCTTTTCGCCGGCGGTACAGACAGGTAGACAGCTTTCCTTTATTTTTCTGTATTTCGTATTCCACTTGTACTCATTGAATTTATCTTAGCAGTTTTTTTTTAAATTATTATTATTTTTTTTTTTTTTTTTTTTTGGGGGGGGGGGGGGGGGCTAAGGGACAACTCCACACACAGGTGCCTGATACGACTGGCGCGACCCTGGGCACACAAATTTTTTACACTGTGACTGTACTTCGAAAAGGAAATAAAAATCACAGAAAATAATGGGAAAAAAACCGCAATGTTTCCGAAAAAAATATCCATGTTTGATAAAATTTTACACTGAATTCTGGCTAAAAAATTCAACAGGAAAATTGTCATAATCTATAGCTAAAACTAATTGCCATAAAGCCCTGTATTTTAGACTGATTAATGGATGCGACTGTGGTTTCATATACCTAAATGTAGTCTGTTGTGCTCCATCTCCTCTTAGTCCAATTATTAAATTAGTCCAATCTCTTTTGAAATCCCCTGTATATATCAAATTAGTGATCACTATTAATCAAGAAACTATATGATGAATAACTCTGCATTGTTCATCATTGTAGAATCATCTTTATTATTAATTTTATAAAAATACAAAAAAATAGAAGTCAAAATATCAAATTATTGCAACTCTCGAGTAAATGTTCATTTATTTTGATTTGCAGAACCAACTTGCTTTCACAATAGGCAAAGATATAAATTATACTCCCAATTAAAAAACTAGTATGTTGTGGCCATCACAAAACTTTCTTCTATATAAATCACGTCAATTAAATCATTTAAATAGTACAAGAAATAACAACGATTTAGCACCAATTCATATCAAACTATATCTGAATTTGAAGTTGGAAGAAAATTTGTGCATTAGTTCTTGAGATAGAGCTACAGCGGAAATTCTGAAAAAAAAGGAGCATAGCAGCGCCACCTGCTGAGCTATTTACACCAAAAGTAAACAGCACTAAACGATATCAAGGTATACCTGAATCTGAAGTTTGTTGAAAATCCAAGCATTAGTTCTTGAGATAAAGCTATTGCGGAAAACGCAAAAATACAGCATAGCAGCGCCACTTGTTGGTCGATTTACACCAAAAATTAAACAGCACTAATTTATATCAGGGACTAACTTAATCTGAAGTTTGATGAAAATTCGTGCATTTTTTCTTGTTTTAGAGCTATTGCGATAATCATGAACAATGCAGCGTACCAGCGCCACCTGTTGGACGATTTTCACAAAAAAGTAATCAGCACCAAACTATATCTTGGACTAACTGAATCTGAAGTTATGAAAATCCGTGCAGTAGTTCTTGAGATATAGCTATTGAAGAAATCGTGAAAAATGCCACATAGCAGCGCCACCTGTTGGGCGATTTTCACCAAAAACTAATCGGGTCCAGTTTATATCAAGGTCTAACTAAATATGAAGTTTTGTGAAATTCCGTGTATCAGTTCTTGAGATTATCAGCCCACAAAATTTTTGTCACATACAGACTCACAGAGTGACAGACAGGCATTTTCTAAAAACCATCAAATCGTGTTCTGGGCATTCTAAAACGTATAAATCCGTCGAAAACCGGAAGTCGAAAATTTTCACGAATCCAATACTTTCTTCTTGTAAAGATAGAAGAAAGTAAAAATATATAAAGAAGGGTTGAAATGAATTAATATATAATTTAGATATGGAAAAGAAAATACTATACACGTAAGTCAAATTACATATGCAGCTTTATAAACTGTAATTTACACCTAAAGAATGGAAGCACTAAGAAATAATGACAGACAAAGCTATCACTTATAAATCTTCCCCTTCAAAGTAACTTTTTTTCTTTTATAATTCCCACTTTATAATTTATTTTTACCTTAGATTTCTCAAGCAAATGACCATCATAGATAGAGAGAGCAGTTATTCAGAATTTAATGTGTAATAAAAATATTTTTTTTAATGCCACAATGCTAGGGGGAACAATGCTATAGCCTCGAAGAGTGACGCCACATGGGCGTTTCTTCCGAAAACGCTGTTATTTGAACTGAATAAAAGGGGATTACGCGCTTACGTGAGAGAATGCGGTAAAAGCAAGGATGATAATGGTCATATTTTAAAAATATAAAATCTATGTCTGGGAATCTCTGAGGAATGCATTTTATAGGGTGTTTTAAGAAACAAGACTAAGAAACATTTTTAAAAGTCAAATTAGCTACTTTCTAATCTAATCACAAAATTAATCTCATGCTACAAAAGTAAAAATTTCACATATCCTGATTCTAGCTCGAAAGAACTCCTTTTTAACTTTTTATAGCAAGCATTTTTTTTTAAGGCATTCCATATATCTAATCTTTTAAGCCGCTTTTCCGAATTTGCAAATGGTGAGAAAGTACCATTAGTTAATACTCGAACATAATATCCAGGATGTACTGCTTTTATTGAACTTATAAGTTACCTGGTACTTTAAATCTGAACTAGATAGTACCCGTCCAGATTTAATGGTAAATAACTTGAATGTTTCAATAAAAAAATTCTTGATTTTTTAATTATTTGCTTTAAATCGTGTCAAATTGCTATATTGTATGAGATCAGGGGTTGATCCAAGCAAAATTTAGGGCCCCTTCACAAAATTCCTTTTTATAAAACAGCCCCCTTCACAAAATTGCTTTTATAAAACAGACCCCTTCTATAAAACAGGCCCCTTCACAAAATTTCATTCCATAAAAACACTCTTCATTAATTATTTCTATTTTGTTAGGTTATGATGCATTTAATTTGCAAATAAAAAAAAAAAAAAGCTCACCTAAAAGGAAAACTATAGCAGGAGGACTTAAAGAAGTTAATATTAATAAATGCTTTGTTTGAAATGGTAACAGAATTTCATCTTTCGATACAAAATGTTATTTTTCACAAAATGGGCCCCAAGAAAAAAAAACGTGGATCGACCCCTGGAGATTCCTATTGATTTAAAGCGATACATGGTGTTGTCAGTCACCATTTAAAGAAGTGAAGGAATTTTGAGTTTAAATTTATATTTATTATTGCCAATTATGCTCGGCTTTTATCAGAAGTTGTATAGAAGAACTAAAAATATTGGGTAGAGCTTTTTTTTTTTTTTTTTTTTTTTTTTGAAAAAATTACAATATTTAGTTTTATTATTATACGACCATTAAAATCTTTCATGAAGTTTATTTTTATCAGTCCCATTCTCTAAAAGCCTGAATTTGAAACTTGATGCAGCTAATGATTTATCATACATATTTTTTATTACTTGAATTTTATTTTACATTTTTATACATTTTTTTTTTCAATTCCTACTATTAGTTCACACTCTCCCTATATATATCTTGTTCAAATTTTCAATCGTTAATAAAACTTTCCACTCAAGTTCAAATACATTTTTTTAAACTTGTAGTGGATGACACTTGATGTTACAGTTTTATCAAATATTAATTCATTAATTAAATTTAATTAATTTTAGTTTTATATGGGAGAAAAAATGGCGGCCATTGGTTATTGAACAGCATTTAATGCATTTCAATACCCATAACTGGGGTTAACATAGGGGGGGGGGGGGGGGTCACTGTTCTGTCGCCAAATACCGCCAAGTTTATCGCCAAAATTGGCGACCAAAATGAGTCGCCAAAGGTGACGCCAACTTGGCGTTATCTCTAATATTTCGTCAAATTCCCATAGACTTCCATTGTAAACCAATAGGGTTTAGTTGCTTATAGAAAATCAACAAATTGAGATATTTTAATGCAACAAAAACTAATATTAGCTTAAGGGATTATATAAAATTTTTCTTTGATGACCTAAGTAGGAATTAAAAAAAAAAAAAAATTACATTACTTGTTTAAATGTTAAACCATGAATATCAAGATTTTCTTTTATAGTTCTTATTTGAATATTTTTCTTCCTTTCAGGTTTTTCCTCCCTTTTTAGGAAAAATGACAAACTTTTCTTTCTGGCACACACACATATATATTCTTGATAATGGACAGAAAACATAACAAAAATTGTAGATCATCTCAATTAATTTAATTGATAATTACATGCAAAACATTTTAATTTTTTTAAATATTGTTGAGTGTTCAATTTTATTTAATTACAAAGCATTCAAATAATAAAAACAAGAAAGAAAAATCATGCGTCAAGCATAGATTATGAAACACTTCCCAACACATTCAGAATAATGTAACAAAACTTTAGATAGTTTAAAAAGTTAAAATATTACGTCTAATTCAACCATATTGAAACTCATAACACATTTGAAAACCCAATTTCAGCTGTTCCCATCTACAATCGGAAAATTATCCGAATTCTTTGAGCAGCCCTGTATAGGATTAAAACAGAAATTTAAAAGCGCGAGCCGAAATTGAAAACGCACTTCAGCAAGTATTACTCACAGATAGTATTGTAACCGTTTTCTTTTGTGTGTCCCTGTAAATGAACGACAAATGATAATACCCTATTCTGTCGTAATCATCTCGTAGTGAAATTATGTGATTTATATAAGTATCAATGCATTTGAAACAGCGTAATGTCATTAAAATACTCTGCAAACGATTTTTCCCCCTATACCATAATGTAATGGAATTCTTTTGGGTAGCCCTGTAAATGAAATATTAATCCCACATACTTCATATGCAATACCAAACATGGTTAGGTGACCTTAAATAGGGATTATGAATTGCATAAGAATCCGAGTATATTTACGGGAGTTCGTGGACAGACGGCCAGACAGCCAGACAAACCAAATGCATAAACACTTTTCAACTTTGTTGGAAAGTGTTAAAAAACAACTTTTCCACCTTATAAAATATGTCATTATTGAAATAAATTACCGCCAAAAATGTTACAGAAATTATTTTGCCACTCGGTGTCGAACCGGCTTCCTCTAAAAAAACATTCAGAAGGAAAAATTCAGATAGGAATAGGATACCCCAAAGTCCCAAGCTTCAAAACTTGTGTAATAAGTCAAAAGTAAAAATCAAATTTCATTTAAACATAAAGCTCATGTTTAAATTTATATTTAAAAATATGTAGGATAATAAGACAAAAAACATAACACGTCTTGCGCGCATGATAAAATCTGAAAATATGCATATAAAGAGGAAATTTTGGTGAAAATAAATACATAATAGTGTTAATTTTATACTAACACCAGAATATTTGTAAAAATATTGACTATTAAAAAATTAAATTTTTTCGATTTTTTTAAAAATATTTTCAAAGTACAAAAACAAAAAATAAAATTTTACCTTTTTCTGGTTTTAGTATAACGGTAACATATTATATATTTATTTTCACCAAAATTACCTCTTTATTTGCATATTTTATCATGAGCGCAAGACGAGCTTTTTTTTTTTTTTTTTTCTCTTATTATCGTATATATTTTAAAAATTATTTCAATATTTATGAATTTAGAAGTATCTATATTTTTTTAAATATAAATATGAGCTTTATATTTAAATGAAGTTTGATTTTTATTTGATTATTACACAAATTTTGAAGCTTGTAACAGATATTTTTTTGTTTTTTCGACGTGTTCAAAGGTATTCTACCCCCTTAAGGGTGTATTCTAAAAAATATTTTTCTACCCTCAACAGCTCGAAATTTTCTGAGACATTTTCAGACTCATTTTTAAAAGTAAAAACATGAAACTTGCTGGGGTGATTTCTGAAGACATGTTTAACATGCCGTGTGATTTCATTTTCAGCTCAATTAATTAGAATTTGATTTGTAAACAATTATTTTCTCAGTATGACCATTTTTTTCATTCCCAGATCGCCCGCTTCGGAAAATTCGGTTCAAAACGCCAACTTTGACAGCGTTTTTTACAGTATTTTCTGCATTTATCAAAAAATTAAGAAGCACGGCACATTATATAGTTTCTAAATAAGAGAATTTCCCAGTTTGATGCGTTTGAGAGCAAAAATGAATTTTAAAATGAATCAGAAAATAAGCAGTTTGGATCGGAATACACCCTTAAGAGGCTACTTTAGTCAAAGGAAAAGACCCGTTCGCTAATGCTAATCCTATGGAAGAAATTTATAAAGATATCTCGGTCGCATTTCAATATTTTTAAATAATTTCTTTTGCAATGAATAGTTGAGATTGATATGTACAAAGGCCGTTCTTTACTTTTTCGATTTTATTTACAGGTATTTCTTATGAGAACACTTTCATTTTCGGAACCGGTTTTGAAAGTAAAAGCATCCTCATAAAAAATACCTGCAGTCAAAATCGAAAAAGTAAAAAACGGCCTGCAGACAGATCGATTTCAACTATTCAATGCAAAAGAAATCATTTAAAAATATTGAAATGCGACCGAGATATCTTTATAAATTTCTTCCATAGGATTAGCATTAGCGAATGTGTCTTTTCATTTGACTGAAGTAGCCTCTTAAAATGATGCTTTCGACCACTGCGCTAACCGAATTTCGTCATACCATCCTCGAAATTGAAGAGGTTTTAAATTTAAGGAAATTTTTCAGGTGTGAACACAACTTAAAATAATAAATAAAATTATATCTGACCATACAGACCACCTAATTATTCCATTCTTCGGAGAAATGAACTACAGCAAAAGGAAATAATTACAAGTGTCCATTTTTTACTTACCTAGAAAAGAAAAGAAAAATAAGTATAAAAATATAGTCCACCAAAAAATTAACAATTGCATTGTATAAACTATACATTAAGATAATAATGTAACAAAATCTAATACTATAAACCGTAATATGATAGTCTTTATTATTATTATTAAGAAATTTATAACAATTTGCTTCGAGAACACACTTAAGATTTTTAAGAAACTGGGAGAAATTCTGCTTTAGGCAGATTTTCATAATTAGCACTTATAGCCAGGGTTGTAAAAAACCCGGGTTTTTTGCTAAAAACCCAGCACGGGCGGGTTTTATTAATAAACCCGGGTTAAATGGGCAATTTTCCCCGGGTAAATTGGTTTAAAATGCCAAAATGTGGACTATGATTCCATCTTCCTCACATATAATAATCTTCAGGGTTCCCACTGTATAGGGAAAACTGGAAAACCTTACGGAATTTAAAAATGAATATTAAAAACAAGAAATTTTACTAAATTTTGGTACTTTGCAAAATTCATCTGTTGAAATTTTGAAAATTCTCAGAGGAATTACTCAGGGAAAATTTAATTTTTTGCTTAGGAAAGTGCAAGGAATTTGATTGCCGAAATAAGTGGCAATCATGATCTCAAATACAATCTTTGTGAATAATAAGGATCTCAATATTTTTCTCTGTTCTTAAAATACACACACACACACACACACACATATATATATATATGATCCCATTAATTTAAATAAACAAATTTTAAATTGCAAAGCTATCAATTGTGTGTTATTTAATAATAAAATATAAATATAACTTTAAAAAAACTTCCTTTGAAATTATAAGATTAGCAAATGTTGAAGAAAAAAAAAATCTTACAACAAAAAATTTTCTTACATGTAATTACAAGGTGTCCACTCTCAACGGTGTCCAATGGCTAATTCCTAAGCCATTAGTCATAGACATATAGTTCCAATAACAAAAATGTTTTAAATTGAGGCAAAGAAATATTTTAAAAGCGATTTGGGTCAATAAAAACATTTCTTTAAAAAAATACAAAATTTAAGTTTTTATATGGCCCACCGGTTCTATAAGTTATATTTAATAAAATTTTCCTATTACACTGACAAGTAAGACAAAAACAAGCCCCGTTCATATAACACTAAAATTGACTGAGTTGTGAAACTTTAAAAATGCATGACTTATACCATTTTTCTGCATCTGAACACAAATGAGTTTGGCCATGCTTTGAGGGGTCATATACTAAGTGCTTAAAGTATTCGAAGAACTTTTCATGTGTACCTGCGCTTTGAAAAAAATAGTACAAGTGTTGCGATTGAGTTCACTTTTATTAAGTTTCAGATTGGCTAAAATTATTGTATTTTAACATATGTTTTATTTTGTAAGGATTTGAGACTATCTCTTTTCATGATTTCTTTTAACAAATATTGTTATTTTATTTAACTTCAACAATCGTATGTATGTTTTCCCAGTTCAAAATTTGTACTCGAAATTTAACTGACTTTCAAATATCCGATCGAGATTAAATTTTACATACATACTGACGTAAATCCAATGACAGTCTAATATTATTATGATTTTCGGTGGTTACCATTCATACTTATTTTACAGGATAACACAAAAAAATTCGGATAGATCACCGCCAAGAAGTTTAAGAAAAAGTTGTTAGATAAAGATAACACAAGACTGTGCTGGTTGTGTTTTTTAACTTATGTATTTTTTAGCACTGAATCTGAAAATTACCTTAATTTTTAACCATCATCTCAGGATGTTTTACAAATCATAAATTGTCAAAGTTAAAAAATAAAAATCAGATACTATAAAATAGAGGAGATGACTGAGTTTTTTAACTTTTGATAATTGATTTTTATGTACTGAAATGAATGTTATGAATCTGAAAATGACCTTCATTTTTTACCATCGCGTTACGATTTTTTTGCAAATTGTAAATGTCGAAGTTAAAATAAGCAAAAATCTGATATACTATAAAACAGATGTAAAACTTTTTTTATTTAATTTTCCCGACATAATGGTTAAAAATTAAGGTCATTTTCGGATTCAGTTGTAAAAAATGGTACTATAAAAATAAAACAGATGTAAAACTTTTTTTTATTTAATTTTCCTGACGTAATGGTTAAAAATAAAGGTCATTTTCGGATTCAGAAGTAAAAAATACATAAAATAATTCAATAAATATAATAAGTTTAGTAAATATAATACTCTTGAAGCTAACTGAAAAGCTTAAATTTACGTTTTAAATTAAAAGTTAAAATGTTTTTAAATTATAGGGTTGGTTCCCAATCTAAAAGTGCAAGTAAATTAGTACAAATATATTTTCTAAGATTCAAAGAAGTGAATAATTAAAACGAAATGACCATAAACTGTTAACAAATACATCATTTGTTCCTTTCCAGAAATATATTTAAAAAAACCCGGGTTTTTTATTTTAAAAAAAAAAACCAGCCCGGGCGGGCAGCTACCCACTACAACCCTGCTTATAGCGGCAACACAATCTTATTCTTTTTGCCTGGAACAGGATATTTTTCTTTTAAAGCAGGAATCGGTTTTAAAATCCAGTATAAAGTAAGGACAGGGGAATTTATTTTAGAAATTTTTATGATAAATCAGGGTTGCAAAAAACCCACCCTAAAAAATCCACGTCAAATCGGATTTTATTGGGGGTTTTTACAATCCATGATGATATTATTTAATATTTAGTAACTTTTATACTAGTTTTTTAACCTTTGTGTTTAATGAGTTACACTATTCTATTAAAACATATTGTGGGTGTACTGCCAAATCCAAATGTGACAAAGTCAAAATGAAATAATGTGTTCTAATAATAATGTGTGTTCCAAATGAAATAATGAAGAAAGAGTCTTTTAAAAGTCTGTTAATATTATGAAAAAAAAAGCTAAAATCAATTATAACCATAACATTTAAAAAAATATACAAGGATAAAAAAGACAAGATAAAAATACGAGATAAAGATACAAAATAAAAAATGACAAGGTCTTTCACATAAAGATTTAACAATATAAAACTTCATAATATAGGTTCCCAACTAGATACAAATTTGACTAATTCATTTTTGGTCAGGGTTGGCCAAAAACGGCAATCTTTTTTCAAATAATCCAAATAAAACGTCTTTTTTTGTAGTTGTTGTTTAAACTTCAGATTTTGGGCCTTTCTTTAAAAATCCTTTCCTATTACACATACATGCATGCATGTTAGTTGATAAAAATAAACATTGTTGGATATTATATAAGTACTATAACTTCATTTCAACATATTCAAATTAAATAATTACAATCAGTTATGTAGATAATTGAAATAATTTGTAATTTAAATATTTTTAGTAAAAGCTATGCATTATGTTCAAAAAATAAACTGTTCTACAAAAATACATCTGTACGGTATGTAATCATACTGTTTTATAAAGATGTCGATAAAAATACAGTGAACCATAGATATCTTGAAAATATTATCAAGCATTATTTTATTTATAAATAAAAGATTTGTTTCAAAAATATGTTCTTAGTGAGGAATACAGATAAAAAGTAGTCTATTAAAGTAACTTTTAAATGTGGTTATTATATAATATGATGTCAGAAGATTTTTTTTTCCAGACTTTTACACCGATTTATTTGTGTTATTTCAATTCAAATTTCTTGTCTATTATAAGTTAATAAAACTATAATAAGATTTCTTAATTTAATACATATACATTCAAAAAATAAAGGGCTCTCCCTGCCCTTACTTTAAAATAATAATAATAATAATAAAAATAATAAAAATAATAAAAATAAATAAAACCCAACCGGGTTGGGTTTATTATAAATAAGCCGGGTTTTTTGCAACCCTGTGATAAATGCATTAAACATTGTATTTCAATAAAAATTAAAAACTGAAGGCGAAGAAAGAGAACTTAAATCAGGTTTGTAATTTTCAATTTCAGCGAAAAATATATTAAAAACATTTAGTTTTCATTTGGAGGGCAAAATCTGTGGTCTGCTGGGTGATAAATGAAGATGCTTGATAGCATAAACATTTGACGACTCCTAAGAACATACATGAGTGAATATATTCTAATGGTCCAAACACGGAACGGAACAAAACTTTATGATATGTAAATCAAGTATTTTAAAACTAACATTCATATAAATACAGTAATATACAGTTAATAATATTACTGTAATAATAACATAAAATACAGTTCTATAAGAACAATACAAAAAGAAAAGTTTTGAAAATCAATATCTTTATTACAAGATCAGGTTAAATTCAGACATATGCCTATGTCACGTCATCTAAACCCATTTAAGCTTGCTTTATTTACTACTTTACGAGTGTATGCTTAAACATTTTATTTTTATGAATTTATTTTCATTGTTATAATTACTCAGTTAAAGGTACAATTAAACATTTTTTGGCAAAGTATTTCAGCAATTTACAAATATGTTGTACACTTTTTGAGACTAACTGAATGCACATTCCCCTCGCCCTGATATACAACATTCGCGAGAAAAAGCAGCTTTCTGAAGTACGATTTCAATTAAAGGATGGGAATCGGGGGAAAAAAGATTATAGTCCGGGAGATAGCGACATTTTTAGTTAGCAATTTTATTCTAGCTGACCTTCACATGTGTAATTGATCTTAAGCACGAGAACAGCCACCAGCTGTTCCAAGAGCGGCGAGTGTGGCGCCCCAAGCCGCAACATTACTAAGTGAAAGCGAAATGAACGGTGTCCCTATTATGGATGTTTTCACTGGTCGCGATAACATCCATAATCAGGACACCGTTTTACTTTGATTTTGGAAACCCTGGCGTTTTTAGTGCTAAGAGAGATAGGTTTCTTCTTACAATTTTTTTTTTAATTGAAATAATTAAAGGCTTGCTTAAACATAATATATTTAATGTATATTTTTCGTGTAGTAAAAATTAAATCGATAACTTAAAATTTTCAAGGATCACCATATGTCCCAATAATGTATATATTCAAACAAATATTATTTCAAGGGTTTCAAAAAATCATAAATGTTAAGCAACAGTTGGATCATTTAATTATTCACACTTTATATTCCCCTCTTTTCTCTCTTTAAGCACTGAATTCCTGCCTTGAAAATTGTGGCGCCACTGAAATCAACGTGTTTCCTTATCCAGTTTTACTACACCGCCCAAAAAAAGAAAACTAGCCGCAATATTGCGGTCTTGACAGATCGAATCCAGATTGCAGAGCTTTTTACTGACATTTTTTGCTGTTTTTATGGCTTTGCCATTTTCTCAACAAAGACGTCGAGTGTAACGCCCTGATATAAAGCTTTTCACTAGCTAACTTGAAGTCGTGGTTTCAACCATTGTTTTCAACAATAGCTAGAAAAAAGATTCAATAAATTTGGTCCTACTAAGTAGATAATTTTAATTCATTTTCTCTCTTGAATTAGCTTCTTTTTTCCTTTGTAAATAAAAAAATAACCTGTTTGTTATTTCTCTATTCGCCACATCTCGCCCTCCACTTATTTCACTTTTCTTTTTCCTATATTTATTTCTAAGATTCGATTCTTTGTTCATTTCGTAAAAAGGATTTTAAAAAGATGTGTTCAAATGTCAAAAGTTTTCAATGAGAGATATTCAGTTTGTTGTTAAAGAATTCTCTACATTTAAAGAAACTTGTTTTTGTAACATGTATACTGTATACTCTCATTTGTGTTTGAATACAAGATTTACATGTAGTTTTATTGCCAATAACTATTTTCAGGTACACCCTACTACAATTTTCCTTTAAGGAAGGGATGTGTCCATTGTGCATGCTTACTGACTAAGTATGATAATATCGTACACACACAGCAAAAAGTTTATATTAAGCTCTGAATTTTGAGGTGGTCAGCAATGATTGATCGAGAACTTAAGTTTTTTTCCGGGGGGGGGGGGGGGGGTAAGATGTCTTACGGCGCTATATATCCAGTTAGTACTGCATAGTTCAGGGCTGCTTTTCTCCTTAAAGGTTCTTTATGAAACATTTATGGGACCCAAAATTTTTCAGGGCAAGAAAAGATCTTAACTTGCTTGCGGAGGCTAAGGTTAAATTAGTGTCTGCCCTCTGCCACAAAATGGGAAAAAAAAAAAAAAGTGGCTATTAAAAATGTGACAATGACTACTTTAAAGCCACCTATCTTAGTCTAACATTAACTACAAAATGCAGCTGCAGCCCATTTGCTCCAAAACAGAAATTTACAATCAATGCACCCTTCTGTGTCTTGGATATCCAAAAGCCAATGAACTATAGTCTTTTCTGACCTTTTATCTTGATATTGCTTACTACGCGAGAGTAAAAAAAAAAAAAAAATGTATGCCATCGATGACTCCAGCCTTGCCGGTTCCAATATGTTAACATATTTGGGTTATTTAATTTTCGATTAATACTAATAAAATTTTTAACTTTATTCCTTCGCACTCTAAAATTAAAAAGTGGCCATAGTTTAAAAAAAATAGGCATGAGATTGATCATACTGGCTACTAATGAAGTTTCACAATGTAGTGGAAACGCCTAGGCTAGATACGAAACGAGTATCAAACTTGAGCTTTAAGATTAAAAAAATTGTTGTTAGTCTCACTGGGATACTCTGTAAATATGGCATTCGGTTGCACTGCACATACCTCTCACACTGTAGTATAACTGTGTGCTAATACTTCCAGTCACAGCGATAGATTGTACGCAGATACTCACAGGCGAATTCTTCCTTTTATTAATATAGATTGAAATAATTTTTATCTATTTTTCAGGTATGTAGACGAAATGACTTATTTTGTTGTTGCTCTCATTTGCTTAACTGATTGTAATAGGAAGCTATTATGCCGTGTTATGTCAAACTCCCACCCTCATTAACTTTGTAAAGAAAAGTTACCTGAACACCAGATAATAACAATGAAATGGTATTTATGCATTAGAATGAAAACAACAGTTGCAAAAATTTCAATTATAAATAATGCAGTTTTTATCCATGTTCCTTAAAGTTTTACGTAACAAAGAAAAGTAAAATAAGTAAAGGAAGAAAAAATCTATTTGCAAGCATGGAATATCACTTAAGAATCATTTTCTGCAGCCGAGCAAGACTATTACTCAGCAAATACAAAACCAAACAAAAATTCAGCTGTTCCTCCTACGCCTTCCAACTAAGGTAAGTGGCGGAAAGCTATCCTTTATCCAGCAACAAAAAGAAAACAGTCGTACATTAAATGCAGTATCACGCAAAATCAATACGTGGTAAGAACACGAAGTACGTTTCTCAATTATTAACAGAAAAAGCTTGATTAAAATATATTTTCTACCACGATGCATAAAAATGACTTCGAAATATCAATTTTATGTCATGTCAAACTCAAGTACATTAACTCTGAAAATAAAAATTAACCAAAGAATTAAGAACTAATAACAATCAAACTGTATTCTCACATCAGGATTTAGAACGAAAACAATTGAAAAAACCAATTACACAATGCAGATAAGCCAAATTCCTCAAAGTTTTACGTATCAGAGAAAACGAAGGAAGGAAATAAAAAAAAACTATTTTCAAGCCTGAAAAATCATTTAAGAATAACTTTTGCAGCGAAGCAAGACTTACTCGGCAATACAAAGTCAAACAAAAAAGTACAGCTATTCCCCCTACACCTTCCAAACCAAGGTAAAGTGGCGGAAGGTGATCCTTATCCTACAACAAAAAGAAAACAATCGTCCATTAAATGCAATATCACGCAAAATCAATACACATCTCTACCCACTTACGTGGTAAGAACACGGGCTATATTGCTCGATTAGTAACACAAAAATAACTTGATTCGAAAGCAGAACAAACTACGGCTGAACGCAACAAGAGATGCTCTCATCCGGTCATTGTTCTACCCATTTGGGTAAATGGACCCACCAATACAGAACGTTGAATGATAGGGCTTTGTTCTCGGCTCAGCACAAGGATTAACTAGAAAAAAGTCGCTCAGTTACTTCGTGATAGAGGCATAAAAAAGTAGGAGATGGAACAAGTAAAAAAGACAATTGCTTCTGATTCAAAAACCACGTAAGGCAAAAAGGAAATTGGAAATGTTACTTAAAAGTCCACTAAATGTTGGTCAGAAATTGAGCAATTCTTAAATTGTTACACAATAGTATGAAACACTTTGCAATAGACATAATAAGTTCAGTAAAAGAGTTCCCAACTAACGCAAAAACAAGGTAGAACTCAAAATTTTCTCCATGAACTTTCTTTTTTCAAAGTCATTCCCAGGTTTGGACATAAAATTATGTCATGGAGAAGCAAATTAAGGATGCCGTTTTTAAAAAATGTTTTTAATCTTTAACTGATGTTAGCGCTAGCGGTCTAAACATACCGCTGCATTTTTTAATTTTCCCAATTTAACTTGTAATTTTCAGTTTAACTTTACATACTAGTGAGATTTTGTTTTGTTCGGAACCCTAGTAGCTTGAATTTTAATTATAATGGTCCGGTACAAAAAGTTCAGTACAGAAACAGTATATGATGAGTCAGGGTTCCCAGCAAAACATGACTGGCAAATTCCCTGACTTTCCATGACCAAATCTAAAAAAAATTCCATGACTTTCCCTGACCAAACATGCTTATAACGAAATTTGCTACTTATTTTTGCAGTCCTTTGTCAAAATTAGTAATTTTTTTCCCTGAGGCTATTTGATGAATTTCGCATCATTTTTCATTTTTTCGATGAATTTTGTGTCATTTTTCATTTTTTCGATGAATTTTGTGTCATTTTTCATTTTTTCGATGAATTTTGCGTCTTTATTTTTTCTCCAAGACTTTTTAGAAAATATTTGTAAATTCCCTGACTTTTCCTATATATTTGGAAATTTCCCTGACTTTCCTCGACTACTTTGAAATTCCATGACTTTCCAGATTTTCCCTGACTTTCCATGACGCTGGGAACCCTGTGAGTTAAGCCACCCTTTTATTCATCAGTAGTTATGCGAAAATTTTTGTCACAGCGGTTAAGGGTTAAATTGCTTTGAACATATTTGATATTAATATCATGCAAGTATTCGTCAAAATCGCGAAACGTAATTTTGCGTCAAAAGAATGGACTTTAGCCATGTTACGTCAGCTGCGGGTATTTCGAAATAAACACCAATAGGAGGCGTGGAGGATATTTGTTTATTTGATATTGAGGGAGCAAAATTGAGTCTTTTTCTGAAAGTATGTATACCCGCAGAGGCGTGACCGTTGCCATTCGTGGATAATGAAAACGTTTCATGGCGAACGACCCAGAAATAAAGATGACAATGTGTTAAGTATCAATAATTTTTAGTATTAGGAATAATTCCTAATTGATTACGATGCATTTTGATTTAAATTAAAAGTTATATTGGCCTAGCCAATAGTTTCTCTACAAAACAGACTCGACAACGGGAAATACCACTTTATTAGCATTTTTTTTTTCTTTTTAATGCGACGGTTATTTAAATATGACAAACTAGGATGAAAACACAAATAAATAAAACATTTTTTTAGGAGATCACACTGATATAAATAAATATGGTTCTATTAAACAGTGCTGTGGCTTATTATAGACAAATGTTACATAACAGATCAAATTCGCATTTTATTTGGATAATGGAATCAATTTCTTATTAAATAAGAAAAAAAAAAAAGATAAAAAGGCAGAAACTTTAATAAGTTAAATGACTTCAGTATGTTATAATCGAATTGAAAAAAACTGATCGTCATATCCCCTTTAGTTTACAGTAATTAAGAATCCACTAAAGTTATAAATATACATTTATTTTTATACGAAACTTAAATATAAGTTTTTATCAATGTTTTTCAATCTTTTTTGAACCGCCCCGTTTAAGATGAACAAACACATGAAAGTAAAAAAAAAAAAAAAAAAAAAAAAAAAAAAAAAAAAAAAAAAAAAAACAAGTGGGTAAGTTGATCACGGATAGCACAGAGGGTTTCGTTTAATATTCCTTTCAAAACACTTTATCCTTTTGAAAAATCTGTTAGTTCCACATTTTGCTACCAGAGGCGCACTCTATTCTAAACAAACCTCTATCCGAACAAAACTCCGTTTTACATACTATCCGTAGATATATTAGTCGAGGGGATTGGGCCCATAGCACACGAGATAAGTAGGCGCCATTGGCGGTAAAAAGTGGAATTAAAATATGTAAGGCTATGGTGCATAATATGAAAGAATGGTCAAAGAGGTGTCCGCAAAAGTTAGCAAAGTGCTCCCCGGGTAAAAAGGGCGGAGGTTAGAAAAAATGCTTAAAATACACAAGTAAGAGCCCGGAGGAGTAAATAATATGACTTTTTGAAAAGTTTATGATTTGTCGTTCGGTCTGAGATATTCAGCTATACGTATGCAAAAATTCATGTCTCCAACTTAATTAGAGGCTCTCCTAGAAAGAATTGCTTAAAATACATATGTGGTAGCTCAAAGGGTTAAACGTAAGACTTTTCAAGATTTTATGATTTGTCGCCTGGCCTCAGGTGTTCTGCTATAAGTATGCAAAATCTCAAATCTCCAATTTAATAAGGGGCTCAGTTAGAAAGAATTGCTTAAAATACGCATGTGGGAGCCCAAAGGGTTAAATGTACGACTTTTTCAAAATTTTATGATTTGTCGCATGATGGTGTTCAGCTATAAGTATGCAAAATTTCACGCCTCCAACCTAAACAGGGGCTCACTTAGAATTGTTTAAAATACACATGTGGGAGCCCAAAGGGTTAAATGTACGACTTTTTCAAAATTTTATGATTTGTCGTTTGATATGAGGTGCTCAGCTATAAGTATGCAAAATTTCACGCCTCCAACATGTATAGTTTCTGACAACGGGCTCTGTGACAGACAGACGAACGGACAGACAGACAGAGGAGCGAGACGAATAGGGTTTCGTCAGATGAACGAAACCCTAAAAAAAGAAAATCAATAACAAAAACTGAATTGACTTCTACAGCAGTGCATGGAGGCAGAGCGCGATCGTCCAGTGTTGAATTCAGACACTTTTCTCCGGGAGGGAAATTGCACATTTTGACCATTGAAAACAAAATCTTAAATCTTCTTCGGGGACACCTTTATAGAAATTTAAAAAGAACGGCGTCAAAGTTATTAATTGTCTGAGCGAAGCGAAGGTTATACACAACGCAGTATTACTTTCCGGTCAAAAACAGCTACGATGGATATTAAAACCTTTCGTCAAGCATAACTCAAAAAATATTTGTTGGATTTCACTTCTGGTTTTACCAGAAGGTACCTATGAGGGTAACCTACTGAATGCACATACTATGAAAAATAAGTTCCAATTCGTTTAAAAATTATATTAAAAAACTGATAAAAAGGGCACAATTTATCTACATACGTCACGGAAATTTAGTGTATGTCATTTTCACCGGCTGGATGTTTTCGTAGAAAAAAGCACACGGAGCGAAGAAAATATGCCCGCACTAATATTAAAGTGCACAAAAACATATTTAAATTTAATCAAACAGGAAATAAATCTGGATTTTTTTTCTATTTTAAAGAAAAAAGCCATAATAACGTAGGATTTCAGATTTTACGATAATCTACCCAATAGCATTTTTTAATCGCCAAAAGCAACCAACATTTATATTTTGCGTGTGAAAATTTGAAACAGTTATTTTATGTTTAAATAAACAATTTTTATTTGTGGCATCATTTATTCTTAATTTATTTATTTTCGTCTTTTTTTGTATTTTAAATGAAATTTGGGTGTTTGTTAGTTATCCCGTCGACCAATTTCGCCAAATTATATAAATCGCCAAACCACCCGCCAAATTGTACAAATTGACATAATTTTTATTTTAAACAACTTTTTTAAAAAATAACTTAATATTAAGACTAAATAACTTAAATATTTGGCACAGATGTCATATTCGCCCCATATTGGCGCGATTTTTTTCGGTTGCCAATTTGTAAAAAATAAAAATAAACGTTCATCGGGTTTGTAATAAATTGTCAGGTTTGTATCTTTTTGTAACAAATCTCACTTTCTGAAGCCAAAACTGCATAAAGCTTTAAAAAAAGAAACGCCAATGCAAAGTAATGTTGTTAAAGTACAGTGAAATTAGTTAAAAACGTGTATTTTAAATAAAGTGAATGAAAGCTTTATATTTTAAATGAAATGAATGCAAGATGAATAAAGTATGAAAAAATATTGTCAATTTATCACCTGCGCTTGACTAACTTAAAAGTATCAATATTGCAATTGGTACATGCTTTGCAAGATGAAACAATTATGTTATAACCACTCTTCGTGCAAGAAAAATGGCTAATAATTCGTATTCAGATACACAGGCAAGGTTGACGTCAAACAAGAGTAATACTAACAGCAACATTGTTATAACGGACGGGAGTTATAATAGTTAAGTAATAATGGATTTAAGCACATATACCACACAAGCAGTTTTTTACATATGTTTCGAGTGAAGCTCAATCAAGGTGCTAATTATTCATAAAAGAACCGTTACGTAAACGAAAGTTTAAAATTTAAATGTATGCAATCTCGCATTCCCCCCCTCCCCCCCCCCCCCCCAAAAAAAAAAAAAAAATAAATAAATAAATAAAAATGCAATTTAACAAATTACAACGACCATTTGGAAAATGATTTTTTCAAAGACTAAAATTTAAGACACAAACAATAAAGGTCAAAATTAGCACTAGCCACCGGCCACAGGGCCAGTAAATGAGAAAAAGTGGCTAGTGCAAAATTGTCTATCAGCGGCCACCTTCCGGCCACTTTTTTACTAGGAGAGAATAAAATTTTCTTGCATTTCATCAAGGATTCTACTTTTTTTAGTTCTAATATATTTATATTAACATATTTATTTGGGCTATTCAGTTTTAGATTAATACTTATAGAAACTTTACTGTTTAGTATTTTTAAATAAAAAAGTGGCCACTAGTTTAAAGAAAGTGGCCACTTAAAAAACTAGTCTTACTGGCCAGTGGCCGCTAATGAAATTTTCCAGTTTTGACCTATAACAAAAAATAGCACGGAGTTGATCATACATTACGTACGCCATGAATTAAACATTAATATTGTTATTACACGTAAAAGTTGCAAGCGACAGAAATCGCCTGCGACTCGTACATATTATCCACCTGAAACTTGCGTATTATCCAAGCATTCCATTGGCTGTTCGGGAAAAGGCTTTTCTATCGTCAGATTTCCAAGAAATCTGACGGCCAATTTGAAATGAAATTTATTTCTTAAACTTCTAAACATCCCACAATATTACATTTTATATCGTCGTATAGAGAAAAAAATGTACTTTTAAATGCAATTTGTTTGAAAGCTATCTCAATTTGTTTCTGAGTTATTAATTTGTTTGTAGTTTTTATTACTTTTTTGTCATAGTGGCAACACTCTGTTGTCCATCTCTGTTGAAAGTAAAGGGAAATGCATATTACTGTATAGACCAATCAGAAAACGAATAAATTGCAGATTAAACCAATAAAAACCTTCAGATATGCTTTTGATTTCCTACCTTGACGAGGACAATAACCATTTTCCCAAATGGTTAAAAATAAATAAATAAATAAAAAATAAAAAGTTACAGCAATGAAATTTAATTTGAGTTAAGCGAAGCTTTTTAAAATACGATATTGATTGAAAACCAGATTACGGAATATTCCTATAATATTTGAATTAATCACGGTACACTTTTTTTTAGCCCGGTTCAGATTTTACCAAGAGTATTTTATTTTTATTTTTTGTCAAAAGCCGCCTTTTTTCTCAGCAAGTGTAACTTGCGTTGATGTTGAAATAAATGTTTTGACTTACGCTATTCTCTTATTATTTATTTACTTAGTATTATTTTTAATTAAATGAGTCAAATCGTGTTTATAAATTATTTTAATGTGTGTATTTCAAATTAAAAGAATGCATTACGAAAGATGGTGATAAGAACAATATTTGACGATTTATCAATTGCGCTCACCTAAATACTTTATTACCATGTGTTTAATTCCCTTCATGGAATTTCACTGTTATATGGACTTTGCTTTTTTAAAAAGCTTGACGCAATCCGAGTTTATATCATTTGACAAAAAATCTCACTTTCTTAAACGACTATGAAAATAAAACTGAAGAAGTATTATACTGGTTTATGTATGTATTTCAAAAAATGCAAAAATGTCGGTATGAAACAGCGAATAGGTTGCCCGAAAGTACTTGTAAATGTGTTCCTTTTCTAGGCTATTCTATCTCTTGCCAGGGCCGTTAACAGAGGGAAGAGCTGGTTTAAAATTGATATGGATTTTTTTTTTTTTTTCAGGTTCACTAATCTAGATATTTCATCATTTGAATTAGTAACCAGTATATGGCCAATTAAAGATAGTATCTCATTTTCTTTACTTGCAACAAGTTATTATTAAATCCATGTTCTCGGCAATATCGCTCAGACTAATCCCTCTGAGGGAAGTCCTAGTATGCATTTATTTATATACAAAACTTAATTATGACAAACTAAATTTAAAAAAAAATCAAGCCGATGACACTGGTATAAACAAAACAGTAAGTAAAAGCCAGCAATGCAATGAATAGTCCATTTGTTTCTGCTGGATATGGTAAGCGATATGATTTGACAAAAATTTTTCTTCCTGTCCTTATATAAAAGAAATGGGAAATATTATAGTTTATTTTTTCCTGAAAACAGATCCACTCGTAAATCATCTGACAGCTACCGGGCAATGCATTTTTTAATAAATTTAAGAAATGACTCGCAGCTAGTCATTATACTGATACGAGAAACGGTACTATTTTTCAATGCATTTTTTAGTAAATTGCATTTTTTAAATAAATTTGAGAAATGCCTCGCAGCTAGTCATTATACTGATACGAGAAACGGTACTATTTTTCAATGCATTTTTTAGTAAATTGCATTTTTAAATAAATTTGAGAAATTCCTCGCAGCTAGTCATTATACTGATACGAAAAAGGGTACCATTTTTCAATGCATTTTTTAGTAAATTGCATTTTTAAATAAATTTGAGAAATGCCTCGCAGCTAGTCATTATACTGATACGAGAAACGGTACTATTTTTCAATGCATTTTTTAGTAAATTGCATTTTTAAATAAATTTGAGAAATGCCTCGCAGCTAGTCATTATACTGATACGAGAAACGGTACTATTTTTCAATGCATTTTTTAGTAAATTGTATTTTTAAATAAATTTGAGAAATGCCTCGCATCTATTCATTATACTCATACGAGAAACTGTACTATTTTTCAATGCATTTTTTTAATAAATTGCATTTTTTTAAAATATGCCTCGCAGCTAGTCATACTGATACGAGAAACTAGAGCCGTACCGAGTACTCGGTAAATACTTGGTACTCGGCCTACTCGGCCAATTTGCCGAGTACTTGTAAGAATTTCATTTTTTAAGCATATGAATTTAAAACTGATCTGTAAAAAGTTATTCGAATATCAATGTATAATATATGCAATAATTCATAAAACTATTTACTCGGTATTTAACAATATGTTTACAAAATATAGAAAAGGTTAAGAACAAAAACCCTCATAAAATAATTCCAGATTAAAATTTAGTTTCACATTTATACAAATAAGTTCTTTTTAAATATATAGGAAAACAGAATAGACTATTATTTTGGATAAAGAAACTGAAAATACAATAAATGTAATGAAAAAATTAATAATTAAATTTATTATATTTCAAATTATGGTGCAAAAACCCAAAATAAATGTACTACATTATCAGTAGACAGGACATTTCTTTAACTACTATAAATTTGGCCTGCGTCTGAAAATATACGTTCAGAATAAACAGTGATTGAAGGTGCACTAAGACTTTTTTTGCAAGGTTGCACATAATCGGAAAAGCCCCCCCCCCCCCCCTTCCCCAATTATGCAACTGAGGTGTCAGTTTTACATAAGTCTTCTGTTAAGAAAGCCTGTATCTCTTTTTGTACCTCTCTTTATATTTTTCCCTTTTTTATTTTTAATCAAAAGAAAATAAGGTACAGTTACAAAATAAATATGAAATGTTTTGCATTATTCAATGAATCGTTACAGTAACCAATAACATTTTTATTTTTGATACAGATTTCATTTCAGGTATCGGAATAAATTGGAGGGTTGAAGAACGTTTTAATTTTATATTGGTTAATAATTGTACTTGTTATGTCTCAATTCTCCTTTTTTTGCTACTGTTTTGAATTGTCAAAAATTGTCTTTAAAAGATGCAGAAATAAATTTCAAATTTAATTAGTTCATTTATATATATGCTATATATATGTGTGTATATTATATATATGTACACGCTGGTATATATATATATATATATATATATATGTACACGCAGGTATATATATATATATATATATATATATATATGTTCACGCAGGTATATATATATATATATATATATATATATATATATATGTTCACGCAGGTATATATATATGTACACAGGTATATTTATATATATATGTACACACATATGTACACCTAAGCTCACATTATGTGCACATCAGTTTTTTTTTTTCTTATTACGCAATTACTCGGTATTCGGTACTCGGCCAAAGTACTAGTCGGTACACCACTACGAGAAACGTTACTAATTTTACTATTTTCCCAAAAATCAAAATTTAGATAATTGAATTTCAAAATCCATGGAAGAGAAATGGCCTTCTCCTACTGCCCGCATCTTCCTCGCAATGTTCATAGTTATTGTAGCACATTGTAACCCAACTGAAAAACAACTGAGCTGGTCCTCACATTCCCGTTATAGAAGTTCAAAAAAGAACGCCGCCAAAGTTATTAATATGCATTTATTTATATACGAAACTTAATTAAATATGACAAACTAGGCTAAAAAAAAAAAATCAAGCCGATGACACTGGTATAAACAAAACAGCAAGTAAAAGCCAGCTATGCAATGAATAGTCCATTTGTTTCTACTGGATATGGTAAGCGATATGATTTGACAAAAACTTTTCTTCCTGTCCTTATATAAAGAAATGGGAAATATTATAGTTTATTTCTTCCTGAAAACAGATCCACTCGTAAATCATCTGACAGCTACCGGGCAATGCATTTTTTAATAAATTTGAGAAATGCCTCGCAGCTAGTCATTATACTGATACGAGAAACGATGGTTTTGATTTCTAGCAATGACGAATTAATGAATTTATGAAGGGCGTAATCTGCAACGTTAGATGAGCAGCGTTACAGAGATATTTATAAATAATATGATAGCCAGTGTTTGTTTCGTGTTTCCTCCGGAATCACTGAATAACATTTATCAATTTGACTTTTTTTCTCTGTTCTGGCAGTAAATTGTCCTAAAAGAGGACGGTGAAAATAAATTTATTCACGGTCATGACAGTAAAATGCTAGTTGTGCGCTTTAAACAAAATTCACAATTCTTTGTATTGGCTTTTATGGAATGGAATTTCATGAAGGGAATCCCTTCAATTAAATTGAAATTTGAAAAGTCCCCAAACAGACCAATTTTGAGACAGAAAAAAAGGGATATGCAGCAGTAAATATTGAACATTTGGATTAAAAGCGTTCGCAAGATCTTTTCAGCAAGTAAAAACCACAAGATACGTTCTCATAATTATCAGGTAAGTTGAGGGGGAGTGGGGAGAAAAGCAGAAGCAGACATTGTCTGCTATCAAAACATTCTTCGACTAATTGCATATCACAGAACGAAGGAAGTGACGTCGTTCATACCACAGATATGACTCCACATTAATCGTTCAAGATTCAAATATTTTTCAGTAGAAAGTAAAAATTCCCCCCCAGCCATAGAAGAGAAGAATCAGAGGGCAAACGGTAAATAATACTTGATTTCAAAACAAAGGAAGTTCATTCAAAGCACGTTCTACTGGATACCGAAACTTGCTTGTGATTTCTTAAGACAAAAGGGTGGAACTTCTTGCACCGAAAGGTGTATCCAGGGTTAAAATGCAACTATCAATGCGGGCGTAGTTGAAGCAATTGCATTTGCAATGAATGAATAATAATCAGGCAGTTCTTTCACTAAGTGATTCAGTAATTCAGATCTCGTTGTCAAGAATGGCGATTGAAAAGGGAAAATTATAATTTAATTAGAAACACCTTCTGCGCAAATTTCGCGAACATCAATGAGAAATTAAATCAAGCAGTTGTAACTCATAAGATTAATATTCCTTTCTCTCCAGGGATCTGTTTAGGAAGAAATTTTGTCCTTTAAAGGACCCTTCACAATTTTTTTCATTTCAAAACAGGACCCTTCACAAACCATTTCATCTTAAAAAAGGACCCTTCACAAAATTGTGTGTCTTAAAAATAGACCTTTTATAAAATTTTTCCAGTTCTAAACTATACCTTTCACAAATTTAATCATTTAAAAGTGAAATCTGACCTGTCACTTTTAAATACATGAAGAAAATATATGTTTTTTACATACATATATCTTCTTAAAAGTATATAAAAAAGTACCTGAATATAACGATCATTTCAAATTCACAAAATTAAGACTAGATTTTTCACAAATGTAAAAACTTTTTACAATTTCACAAAAACCCTGAGAGGAAAGTCTGGACAGACCCCTGCTCTCATAAACAGGACCGGCGCAACCATCGGGCAAACGCAGCGCCTGCGCAGGGCCCCGCACAAGTTGAGGTCTTGCTAGGAGCTTCGATCCTCTCTATACAATTCGAAATAACAATGCATCTGTGTAAAATAATGATTTGTTTGTTTCTAACACATTGTATGCGGGACACGTAAAAATACGTTTTTGTGGGTTGGGGACAGAAATTATTACTGGTACCGGAAATTTTGTACAGACGAAAAAAGAAGGTGTAATCCAAGCATGTTTGCTTTTTATTGGTTCTGAGCAGGTTTTAATTTACAGTGGCATTTGTGAACGTAAATTTAGTGCTCATTTTCGAAAAATTGCCCGCATATAATGTGTTATATGTTTTTTAGTGGAAAAACTGAGTATTAACTTTATTTCTTACAGTCAAAGTTGATATATTTGTCGGGGAATTAACAGATTTGAAAATCCTGAAAGTAACCGTGAGCATTAAAAAAAAGGAAAAAATAATTAAAATATTGTAAAGGATAGAAGAGTTTCGAAATTAAAAATAATTATGCACATTACATGTGAAAGAAGTTGCACGGTATTTTTCAAACATTTTATAATTTATATTATATTCTATGATATATATAATTTAAAAATATTTTTTTAAGTCAAATATTGCAGTCAGAGACGTTAGGGTCTTGCTAAGTGATTTGCAAAAGCTCTGCGCGACGTTGCGCCGGCCCTGCTCATAAATGCAATAATTATACTCATAAAAATCAGCGTTAATTGGAAAACCGAGAAAATCTTTCTCACATTATAAATATGCAAACGAACATAAATTGTGTATAAACTGAATAAAAAATTAAAAGGGGAGAATCATCTGAAAACTAAATTGATTTAAATCCTTATATGGCAATAGTTTAGCGACAAATGCGGGAAAAGGATTTAAGAATCAAAACTTAATAAAGGAGAGGGTGGGACAAATTATGAACAAAAATTTCACAATTTTTTTTTTTATCTGCCGCAATAACCAGTTATAAAATGTACCTAAATGAATATTTTTCTTGATATCAGTTAGTAAAAATATCGTTTTATTCAATAAATTAAGATACTTAGAGAAAATAACATTTAATTTAAACAAACAAAACTATCTAAAAGATATTTTTATCTGAGGCAGAAAGCTGCACCTACTCTCATAAAAATAAAAATGTTGATTCAATGGAAAATTTGCTCTTATTGTAATAATTCAATCTAAACATCACATGACAAAAAACGGTATTTTAATAGAAATAAACACATGTGTTAAATTGTAATGGGGTTCAAAAATAAAGAAAGAATATACTGTTTAATTAGTTGATTACAATATTTCTAAAAAGAATTTAATTGGAAAGGTTCTAATATCTAATACATAACAGTTACGATTTAATTTTCTGGGCTTTATTAATATAAAATTGTCAATGATAATGAGGCATCTATCTTGCAGTTTCGTACTTTATTATTCACATCCCCCCCCCCCCCCTTTGTACCTTCCTATCAATGTATTTTTATCGAAAAGCTATCAAATTTGGCGCCTTTTCAGATTTTTTACCCCACATTATTCGCCTTACTTTTACACCGACCAGAAACAAAATATCAGGAAGATGAAACGGAAAATACTTAAAAATTTCAAAGCACAAGCAAGTTAGAGCTAATTTCATTCACCAAAATATAAAAATTATTTTTTTTTTCCATTACCTTTGAAAAATTCGTAGCATTCAATAGTATCTGCAAAAAGGAAATAATGAAACTTATTTGAACTTAATGCGCTAAACGTTAATGTCGGCTTTACCACCAACTAATAATCAAAACAAAACATCCAAGGAATTATTGTAATCTCGCTATAAAATCCTCTTTTATTGATTCAGGAAAAAAAGAAGCATCTACATTTGATGAAGAGGATTATCTTCAAGATGCCTAGGTTCAAATTATTTTATATGGTAAACAATATAAAATGAAATATTCTAAAAATAGATTGATTAAATGTTATATTACTGCATAAAGTACAGAGTATCACGAAAATAAAACTGAAAATTACAACATTAAAGAAATCAGCAGTCATACCAATGTTTGTAAAAAAAACATTAATATTTCAGTGAGAAATCTAAGGAGGAGCAAGATTTTGGAACAGATATGCCTGCAGACCGCAGCATATGATACGTTTCTTAAAGTGGTTAATATAACCATGAAATAAGTTAAAGCAAGAATTTGTCAAAATACTTCGTGTAAGACAATTTCTACACGCATCAACATAAGAACAATACAAAGTGTAATGATTAAAAAAACTAGGAAAAATAAGTTTTTACTAGTAGCATTTTTTAACATAGAAAATTGAAACAGTTTAGCTCCGGCCACAGGGCCACTAAATGAGAAAAGTGGCTATTAAAAATATATTTGCCAGCGACCACCTTATGGCCACTTTCCTACAACGAGAGAGTAACATTTTCTTGCATTCCATCAAGGATTCTACTTTTTTTCTGGTTGCAATATGTTTATTAGCAAATTTATTTGGTCTATTCAATTTTAGCCAATACTAATAGAATTTTTTACAAAAGTTTACTGTTTAGTACTTTTAAGTAAAAAAGTGGCCACTTATAAAATTTCCCAGTTTTATCCATTAGAGAGCAGAGTTACCCTGTCGAAAAACTACTACTGTGTAGTTGTTTTATATCTAGGAAAAAGGAGCTTTACTTCTTTTTTTCAAAATCATTAGAGGTAAAACAAATGTAGTTGAATTCCAAAAATCCAGAGAGAGGTAAAACTCTTACCCTGTCTGACGCCCCCCCCCCCCCCCCCCCCCCAATCCAATGCCTGCGCCTATGGCATAAAGTAAAATAAAAAGTTGTCTCAACGCCATGATAACTAAGCAACATAATCAAATCCGCTTGAAAATACGCTAAACGTTAAGTCGGCTTTACCACCCACTAATAACCAAGACATCCGAGGATTTCATTAATGTAAACACGCTGTAAAATCCTCTTTTGTTGATTCAGGCAAAAAGGAAACATCTTCAGTTAACGAAAGCGGATTATCTTCGAGATGCCTTTGGTCACGTGGGCACATCACGCATACCAGGAGAAATTCGCAATTCTTCCGTTCCATTCAGCTGCGCTTTTCTAAGCAAGAATCCAAAGAACGCAATTTTTTTTTTCTGAAAAGTGTAAGAATTGTTCTAATGCTCCACTGAGCTTAATATGGCTTGCAGAAAATACGAGGCAGGAGACATAACACTGATTATTTTCAGAGCAAATTTCATTCATTCATTTCAGGGGTTTTCTATTCCAGGTAATGTCTGTACATAATTGGCTAACATCCGTCCCTTACAGGGAAGAGTACTTATATTCGTAAAATGCTGAAATGATTGAATCTCAATGACACCAGAATTTAGAAACAAATTTATTTGAAAATAAGTAAAAGCTTTTTTTCACGTTCTTAATAAAAGCAAAATTTTCATTACAAAATTTTAGTGCCAATGTGGCATTTAGCGATTAAATTAAATGATCCAAAAATGAACAACCACCCTTCAATTAGTTTTAACACCCTGTAAACTTTTACTTTCGCTGCCTTATATGCGAATTCGTATTATAGGAAGGGAATAATTATTATATATGTTCTACATAGCAAAAATATCGGTTTACACACCAAAAATGAATTAATGTTCAGTTTTGACAAGGCTTTGATTAAAATGAAATTGACTAGGTTTAGGACGCAATAGTAAAAAATCTGTACAAAAAACACAAAAAACAGTAATTATATTTTGCAACTACATTTTGCAGAAAATATAGCTACAGTCAACTTCCTCTAATCCGCAACTATATAATCCGCACACTGTTTCAGATGTAAACAGTAAAAATTCAGTTGCCATTAATTTGACAAGAGAAATTTTAAATGACAGCAATTTGATTGACGATCGGTATTCAGTTTTTTCCCCCTTAAATTTACGCATTTGAATGAAGTCAAACTTTATTTTTCAAATTTTAAAAAAAAAGGAAAAATCAGTATATTTTATTGTGGCCACCATCTAGACAGTGATGGTGTTGACTTTGTTGGTTTCAGTTTGGAGAGTACAAAACAGAAATCTGCAGACCTTTTTTGTGTTTTGCCAAAAATTCACTAACTTTTGTGCCTGATTTCTTGAATGGATAAAATACAATTAAATGGGTGTTCCCCCGAAGTGAAGATCCAGTTGCAGAGAATTTCCGAGATGATGACATCATAAGTACTACTCTGTTAAACTCTACTGAAAATCAGAATAATTGTGACACACAGTCTGATGATGAAGGTGAAAAAGTAATACTTGGGCAAGGTTTGGCTATAAATATCTACATTTTATTCAGAAACAGGGTTTTGTTTCAGAACAAGAAATAATGACTATAGACTGCAAGAAAAAAAACACTGGACCAAAAGTTTTCAAACAATGACACTTGATACTGTGTTTGAAAATTATAAAAACAAAAAAGAAATTATATTATAAAATTTAAATATTTTTTCCTTAAATATAATGCATTTTTTAATTAAATAACAATGTGTTACATCATCTTTCTTTTTTACCAATTTACAACATTTTACATACTTACATTTTTACTACATTTACAACATTACTACTTAATTACTGTAAAATTAGAGGAGAAAAAATGTAAACAACGTAATGACCTATAATTCGCAAAATTCTATAATCTGCACAGCCTGTGGTTCCAGACTGTGCAGATTAGAGGGAGTTGACTGTATATTGTACAGTCATTCCTGAAACTTTAATTATTGAATTTGAAACATATTTTAAAAATATTTATATATTTCATCTAAACTGATTACTACTATTCTGCCCAAGAAAAATGCTAGTACTTTATTTACTTTTGCTATACTATAATTTGATACATTTGTTATACTATATTACTATAGTTAACCCCCCCCCCCCCAAAAAAAAAAAAACAAAAAAAAAACAAATGGAATATTTTTATTGCATCAAATACATTTATATTTCAAAGGGGCTCTTGACCTCCATGGCGTGCACACCGTCCCTTTCGCCGTATTTCATTCATTAACTTGATAACAGCAATTTTCGGGAATTCTGAATTTTAAATCTAAAATAATTAAAATAGATTTCGTTATGAAATTAATAATTAGTTTGAACGATGAATTATTTTCATAAATATTTTATAAATTACTTCAGCCTCTCCCATAAAATTTGAATTGCTATATCAGTGAAATAAAAACCATACTATAAAATTAAACATTTCAAAATAAATCAAATGAAATTTATCTGACACTAAAGAGCAAATCTGCGAAATTTCATTAGTGGGCAGTAGTATTAGTTTTATAAGTGGCCACTTTCTTTAAACTAGGCCACTTTTTTATTTAAAAGTACAAGTACTAAACGGTAAACTTTTGTTAAAATTTCTATTAGTATTAATCTAAAATTGAATAGCCCAAATAAATATTTTAATGTAAACATATTGCAACCAGAGAAATAGAATTCTTAATGGAATTCAAGAAAATTTTACTATCTCCTTGTAGGAAAGTATCAATAAGGTGGCCGCAAACAAACAATTTTTTAAAGCCACTTTATCTTATTTAGTGGCCCTGTGGCCGGTGGCTAGTGCTAATTTTGCCTTTTATCTGACACCTACATGGGAGAAAATTCCAGAAACAGTATTAATCAGACTGATAAAAGTGTGCAAAACTGGATGATAATTTCAAATGTTATCATTTATCTGGCAATTCCAAATGCGATAAAACGAAATGAAACTCATACTTACCAACCTTCCGGATTGTTTTAATCATAAAAACATACTTTTAACCAGAAAATTTAATTAAACGTGTCCTGCCTGAGCCTGCTAATCATTTAAAATATACTTGATTTCATTCGCTAAATAAAATTTCTTGTTCAAATATGTTTATTTGAACAGAAGTCTCCCACTAAAAATCTGGAAATTTGGCAAGTATTGAACAAGTTATATACTAAATGATGCCATTCTCCCTCATCAAAAACGGAAAATTTCCAGAAGATTAAGGTGTTTTATAAATTTTAAGCGTTTTTCACTCGTCGTATCGTAAGATTTGTTCCGCAATCAAAAACATTTTTTTCTTTTCACATGCATAAAATTTTCAGATAATGCAATTCATATTTCAAAAACCACGAGTTTTGTTACAATATTTTATCACGCCATTAATTATACTTAAATACATTTCGAGGAGTTTTTGGTAGGAAAACTGAAAAAAGTATTTAAGCGGTTATGGCAGTCAATGACCATTATTTAACCCTTTCGGGCCGAGCGTCCCGTATACATGAAGCATATGGTGCTCAGAATCCTCTATTATTCCCACCAGTTATATCTTTATTGTAAATTTTGCCTATTTAATCGGGGCATTTTCCCGATTGAATTAGCCAAAAATTTCTGTTTTTGAAAATCGGTGATAAGACTAAAAATTCTGTAAAAGACGTCCACCGCGAAGGGGTTAAGGATTAAAATAAATCTGCGAATCCAACACAAAACAAGATCGAGATTAATCTACTATCTTATTTGCGGAACATTGTCAATTTGCAAAATAAAACTAAGGTATTTCCCAGGAACAAACAGCTTATAAATCACTGTAAATAATTCAGTGAATAAAGATAAAACATTTTAAGAGCACATTCCATTTTAATGAGACTATTTAAAGCGATTACTGAATAAAACATCTCTGTTCCAGTTTTGTACAGTGCTTTTTTTTCTTTATTCAGTGAAAAGCTAATCGTTCGATACCCTACTTTAATTAGTTTTAAGATAATCTAATTTAGTTGGTAAAAATTGATTGTAGTGATAAAAACGCAAACGAGTTTTAACGTCCAATTGCAAACTTTGTTTTCATTTTCCTATTTTTATAGATTTGCTATTCGGAACATTTTGAATTCTGCTTTGATTTCGTGTTTAAAAAGAAAAACGAAAATGTTTGAAACAGCAGCCATAAAATTGTTCGCATAAAAACTGAATAATCTCAAATTACACAGCACTGTAGAAAGAAATACTGAAGGTCTATAAAAATTATATCTAAAATAAATAAATAATTGATAGTACTGATTTAATAAAAGCTTCCGCCCCCACCCCCTCCACCCTTAACGTCAAGCATTATTGTTATTTTGAAGACCTTGATTATGTTACGGATCTGTTTAGGAAAATTCTAGGTCCTTTAAAGGTCCCTTCACAATATTTTTTATATTAAAACAGGACCCTTCACAAAACTTTTAATACCAAAACAGGACACTTCACAAAACTTTTTATCCCAAAACAGGACCCTTCACAAAATTCTTTGTCTTATAAATAGACCTTTTACAAATTTTTCCCACCTTCAAATTGAACTTTTCACACATTTATTCATTTAAAAGTAAAATATGACTAGTAAAATAACAGCTGAACTCGTGAAATAACATATTACTTAGCTTTTTTATATATGAAGGATAGAACTTGAATATGACGATAATTTCAAATTCACAAAATTATGACTAGAATTTTCATAAATATAAGAAAGCTTCACAATTTCACAAAAACAGGACCCTGTGAAAAACGTCTGGACAGACCTTTGTACGTTAGATTTTGGATTCTGCTTCCATTTCATGTTAAAAAGAAAAACAAATCTGCTTAAAAACAAACTTCAAATTGTATACCTAATGTTATACAAAAACAAATATTGAAAAGTCTATAAGAATAATATATCTAAAGATCTTTTCAACGAAAAATTTGATGTTATTAAAGAAAAAATAATCTAACGCGGGGATATTTACATATACAACTTATTTTTTTCTATTTCGATGGATTTGCATATGATGTCAAATGTTATAAATTTCAAAAGATACCAGTAAAAAAATAATGCTCAAGCCTTAAAAATCAAAAACCTTAATTGAAGTAAATTAATTACATTAATCAAGAGGTTTACAATTTAATGGAAAAATCAAAATGACCATCGTGAGAATCCACACTCTGCAAAGATCATCATTATATCGGCAACATATATTTTTGTATTAACCATACTACATTTACATGTCACTAAAATCCTTTCAAGTAAAAATAAAACATCTTATAAACATATAATCGATGTATGGAATTTAGGTCAAACTTGTAATTAAATTGCGACAAAAAAAACGCCTTTTTTTATTCACTATAAAACTTATCACACAGACAGCAGTACATGGCAGACAATAGATGAATATGCATTGAGTCACCATGCCAAAATTTAATTACTTTCTTTATAAAATACCGTATACTGAAAACACTTTTTTGGGAAGCTGACAAAACGCTGCCGCAGGGTCTCATAAAATCTGGTAAAAAACGCACACTTCCGCTCATAATAATCTAACTTCCCATCTGTCGCACTCGTGTGTGCAAGGATAAAAATCCTACATCCCTAAATTGAGGAGACAGTCCGTAATTTAGAATCCGGCTGTATGGTGATGACAGATGATTTGCAGGGATCCGGATGGTGAGGGCAGATAGGAGTATATAGAAACCCATTTCTTGTTCTGCTCACAAGCATTCGCATTGAGATTGTAAGGCACTTATGACAGTCATCAAGATGATATATTTTATTGTATATGTGAGACAGAAGTAAATAAAATGCAATCGTCAAAAGAAATCAGAGTAGTTGAAAAAAAAAGTTTTCTTAAAAAGAAATAAACATCAGGACTTTTTTTTTACTTAGAAGGGGAAGTTTATCCTAAATTTAGTTTATTGCTTTAATTTGATTAATTTATTTTTAAGTAAAACGAAAGGAAAGAAAATGACTAAATAAATACAGCATACAACTTTTATGTAATTTTTTACTAAAATATGACTGTGTTTGCATTCACAACTACTCCCTTCTGGAATACTGCAAATTTTGGGATAAAACTATCGTCAGTCTTCGTAACGGATTTAGGTATGTGTGGCCAATTGCACCAGTTTTAAGTGGCCACTTTTTTTACTTAAAAGTACTAAATAATAAACTTTTTAAAATTTCTATTAGTATTAAACTAAAATTGAATAGACTAAATAAATACGTTAATTTAAACATATTGCAACCAGAAAAATAAGTAGAATGAATCCTTGATGGAATCAAAAAAAAAATTTCACTCTGTCCTTGGAAAAGTAGCCATAAGGTGGCCGGTGACAAAAAAAGTTTAATAGCCACTTTTTCTCATTTAGTGGCCCCGTGGCAGGTGGCTAATGCCAATTTTGCCCTTTATGTCATATAAACTCAAAATTTTAATCAGTTTATGGGATATTATTTATTTTGTAATTTTTAATGATATTTCTGTAAGGGTGGCAACTAAATTATTTCATTTTTGTGTAGGAAATGGAAAATGATAGCGAATTTTAGATTTGCATTCACATCATTTTATTTTTTTCCCACCAATTTCGATAGATTGGGGAAAATATACACTGGTTAAATTAGATTTTTCAAGAAAATTCTAAGAAACAGAAACAACTTTACATAGCCAATCTCATATTCTAACATACAAAGAGTCGTCTGCCGACAAATTCATAGTTTTATTATTGCTAAACATATATTTTTTGTTATTTTAATTCAACCATGAAAGTTAAAACAAAAGCAAATTTAAGCTCTTTGGATTTAATTAGAGAATTACATTTAGAACAAATAAATTTAAAGAAGGCACATTGATTTTCATCTAATTTCTTAAAATTGGCGATTGAATTTTTTTACAAGATCACTAAAAACTAAATGATTAAGCGTGAAAAATATGCACATAGTTAAAGAAACAATGCTGTTTCATTATATTATTAAAATATTTCACATCATCCGCTAGCATGGTGACATTCAAATCCGTCGATAATAAAACTATATGAGCAAGGATAAAAATTCTTTATCCCTAAATTGAGGAGAGCGTCCGTAATTTTAAAATCCGACTGCATGCAGAAGACAAATGATTTCAGTGAGCTTGACCGTGTGAGGTCCATTTATTGCTCTGTTCACGGAGATTGTACGGCACTTATTGGCAATCATCAATAAGGGAATATTTTATTTTTTATTTGTGAGACCGATGCGAGATGCCTTTGTCAAAAGAAATCCAAGCAGTTGAAAAAAAAAAAAGTACTTAAGAAATAACACATTCCAAACTAAATATATTTTTTTATTTTCTTGAAACTTTCGAAGATGGTTAGACTTCTTCAGTTCGTATCTTGCATCTGCATTCTTTAAACTTAAAACAAAGTAATGTAAAGTATTCCTTTTTAATTAAAACGCCGAGGGAAAATTTTTTTGACGAGTTCGAAAATTAAATTTTATTTAGATATAAATTATTTACTTATTAGCATTCATTGAAAATTAACCTTTTTTTTTTTTTAAATATATGTGTATAATGAGTTACAGTGACACTGCGAAATGGAATTTTGGAACCAACCACACAAAAAAATATCGAAAACTAGACCATGACAAAGCTCTATCGATCAGTATGGAACTAAGACAAGTTCCACAACTTTGCATAAGAATTCTTTTTTCTCAAAGTTCGAAGATGACAATAATATAAACTAGCGCAACGACATTCCACAAATAGTGTAAAAACAAAAACGACATGCTTTGCGCTGCTCCAATTTCAAAAATCAACCAAGAACGAAGTCCTATTTTTAAATTACCTCTATCAAATTTCTTTTCATTACAGACTTATACGAAATAGAATGGCAACAAACAACCACTCTTTAGTCTATATATTATATAGATAAGGAAACATGACATCAGGTGAAGGCTGTTGCCCTTCTCTATATTCTGAAATTTAATTAAAGTTCCTTTTTGAAAAATATATCCCCCCCCCCCCCCAAATGCTTTAGAATAATAAAACAAACACAGAGAAAGTGCATTAAAAAAACAATCGTTCACCCCCAACCCAAAACTTCATGGAAGTCAATTTTAATTCTGTTTCTCTTTTTACATTCAGTTCATGTTTTAATAATCGAAGTTCCAGAGAGGGAGACCCCCCCCCCTCCTTCCCCCAACACACACACTCCCCCGACGAAAACAGAGTTTTTTTTTTTTTTTTTTTAATACAAGTAAAAAGTTATGTCATAAAAATTGACTTACTCTGATAGTCTGAAAATTAAATCCTTTGTTTAGCTTATTTCATGTTTATATTATCTAATTTATAACATGCGATCTAGGCAGCGGATCATACGCAGATATTTTATAAAATCTTGCCCAACCCTGTATTTCGTTCTGTCGGCGCTCATCGTACTCTAAACGATATAATCAAGAGTTTAAAAGTTTGTCTCACAGAAATGTATTGAATCAGAACAGAGATGTTTAGGAAAATTTTAGGTCCTTTAAAGGACCCTTCACAAAATAATTTATCTTAAAACAGGACCCTTCACAAAATTTTATATCCCCATCACAAAACATTTTATCCCAAAACAGGACCCTTCACAAAATTATTTGTCTCTTAAATAGCCCTTTCACAAAATTTTTTCACCTTCAAATTGAACTTTTTGCAAATTTAGTCATTTAAAAATAAAATCTGGCCTGTAAGTAAGCAGTTAAACTCACCAAAGAGCATATTACTTAGGTTTTTATATATGAAGGATAGAACATGAAGACAACGATAATTTAAAATTCACAAAATTATGACTAGAATTTTCACAAAAATAAGAAAAACTTCACAATTTCACAAAAACAGGACCCTGTGAGAAAAATCTGGACAAACCCCTGCGAGAATGATAAAACAAAAACTAGAAAACAGGAATTCTGCTTTTTCAGAATTTAGTGTCGGCTCCGATGAAAAAAAATATATATATGTATATATATAGTACAAAACATATTTCAATTTTAAGACTTACAACACACGCTTTTATTTTATTTAAAATGACGTCATATATATATATATTCCAATCCGCTTCAGAATTCCACATTTACAATCCACTCTTAAACATCTACAGTAAAGTATGCATAGGACGTCACTATCGCGAAATAATACACAAATGCAGCAGAAAGACGCCATCATTAAAGAAACCGACAAAAAAGGGGGCTGTCTAATGATTTATAGGCCTTTATTTGTTTGTAACATAATATAGATACTTAAAGTTTAATATAGTTTATAATAGCTGCATGTTTTAACAGAAATCATTCGTTTATTTTTTTTTCAAAAGAGCACGTATTTTAATTACATTTTAGGTAGATTTCGTAAGAAATACTACCTATTGCAGTCGTTACCACGGTACGACTTTTGAAAAATTCCTTCATAACTTTTCATTATATGACCTCAGGAACCCAAAACCACCCCCACCTAAAAAGTTTATATATATATATATATATATATATATATATATATGTATGTATGTATGTACTAAATTTTGTCCGCACGATAAAAGTCGCAATTATGCACGGATCGTCTTCAAACTCGCCAAGAACTTTCAGATGGTGAATATCTCGGCTGGGATTGAAAATGGGCAAAATCGGCCCAAGGGAATGGAAATGGGTAGGGTTCAAATTTTTGAATACCGTCTTAACATAATTCTGATGAAACCAGCTGTTACACAACAATGACAGGAAAAAATAAATATTTTTCGTTATAGCAGTTGCCAACAATTAAAAAAAAAGCAATAAAATTCTCACCACAACAATTGATTTTCTGTTGCAAGGTTTCACGTGAAAAATTAAGTTAAATAAATAGTTTGAATAATTGAAACAAATTGAATATTACGTCATAAGTTTTCTAGACCAAGATTTCCGTATGAAAACTCATAATGAAATAAATAGTTTGACGGATTAAAAAAAAATATTGAATCATATTGGAAATAAAACGGACCTCAGCAGGTGAATATGTAACGTCATGTGAGTTTGAAGAAACGTATTAAAACATGATGAAAACCCGACAATGGAAATATATTAACTTATTATAGCACTTTGGGGTTCTCTGAATTTGCTTTAGCTATTTTTTAAACCTATTCTATATACATGCGTGTATGTATTCGTGTATACTAGAATTTTCACAAAATATTTAGCTCTCTAGAGCGCATTCTTAGTGAAGGAACTGGGTTTATCTCTAATCTCGGTTTAAGTTTTGTTGGTGAATTTAGTACTTAACTTCGAAATCTACCTCCGCCTGTAGGCCTGAGCCGGCAGGGATTTTTTTTTCGGTTGTTATGAAACAATGACAACAAAAAGACATAATTGCTATTTTCCCTTTACTTTCTACAGAAATGGAGTACTTGAGTAGCCAAAATTAAACAAATGTCGCTAAAAACTACAAAAAAATTAATATCTTAAAAATAAATGGAGATGTAGTTTTCAAACAAATTGCATTTAAAATTACTTTTTTTTCCAATAGGACGGTCTAAAAATTGAAAATGTGCGATGCTTAGAAGTTTAAAAAATTGATATAGAGTAATCGTACTGCTTTGTTTTAGGGCTGGCTTCTGTAAGGTAACGTTATTTTTCGGAGATGGTACAAAATAAGCTGGGAGAAAGAAATAGCATACCGTACCGGGGGCTAACAACTGAATTGCGATTTTCTATATGAAATTGAACGATAACGATCAAGGAAAATTTGGTGCACATTATACGGCACAACAGTTTCAATAATTTTTTCCAAGATAATGTTTTTGATCAAGATGATTATTTAAAACTAATAATTAAAATATGATAACTTCTTATCACTGAAACAAGATAGCGTGACTTTACATTTGGTTGATTTTTGTAAATCGATAAGTACGTTTACCTTTGACAGCACCTGTCAAAAATATCAGCACTTGATTGATTCTGCGAAAAATCAGCATAAACTCCTATCTAAAAATGACTTCTTAAAGGGCAGAAAAAATACAGGCTTATCTGAGATTCAAATTTGGAATTCTCAACATGGTAGACGCATTATGTCCATGGCTCATAACACTTAAAATAAATAAAATTCAAGCATTTTTTAAGGAATTTCTAAGACTGTAAATTAAATATACGCAAAAACGCAACATTACATATGCATTAATATAGTTCTGGAATAAGTAAATACATAAGGAAAATAGTCACCACATTGTCTTTCTATTTCAAAAGAATTCTAATCAATCTAAAAGATACGTATTTTCAAGACAACATATTAGAGAATTTTTAAAGAATAAAGTATTTTAACTTAATAAGGTACATCTCTGTACCAACAAAAATTGCATATATCATAAAAAGTTCAGAAAAACAGCTTGATATATATATATATATATATCAGTGGCGTGGCGTCCGGTCATCGCTGGATGCGGCGATGACCAAGCAATATTTTAAAACTCTTAATAAGCTTTTAAAACTCTACGATCCAGTTTTAGCAGAACATTTGGAGTTCATGTATAAGTGAAGGTAAGATTTAAAGTTTCTTTTTTGAACATTCAACCATTGAATTTTAGAGTTAATAATTTTTCACCACAAACTTAAATAATTGCGATGACCACCGAAAATTTTCACGCCACGCCACTGATATATATATATTTTTTTTTAAAGGTACGTTCATAATTATGTAAATATGTAGCACCTATAATCGTTTGGTCCGTCTGTCTGTCTGTGTGCATATAACAGCGCAAAAATTACCCAACCGAACGGTTTCAAATTTAATATATATAATCGTTGCAGAATTTTGTCGAGTGATTTCCAATTTTAAGAAAATCAAATCAAACTTTTATAAGATATTAATAAAAGTTTTCTTCATCTCATTAAATCCTATCACACGTAATTAATTCAATGCTATCCCATGACAGTTAATGATTCTAGGTTGTCATGGTGATTACGTCCTATTTTAAGATGGAGTTATTATATCCGTATTACTGAATTTAATATATGTAATCGTAATAAATTCTGTATTCTAGCATTTTTGCATAAGAGTGCAACAGTTATTGCACCAAGATCTGAATTTTTATAAAACTAGTTTTAGTACGAACGCACCTTATTTGCCACGTTTGACGTACAATTTCCGACTTGTTAGCTCACAGGCTATCAAAGCCTGAGAGTTGATGCGACCCAAAGCCGCCTAAAGACTAAGATAGTCTTGAGAAGGCTTTGTGTGACCGCAGGTTCTGTACGTACGTATCGCGATAACTTAACTCTTGATAGGAATATCCGATTTGCTTCAATTTTTTTTTTCTAGGTTCGTTCTGATAAGGCGCTTCCCTGATTAGTTTTGGGGGTTTATTGGTTAAGTATAAAAGGGGGGGGGGGGGTACGGGTTTAATCCCACCTTAACTTAGATAAATGGGTTGGTTTTTCATGATTTGCTGGAAATATGGCATACCGGTTAATACTGATAAGGCGCTTCCCTGATTAGATACGGAGGTTCATTGTTTAAGTATAAAGGGGGGGGGGGGCAGGGGGATAATACCCCCTTAATTAGGATTCGGTTCGCTCATCCTCTACTAGGTTACACAAATTACATTTTGTCGTACACTTTACAAAAAAAAAACTACTCAGTATTTTGACTTGAAATTAAACAAGAATAAATTATGATCGGTACATTTGCACAATATTTTTTTTTTTTTTACAGAATAACCTTAAAACATTAATTTATTTTACATGTTTTTCCATTACGGACGCATTTTTGCAAATAAAAAAGGAAGCACGTACATTTTTACGAAGAAAAAATAAATAACGGAGTTAGTAATTATAGATAGAATCATGATTAATTAAATAAAATATATTTTTATTATTCTTCCAAAATATCTTAAAAACTTTTTTTAATTTAATTAAGGAAAGAAATATTTTTGGACTTGATGGTAGAAATAAAATATGATCTGTAGATTCTGACAATATTATTTTCTTATCGAATGATTTAACAAAAAACATTTTTTATTATTTTGTTGAATATATTTTTCCATTATACGGATTTATTTTTGTAAACGATAATGAAACCTGCGTATTTCTTGCAGTAAATAAAAATCATTGAGTCTGTAAAAATAAATAAAGTCATGAATGATTAAGTACGAGAAATATTATCGTTGCATCAAAATTTCTCATTTTTAAAAAAATTATTTAAATAAGGAAAGGAACCTATATATCTGCATTTTGCGAAGACGAAATATTTTAAATTTTGAAAATAACTGCAGAATTTATACTTCAAACCATAAAAGAACATTAAACTTTCTTATATAATGTATATGTTATTTGAGAGGGTAATGTACATTTTAATAGAATACTTTATTATGATTGGTTGGAAATGGCGTATAGTTTGGTGCTCATTCCTTTTAATCATAATAGTTTAACGATTTTATGAAATTTTTAAAATACCCTTTATGAAAATTATAGCATATTTTTAAAGAATTAAAATTTGTGAAAATTCAATTATTTACATTCAATTATAAAAGTATTTTTCAGTGTTAAGACTTTAAATACACAATTTTTTTTCTTATTATGTGAAATCATTTACGCAGATTATACTTACGCATTTTAAAAGAATTGTGATTTTTTTTTTTTTTTTTTTTTTTTTTTTTTGGTAAAGTGGCAACAAAAGAATTGTAAACAAATAAAATTGTTAAATTCGTTTATACAAAGTTTTATTCGAATTCGAAGGTTGAATAATAATAATATAATAAGTTAATAATTCTTAGTATCAACGAGAACAGATTTCAAATGTTTTTTTCCAGAAAATAGGATTTTGAAGAAGTAACTTTCTTCAAGTTCTCTTCGAATATATTATTCTAAGATTGCTATCAAAGATTATTTGATGTGAATTACAAAGATTGGAAAGATACCTATTTTCAAACCATTTGAGAAAATCCCAGGAACTATTGGAAAATGTAAAAACGTCTTTAAAACAGCTTTTAGTTGAAAATTTAAAAATATTTTGTAAAATTTTGCTTCGAAAATATTTTTATTTATACTAGTCTTATATCATAAATAAAAAATTCCGAGGAAATTCTTAGTTATTTGGCTCAATTTACATTTCTAAAATTAAAATGCGCCAAAACATAAAATAACGTTTTTGTTTAATAAAGATGTAAAAATAATATTAAAAAAATATATTGTTACTTTCAAATATTTATCTTATTAAATAATGCTTCGCGAATCCAAACAAAGCATGGCTTTTGCTAGTTTAGATAAAAAGGTTTTTCTATCCGATTTGCTTCAAATTTGGTATACCGGTTTATTTTGATAAGGCGCTTCCCTGATGAGATTTGGAGGCTCGCTGGTTAAGTATAAAGATGTGAAATGGGGGAGGGTGCTAATCCCCCCTTAATTTATTTTTCGAGGGGCATTATTCTTTGAAATAAGAGCATAATATACGATTAGTGCGAATAACCTGTGAGCTCAATGCCATCAGTTTAACTAAAAAAAAAAAAAAAACATGCGATATCATTACACGAGCAAGACAATGTGTCAAGTGAAGTTTCTTTTCCGATATTGCATTTTTAAGATAATACAAAAAAGAAAATGAAAGTCGCATAGTTTACTTCAACACTTTTTTCAGTCACTTAGTATTAAAAAAAAAGCCGATAAAGCAATCAAAAGAAATTTGATAGCTAAATTTCATTTGGAAATTCAAGAACTATTATTACATTTTCCTAATTTTCAAGGACTTTCAAGTACTTAAAAATGAATTTTCCTTTCAAGCCCTTTTCATTCCTTTTTTTTTTTTTCCAAAATGCACGAATAATGATGTCAATATAGTATAAATGCATTTGTAATGTAACGTACTTTTAATCCTTATGATAATATTGTGAAAAACAGTCAAGTTCAAATACTGGTGTTCTTTCAAGCAATAATAGACATAAAAAATATATTCTAATTTTTCATTGCTGTTTAATGTCTTGCATTGAAGAATTACGTGTGCCTAATTTTCTCTTTCCTTTCACATAAGCCTTTTTTGCTTTAACTTGTTAGAGTCGTGTATTAAAAAAGTTTGAATCATTTACAAAATAATGTGTTCCATTTTATCAGCCTATTCAAGTTCCGTAGCAATTTAAACTTTTATACAAAAATTTAATGATTTACATTCACATTTTTGATGTAGTCCGATGTATGTTAGGTATGATGTATGTGAAAGTTACAAATGATAGGAACAATATGTTTTTAAAAAGAAGATTATTGTTGTGTATCCTAAAAACATTAAAATTTGATTATTTTATGATTATTTGTTTTTACAATTTCCTGAAACAATGGTTTTTATAAAAATATATTTTAATTATGAATCGCGAAACATTCGACATACTCCAATGTTGTATGATTTATATGAGAAGTTACAAACGATAGGAACAAGATGTTTTTAAAAAGGAGATTATTGTTGTATATCGTAAAACATTAACATTTGACTATTTTATTATTATTTGTTTTTCCTTCACGAAAACTGGCACTCAAAAAGAAATAAAATATTCTAATATAAGATCGATGGGAGATCCAAGTCCTTTCAAAGGAAGAATTTCCGAAATCTATATCAATTTGAAAGTTATGCGTAAACTTATATCTATATCTAAAAATAATTCAATTAAGTAACTTCCGATTTTAAAATTCGGTTAAAAATTTAAAATGAGATTATTTTTCACCCATAAATTAGCGAGGATTTCCGTTGATTCCAATATCCAGATAAAAGTCTTTCCCCCGACAACATCAATCAAACATCTCATCAACACATGATTGATTCCACAAAAAAAGACAAGTAATACAAGACAGCTTTATTCCTCTTTATCAGAAACTATGGTTGTTTAATTAAATAAATAAAATTAAAGAAACAAGCAAACCAGATAAAGTCCCGCAGACACGATTTTCGCAATATGAAATATATATTACTTGATTGTACTCGTACTTCATTTCTTAAGGTAATATAGTAACATTTTCCTCAAATTTGTGTTTAAAATATGCCAATCAAACTTCTTTATATTGCGTGCATAAATATAAAATCGAATGGCAAGGCAATAACTATTGTACAGTCGTGAGGGGGAAAAAAGTAAACACCCCTACTAACCCCTCAACAAATTATCGTAGAAGAAAGTTACTGGTACCGAACGATTGGAAATAAAGTCTACTTTTAAATGATGTATATAAAATGTGCTTATGGGGCCATCTACATATTAAAACGAATCCAAACTTCATTTTTTTCAATGGCAATACCCAATTTTATTTCGAATCTTCGGTTAAAACTATTCCTAGACACCAAATTTCAAGTCATTTGAATGATAAGTTTTTGAATTATAAACATTCAAAATTTAGTGCTTCTAATGTTAAATTACATTTTCATATTTTTATCGCCTGAAATTATGCTCCTAATGTGCTAATTTTTTTGTGTAGCAATAATACTAATATACCCAAACATAAATACGTTGAATTTGCAATTTTTACAATTTTATGATATGAATTATGAAATTAATATTCGAAAAAATTTTTAATTACAACCTACAGTTATTTATTTATTTATTTATTTATTTATTATGGATTTAGTTTTATTAAGTTCTGCTTTATGGAAATGCAAATTTTCACAATTTTCTTCCAAGTAGTTTTCAAATTATGCTTAAAAAACGGCAAAAGGATGTTTTAAGGGGCCGTCTGCGATAGAAGTGACTAGATATTTTGAAATTTCTTCTGCTGTCGCGTAATCTAGCAGGCTTCATTGACCGCTTGAGTGGTGCTTAAAGTGCCTTGATCAAGAATGGTCTCTCTTGGTTAACAATCGAGTACGGAACTTCAATTTGGATACAGCCCTTAAAATACGCTCGTTTTAAAATAATTTCTCGGAAACTTACGATACGAATTGCATAAAAATTTGTTTTTAGGCTAATTCAAGGGTGTATAGTTCATTTATGCTGTCAGAATTGTGTGATTGAAAAAACAAAGTTATGGTTCGTTTTAATAAGTCCCTAAACAAATTTTATATACATCATTTAAAAGTAGACTTCATTTCCAATCATTCGGTACCAGTAACTTTCTTCTACTATAATTTGTTGAGGAGTTAGTAGGGGGTGTTTACTTTTTTTTCTCCACGACTGTACATAATATGACACAGTGTAAAGCTAATACATTTTCTTGACAATGGCTTTTATAAAAATATATTTTAATTATGAATCACAGAAACTGGACAGCGTGACATTCAGTTTAATTGACATTTCTGATAACATCACTCAAAAATCTTAACACATGATTGATTCTACAAAAATCCACACAATTAACAGATTATTTTTCTTTATCAGAAACTATGGTTGATTAATTAAAACACGACTACTGAACAAGCAAATCTGATAAAATCCCGCAGACACAGATTTTGTAATCTTATAAAATATATTTCTTGGAAATCGCACTTCTCTACAAAAATTACAATACGAAAATAGTGATAAACAAAGGGAGAAAATGATAGCTATGATAGCTTTTTCAATTGAAAGAAAAACGCATAGAAATGTATTCATTCTTTGCGCGATTTCTTTTAAACAAAATGGTACAGAAAATTATCAAAATATTCTGAACTGAAATTATTTTATTTAATATAAAAAAAAAAAATAGGTACTTTTCGGTTAGCCGGGCGCCAGTGTTATACATACATATTTATACACATACATATATGTAAATATACATATATATATACATATACTGTATATATACACATATATATGTGTGTATTATATATATGTATAAATACATTATATAACACTGGCGCCCGGCTAACCGAAAAGTGCCAAAAAATATATAACAAATTTTTTGACGCGTTAAAGTGAATTGCATTCTTTTTTTTCTTTTTTTTTTCACCAAGATGAATATTAAATGATAAAAATTGGTAATTAAAATACGATTGGCTAAACAGAAAAACTAGACAACCTGATTTTCAGTTTAGTCGGTTCTTACAATAGATATGTGCAACTTTTTTTTGCCAACATAATGTCAAAAACCTCAACAACTGATTGATTCTATAAAAATACGCACATACATATCTCTTCACTCCTCTTTATCACATAGTACGCTAATTAAACAAAAAAAAATCAAACAAGCAATCGGATACATCCTCTAGAGAGGAATTTTGTAATATGAAATATATTCCGTGATGACCACACATCACTCCCTTATTAAGGTCATCCCACAAAACCTGACGGAGAATGTTACGTCCGGAATGATTTCCGAATCCGCCTCATCAGTTCCGGCGGCCGGAAATATCAGAAAGGTATGGAATGGCAGAAGAAAGAGGATGGATATTAAAAATTACTCGTATACACAAGAGAGTGAAATAAAAGTTTTTATTTCTTTTTAAGGAAATTGTGAATATTCATAAATTATAAATTTCCTCTTTTCCTTTAAAAGCTCAAACGAGCATTTTCTACGAGCATATAGCATATTTTGAAATACAATATATATATATTGTAAAAAAAAATAATAAGTTTTAAAAGAAACTAATACATAAGAAATTCATATTTTAAAATGCTCCATTCAATTTCTAAATGAATGAAAATCAATGATTATTTTAGTTCAAGTTCAAAAATTCTAAAAGTATGAGCGCTCTTGCACACTAGTGTGTGCTCATTTACCTCCTTGTGATTTCTGCTGATTATTCCTAAATAGCTTTGTTATTAATATGCATTATTATTCTTAAGCGTTTATAGTACTTTGTTTCTTTATTATTAAGGTTTTAAAAAAATACAAATAATTTTGATATATTCATTAGTTATTCCTTCAAAGACTTCTTTGCGATGAGACGGACTCAGCTCGACCCAGGGGCCGAAACGGGCTCAATTTTTATGCGTGCTCAGGATCAAAGTAAATTTTTTATTTATTCGCAAATTGACAAAATGAAAAATAAATTGATATTTGAGAAACAAGAATGTAGTCTAACTCCACACAGTTTCGAGAAGGGTGCAGCACCCTCCCTGCCCTTTGGTCTACAAAATAGCACCATTCTTGCCCTTCATCCAAAAAAATAGCACCCTTCTTGCCACTCATCCCAAAAAGTCCTTTTTAACAACTTTGCTTGCACAGTAAAAACTGACTCATTAATGTCTTGAAAAGATTGCACTGACTTTTAAATATTAAAAGGCTTTAAAAATCATAAAAGTGTCTACAAGATTCTAAAAAATTTCCCCAAGATATTAATCCCCTTGAGGGGCCCACCTACGATTAATGAATATTTGCACAAGAAAAATTTTATTACATTTTACTTTTCTAACTTCGGTGGTAAAAAGTCGTAAAATTGCTTTTCCTTATTTTGCAATAAATCTTTTTGCAGATTCCGGTGTGAATTCGACATTTCAGACACACAATTACTTGCCCCTCAAAGGATTAAGAAGGAAGCTTCTTACCTCAAGAAACTCATAAGTGTACCCAAGAATCTAAAAAGTGTCCTTTTTTAAACCTCGGAAAAACCAAGTCAAGTTTCTTCAAGTGTTTTACAATGCGCTAAAAATCAATTTGAAATGGAATTTAATTCTTATTGATGAAATATAAGGAGAAATATTCTATCTGATTCTGAAGCCTTTGCCATGGTATACTCCTTACCGATCCTCGCTTCCTGTTTAAAGTGCTTTTCCAGAATTATACTGGAAAACAGAACGCATATCTTTCTGCCATAGTTATACAATGACATTTTAAAAGAATGAGAACTGTGAGTTTCGTCGATTACTGTCAATGGTAAAAAGAAAAGAGGGGGGGGGGGGGGCGAACTCAACTGTACAATATTCTATAATACGCGTTACTTCCAGTTTTAAGGTCCAAAGCAGCTACTTTGACACATTTAATTCATTTTGTTCGGAAACGCATGAAATTGACAGGTGTTTTTATTCATAAACTATCTAATCAAAAGACGCTTTTTCTGTTTTGTAGTAAAAGGTAAAAGATCTTGCAGAAAATACTCTCAAAGTGGGCGATTTGAACAGAATTTTCAGACGCGACACCACGATAAAAAAAAAGCCAGGTCGTCACATGACCACAATCGCTTATAACTCGATAAGTAATTTACAGAGTTTCCCCAGGCAGTTTTAGGAGGGAGCTACGCCCTTCTTGACTTTTAGTAAAAAAAATTGCACCCTTCTTGACCCTCAGTCAAAAAAACTGTGCCCTTACTGTCTTTTGTATTGAAAAATTTGTTTGCATATCAAAAAGCGACTCATTGTGTTTTGAAAAGAGTTCCTCGTCTTTTAAATATTAAAGTTGCCTTTAAAAATAAAAGTGTCCCTAAGACTTTAAAAAACTGCCCTATTAAATCAAAAAAGTGCCTATGCAAATCTCAGAGTTTCTCCCAGACAGTTTCAGGAGGGTGTAGCACCCTGCCTGCCCTTAGGTTTACAAGGTAGCACCCCTCTTGCCCCTCATTTAAAAAATTAGCTTCCTAGTTGCCTCCACCTGAAAAAAATGCCTTTACTCCTTTGTTTATTAAAAAATTTACTTGCATAGTAAAAATTACTCATTGCTGTCTTTAAAATAGTGTTCTGTCTATTAAATATTAAAAAGTAGCTTTAAAAATCAGAAGAATGCCTTTAAAAATTTCAAGAAATGCCCTTAAGAATCCAAAACATGCCCTTTGGAATCCAAAAGTGCCCTTTCCCCACAAGCAGCACCCTGCCTTTTTTTAAACCAGCGGGAAACTCTGCAAATCTTAAAAAATCAACTTTTCCCACCAGCAACACCCTGCCCTTTTTTTTAAACCTGGGAGAAACTTATTTAAAAAAAGAAAAAAAAAACTTATTTCGATTTGAAATCCTTTCAATAGTCAGGTCTGCCAATTTTATGGCTTTACGTTTAAAAATGAGTCAGAAAATGTGTCTGAATTCGCGTTGTTGAGCAGAGAATTTGAGAACTGTTTAAATAGATTTTTAAAGTATATATTTGAAGAAATGTAAAGACACTGTTTTTAAAAGACTTTTTAAGAGATCCGATATCATTACAGGCTCAATTCATTCATTTAACTTTCTTAACAAGAAACACTCATTTGCATAAGGTTAACACGAGCCATAATTAAAAACACAGAACCTTATAAATAGCCTGAATGAGAAATATCCACACCCATGTCTCAAGTGGCTCTGTTGTAATCGAGACAGGCTGCAATTGCAGAACAGAAGATTTTATTTCACACAATACATAGTCATTTTGAAAGAGCTTGAAAGTCTGGACTCGGGATAGCCAGTTTAACAGCCTTAAAAATTAAATGCACTTACTACTCATTTAAATAAGAAGCACGTAATGCGGGAATTTTATCTGTTTTATTGCACTTGATTAGCATTCAGTGCCTTAACCAGTAGGCAAGTAGGTGGACCTAGAGTTCGTAGAAGGTGGACTTAAATTTTTATCAAACGAGCTTATATTGAAAATTTTTATACTCAGCTGCCAGCTATAAGATTTGCAATGAATGTTGTAAAACGTCTTTTTACATCGCACGTAAATAATTAACCCAAGAAAATTGATCCTGGAGATTAAGTAGATTTGAAGCTTTTTAGCGTTTAATCTAGAGCTAGCCAAATAGCCAAAAAGCTAACTGAAAGTGCTTTTTGCCCCCAAAGCATTTAGTGAATTAGATAAATAGCGACAGTCAAAGAAATATGCTATATCATTCCCATTTTGTTGTTCCGCATTTCGTAAACTTGCTGACGTTGCACAAAAACGAAAAAAAAAAAAAATCTCATACTGCTTCCGCACTGTGGCAACACTTAATGTCTCGTGCTCTCTATGCAAGTGTCTTCAAACAGTGGACGTCATTTGCATCAGGCACGGCTCCAGCGTATGACGAAAACGAAAATCGCACATTGTATAAGCATGGGATATGATGTGCACTAGCTTTGAATTATCAATGTGACAGATACAAGTCGTATAAACTTTTCAGACTTGAATTTATGCAGGTTTCTGGCTACAACGTGTAAAGAAATGAAACTAGCTTATTGTATTTTTTTTTTTCCATAAAAATGGCATTACTGGCATGTTTCCCAATGTGACTTCTTTGTATAAATTTGTAGCATCACTTTTGTTGCCTACAGCAGACTGCGAAGGGGGATTCAGTCTCATGAATATAACAAAACCTGACTTGAGAAACAAGCTGACAATCAAGAATTTAAGTAAATGATGATTAATTTGAAAGGGGAATTTTGAAAAGAATTTCCATTAAAAAAAGCATTTCCTGTGTGGTATACAGCCTAATCTCGAAGGGCCAATCTTACAGAGTTATGTATTCGTTTGTATATTGCATAACTAAAAATAATACTCATGTATATAGAAATTTTGTATAAATAAAACTTTTTTTTCCTTTGCTAAAGCTATTTTTATTTGGCTAGAAGTTATTGGCTGCAATTAGCCAAAAAGCTAAAAATCCCCTTTTCCTAGATTAAACCCCACTTTTATATTAGTTAAACAATAAACGCATATAAGCGGGGGCTGTGACTATCTTTTACACTTAAAAACTAGCAGTTTTGAATTATTTTTCATATAAGAGTTGATGTGCTACGGAAAATTCACTCCACGATCTAAATTACATTTTTATTGTAAATTTTACTGTGTGCGACATCTCGTATGCGAAATGCGTGCGGGTTATTTTCTGTTTAAAAAATAGATGAAAAAAAAAATTAAATGATAAATAGCCACACCTCTTTTCCAAGTGGCTGTCACAGCTTCTTCAACTTTCTTCTGAACTGTACGAATTCTGTTTTCCGGTAATTCTGAAAAAAAGGACTTTAAACTGAAAACGAAGATTCCAACTAACTCTTTCTTCCTTGAATACTCTTGTAATAGAAACAGACTCAGAACGGAAGGCTGTATTTCCTAAATTAGCCTCAAAGACTTAAAAATTAAACACTCTCACTTACACATTAAAACAAGTTGGAAATTGCTCGTCAAACGTGGCAAATGAGGTGCGTTCGTACTATAACTAGTTTTAGAATTATTTTTTGCACCCCATATTGTACTGAATGTATAATTTTTTGCACTTCATAAAGTGCATACTCTGTAACATCACTTCCAATATTTTTTCCCTATTCCCCGTAATGTAACGGAACACTTTTGACTGTCCCTGTAATTAAACTATACATCCGATTTTCCTAAAATTTGAAATGGCTCGACAAAATTTTGCAACAATTATATCTTTAAAATTTCAGACCATTCGGAAGGCTGTAACATCATTAAAATGCACTTGCAATATTTTTCCCATTGGTCGCAATGTAAAGAAAAACTTTTGACTGTCCCTGTAATTAAACTATACATCCGATTTTCATAAAATTTGAAATGGCTCGACAAAATTTTGAAACAATCATATTTAAAATTTCAGACCATTCGGCTGGGTAGTTTTTGCTCTGTTATATGCGGACAGACAGACAGACTGAACGACGACTATAGGTGCTACTTATTTATATAACTACGAACGCACCTAAAAAGAAGCACAAAATACGAGAATTTTATGTTTCGTTGCAGTCTTGACTAGTATCCAGTACCTTAACAGGTAGACAAATAGGTGGGCTTAGAGGTCCTAGAACAGGAGCCTTGAGTGAACCTATTCCAAGTGACTGAGCTAAAAAAATCGGAATAGTAATAAAAAATTAATGATACACTGTTAAAAATTTTCCTGTGAAATTACAGAGAATCTACGGGTAATCCATTATCTTAAGTCTCATGTAAAATTACAGAGATTAGAAAAACAGATATTATGTTAAATAACAGAGAAGTTATTTGGTAAATTTACACAAGACTCTGTAAATTAACATCGTTAAAAATACACAAGACTCTGTAAATTAACATGGTTAAAAATACGCAAGACTCTGTAAATCAATTTATATTTTTAATTAAAATAATTTAACTTAGTTTTTGAAATCAGCGACATTTAGAACTTCGAAGTATTAGAATTATTCAAGCAAATTTGAACTGCTGTGCCCATTTAATTTTTTTACACAACTTGCTTCTGACCGGCTGGGGGTTTGAACCGGAGACCTCTGGGCAGGAGAAAAACATCTTACTGAGTGCGCTATAGGAGCTGTTACTGCGGCGTATAAAGGATGTCCTTTATAATAAAGCAGGGAAAATTCTATTGTACTTGTGCTTTTCAAAGATTTCGCTTCAAATATATTCGTTAGAAAATTTCTTAAACGGTTTATTTTAATTTAGTTTGGACCGATGCAGAATATCTATTATTTTTTTTAATCAAATTTAATTTTTTAATCCTTTATTTGCGGAATTATTTATCAAGAAATTGCTTCTTCTCACTAATTATCTTCTTTAATATCTAAAGATACTGGAATTTTTAAATAATAATAATGTGAAATTTAGGTGTATTTTTTTCATTAAAACTGGTTAAATATATTGGTAATTATAACATTTTTTGTAAAATATTTACAAAAATAATCAGATTAATTACTCAAAATTACTTTTAAGGTTATATCACAATTCTTATAAAAGCAATGTATTTAAATGTATTATGATTCTAACTATCTAAATGAATGAAAAAATAAATAAAAAAAGTGAAACTAAATTTTTTTCTTTAATAAAATTCTAATGAAATTGCAAAAGAATTTTAAACGTGTGTATTTGAATTACAAGTTTTAACAAAGCTGAAAATATTTTTAAATAAAGACATGGAAATCCCTACAGGGAATTAGATACAAGATAAGGGAAATGTCTGTAAATCGATGACCGAGAAACTCAATCGAACGCATTTAAGTGAGAACTAGTGTAAATTTACAGAGAGTCTTGACCGAGAAACTCAATCGAATGCATTTAACCGAGAACTGGTGTAAATTTACAGAGAGTCTTGACCGAGAAACTCGATCGAATGCATTTAACCGAGAACTGGTGTAAATTTACAGAGTCTTGACCGAGAAACACGATCGAATGCATTTAACCGAGAACTGGTGTAAATTTACAGAGAGTCCTGACCGAGAAACTCGATCGAATGCATTTAACCAAGAACTGGTGTAAATTTACAGAGAGTCTTGACCGAGAAACTTGATCGAATGCATTTAACCAAGAACTAGTGTAAATTTACAGAGAGTCTCGATTTTTTTTCTGTGATTTTACAGAAATTTTTAACAGTGTACTTTTAAAATTATGTAATCAGCTATGACAATTACAATTAACGTTGTGAGATTCCGATGAAACAAAGGATTGCATCGCATGTATTAACCTAATTTTCTTTTAAAGATAAAGTATATGTCATTTTTAAAGCTTTTATGCTAATTAACGCAGAAGAATAGAGGCTGTGACATCAACTTTTACGCTAACCAGTAACAATTTTAAATTTAATTTCAGTAAATAAGATTGATCGTACTATGGACAATTCCCTTCATGATCTAATTGCATTTTTATTATAAATTTTATTTTCAACATATCTTTTACACAACAAATGTGTACGTGTTACTTGCAGTTTAAAAAGAGAAATAGATTTAATAGATTTAATTTAATAGATTTCATGAGAAATATCCACACTTGAAATGAGTTCCGGCCCTTTTTTTCGGAACCCAAGCCTGACGATTTGAAATCAGGGCCCGCCCAAGCCCTAAATAGCAAGTTTTTTTTTCTTCAATTTGCGAATAAATAAAATTTTTACTTTGAGTCCTAGCCCGAGGACTCTTATAAAAATCGATCTCGAACCGGGCCCGTCTCATCTCCAATCAACACCTCTTTTTCAAGTGTCATATAAACTCTCTTGTAATCGAGACAGCAGAACAGACGAATTTATTTCACACAATACATAAGCATTCCGAAAAGCTCTTGAGCTTCTGGATAGTCTCACAGCCTTAAAATTAAATGCTCACTAGTCATTTAAATCAGAAGCACATAATTCGAGAGTTTTATCTGCTTTGCATCAACACACGCATTTGTAGAACGAGAAACTAATGACCCTGGCGGCCACAACTGACAAGAGAAAAAAAGGCACTCAGCAAGTGGGGGGAAAAAAACATTTCAGGGCATTACACTTGAAACTTAAAAAAAAAACGGGCATTTATTTATTTTTTTCCCCCTAGGCGTCAAATAAAGGTGAGTAAAAGATTTGTAAATACAATGGCGACTCTGCAATTTAATAAACAGATCTGGGTAGAACATATTTCCATATTTCGACATTATTTATAAGTCGTTGACTTTCGCAGGATAATTTAAACTGACAAAACTCTTATGCCACAATAAAAAGATTTATTTCAAGAACATTGAGTTATATCACAGAAAAATAAATTAATATTTTTAAATTATAATTAAACAAGATTGGTATGAGGGAGGGAGTCAGGAAAATTGATGAATAGCAAATCTCGTTAAAGAATATCCGGAACTATAGGCTACTAACAATTTGAATATAGCAATAATTCTTTATTTAAATTTTAAAACAACTCAAAAGCTATACAATGTTTGCAGTTCTGCAAAATATTTAGAACATTAAGTACATGTTTTTCAAGTATAATTTAAATTTAGTTTTCGCAGTTTAAATAAAGCCCCCCCCCCCCCCCCTGGATTACTTTGTGCAATTATGAAGGTATAAATTTCTATCGTAATAAATATTTCGAAATAATTTTCATACATAAACATAACAGTTTTAGATATTCTAATCCCAACTTACAGATGCTTCAAATTAGATTTTAATTATAGTTTATTAGTTATTTATTTTCGGTGGTTTTGATATCCACATAACTAAAATTTGCCAACGATTTGACAAAACTACGAGTTACCTGTAATACAGGGTTACCAGCAAAACATGCCTGGCAATTTCCCTGACAAATATTTTTTAAAAAAATTGCATTACCAAACGGGCATACAATGAAATTTGCTATTTATTTCCGCAATCCTTTGACAAAATTAGCGATTTTTTTTCTGCGATCGCTCTTCGGATTTCTCGGACTTGTTTGCAGTCGTTTGACAAATTTCGTGATATCTCCCCCCCCCCCCCCCCCCAGACCTTTTAGAAAATATTTGTAAATTACCTGACTTTTCCTATACATAGTAAAAATTTCCTTGATTCTCCCTGACTACTGTGAAATTATCTGACTTTTCAGATTTTCCATGTCGCTGGAAACCCTGCGATATAAATTGTAACATGCATAAAAGTTTGTATTTTTATTAAAGAAAGTTTACGAATTGTACCCAATGTTATTATTGATTTAGAAAACACTTAAATCGAATCTGCTTTGCGCCACGATAACACATAGACCATACAAAAGGGTCCCACCTGAAATTAGACACACTGTATAATTTTGAAATAAATGAAAGTATAATTTAACATGTAATGCGTTTCCGTAATTGATCGGCTTCTAAAGGGAATGCTAGACTTTGACAAGAGCAAAAATACTTTATTATTATTATTATTATCGTGTGTGTCAAAATTAAAAGACAATATCATTATAGTGGCGCATGCCATATACATAGCGGTAGAGTTCTGGGCAGACAACCCGATTTTACCAAAACGCGAATTGACTAATTTTTTCGGGTTAACCAGATTTTTCAAAAGAAAGTCCAGAATAGGTTTCAGATGCAAAAAACTATATATTTGAATTTTAATAAATGTATATATATGGGGCATTCTCACAATCTTTTAGCTTTCATGTCCCTGAATAATAATTTTTTATTTAATACACTTTTTTGTGTGTTTTTTTTATTATTATTATTTCATATACTTGGGAACATCCCATTGCATGATTGCACAACAATATTAACGAGATAAATAAGTTTTGGACGATGTTGAATGGTCCAACACATGGAAAACTCATCTACCGTCCCGTGTCCCTGATGCTGATTTTGAAGTTTGGAGCTGTCTGGATAAAATTGTTTCAATAAAAATAATTCGATGTAATTTTTTTCTGAAACTGGAACTATTGTTTTATATAAATATGTAGCTAAAAATTAACCTGCACACATTTTTAGGGTTGATATTATTTTTTGAACTCTGTCCCTGGGTTTTAGATTTTTTACCATCCCTCTTCTAAAATGATACAGAAAATCACTTCAGATGCAGAGACGGAATTTTTTTCAAGTTTTTGCTCATGAAGAAGTATGCTAGAGAAAGAATATCTAAAATTCTTTGAGAGGAAATTTACTACAGAATATAAATCAGCATTTAAATATCAATTTCAAGCACCGTGGCTTTATTGGTAGTCTTACCGTCCCCAAGGTTTATTCCTGCACTTTTCGAGGTAAATTAAAAAAATAATAATTTAATCCAATGTTAACAACTGTTTCGAAAAGTTAATGAACATTGTGGCTATCACTTAGTCTTAGCATGATTTTCCTAATAATAGGTGGTAATTTTCCTTACCGTTCTATCCTTACCGTCTCTTTTTTTACCATTTCGTCCCTTTTTTTTTTTTTTTTTTTTTTTTTTTACCTTACCATCCCTTCTTTAACACCCCTTTAAGACAATGTTATACAAAAATTCTGTATTAAAAGTACTACATTTGCATTATTTCTTATTTGAATGTCCTGTGGGTACTATGTAAATTCATTATAAGTAAAAATTTAGAAGAAAATAAAAAGTTATAGGGGTAAAATGGTAAGGAAAATTAAACTCGCAAGTTTAACCTAAACCTCAGTTAAATAAAAAAAATTCCCTGCTGACCATTTTTTCTTTATTTTGAATCACTAAGGCATTCGTATATCAGATTAAAATATTACTTTAGCAAGTTTAATTTCGCCAGTTTTTTTTTTTTTTTTTTTTTTTTTTTTTTTCCCCAAAGTCGAAAGATTGTGAGATTGCCCCATATTCATTTTTTTACTTCAAAGATAAAATTGATGCTAGAGATATAATTGAACACTACTTTTCCATAATTTCACTAAAATAAGGATTAATTTTCGTTCTTTTTGGGGTTCGGATTGAAGTGTGCCTGGTTCGGGTCTGGTTCGCGTTGAAGTTTCACACGTTTTGCGTTGACTTTAAACAGAATTTTCGGAACGCATTGACAAAATAGAAAGTTTATTTTAATACTTTCTAAGAAATATCAAAATACACTTTCTGTTCAGAAGTGTATTCTGAAGAGAAAATATATCAAAGTTTACTTTCTGCAAGTAATGAAAGAAAATAACATACTAAAGCTTTCCCCGGCAGTTTCAGGGGGGTGCTGCACCCCACGTGCCCTTTGGTTTACAAAATAGCACCCCTTTTGCCCCTCATTAAAGAAAATAGCATCCTTCCTGCCCCTCATCCTAAAAATTTACACCGTTCTTACCCCTCAACAAAAAAAGTGTCATTTGTCCTTTTTGGATTAAAAAAATTTGCTTGCATAGTAAAAACCCACTCAATGTTGTCTTGAAAGGCTTTAAAAATCAAAAGAATATATTTAAAAAAAAAAAAAAGTGCCTTTAAGGATTTGAAAAGTGCTCTTAAGAATTCGAAAAGTGCCTTAAAGAATCTGAAGTGTCCTTAAAAATCTAAAACATGTCCTTTAGAATTAAAAAAAAGTGCCCTTTCTCACCGACAGTACCCTGCCCTTTTTTAAACCTAGGGAAAACTCTGAACACACCATAATGTTCTTCAAATGCATTTTAATTTTTTTTCAAAATCATCAAATTTCTTAAGCTTCTAAAAATCGATAAGTATTCCCAATAACCTTACAGGGTTTTTTTCCTTCTTTCTTTCTCAATAAAAGTATTAAATTTTAATTTTAGAAAAATTCTCAAATTCCTTTTCCATTTCGTCATCTATTATCATAACTGGAAGAAATGTAGACTCGGAACAAAGTAAAGCAATGAAATTTTCAAGGTTTTTATATACTAGTTTCAACTTCTCCAAAGAGACAATTGTGTAGTCTCAGAAGCGATCATTATACAACGTAGGCTGGAGTATTTTTGGAAAATTGTTTGGACGAAAGTTAGATTTATTACTTTAACAAGATATTTATGGCGTCTGAGTTATTTTTATAGAAATGATTTTTAGCGGAAGTGTTGCTGTTCCTGTTAAAAAAAAAAAAAAAAAAAAAAAAAAAAAATCAACGGAATTTCAGCATTATTTGGAAGAGTCCACTTTATTTCTATATTTAGATGAGTTTACCTATGTGCGTCAATTATTACCAGGTTGTATATTGGTTTTCGTTTCCCAAATAAAATTTATATAAAAATGTAATACAGTCGTCCCCGTTTAAACAAATATTGACGGTTCCAGAAATAATATTCGATTAAGCGGGGTATTTGATTAAACGGGGTATTTGATTAAACGGGGAACCATAACTGCAATATTTAATGCGTAATAAAAAGGCAAAATAACCATCTACGGTATATTTAATTAACAGCATAATAAATCGTTAACAGAATAACAAACTAAAATAAATACAAATGCTAATATAAAGTAAATACGTATTAATTTAATGTTAGTACATACATTTATATGGTTTACATCACACTTAATGCAGATCGTTTGAATTTGGTCAAAACTTTGCTACTTCTAATTTACGTTACTTATACTGCCTTAAAAAAAATCGTTGAAAGTGGTTTGTTTAAGTGGAATTTTAAAGGAATAAATATTGAGTTATTTTTCAAATGAGTGCAAAATATTACAACTACCATCCTGAGTGACGGCGCATTGCGATTAAAGCCTGGTTAACAGCAAGAAGTGATGATGGGGAGATCAAGGTGGGAAATCATTTGACCTGTCCATTATACACCTGCTGGCCGAAATCATTGCAGGAAGAACTGAAAATTTGTTTTAAGCCTAAAGGAACCGAAAATGACAAAAGGTGGAAGGAATTTCCAGCTGAAACGTGCTTTCGGTGCTTATTTTCAAACATCGGTCACACAGTTGTCATTCGATTAAGCGGGGACGTTCGTAAAATGTACTTGGTTTAAGCGGGGAAAAATAACATAGAACCAATGGGAATAAATTCGGTTCCGGAGGATATTATTCGAATAAGCGGGGTATTCGATTATCCGTGACCCGATTAAGTGGGGAGGACTGTAATCCAATAACAATTGAAAAGTTCTAGACTAATTAAAAAAAAAAAAAAGAATTGTGAAAATAGATATTTTCAATACAATTAAAGGGGTTGGAAAAATTACGAATTTTTTCATAAGTTTAAAGCAAATTTAAATTTGAACTGCGTTTGATAAAATTAAGCTAATAGAATGAAATAAATTGACTTTACCAAAGACCAAAAGATTTATCTTTTTTTTTTTTAACAATTTTCACCTAAGAATAAATATTTAACAGCAAATACCATGGCCAATATTGACGCACATTTGAGAATTAATGTAAATATATCATGTTGTAACGAAAGTTTTCCGCCAAAAAAAATTCTTAATAAAGTTAGAAAAAAACATAAAAGCAGTACATTTAGTGCGGATTGTAATCACCACTCAAATGTATGATTTTCTGCCAATGTTTTGATAGCTTTTCAAAGCCTTCGGCCCACAAACTTGGAGGGCGCGAGTCCAAAAACAGATCAACCTTATTTCCGACGTCCTGTGCAGAATTAAAGATAGCATCAGCAAGGATATAACTGCAGGTGTGAAAAAAAAGGTAAAAGTCCGAAGGAGCGATGTCAGGGCTATGTAGTGGGTGTGGCAAAAGATTCCACTCGAATCCATACAGAGTCCAGCCGGTGAATGTAGATACATGTGGTCTAGCATTATCTTGATGAAACATTATCTTCTTGCGCCGGAACTCATTTTGACGTTTTGCCTTGATAGCAGCGTCAACATGGACTGGTATCTAGCTGTACACCTTACTGTCCATGGTTTTACCTTACCCCAGATACTGTTTGTGAATAATACCACGGCAATCCCACCAGATACAAAGCATTATCTTTGTGTTAGTCAACTTGCGCTTTGCGACACTGCAGACGGGCTCATCGGGCGCAGACCAACACCCTTTTCAGCTTGGGTTGTTGAAGTAAATTCACTTTTTGTCACAAGTGACGAGCCGGTCCAGAATTTTGTCCTTGGATTCGAGCAGATTAGTGCAAGCCTGAACACCTCTGTCCCACAGACTTCCAATATAATCTATCTTTACTCTGAGCTCTGTCCTTATCTGCTTGAATCAGCTACTGCAGCAACCAGCGATTGAACTTGTACGTCAAGTTTATGCTATGCATAGCGCGAATAATGGCATGGCACTGACGTCTAACTCCTTATCTAGCTCTCGAGTGGTTGAATATTGATCTTCTTTCTTAAGTTCTCGCAGGCAGGCCTCATCAACATCAGTAAGCCGGCCAGAGCGCTCTGCTGCTTGCATGCTCCTTGTTTTTGAACTTTCGGTACCAAACCTTCACAGTGTCATATGATACAACAGTAGTATCTAAAGCTGTACACATGATTCGGTGACATTCTGTAGCTGACTTTTTGCAATAGAACTGGAAGTAAATGATGGTTCTAATCTGGTAGCGTGATAGTTCCATTTCAGACACCTTATACTTAATGATAGCGATTTTTTTTTTTTTTTTTTTGCAAATTTCACAACACAGTGTTATAAAGCAAGTCTTTCTTTCAAATGCCAAAACTCGTTTGGCAAAATATGAGAAAACACATCAACGCGAACTGTTTGCGCAGACGATATTAGCTGTGGTGGGAAACTTTCGTTACAACCTGATACATATTTATTCAAATCAATATTATATCAAAGCATGGACTAGTGCTTCATGCTATAGCAAATCATGCAGCAAGAGCAACCCAATCTCTCCGCAATACAGTTGACGAAATGATTATAGTTGCATAATCCTAATGCATAGCAAAACTAATAAAATATCCTAAATAGTTAAATTACAATTACCGTGCAAATAACTATTCTCTGTCTGATATCTTTTTACTTTTATATTCAACTTTCATTAGACTTTACTTTCCATTTACTTATAAATGCTATAATTTTGTAATGAAAAGTTTTGCAACTTTCACAAAATTTTACTTCATATTTCCCCAACTTCTAAAATAAACAATATTTGGATTATTCTAAACTTACCAATGTCTTTCTAAACAAATTTGAGAAAATTATAATTAAAGATATTGGGCCTAAACCAAAATGTAACTTGTGTATGTATAACGTGAGTATGGTTAAATATATTTATTTATGTGCTACGATGCAACTCGGCAAATTTTAATAAAATTAGCTGGCTTCGCGCACTAGCGGGCCCCTCCTTTCATCGGGGCATCTAATTATAATCTTGTAATATGAAATCTCGAATCGAACGAACCTCGAACCGGGTCCCAGCTACCTACGGCACCGTATGGCAAGCGTGCTGCGCACGCACTGCAAAAAGATAGAGAATAATTTATGTTATGAGAATTTTTGTTTCAAAGCGAATCGGTGGTTATTGTATGAAAAGTCACAACATTCTACAGTTAGTATTTAAAAATCGCGGGAAAAGAAAAAAAAAAAAAGGCTTGAGCAGGGTAAGTTTTATCATTTAATTTACAGAAATGTACTTTTTATCACACTGAAAATAAACTATGTTATTATACAATTTACATCAAAATTGTTTAAAAAATATTAAATTAAAATTGTTTAAAAATTTTTCGGAATTCAAATTACTTTTTGAAACATAAAATCTACCCAAGCAGTGGAGCCGAGTAAATTTCAAAATTGCATGGAACAGGGCAAATAAACCTCAAAATTGAAAATACCGTTTTGTCAGTGAAATACTACTACGCATAACTTCCTTTAAATTTAGGGTCAAAACCCCAAAATGACAACACTGCCTATATTCTTTACCACTCTTCACATAACATATCTAATTTTCTAACAAAATAATTCATTACAACTAGGCTTTTATAGGTACTACAAGAGAAACTTGAAACTGAACCTATCAACACAACACATTAAAATCATGAAAAGGCCGAAGGAAATGATAGAAGACGTTGCAGAGTAAGGAGAAGGGGGAAAAAAAAAAACAGATTTCGGCAAATGAGGTACAACGGCTAAGAACCATCTGTTCAGCCCAGACTTCTATTTTTTACTTATTTTTTTTAGGTTGGGGAAGCAAAATAAACTTTTCTGCCTCCTACTAAAGAGCAGTAATGCATGCATCCCCATACCACCTGAATCATGGCAGCACAAAGGTTTCATTGTTGCACTACAATGGACTCGAGCAAGAATCTCGGGTTTTTTCACTTAATAGTTTGGAAAAAAAAAATGGAATTTAGTTCTATAATGTTATTGTTATATATAGAATGCAGTTCAGTATTAATTGTTTCTAATATAAACTGGTACCATCTTGATTTTTTTTTACCGCAAATATTAGAAAAAATGCAGCTGCTGTATTTATTAGAGGCAACTGTCAAGGTCATTTTAAAATACGCTTCCTTTAAAAAATCTGTCGACTTGAAATATTATATTACACTGTGATAACAAAGAAAACATGTTCCAATTATAGTAAATCATATAATACAATATATCTAATTTTTAAATAAATCTTTCAATACAGATCGAAAACTTATTAAATTTCCCCCCAACAGATATTTCTTTATTTCCCCATAATATTTAAAAAGTAGTAACGGACGAAAATTAAAAATTAGATAAAAATTCAGAAATAATAACAGTCTGCTATTCACATGACAGTTCAACAATTGGTGGAAACCAGTCTCTCTTGGGAAATGACCAATATTTAAATAATTCTTTAATGAAAAAAAAGAGCAAACGATTATTGAAATTTCAAGTCTTTCTTGATATACATATATATATATATATATATATATAGAAAGACTTGAAATTTCAATAATCGTTTGCTCTTTTTTCAATCACAAATATAAGAAGAAACTGGTAAAGTTCTAAAGATGATTTAGAAATGAACATAGGAAACCAGTATGTAAAATAAGAAACTATGAATGACCCACAGAATCGTCAGAGGAGCGTGTGAGTTCATTCATAGAAGATGCGTTATTTCATCCAATTTTGTCGGCATTAAGCCTAAAATGACAAAATTTAGCTCCTTATAATGCAAACATTACAGAAAAAAGATAATAAAAATCTAAGAGATCTAAAGAAAGATACACCTTATACAGGATATTAAAAATTATTAGAGCACAATACTTGAATATATTCTAGGAGTCAAAACTACAGCATATCAGGAATATATATATATGTGTCTGTGTGTGCGTGTGTGTGTGTGGTTCTGTTAATAAAGAAATTTCAATAATAACAATACCTAATAATTTAACATTTAAAAATATAGATACAAAACATTCTTTTGCCCATGAAGATGAACGTATTTTACAAATAATAATACAATTTCTAAAACATTATTCTAAATTCCAAACTAAACGTTACTAAAAAAGTTCACATTAAAACCAATTAATTCAATTTTGAAGATTAAAAAAACTAAATGGGGAAAAAACGAAGACTCCTTTTAAATATGCGTGAGAAACCATTTAAATATAATAAATAAAAAGCACAATGGCAAAGTGAGGTGATTCATGCTCTAGAGAAAAAAAGGGGTTAGATCTAGAGCCCCAGGATGTATATTAAATCCTTTTCACTTTTTGATGGATGGTTAAAAATGCGATTTGAGATCGCAGTCGCATGTTTTCACCCATCACGGTTAACAGTTGATTGAGCACTGGAGTTTTAAGTAAAATAAGAAAACCAGCTGTGTTTATCAAAGTTGAGCAGACAGAGCAGCAAAAAAGAATTATGGAAGAAATGTAGCTGAATATTTACTTAAGGTTTCTAAAAAAAAAAAATATTTCAGCAATTTCTCGCAATAAATGTAACTTGCTGAAACACACGTGAAATGCAGGTGACTATATTTAAAAAGATCTAGAGCTTTTTTGTTGTAGTTAGTTTTGGATAGTCACTAACACATTTATTTAATAAAAGGTGATTTATCTCAAATGCATTCTTATGACGTATATTAAATAGCTTTTACTTTTTGATGGATGTTTAAAAGTACGATTTGATAGTAGTCACTTTTTTTTTTTACATTGCGGTTAACAGTAAAGGGATTAGCGCCAGCCACAGGGCCACTAAATAAAAAAAAAAAAGTGGCTATTAAAAAATTGTCTGCAAGCGGCCACCTTTCCTGTAAGGAAAGAACCTTTTATTGCATTCCATAAATGATTCTACTTTTGTTGGTTGCAATATGTTAAATAACACATTTATTTGACCTATTTAATTTTAGAATAAATAATACTTATAGGACAGGAGTCGATCCAGGCAAAATTTGTGGTCTATTTAGGGCGCCTTCACAAAAATCCATTTAATACACTTTTCACAAAAATGTAATAAAATTCCTAAAAATAATTTACTTTTCACAAACACATAGTAAATTTCACAAAAGTAACTTATTTTTCAGAAAACAGGCCCCTAGAAAAAATTCCTCAATCGACCCCTGCAGAAATTTTAACTAAAGTTTATTGTTTAAAATTTTTAAATTTAAAAAAATGGCCACTTAAACTACTACCACTGGCCACTAATGAAATTTCCCAGTTTTACCCTGCCTTTAACTATTAGATTAAGCATTGGAGTTTTGGGTAAAGTATGAAAGTCAACTGTGTTTATCAACAAACAAATCGATATGCAGACCGAGTAGCAAAAAGCATTACGAAAAAAATGTAGCAAAATATTTACTTAGACTTCTGAGGTATTTCTGAAGCATTTCATAAGAATAAGCATAAAATGATGAATCATTTATAATATGAAGGCAGCTCGAGTCTTCAATTAAAAAGATCCAGACAAAACTTTATAATATTTTTGACAGCTTTGGACATGTAAAAAAATTAAATTTCAGGCTGAAATATTTTTTCATAGAAAATTCCATATTTGTAATTGGTTTTGAACAATTGGAAAGGAAATTTTTCGCTGAAATGTTGCACTCAAGGGGTGTGGAATTACATTCGCCAATGGAGAGCGATTTTTCTGGCAGAACAAGTTAGTTTTTTAGGCAGGCTATGGCTATAGAAAATATACTAAAAAATTTACTATTATAATTTGTCAGTCATATTTTGCAACTCTCCCAAATCGCCACGTTCTACACATGGCACTAAGTTTTTTCTTTATTATTAAACTTCCCTTTATTGTGTAAATTTCTTAATTTTATTTAAAAAACGAGAATGTTATAACGAGTAGTAATAAATTATTCCTATGTAATCACGTAAATTTTGCCATAACAATTTTCAACTGTACGTGTTTCATCTTTCAGAGTTTCACCTAGGTTTAAAAAAAGGCAAGGTGATGTCGGTGGGAAAATGGCACCTTTTTATTCTTAAGGGGGCACAGGACCTTTAAACTTTTTTAAAAAAAAATCGGTTTTTGGCTTATTCTGAATGTTTCAAAATTTCTCAACAGTGCGCAAAAAAACCCATTAAAAAATCTGCATTATTTCTTGAGTTATAATCTTTTATAGACAGTGAGTATAATTGAATGTCCGTACATACTGAAACTACAAAAAGCGTTTTCTCAGATTAGTAAATTTAGAGTTTGCGCGCACTGTTACTTTTAACTCTTTCCAGCGCGGTGTCCTTAAAAAAGGACACCTAATTTTAATTCCAAAACTGACAAACGGCACCAAGAATATTTAACTAAAATTTTCCTATTATAATGTACATGAAAATAAGCAAGTTCGTATTTTCTAATAAATTCGTTTATAAATTGCGGTGTCAGTCCATTATTTCATCAGTTTATAAACAGAATTACTCCGCGCCGGTAAGGGTTAAACTATGTAAGCTACCGCTTAAAGAAAATTAACGAAATATGCGTTTATTTGTAGTCTACATGCAAAAACTAAAAAAATTCACATATTTTGATTATTTTTTTGCATTTGAAAAACTTGGAAAAAAATTTTGAAATTTTCGAACTTTTTTATATTTTGAGCTAAAATTAAATTTTAAACAAAACATTTTGCGTATATTTTGGTTTTAAGTTAGAAGTAGGTGTGTTATGATTCTGTTTTGTTCAAACATTATTTTCTACATGCATAATTTAGAGTTTTATCATGCGCGCAGCACTTAATCACGCATTAGTGAGATGAATTTTTAAATTAAAATTTTAAATATTAATTTTGTACATACAACATTTATTTTTCTGGATAATGTAGATAGGGATATATACTTTAGGCAGAAAGGACGAAAAAAAAAAGATTTTAATTGCATATTGTTTGTGTTTTACTTTGAAGAAGCCGATGTTTTCGATTGTTTCGACAAACTCAAAGGTCCTGTGCCCCCTTAACCCTTACCGGCGCGGAGTAATTCTGTTTATAAACTGATGAAATAATAGACTGACACCGCAATTTATAAACGAATTTATTAGAAAATACAAACTTGCTTATTTTCATGTACATTATAATAGGAAAATTTTAGTTAAACATTCTTGGTGCCGTTTGTTAGTTTTGGAATTAAACGTAGGTGTCCTTTTTTAAGGACACCGCGCCGGTAAGGGTTAAGGGCATATCTTGGATTCTTAAGGCACTTTTTCATATTCTTACGGTCAAGTTTTTTTATTCTTAAATTCATTCTTTTGATTTTTAAAGTCACTTTTAATATTTAAAACCTAGATATCTCTTTTCAAGACAACATTGAGTCAGTTTTTACTATGCCCTTTTTTACAGAGAGGCGAGGAGGATGCTTTTTTTTGTATGGGGAGCAAGAGGGGTGCTATTTTGTAAACCAAAGGGCAGGCGGGGTGCAGCACCCTCCTAAAACTGCCTATATGCTAAAGTTGGTAAAATAAATCCTTGAGTGGCAAGATTTTCTAAAAATACCCAACCCCTCGTTGCATTATTTCTGTTCGACTTAAACCTTAACTTCTGGCAGAAATTGTCGCATACCTGCTGTAAGCAGTTTCTGTGACCACTAATAGAAAGATGAATAAAACGCTCAATTAACTCATAGAATACTGCTTCTGTGCAAAATTTTATGTACAGGATTGTTATAATTCAAATTCACCTATTGAAAAGTTTTAGCAATAGTACTATGGCTGCAAACGATACAAAATTTTACTAGTAAGTATCTATAGCTGAACTGAAAACAACAAGTTAAGAAGTGAAAACTACAAATAAAACTGAAAATTGCAAAAAAGCAACGGTCTGTGCTATCGCTAATAGCAGTTAAGTGTTAAAAGGATTTACTATTTAGAATGAATTTAATCAAAATTGGTTCATTTCAAATGCAAAATTTACACTCAGTAAACCAGTGTTTAGACAAACTGAGATAAGTTACACTAAAATTATATTAAACAGAATGAATCAGAAAAATAACTTTTTTTGTGCTTATGTGTGTGCTTGTTATATCGTTTAAATGAAAGAACGTTGAGATATCAATAAGCATTATAAAAAAAAATAGATGAAAGAAAAACTAGAATAGTCAAAATATTTCTTAAATTTGTATGCATATTCTTCACATTCCCCAATACGAATTACCCCAACCATAAACTGTCTATTTTCGGCTCAACAAATATATATGAGGAGGTGAGTTTCAAAACTCGCCTTATCTAAAATTTTAAAAAAGAAATAGTTCTCCCTATCAACCTATTCTATTGGTAAACCTGCACGGAAAAAAAAACTACAACCTGCAAAAAAACGGGTTTTATCTTGTATTTCTGGCATTCTAAAATCTTGGTTTACAATGAAAACCAATGGACGCAGAGGTTTTTAGCGATTTCCCAAAATTTGATTTTTTGGATACGGCGAGTTTTGAAAATCACGTCCTAATATTTATAAGGCCGACATCCTTAATTCATATTTTTTATTCATTAGTTACTGGCTATCATTGCTGGTTCCTTTGAAGTCGTGTGATTGACACTCGACAAGCTTAGCAGACAGTTTAAATTAACAGACTGAGGATCTGGGAAACGGCGAAATCATTCCGGAAATCTAACAAGAGAACCCACTTAATCACTAACACTTAATAGAAAAAGAATGAAATAACCATACAGCACCAAATACAGAATTGATAAGGTGTTATTGATATCAATATAAGTTTAATAAAGTATAGGTGAAACCAGACTGTTACACACAATAGCGCAACACTGCAATGCATGCAAATAATTTAAGCATATTTTCATATTTCTATTTTGTCCTACATATCCATTAACCTTTAACTGATGTCACAGAAATTGTCACATAACTAGTGTGAAGCGGTTTGTGAGACCGCTACAACGAAAGATGAATAAAAGGCACGATTAACTCATAGGATGGTGTTTTTGTACTAAACTTTTTGCACATGACTATTATAATTAAAATCTACCTATTCAAAAGTATCTGGTGATAGTACTAAAGTTCCAAACGGAAGAAGATTTCGGTAGTGTTGGTAGTTAAACTGAAAATTCCAAGTTAAACTATAAAAATTGAAAAAAAGCCGCGGTCTGAGAGACCGGTAACATCAGTTAAAGGTGATTCATTGTTGGCTTCTTTGTCGAATACAAGGCACACGGCAAACTTTACCCTTAAATGTATAGTATAACTCAGAGGTTACATGATCTCTTTTTACCATTTGGCGCTTTCTACTGGTCTTTCGGTGAACTATTATGTATTACGGTTGATAACGATAACATGCATTTAAAGTCGTGAAATCTGTTTTCGTTCTGATATAACATCCTTTGTTGATACTGCTTGCAATGTGCTCGACTGGCGTTTTTTTTCTCTATCTTTATAAGGTTGCTAGTAAGTATTTATTCTGCAACTATTTAAAAAAAAATTATAAACAATTATATCGTTGAATAGTTATTGTGCAGTGTAAATATTTTAACACGTTCACGCCGGCGCGGGTCACACTCGACTGTCTCAGAGCTGCAAAGCCTCTGGCTTTTTGAATACCAGTATTTTAATACAGAAAATATTGTTTTATTTAATTAGAACGATTGGGCGATTTAAAAGGAACAATATTTTCTCTAAAATAATAGTGGTGTGCAAAAAGCCTGAGACTTGACATCTCTTAGACAGTAGGGCGTGATCCACCGCGCCGACGTGAACGTGTTAAAGTAAATACCTATATAATTTAAAATTATCATTTTTTGAACAATTTTTGTTGTGCAACCCAGAAGTGAAATTATGTCCAACGGAAACAAATAACTTTTTTTGCTATTTTTCTAATGGATAATTAACGAAAATAGACGAAAATAATGTTTTCCGACAAAAAAAAAAAAAAAAAAAAAAAAAAAAAAAAAAAAAAAATGCATTAAAGGGTTAACAACAGACAGCTTAAATTAAGCTAGTGAGAAGCTGAGAAACGGCGAAATCAGGGAAATTTGACAAGATAATCACTTTAATCACTAACAACGCCAGTATTAGTAAAAGAGTAGAAGCAACTATATTGTACCAAACGCCGAATTGATAACACATCACGGATATCCGTATAGGTTAAAGCGCGCATGTCTATTGCACACAGCAGAGCAATAAGACAGATTGGAAATTAAATTATCTTAACAAAATCAGGATAAAACGTTAGCCTATTCAACATAAATGAGTAATTTGATAAGTACGAATACTACCGGTAATTCAATAAACTAACGAAATAGGCATGTTAGAAAATTTCCGCGGACATTTTAAGGGTATTTAGTCTTTTACAACATTTTATACCAACAAAGACAAATTTTGATTGGAATAAGATAATTACATACTGACACTTCGTTATTAATTACTTTAACTTTTTCTTCGAAACATAAAACAATTTAATAATGTAACCAATATTTCTCAACTAACACTTTTGGGTCAACCAAGCACTTTAATTTTATTCCGCAACTCAGCAAACAGCACAAAATTCCAACTTAACCCCTTGAGGGGCGGTGGGATAAAATATATCCCACCTAATTTAAACCTAAATTTAAATTATTTTTCTCACCAGAAAATCTTAACTAAATTTTATATCTTTAACTTTGGAGGAAAATCGTTGAAAAATTGCTCTTTCTTATTTAAAAATAAAATTTTTCGATTATTCCGGCGAGAATTCAATATTTAGAGACATTTTGGCTTGCCCCTCAAGGGGTTAAAATTACTTGAATATGCGCGTATTTATTACAGGGTTGTAAAAAACCCGGGTTTTTTATAAAAAAAAAAAAAAACCCAGCCCGGGCAGGTAGCTAGGTGGGTACCCGGGCAGCTATCCACTACAACCCTTATAGTTGTAAAAAACCCAGCCCGGGTGGGTACCCGGGCAGCTACCCACTACAACCCTGATTTATTACAGGAGAATTGTTATAAAATTGAAAAAAGGTGCTAATTAATAATACCATTTATTCATTTAAGGCTGTTGGTCAGGCAACTCCAATTCATCTCGCTAATGTTAAACCTATGGGTGTGGAATGCATTCGTATATTTAAAATATCTCCCCAGGAAATATATTTTTAACTTGCTTTTCTTGTTTACTGTTCTTAAAAACTTTTTTTTTTCCTTAGTTGTCAAAATATTTATAAAATATATTAATTTTATTTGGAGTATTAAAATCGTACTCGCAGCTCTTCAGCTTTTAACATATAAAATATTAAGTTAAAGATTATTTTTGAAATATTTTGACAACTAAGGAAAATAAACAATTAAATTTAAAAAATCAAAAAACCCGACTGCGTAGAAAGCGAACTAATTAATTATTTCTCATCAATGTGAAACAATTTTTTTTTTCAATTCCTACTATTAGCTCACACTCTCGCTATATATATCTTGTTCAAATTTTCAATCGTTAATGAAATACTTATTCATCAATCAAGCTCAAATATTTTTTTTTTTTTTAACTTGTAGTGGATGACACTTGGTGTTAATCCAATTTTTTCAAATATTAATTCATTAATTAAATTAAATTAATTTTCAATAATCGAGAGAGCCCCCTTCTTGATCAAGATATTTTAAGACCGAGAGAGCCCTTTTCTTGATCAGGGCATTTTAAGCGCCACTCAAAAGGAAAAAATGGCAGAAAAAAAATTCTCTTTTTGACTTAAGTAGGAATTGACTTAAAATATATTTTTTTTTTATATTACTTGTTTATATTACTTACCTATTTTTTTTTTTTATTTACTTGTATTGATGACTTTTAAGTTGTGTTTAACTGTTAGTTCCTATCTATAAACACTGTTTTGACGAGGTCTATAGATGTCTATGATGGTTAGAGTTGCAGTAAAGCTAGAGATCCACATTACATACACAACTTCCTGGTTGTATAACATTTTAACGGAGCTTCCGACTGTAAAATAGTCAATGAAACATAGTCTTCATTTTGAAAGACTTATCCAATGATATGCCACTCAATAGGGTGCGTATTTTGTTTGTTTTTTTCGTCTCTACCCCTATTTTGTGTTTTACGGCCGCCATTTTGAATTTATAAAAATAAAACCTAGCCCATAACCATCGGGCCGTTAAGACGAATCGATAGAGACCTCATTCAATAAAATCCATCCAGCCGTTGGGATGTTTCGAGGGTATAAAGAAATCCACATACACAGATACGCATGAAACACATAACCCTTTTTTCAGTCGGGTAAAAGACGTTCTTTAACCCCTTGGGGACGAGCGACCCGTATACGTGCCGCATGAAGCGCTCAGAATCCTTGTTTTTACTCACCAGTAAAATTTTATTGTAAAATTTGCCTTATTCAATCTGCGCATTTTCTCGATTCAACAAGACACAAATTTCAGTTTTTAAAAACAGTGACAAAAGATTAAAATTTTCGTAAAAGGCTCCCGTCGCGAAGGGGCTAAGAACAACAGTACGCAGTAAAAAGTTTAAAATATTAATTTCCTAAGAAGATATTTTAAATATACGAATGCATTCAGGGATTTGTTTAGGAGAATTTTAGATCATTCAAAGGACCCTTCACAAAACTTTTTATCCCAAAACAGGACCCTTCACAAAATTCTTTGCCTTATAAATAGATATTTCACAGAATTTTTCCAACTTCAAATTGAACTTTTCACAAATTTAACCTTTTAAACATAAAATCTGACCTGTAACAAAACACCTGAACTCGAAGAACTTATTACTTAGCATTTTTATATACGAAGGATAGAACCCGAATATGATGATTGTTTCAAATTCACAAAATTATTAAAATTTTCACAAATGTACGAAAAACTTCACAATTTCACGAAAACAGAACCCTGTGAAAAAAGTTTGGACAGACCCCTGGCATTGCCCATGGGTACATTAGTGAGAGTAATTGGGGACAGGAAGTTGCCTAACCAACAGCTTTCATCAGGATTACATGACAGTTACTGATTCTAAAATTTATATCCGAGAATAATATTGGGCATTGTTTTTCACAAATACTTCATTTGGATGCGAATAATAGATAAGATAAAGTTTTTGTTTTATAAAAATGGGTTCTCAGTATTTTTTGCTTTTAATTTCGTTCTTTGTTGAATATTTATTCTGTAATTAACTAATGAAATTGTATTTCCTTTCACAACATATCAATAAATGGGATGTTGTGAAAGAGAATACAATTTCAAAATAAATTAGGATTGATTATAATACCAGAAATATTATAAACTTTTTTCCAAAATGTAGACATTTTTATTTTATTTATTTTTATTATTTCTTTCCTTTTATATATACATATATATAGTCAATAGGTAAGTAAATATTACTAATCTTCGATCGGATTGTCGAAAGAACGAAGCAAAGTTCGAACCATATTGCTTAAAGAGAGTTTCAATAATTAAATTTATTAACAAATTTTATTTATTGGAAAAATTTTAGAGAAAAATCCAGTGTATAATATATATAAATTATAACTTTAACAAGTTGGAAATTGCTCGTCAAACGTAGCAAATGAGGTGCGTTCGTACTATAACTAGTTTTATAATTATTTTTTGCACCCCATATTGTACTGAATGTATACTTTTTTGCACTTCATAAAGCGCATAGTCTGATACATCATTAAAATGCACTTCCAATAATTTTTTCCCATTCCCCGTAATGTAACGGAACACTTTTGACTGTCCCTGTAATTAAACTATAGATCCGATTTTCCTAAAATTTGAAATAGCTCAACAAAACTTTGCAACAATTATATCTTTAAAATTTCAGACCATTCGGAAGGCTGTAATATCATTAAAATGCACTTGCAATAATTTTTCCCATTGGCCGTAATGTAAAGAAAAACTTTTGACTGTCCCTGTAATTAAACTATGCATCCGATTTTCCTAAAATTTGAAATGGCTCGACAAAATTTTGCGACAGTTATATCTTTAAAATTTCAGATCATTCGGAAGGCTCTAATATCATTAAAATGCACTTGCAATAATTTTCCCCATTGGCCGTAATGTAAAGAAAAACTTTTGACTGTCCCTGTAATTAAACTATACATCCGATTTTCCTAAAATTTGAAATGGCTCGACAAAATTTTGCAACAGTTATATCGTTAAAATTTCAGATCATTCGGAAGGCTCTAATATCATTAAAATGCACTTGCAATAATTTTTCCCATTGGCCGTAATGTAAAGAAAAACTTTTGACTGTCCCTGTAATTAAACTATACATCCGATTTTCATAAAATTTGAAATGGCTCGACAAAATTTTGCAACAATCATATATTTGAAATTTCAGACCATTCGGTTGGGTAGTTTTTGCTCTGTTACATGCGGACAGACGGACAGACGGACGGACGGACTGAACGACGACTATAGGTGCTACGTATTTATATAATTACGAACGCACCTAAAAAACGAATGTGCAAGTATATTTATGTTTTCAATAGATTAAAGTTAAAGGAATTGTGGACATAACTAATATTCCGCCACTTTTGTTAAAAGAATTGTTCAATTCAAAATTTTGGATTTTTTAAAAAATACTTTTTCAAAACAACTCAGTGTCAGTTTTTTAGGTGCGTTCGTAATTATATAAATACGTAGCACCTATAGTCGTCGTTCAGTCCGTCCGTCTGTCCGTCCGTCTGTCCGCATGTAACAGAGCAAAAACTACCCAACCGAATGGTCTGAAATTTCAAATATATGATTGTTGCAAAATTTTGTCGAGCCATTTCAAATTTTATGAAAATCGGATGTATAGTTTAATTACAGGGACAGTCAAAAGTTTTTCTTTACATTACGGCCAATGGGAAAAATTATTGCAAGTGCATTTTAATGATATTAGAGCCTTCCGAATGATCTGAAATTTAAAAAATATAACTGTTGCAAAATTTTGTCGAGCCATTTCAAATTTTAGGAAAATCGGATGTATAGTTTAATTACAGGGACAGTCAAAAGTTTTTCTTTACATTACGGCCAATGCGAAAAATTATTGCAAGTGCATTTTAATGATATTAGAGCCTTCCGAATGATCTGAAATTTTAAAGATATAATTGTTGCAAAGTTTTGTTGAGCTATTTCAAATTTTAGGAAAATCGGATGTATAGTTTAATTACAGGGACAGTCGAAAGTGTTCCATTACATTACGGGGAATGGGAAAAATTATTGCAAGTGCATTTTAATGATATTACAGCCTTCCGAATGGTCTGAAATTTTAAAGATATAATTGTTGCAAAGTTTTGTTGAGCTATTTCAAATTTTAGGAAAACCGGATGTATAGTTTAATTACAGGGACAGTCAAAAGTGTTCCGTTACATTACGGGGAATGGGAAAAAATTATTGGAAGTGCATTTTAATGATGTATCAGACTATGCGCTTTATGAAGTGCAAAAAAGTATACATTCAGTACAATATGGGGTGCAAAAAATAATTATAAAACTAGTTATAGTACGAACGCACCTCATTTGCCACGTTTGACGAGCAATTTCCAACTTGTTTCTTTTTGTTAAGATCACAACAACCTGTTTCAACATTTAATGTTTCGTATTTTCTTTCCGTTACGACTAAGACTAACCTTAATGAAAAGCAATACACTGAAACGATAATGCATTTTCAATGTTAAAGGCAATGAAACATATACACTGCAATGCATGCATGAAATATGAACGCATATAATAAAAAAAAAAATTTGAATCACGAGTTTATAAGTGAAATCACGTTGCAAATCTAATGGCTTAAAGTGTCGTTTACATGCATTTCTTGGCGGAAAATGACACTTGTTATTAAGATGCATCAAAACACTCCAAGACTAGTTTTTTACCGACGGTGGCTGGAATAGAATGTTATGTTTGAATTGATGAGAATTTAATAATGTCACGAACGCTTTAGCCATTAAGAAAAGATGTAAAAGAAAATATAATGCTTTTGCTGCTCCATACATGTAGTTTTTTTTTTTTTTTTTTTTTTTTTTTTTTTTATAAGTATTTTATATTGCTTTCAAAAAAATTCTCGAATTCCATCTTTATTTCGTCATTTGTTATTACAATTTGAACAAATGCCGATTAGAACAAAGGCAGTCATTGGAATTTTCAAGGATGTCATATAGCAAAGTTTCAACTTCCTTTCAAAGAACAAATTGGGTAAAGTCTGCACTGGTGTAACTGCTTTAATAAAAAAAAAACCGTGGCTCGCACAAAAATAGGAAGGAAATGAGGGGGGGGGGGGGGGCTTGATATTTCGGAGCAATGAAATTTGTAATCCTAGCCACCGTATAAGGTTTTTTTAGCCCCCGGTACGGTATGCTATTTCTTTCTCTCAGCTTATTTTGTGTATTCCAAAAAATAAAGTTACCTTACAGAAGCCAGCCGTAAAACAAAGATAGCCGTGAAACAAAGCCGTAAAACACAAATAAAAACTTTTCTTGCAATTATTTTTCTTAGGAAACATAAAATCAACATTTCTTCGGCTTCTGCACACTAAAAAAAATCTTCACTTTACATGAATGCGCTGCAAATACAAAAAATTTTTACTATTGAAAATTTAGTCTTTCAGTCTCTCAATTTGCACAGTTTTTTTTTTTTCTCACTTTGGCTGACGGTGCTTAATTTAACATTTTTTCTAATAATAATCAATTGTGAAAGTAACAATTGCAGTTGCATTTTCTAGCTTAAATTGCGATTAAAACTGATTTTAAAATTTAAAGGGGAGAAAACAAGCCTTATACTTTCATCTGCTATCACTACAAGTTTAAAAGAAAAAATTTAATTGCTTTGTACATCCCCATCTACACAGCAAAATAAAACCTGTATAATAATGGACATGAGAGGATAGCAGCAGATACCTCTATTCAGAATATCTATTGAAACTACACTTTTTTTCAACACCCAATCTTTAAAACTTTACAGATCTCATTTACGAGAACATTACTCATTTAAACTTATTTACAGATAAAAAGTACAACATATTTACTTTTATTATCATAGTTTTCAGAAAACAATGTTTGTTACTTAATCTAAATATTGTCGTACATATTTTATATATTAGAAGACTTACAGTCAACAGATTTAAAAAGCAGTTTTTTTTTTTACTCTAAATTTCCTATTTTTATATATTTTTTCTAAATACATATTATGAGAAAATTAATGCGGGCTTTTTTAGTTTGCTGCATAAAAGATTACAGGAGAAAAAAATATGAATTTCATTTACACAAAATTTACCCAATAGGGTCCACAAAAACGAGAAAAATAATGCATGTCACCTTTTCAGGACTCATTTAAACTCATTTACAGGTAAAAAGTACAACATATTTACTTTTATTATCATAGTTTCCAGAAAACAATGTTTGTTACTTAATCTAAATAGTGTCGTACATATTTTACATATTAGAAGACTTACAGTCAACAGATTTAAAAAGCAGTTTTTTTTTTTTTTTTACTCTAAATTTCCTATTTTTATATAATTTTTCTAAATACGTATTATGAGAAAATTAATGCGGGCTTCTTTGGTTTGGTGCATAAAAGATTACAGGAGAAAAAATTATATGAATTTGATTTACACAAAATCTATCCAATAGGGTCCACAAAAGCAAGGAAAATAATGCATGTCACCTTTTCAGGACTCATTTAAACTCATTTACAGGTAAAAAGTACAACATATTTACTTTAATTATCATAGTTTTCAGAAAACAATGTTTGTTACTTAATCTAAATAGTGTCGTACATATTTTATAAAGTCAACAGGTTTGAAGAGCATTTTTTTTTTTTTTTTTTTTTTCTAAATTTCATATTTTTATATAATTTTTCAAAAGAATCTTTACATATTATGAGAAAATTATTGCGTGTTTTTTTAGTTTGGTGCATAAAAGATTACAGGAAAAAAAAAATTATATGAATTTGATTTGCACAAAATTTATCCAATAGGGTCCACAAAAACGAGAAAAATAATACATGTCACCTTTTCAGGACTCGTTTAAACTCATTTACAGGTAAAAAGTACAACATATTTACTTTTATGGGTGATTCTACGCAAATAGGCCATAATGATGAAACCAGAGGATATTTAAATTTTTTTTCAACAGAAAAACCTAATGATTTTTTTTATCATGTAGTTTAGACATGGTTTTATCATATTAGCTCATAAAATTAAAGCATTAATTAAAATATATATTTAAAATAAATTTTTAAACTTATAAAATATCATTTATTCACATGCAACTACTACCACCCAAAAATATCATTTCTTACTGAAATATTTATATTTATTTTGTCTGACTTCTGGCTTTTAATATGAACACATAAAGTATTATTTCTATGTATTACATTATTTTTTTGGTCTGCACATGCAACTTTTATTTGTCAAAAATGTTTGCAACTCATATTTCAGATCATTCCCTCACTCATTAGTAATTCTGGACATTTGTGATAGGTGGTACTACTGTAGACAGAAAACATTGTTCATTTGCTGAGCGCATGAATCTTAATTGTCTGTAAAACAATTTTCAGCCATCCTGGAGAAATAATTTAGTGTGTAAGGAATAATTTAATATGCAGATTGGGCAAATGTTAAGATGATGTTATCATTCCCTCATTTAAATTTGTAAAAATAATTTATTTTCTAAAAATGTATTAATGGGTGTTTTAGTTTTCCCTGAAGGGATAGTTTGAGAACATATGTTTTTTTTTTTTTTTTTTGTTTTATGCATACAAATTTTAAAAGTTAAAATTGTACATTTTATCATTCCCTCACTAGTCATTCCCTCATGTGAGGGAATGATTCTTATGGGAGAGAATTGTTCTATTAAAGAAAAATTCTGAAAAGATATTTTTATTGAAAATTTAATTCTTTTGATGAAAATAGAAGCATATTTTTAAACAAATCGGTGTATAAAATATTATTTATTATGTAGAAGTAAAGAAAAGTCGGTAAGGAAACCAAAAAGAATTTCAAATATGTATAATTCCATGTGAACCAGAAATTTCTTTAAAAAAGAATTAAATGTATATATCGTGCAAAAATAATTTAAATAGATAATTTACAAAGCTTTAAATAAAAATTCCGGTATACATTTTTTAAAATATAAAACTTGAGTGAAATTTCCGGCGCTTCTAGTGTTAAAAATCTAAAAATTTTAGAATTTCTTAATATTAAGCCTGACGGCTATTTTTTTGCCAATAAGTATCTTTTCTGGTGCCTTGTTACAAAAAAATTAGAAACTTCTGACATGATTTATTTTTTCTTCATCACTATGATGAAAATGGCCTATTTGCGTAGAACTACCCTTATTATCATAGTTTTCAGAAAACAATGTTTGTTACTTAATCTAAATAGTGTCGTACATATTTTATAGTCAACAGATTTGAAAAGCATTTTTTTTTCCTTTCTAAATTTCATATTTTTATATAATTTTTCAAAAGAATCTTTACATATGAGAAATTTTTTTTAGTTTGGTCAGGGTGTCTACAGAAATTCTAAAAAAAGTTCCCTGATTTTTCCATGATTTCCCTGAATATTTTTATCAGACTCCCCTGATTTCTGTTATTAACAATACATATACGGTATTTTTTCATGTATGCCGATTCCTCGTATAACACACTTATCCAGCTTGCTAATATCTCATTTAGGAGAAAAAACAAGAGAAAAACATAAAAATTGACTAATATTTATTAAGTATTGGTTGACAGTTTTATAAATCCGATCTCAACTAACTTCATAGCATCCAACTTCATTAGTCTAACATCATATAGAAGCCAATGGATATAAGGTGACCAGAAAGTTTCCTCATTTTCTGAAAAATATTCAATTCTAAGACTTATCTAAATTTGATGGGATAACTAATTGGATTAAGCTGGACACCTGGTCAAGTTATGCTAATGTATCATTTAAAAATTTTAAAAATGTGTAAATTGTCTTCAATATAAGTGCTATGTACAGAAAATCGGGACATCTGGTCACCTTAATTTAAGTTAAATATCAAACTTATACCATGAGCATCTTTTAAAAAATATTGGGAAAGATTAATCAGCATGTGAAAAAATATGGTACATAAAATAGACGAATCAGTCTCGTTGGCAAGGTGAAAGTGCAAATATTTTCGCAATATAGACAAATTTCCCTGATTTTCCAGTATTTTTACAAAGTTCCCTGGCATTTCCCTGATTTTTCCAGAGTGATAAACATCCCTGATTTTTCCATGATTCCCTCCTGATTTCCAGATTCTGTAGACACCCTGTTGGTGCATAAAAGATTACAGGAAAAAAAATGATGTGAATTTGATTTACACAAAATTTATCCAATAGGGTCCACAAAAGCGAGAAAAATAGGGCATGTCACCTTTTGCAGGACTTCCCGTAACCCTATCCACACAGATATGTTTGTGACCTGAACCTGATAAAAGGGAGAAGGGATCCATGAAGCATATAGAAATTCGACCTGTCATCCATCCTGAAACCTCTTTGATGCAAGCGACCAAAAACTAATAATGAGTAAAAGATTTTAATGACGGTATTTTATTTTTACTTATGAATAAACAGTGCAGGCGAGAACCAGAATCCGTGGATTTTATCTGATACAAAGGGGAGAGAGGAAAATGAAAACAGGAATTCTGCTTTTTCAGAATTTAGTGTCGCCTCCGATGAAAAAAAAAAATATGTGTATATATAAATAGTACAAAACATATTTCAATTTAAAGACTTAAAGCACAAACTTTTATTTTATGTAAAAGGACGTTACTCGCATCCGCTTAAGAATTCCACATTTACGATCCACTCTTAAACATCTACAGTAAAGCATGCATAGGATGTCACTATATCAAAATAATACACAAATGCAGCAAAAAGATGCCGTCATTAAAGAAACTGGACAAAAAAAAAAAAAAACGGCTATCTAATGATTAATAGGCATAAATATAGTTTATAATAGCTCCATGTTTTATTATTCGTAGAAATTATTCGTGTATATATATATTTTTTTTTTTTTTTTCAAAATAATACGTATTTTAATTACATTTTCTTTCGGTTGTTATGAGAAAATGGCAACAAAAAGATATAATTGCTATTTTTCAACTATTTTCCCTTTACTTTCTACATAAATGGAGTACTTGAGTTGCCAAAATTAAACAAATGGTGCTAAAAACTACAAAAAAAATTAATATTTCAAAAATAAATGGGGATGCACTTTTCAAACAAATTGCATTTAAAAGTACTTTTTTTTCCCAATACGACGGTATAAATATTGAAAATGTGCGATGCTTAGAAATTAAAAAAAATTGTTATAGGGCATTTAATTGTACAATGATACATCTGCTTTGTTTATTGTTAGCTTCTGTAAGGCAACATTATTTTTTGGAGACAAAATAGGCTGGGAGAAAGAAATAGCATACCGTTCCGGGGGCTAATACTTTAAAATGTGAACTGCCAATTTTTAAAATTCACTGAGTGAGTAAAACAGATTATGTAAAATTCCGAAAAATATCATTATCTCCCTTGTTTTATATTACCACAATAATACACCAATAAGTGTTTATGCTAAACATATTTGTTAACTTGGATCTTCGTAAAATGGATAATCTGGAAACTTATTCTTTTATATAAAGGAATCGTAAAATTCCAGTGCTGACTTCACCTTGAATAAATTAAAATTCGTATAAAAACACAAATAAAATATATTAAAATAGCTTTTAGGAGCGTATATATAAAATTATTTAAAATACATTAAAGTACCTTAAAAATACATTAAAATCCCAAAACGTTTTCGGCCAAATTCACACAGCCATTGTCTATGGTTATTTAAATGTTACTTCTCTTTGAGCTTATTCGTCTAGGAGAGATCATTGTAATTAGACTTATCTTCCATACCACATTGATTTTTTTTTTTTCCCTTAATATAAATTTGAGCCAGCTACGATCATGCTTTGCATAAAAGGGTTGAGCGAAGCTATTCTTACATGTTAACAATAGGAAATTTTTGGTTCCTTAAAAGGACACTTCAAAAAAAAATTTCTTTCCAAAACAGGATCTTCAAAAAAGAAAGAAAAATCTCATCTTAAAACAGAACCCGTCACAAAATTCTGAATAGACCTTTCGTCAAGCTTTTCCAAATACAAACTGACCTTTCATGAATTTAAACATTTAAAAATAAATTCCTACATGTCACAAAACAATTGAATACGTATTTTTTACCCGTAAAGAATAAACACACATAAACCTGAATATAATTTCAAATTAACAGAATTATCACTAGAATTTTCACAAATAAAAACAGCAATTTTACGAGAACAGGACCTTGTGAGAAAAATCTGGACAGACCCCTGTATTATTCATTAAGGAGACAATCTTTGAAAATGCAATATGTAAGGTATCAGACGAACTTCCTGGTGGTCAAAACAATCTCGAAAATGTATTGATCAAATGTGTAATCTTATTCTTAAAGTTCTCTAAAAGTTACTGGTAAGAATGGCTGACATGGGTAGATCCAGGCAAAATTTGGGGTCTATTTAGGGCCCCTTGGCAAAGATCCATTTAATAAAACAGGCCCCTTCACAAAATTCCATTTCATAAAAACACTTTATAAATTATTTTATTTTGTTAAGAAAAACTTCAGCAGAAGGCAGAAAGACTTCAAGTAGTTATTTAATAAGCGCTTGGTTCGAGTATGAGTAACTGTATTTCATCATTCGTTACAAAATGTTATTTTTCCCAAAAAGAATTTGACTTTTCACAAAATGAGCCCCAAGAAGAAAAAAGTTGAATCGACCCCTGGCTGAAACGTTTCCCACTCCGTTTATTCCAAACCATAACGATAATCCTAGTACAAATTGATATTAGATTTCGGCAGTTTGACAAATAAACAGCCAACACCCTAATCATTCGATAAACAGATGAGTATGTCTTTAAGAGATTATTGAAAATTTTCATTTATACGTTTTCGAAGAGGCTTAAAACCAACATTCTATAAATGCGCATAATTAGAGCTTCAAAAATATCCCGAGTAAAAAAGTATCTCATTTATACGTTTTCGAACAGAAGGTTTAAAAAGAAATCTAAAAATGCACAAATAGCTCCTAAAACACTCCCGAGTGGGGGACAAATGACGAAACTAATCAAATATACACTTCAGGGATTAATAATATACAACTTCCAACTCGTTCGCAACACTACCAGCTACGCTAAATTAAACCATGGGAATAAAGAGTTACATTATTCATAACATTTTGAAAAGTACAAAAGCAACAACAGGATAATCCTTACCGCAAAAATGAACAGATGATCAACGAAGGGAAGAAAGGGGTGGGAACATTTTTTGCATGCACTTGCATTTCAAACAAGACTGCACTAGTATGGATTTAAAAAGGGGTAAAAAAGGTGTAACAAAAGGGTTAAAAGGGGGAGGGGAAGAAAATTTTAAACAAGTAATAGAATAGTCACATGAACATGAATTCCAAAAAGTAATTTACAGAGAATAAAACCACTGAGCTGTATTATTTTGTAACAGCTTTTATACAATGTGTTATCGTCTGCACTTTAGTAACTCCGCCGCTTGAAGTAACAAATGCCATTTAAATGGTTACAATATATTTTATTGTATATTTAACATCGCCTAAAAGTCAAAATTAGCACTAGCCACCTGCCACAGGGCCAGTAAATGAGAAAAAGTGGCTAGTGCAAAATTGTCTATCAGCGGCCACCTTCCGGCCACTTTTTTACAAGGAGAGAATAAAGTTTTCTTGCATTTCATCAAGGATTCTACTTTTTTTTTTTTTTTGGTTCCAATATATTTATATTAACATATTTATTTGGGCTATTCGGTTTTAGATTAATACTTATAGAAACTTTACTGTTTAGAATTTTTAAATAAAAAAGTGGCCACTAGTTTAAAGAAAGTGGCCATTTGAAAAACTAGTCCTACCGGCCAGTGGCCGCTAATGAAATTTCCCAATTTTGACCAATAACATCGCCCATGAGTACCTTTTTAGTGACGTTAATGTATAAGCAAAATTAATGCTTAATCCTTTATGCACGCAGGGTTATCATTTTGTCCATTTTCTTGGCAACAAGTCCGGGACACTGGACAAAATTGGACGAAATGGAAAAAATTAAAATCGACATAATTTGCATATGTTTGCCAATAAAATTTTCTTCCTACATATTTATTAATAATATTTTTTAATTAATCATTGTAATTAAAAGGGAATTATTGCTTATTGATAATAATCTAATAAATCTCAAAAAGAAATGTTATTTACATGGCGATACAATTAATTTTATAGAACACTTTGTATTTATTTGATAAATTTCACAGCAAAGTAATTACATTTATATATTAATACAGATAAAAAAGATAATCTTTATGGTATAACCTAAAATTTTACATGAAGAGATAAAAAGATTACGTTTTCATGAACTATACAGCAATATATAGAAATTTATAAACATTTACAAAATCCTATTTTGGATTTTTTTTTTTTTTTTTTTTTTTTTTTTTAATATCTGCTTATAGTCGATCCGACTACTCGACCAGAAAAAATTTCGTCAACATCAGACCCGAAATATTCGTGCCCGAAAGGGAAGATAATTAATCCACATTTAAATACAATTATACAAAACTATTCTGCAAATTATGTCTCTAATATCAATTTTATCTACTATTTTGTATAAAAATGAACAAATATATACACTCATTAACATTCAAATATATAATAGTTTTGGTTTGTTTTTAATTTGAAAAATGTTCAACTCTCTTTTGAAAAATCGGACGAACACGGAATGAAAGAGTCAAAACCTAATTGAAAACATTTAAAGTCAACCCGACCACAACGGAAAAAAAAAAAAATAAAATAAAAATACGAAATGCAGTTTTTTTTTTTTTTGGGGGGGGGGGGGTAGCATAAGGATCACGAAAAAAAAAAACCCTTAACTTTTTCATCAATTTTAGTGTTTAATCATGCTGGTTCAATCCACGAAAAGCAAGCTTGTATGTCGAATTAGATTAAATAATAATCTAGGCAGAAAAAGCTTCAATAAAATCCTCGTTTCATTTATTTCAGAAATTATACTAAACTTTTTTTTTCTTCTTTTTTTCCTTTCCATAATTAGACTTCCGGATTTAATTCAAACAAAAGAATAGAGTTTTTCTTTTATTTCTTTTTAATTACTAAAAATTCTTTTCTTACACCTAAAAATCTGAGAGCATGTCAAGCCCGAGGCATCGTATTACATGAACGTAATTCAATTCTCGTCGGAAAAAACTAATTGCATTATATGAATTAAGCTGGGGTTAATGACGTCATGAGATAGAATTTGTAAAATCCTCGTATTTATTTTGAGAAGCATCGGAAATGCAACTGATTAATATTTGTAATTGAGAACATACAGTACTTTCAAGGATGCGCGAAATAATGACAAAAAAGAAAATGTAATTCGGTAAAAAATACCTTAATTTCCTGTAATGACGTAAAACTAATACAATGAACTTTAAGGAAACTATTTTGAAAAGCATCAAAGAAACAACCGATTACTAATATTTGTAATTGAGAGCTACACTTTCAAGGATGCGCGAAATAATGAGAAAAATAAAATATAATTAGGGAAATAATACATTTTAATTTTCTGTAATGACGTAAAATTATAAATACAATGAACTTTAGAAAAGATGATGCCCGTATTTATCTTACTAAGTATCAGAAAAACAGCAGATTTACTAATATTTGTAATTGAAAACCTGCTCTACCTTTCAAGGATGCGTTAAATAATGATAGAAAGAAAATATAATTGGTGAATAATACGTTTTAATTTCCTGTAATAATGAAAAATTCGAAAACAATGAACTTGCAGATGACTATCCCCGTATTTATTTTGCAAAGATTCAGAAAAACAACTGATTATTAATGTTTGTAATTGAGAGTTCACGCTACTTTCAAGGATGCGCAAAATAATGACAGAATATCTGAATTTTCTATAATGACGTAAAATTTTAACACAATGAACTTTACAGAATAAGATCTCAGTATTTATTTTGCTAAGACTGAGAAAAGCAACTGATCATTAATATTTGTAATCGAGATCTCACACTACTTTCAAGAATGTGTAAAATGAGAAAATATATGGCTATATAATTAAGAGAAATAAGACATTTTAATTTTATATAATGACGTAAAATTCTAGTACAATGAACTTTAGAGACCACTATCCCTATATTTATTCTGCAAATATTCAGTAAAAACTTAATATTTGTAATGGAGAGAATTCGCATGATTAACGAGAAAATAAATATAACTGCGGTGCGGAGAATGTTTTAATTTCTCTTTCTTGTAATGACGTAAATACTAACACAATGAAGTTTACAGAAGAAGATCCCAGCTTTTATTTTGTGAATCCCCAGAAAAGCAACTGGTATATGCAATTGAGAACCCGCACTACACTTTCAAGGATCGGCAAAATTAGAAAATAAAATTTTAAGTAGAATATGAACGCGAACATGACTATATTCTTAAAAGTAACCCATCATACACATTTTAAATTTGATAGAATGTCTTCAGGGAAACTGTTCGCATGAATACTCAGAATCAGGGCTTAATTTCTAACAAAAAAAATACCGGAGCCCTAATATTCTGCGGTACTGGTACAACAACTGTACCCCCACATCGCCACTCCCGTTACTCCAATCTGCACATTTATATTTCATACGCTATTTGCAAAATTTAAAGCTTTTTTTTTTCTTTAGCAAAATAAAAATTTTAAATATAACTATAAGCATATACTTAGCTGTGAACTATTCCACTTTTTAGCTATCACTCCTTCCGAATAGTAATCTTTGCCTAATTTTAATGTTAATTGCAAAATTCAGCGATTGAATATGGTAAGGATTATGATCCGGAAATAGTGTCAACACAAAAAAGGGATAGTTCGCAAATATGCATTTTTATGAAAAAATGAATGAAATTAACAGAAATTAATATTTATATGCTGCAGAATGGAACAATGTTTTTCAGTTTTCTACAAAAAGGTTAACTGTAATCGATTCCTTCCGCATAACAATATTTTGTGATAAGTCCATGAAAATCAGATTAAGTTATTAATTTGATATAGTTATTGGAAAGATTCGATGCTTTTATAGAAAAAGGGAAAACACAGTTCGATTGTTTTCTATCAGAAAACAATATATGGGAATTATATCTACTTACAAATGAAAGTGATTTCGTATAGGTGCAGAGCAAAGCCTTAGCATGGGCAGCGTTCATCAAAAAATATCCTACTATTACAAAAGGAAATCGAACTAAAGCATGTGGCGCCACACCAACTCATCGCGTCAAACTCTGTAAATATCATTAGAATAAAAAAATATGATTTTTGTTTTCCCTTCATTCTGATCAAAATAGCTGTAAAAAGGAGGTAAAGTACTTTTTTCCCCTATGCATGAATACATAAAATTTTGAATTTAAGACAGATTGAAATGGAGACCGCCGAAGACTGTTCCCGTTTCATCTCCTCATACGTTAGTGAGAGTCACAAATTACGTGACGATTTTGTGACATATTTGTTACGAAACACATTACGTCACAAATATGTGTTTTGATAGAAAACAATGCAAAAGCTTGGAGATGGAAGGGGAAGGAAAGGATAATTTAGGCTTCGGTTTTTCAGAAGTGCTAATGCACTGGGCTCCGGAGCCCTATATTTATGAGCTCCGGTGAATTCCGACCAATATTTAAATATTTACTGAAAATAGAGAAGTACCGGAGCCGGGCTCCGGCGCAAATTAAGCCCTGCTCAGAACAGTTTTGAAAAACAGTAAAAAGATTAACAGACTGTCCAGAAAGGCTGGATATTAAAGTTTGTAGCCTAGAATGAAAAATCAAGATAACAGAGTTGCAAAGAAAAACAAATAATACATAGACAGTGTTCCCACTTAAGGGGTCTCAGGTCTCTTAAAATTGAAAAAAAAGACCATTTTCAGCATTTAATATCTTAAAATGTATTTGATTCTAAGACACAATTTTAATTGGAATAAAATATATAAGTATGTTCTTTCATTTCATGTATTTAAAAAAATTATAAGATGCAGAATTAGCATTTACAGGCGACTCCAAACTGTTAGACATTTGACGAGCAAAAAATCGGCATAACAGCTTACGCGCACGATTACAAAATAAGTATTGCCACTAGAATGAAAATTTTGGTGCCTACTTATACTTCAGATTATAATAATTACTCTGAACCTAAATAAATTTGTATTTAAAGCTTTTTTATATTTTTAATACAAAGTTGTATTTAGCTAATGCAAAATTGGGAAATTTTCAACAATATAATCACCTAAAAAAATATTGTTTTGAACAATAAAAAGGAAATTTTAGGTTCAGTTTATACAGATTAACATGAAACATATGTTTTGAAAATTTCATGAAAAAATATTCATAAGTTTTGGAGATATCGTGCGCGTTATGACCAAGAACGTCATTTGGAGAAAAATGGCTTCAAAGTTTCCGAAACGACGCTTCAGCTATTGAACGTGTATACATGTAAAAGCCATAACTTCAGTTCTAATAGGAATTTCAAGGAAACAATTATATCAAAATGTTCAGAAAAGAAAGCAGTTTAACATCTAAAAAAATTAAAATTTCGAAAATTTTAAAGCTTTCAGAGTCCTGAGACCCCTTAAGTAAGTTTCGCATCTTCTGAGAATGGAGATTATTAATTTCTAATTATATACACTTTGTTTAAACAGAATCCCCCCCCCCCCAATCAATTTTCATTTTATGTAGTACTCTTTTGCATTTATTTCTCTTAAATATAGCTTCTTTTGATCCCAGAAGCAGAAAACAGTGCAGCATGGCAGCAGCCAGATTATTTAAAACCTTGCAGATTAATCTAACAGCTTAAAAAAAAAAAAAAAGACTGGGTTGTAAAAAAATTGCGAACATTTACTTTGTCTCTAGATTTATTGAATCTATTATATTTTCTCTGTAAATATAAATTTTGCTTATTTTATGGATTACCATTTATTATGATAGTACACTTGGTTCAGCATTGTTGGGTCGCAGTTTTTTTTTTTTTTTTTTTGCTGCAGAAAATTCTGCTACTGGGATTTTGATAATTTTTTTTCAATAAAGAAAACCTCTTTGAACGAGAATTCAAAATCTCCAAATTAAAATTGTAAAAGCGATGATTGTACGCTAAAATAATTATATTTTTCATTTATTTATAAAGAACATTCTCGATTATTCTCCAATTTTTAACTTTACGAGAATATTCTTTTGGCAATGATGAATGATTTGCACTTCATAATATAAATAACGTTTATTTATTTATTTTTTTTTTCATTTATTTATAAGAAAATATCCAATTTTTAACTTTAGGAGCATATTCTTAAGATGTTTTCAACGTGCATCACTACGGGATATAGTGACAAAACATTTTACGCACTTTTTTTCATTTATTTCTCTTAAATATAGGGTCTTTTGATCCCAGAAGCAGAAAACAGCGCAGCATGGCAGTAGATTATTTTAAACCTGCCAGATTAATTTAACAGCTTAAAAAAAATATTAGGTTATTTATATATATATATATAAAAATTGTTCCTAAATTTATTGAATTTTTTTATCATATTTTCTTTGTAAATGGAAATTTTGCTTATTTTATGGGATACTATTTATTATGATATTACGCTTCGTCCAGCATTGTTGGGTCGCAGATAAATTTTTGTTTGCTGCGGATTGACACAGAAAATTCTGCTACTGAGATTTTGATAACCTTTTAGAAAGAAAATCTCTTTGAGCCAGAATTCAGAATCTCTAAATAAAAATTGTAAAAGCGATGATTGTACGCTAAAATAATTATGTTTTTTAAGCTTTTGGCAATGATGAATGAATTGCATTTCACAATAAAAATATATTTTTCTTCATTTATTTATAACAATGAACATTCTCGATTACCCTCCAATTTTTAACTTTACGAGAATATTCTTTTGGCAATTATGAATGATTTGCATTTCACAATATATATAACGTTTATTTTTTACTTATTTATAAGAAAAAATTATCCAATTTTTAACTTTAGGAGCATATTCAAGATATATTCATCGCGCATCACTACGCGATATAGTGACAAAAAAGAAAACATAATTCGAATGTGGTAGGTTTTAATTTCCTGACGTAAAATTCCGAACAATACACTTTACAGAAGAAAAAGGTATGATTATGACAAGAAAAATACAAATCCTGTAACGGTTTTCTACTCGACGAGAATCAAGTGTCCTAAGCAATCTCATGTTGCCGTTTAAGGAAAGTTAATGACACAACAATGGAGAAATAGTGCGGTATTTAATAAAGAAGGCATTTATGTTACGTCATCAGCTTTTGAACCATGAGTAATCTGATCTCTGTGTTGAACAAGTGTTCTGAGGAAAGGAACTGTTACCGACAGAATAAGATTTTTTTATTCTTGTCTTTTTTTTAATATAAATAATGCGGATCTTAAAATGGCAACCTTACACTATCTGCATGGAAATAAAATACTGTATTGTATGATGCTCTAGACATTTTTTAAGACTTTTCTTTTTTACTCTTGAAATTAAATTATCTAATATGTTATCAGACACGTAAGTGTCGCAGGCCTATTTTCAGAGAGGGGCGAAGGTAGGGGGGGGGGGGAGTAAGACATAAAATTTTATGCATTATAGTCATTCAATCTTTAAATATGCGTATTTCTGTTTGCACGAAAGAAACTTTAATTAGAAATTACAGAATTTCTCCCACGTAAAAAAAGGGGCAGGGTGTTTGCTGCTTGTGGAAAAAAGGGCACTTTTTATACTTAAGGACGCTCTTATTCTGAAAGGCACTTTCTTCTTATTCCTAAAGGCACTTATTAGGTTCTAAAGTGTAAAGTGTACTTTTGGTGGTGGTGTGTGTATGTGTGGTGGTGGGGGGTAGGCATTTTTTAAGTCACTTTTAATATTTAAAATTCAGGAGATTCTTTTCAAGACAACAATGAGTAAGTTTTTTTTATGCAAACAAATTTTTTTAAACAAAAAAGAGGAAAGTCCAATTTTTTTGAAAAGGGGCAAGAAGGGTGCTATTTTGTAAGTCAAATTAAGGGAAGGGTGCAGCACCCCCCTGAAACTGTCTAGGGGAAACTCTGGAAATTACAAATAAATATTCAGGTTTTCAGCAAAATATTTTAACAATAAAAATAGATGGCATTTTCCAACAAAACTTTAAAAATTGTTTTTCTCGTTTCAAATTTAGCCAAATGTATGAAAATGAATTCCTTTCATAAAGTTATTTGCAACCTACATTACTACCGATGAATTTACACTATTATTAGTAGAGACAGAGAAATGTGTTCATTGTTACACTGTAATAGCCCTCAAAAATTATTTCAACTGCACTTGATTTTTTTTTTTTTTTCCCCACCTAAAGTTTACTTTCAAGCATGGTATCCTATATGGTGGAATGGGGCCAATGAATTTTTATACACTTTATTACCAGTTTTTGTATACTACTTTCTATACCAATTTTTATTATGTATTTTTATCTTTAAATTATCCAATTATACTTTGTCCATATTTTACTATCAAATATTTAATACTTATTTTTAAATGTTCTAATTTGAAATTAAAAAACATTTTTTCTCCTAGAAATTTCATATCTGTTAAGAGGCTACTTCAGTCAAACGAAAAGACCCGTTCCCTAATGCTAATCCTATGTTAGACATTTATAAAGAAATCTCGTTTGAATTTCAATATTTTTAAATGATTTTTTTTTTTGCATTGAATAGTTGAGAATAATATAAATTTCTTCAATAGGATTAGCATTAGCGAACCCGTCTTTTTGTTTGACTGAAGTAGTCTCTTAAGGGCCATTCCATGAGAAACGGACAAAACGTCTCACATGCGACGCTTATAGAAATACGTATATTAACTTGGAAGTTGTTAAAATATAAACTATTAAAATTAACATAAAAACCTATATTTTCATTGATCTGTACAAAGATCGTTGCTCATTTTTTTCTTTGTTTACAGGTATTTTTAATGAGGACACTTTCATTTTCGAAACCGGTTTCGAAAGTAAAAGCATCCTCATAAAAAAAAGTCTGCAATCAAAATCGAAAAAGTAAAAAACGGCCTGCATACAGATCGATTTCATTTAACCAATACAAAAAAAAATAAATTTAAAAATATTGAAATGCAACCGAGATATCTTTATAAATTTCTTCCATAGGATTAGCATTAGCGAACGCGTCTTTTCGTTTGACTGAAGTAGCCTCTTAAGGGCCATTCCATGAGAAACGGACAAAAATTCTCACATGTGACGCTTACAGAGATACGTATATTAACTTGAAAGTTGTTAAAATATAAACTATTAAAATTAACATAAAAACCTATATTTTCATATAGTTGTTTTAATTTGAGGATACAATAGCATTGTTAAAACAGCAGAAATATGTAGAACAGGGTTCATACTCATTTCCTCCCAAAAAATCCCCTGATGTATTTTTCAGGATTAATAATTTTTCCATGTTCACAATTAACGACATTTTTAAAAAATCAGTATCATGTCCCAACCTACCCCCCAAAAATAATAAATAAAGAGGCAATCAGTAAAAGTAAAGATTATGCATCAGATATAAAATACAATTTATATATATTTTCTACCTACCTAAGTTGTATTATGTATTATCTGTAAAAATTAATCCAAAAATCTGCTGAATCACAAGCACACTAACATGTCTGCTTTTTTCCCCGTTTTAATAAAGTGCTACAAAGTTAAATAAAGCATACTGCATATTTCTGATGATTAGATTAACAGATTACACATAATGATTTTTATGTTTTACTGACTTTCCTAGCCCGTAACTAAAACTTTAAGCTTAATCAATTAAAAATCCTTCTCAAAAATTTTCTTTTTTATACTTTTAAACCTTTTCTGCACCCAATAAGGAAAAAAGAAATGAAATCTGGCAAGCGTTTCAAGTTTTTACTTTAAAAATTAAATAAGTTTATTATTTTTAAATTTCTAAGTTTTCAATACCTTTTTAATCTGAAAAATCTTTACAGGAAAAAAAAAAAATCATAAAAAAATTGACTCCTAGACCCCATGAGAACCTAAAGAAAACCTTCTGTGAACCTTCCTTTCTGGCAGAAACGACAGCAAAACTTTCAAACAGCAAAAGTATCAGTTTTAACACATTCAACCCAAAATGCAAATTCTGGATTCACATTTTAATCTGTCCAGTCTAAATTAAAAACAGTTTTGGCAGAGCTCATTTTGATATGAAAAAAAATATTTCACAAAAAAATATTTTCAGAATTTGAAAATACAAATATCAAAAATCCAATACTGACGAATTCATAAATGAACATTTATCCTTTTACAATCCATTAAATAATGCGTTTGAGTTAATTGATATTTGACTGTCTACTTCAAGATATATTTCATCTATTTTAAACTATATTTCTACAAACAATCGCGAGATAATACACATAATATTGTCTATTTACATCTACGATCTGCTTGCTTGACGATTATATCATTTTCAAAACAAATTTGAAGTTGTTGTCAAATTCAGACTTCATGAATGAAGAATAGTTAATCATGTAGAAAAAAATCTTTCCCCTACAGTACTTGGTGGTGTTGAAGGCGTGTCTGGTTTTTGAGTGGATGTCACCAGACGTTAGAAGGCATGGCTAGTTTCCGATTCGATGTCTCACAAGGTTTGAAGGTGGGTAATGATGAAAATAAGCACTCGCCAGTCGCCACTCGGCGACTAAACGTGAGAAACTGGCGACTTAAAATATGGAAAGTACCGGCCAAATGCAGAATTTTCCAAAGGGATTTCGTCAAAGAATCTCAGAAAAAAAACCCGCGAATTTTGTCAAAAGATCGCGAAAATACCCAAATATCGTCAATAGATCGCGAAAAAGCTAATTTCGTCAAGTTATCGCGGATAAAACGCAGATATCGTGAATGGATCGCGGATAAAACGTAGATATCGTGAATGGATCGTGGAAAAAACGCAAATGTCGTTAATAGATCGCGAAAAAAAAACCACGAATTTCGTCAAAGAATCGCGAAAAAAAAACAAGAATTTCGTCAAAAGATAACGTAAAACGCACATTTCGTCAAAAGATTGCGGAAGAAAACGTAAATTTCGTCGAAGGATCGCGAAAAAACCCAAACATCGTGAATGGATCGCGAAAAACCCCAAATCGTGAATGGATCGCGAAAAAAACACATATCGTCAATAGATCGCGAAAAAGCCCCGCAAATATCATCAATAGATCGCGAAAAAAAACCCGCAAATATCGTCAATAGACCGCGAAAAAAGACGCAAATATCGTCAATAGATCGCAGAAAAAACCCGAATTTTGTCAAAGAATCGCGTAAAAATGAGAATTTCGTCGAAAAATCGCGAAAACGAACGCGAATTTCATAAAAAAATTACGAAAAAACTGCGAATTTTGTCAAAAGATCGCGAAAAAAACGCGAATTTTGTCAAAAGATCGCGGAAAAAACAAACATCGCCAATAGATCGCAGAAAAACGCGAATTTTGTTAAAGTATCTTGTAAAAAATGCATAATTAGTGCCAGAAGAGACCCCCCACCTTACATTTCAGAAAATTTGCTGTAAATTTCAGATTTTTTTTTTTTTAAATTTTGAAAAGTACCTAAGTATAGTGGACTTATGTAGTTAGCTATATAAGCATGTTACATGTAACTTTGCTGTTAACTTAATTTAAAATAGATTGGAAATTAGTATCTTAAGTTTATTCAAAACAATATGAATTAAAATATTTTTATTACATAAATTACTTATTTACTCTATAACTTATATATTTTAAAATTAAACATTCAGTGACATAAATGTACTTACTGGCGACTAAAGAAATTATTCTCACTAGCCAGTAACTGGCTACTAAAAAATATCAACTTAGCGGCCAGTGGCCACTAAGCAAAATTCCTTATTTTCATCTTTAAAGGTGGGTCTTAGTTCGATTGCATTATGACATCACAAAGCATGTGAATAGCAGAGAGTACCCTTATTTCCCAGAGTAGACGATCATTTCGCCAAGTTTCCCCAGGTTTTTTGTATTTTTTGGATTGTCCCCTGAGATTCCCCTGATTTTTAAGACCCGAATTTCATCCCCTGACTTTCCCAGGAATCCCATATTGCCCTCATGAGCATGAACCCTGTAGAAATGCTGTCCCACAAGTGACATGGAATGGGAATGACCATTAAGCGTTTACTCATTGATTATCTTTTGTCATTTTATTGATCCAAAAATCAACCAACCGTGATAATGTTTTATATAATATCATAAAAGAAATTTAATAAAAAATAAATAACAAATGATAAATTATTTTCATTTAAAGAAATAGAGATTTCAGTCAATTTAGATTGTAAATAAAAATATCAAACTTTAATATGTAGAGTGTAGAGGTAGACAAATAAAAATCATTTTATTATTGATAGTGGAGTATTTTAATCTTAAAAGAAAACAAAAAGCAACAAAAAACTGTAATCAGAAATATATAAATATCCACATCCACAGTAATATTTTTACAAAAATTCGTAAGAGTAATATTTAAAAACTTTATAAGTGGAACCAATCCTACTTTAAAATGTAGATTATGTAAAAATCTGAAAACAAAAATTATCCAAAATGTAATGGGAGATATACGAATCTTGAAAACATTAAAAAATATGGGATTTACAAAATACATTACACAAACATTAAAGAGAAAAGGTATTTAAGTGGTCATTAGTTCATTACATGAATGTTTCTAAAATATTCTAAGAATTGGTTTTAATTAAAAATAAACCACCGTGAATACTACAAAATTTTAGTTTTTTGGAGCTTTTTTTTTATTATGAAATTTACTAATTCAAGAAGTGTTGCATAACATTTTTTATATCTAACTTAGTTTCTGTAATGAAGAAAGTAAATTAAAATGTCTTTTGCATTAAATGAAAATTTCTGATAATTCTGCATAGAATTATCTAAATTTGAACACAACCTTCAACTTTGTTTCTATGTTTAGAGATTTTTCCCTTTTTAAATAAAATTTACCTGTACCTTAGTTATAAAAATAGAAAACAATAGCTTTGTTATGTTCAATTTTGAGATTCGATCTACAAATTATACTTAGTCTCTTCACAACTAAGGATTGAAGTCCTGCCCCCCCCCCCCCCCCCCAATAAAAAAAAATTGATAGAATCTGATGTTACCCAATCAAAGTCCGAAGGAAATTTTAATACAAAAAAAATGCATTTTTCAACGATTCCTTATTAAATGTGTGTGTATATATATATATATAGCAAACAATTAACATAAAATGTAATTTTTTTTCCCATATATTTTTAAGCCTTTGTGAAGCACTAGTTTTCTTTAAGAATGCTGAAAAGATAAGGCTATTTTTAATCCCCCAGAATGAATTTTTTTTTTTTTTTTTTTTTGTCTAAAACATTTTTATTGTTTTGATAAATTTTAGGGTTTAAATTTATTGGTTCTACGATTGTTTTTCGTCAATGTTTAAATATATACTATTAATACAAGATTGATCTGAAAGAAGATCCAGTTACTAAACAAATTTGAATGTATTTCCAACACTTTAAAACTTTTTTTTTTTAAATAAGTACTTATAAACATAATACCAACATACTTTTTAGATATGTCATGACATATTTTTAATTTTCACATATTTAAGTAACGAAATGAAAAATATATAGAATTCAGGCTGGTGTCATCAGCAGGGATGAAGAATTTTCAAAAATTCTTACTAGCCAAGGATTTTTTTTTTTTTTTTTTTAACAACCAGCAAACTGTAACAAACAGGTGAAAATTGCCATAACAAAATATACACGACTGAAAAAAAAATTTATTATTACAATGCATTTTCATAGTAACAAACATAAAATTTTAATATAAAATAAAGTTATACTTTAGTATAAAATTAATTTAACCAAATTTTAGTATAAAATTAGGAAAGATATACAAAACTGAGAAAAGTTTGCCTACCCTAAAAATCTAAATTTTAATTTTAGATTTTTTGAAAAAAAAAGAAACAGTATAGCATACAGACAGGATCATGTCGAAAATGAGGATTCTCCTACCAAAATAGACAGCACTGATTTCTCTTATAAAGAAAGTTTTAAAAAATATTTTGCAAAAAATGTTCAAGCAAAAAAGAGAGATTGAAATAAAATACAAAAAAAGAGGAAAATCCCAAATTAGCACAATGCATATCACCCCAGAAGCAGAATTTTCTGTGTCAGTCTGCAGCAAATTAAAATTTATCTGCGACCCATTAAGCCTACTATTATAAGAAATAACAGAAACACTTAAGGGTGTATTCGAAAAAATATTTTTCCACCCTCAACAGCTCGAAATTTTCTGAGACATTTTCAGACTCATTTTTAAAAGTAAAAACATGAAACTTGCTGGGGTGATTTCTGAAGACATGTTTAACATGCCGTGTGATTTCATTTTCAGCTCAATTAATTAGAATTTGATTTTTAAACAATTATTTTCTCAGTATGACCATTTTTTTCATTCCCAGATCGCGCGCTGCGGAAAATTCGGTTCAAAACGCCAACTTTGACAGCGTTTTTCACAGTATTTTCTGCATTTATCAAAAAATTAAGGAGCACCGCACATTATATAGTTTCTAAATAAGAGAATTTCCAAGTTTGATGCGTTTGAGAGCAAAAATGAATTTTAAAATGAATCAGAAAATAAGCAGTTTGGATCGGAATACACCCTTAAAGTAAGCAAAATTTCCATTTATAAAGAAAATATAAGGATACAACAAATACCATAAATCTAGAGACTTAAAGCAAATTTCAGTCATTTTTTAAGCCCAGCATTTCTTTTTAAGTTGGTGAATTAATCTGCAAGGTTTAAAATAATCTGCAGCGCCCGCTTCTGTGCTTCACTGTTTCTGCTACTGGGCATATCACACACTGAGATGACAGAGCGAGATGAAGTGCAAAAACTGATCGAAACAAAGAACGAAGTTGTTTCAAACCTGTTTTTCCAGCGACATTGTCTTATATGTCGCCTTAGTGTGTGACTTGCCTTAGACTTTCATTCTTGAAGAAAGGAACTTAATACTTTGCTATGGCAATTGGGAGAAACGCCACATATGACCAACAAATAAAAGTTTTTGGTATATTTTCCATAGACTGCAATTTCTTAAAGTCTGCCTAACAATTCACTTCTCCAGTCAGAAAATCCACTCATCAATGGTGAACAGATTGATGTAATATCCATCGCCAGTTGGTTATTAATGAATGTTTAAATGATATTCCAATCCTTTCAGAGACTGAACTTCAACATAACATGACTAATACCATATTGACATAATTCATACATTCTTTTGTTGGCTTTAGATATTTATATATAAAATTGTAAAATTTAAAATCCCTGACTTTTCCAGGTGCATTTTATGAAAATTTCAGTCTAGTGGTGTAATGTGAACTGGACAAGACAACAGTAAAATAAATATTGTATCTATCATGTGAAAATATAAAAATTTAACTATATATTAGTGATGTAACGAATAGTGATTTGGCCGAATAGCTGGATACCGAATATTCGGCCAAGTTTTAGGCCGAATACCGAATATTCGGCGGCCGAATACTGACTTTAATATAAATGACTTATTTTAATTTTTCAATTTTTTTTTTCAATTTTAAAATAAAAAATTAAATTAAGGACTAATTGAAATTAATTTTTTGTTTGAGTTTTCAAAAATCTAAACAGCTTAATGTATTTTTTGTTATACTTTAAATGTCTTAAAAAATACTTTAAAGATAACATATGACTTTTAAAAATGTAAATAATAATTTAATTCATAATTTTTTATTTAATCCATAGATAGTTCTAGTAATTTATATATATATACTATCTAAAATAGAACTCATTACCTCTGTAAAAATGAAACTTTTTTTTATTTTAGTAAAATCCTTTCACCCCCTAAAAATAAGAACTTGCATGCGTCCTCTGTCTTTTTATATCCTTTTTCATGCAACTTAAACTTAGTAAATTTACACTCTGTATGTCAAAAAAAAAAGGTTATTTTCTTAAATTATAATTATTCATTCCATTAAAATATTATATATTCTTTTCTGCTACCAAGATATACTTTTCTCTTTTCTTTCTCTCAAAATTAACAAGCCCCTCATAATACTTCCTCCACCCCATATTTCAGAATGAGATCTTTTTCTTATAATAATTAATGTATTTAGGTATATTTTTTTAATATTGTTTGTCGAAAATATTTAAAATCATATTTTGTTTTGATTTTCTGGAACATATCTAACCAAATATCTTAAAATATTCAGCCAAATATGCTACTATTCGGCTACAGGTATTCGGTCAAATGTTCCATTATTCGGCCGAATATCTGTTCAATATTCGGCCGGCCGAATATTCAGCAAAAGAGCCGAATACCGAATAGTGGCCGAATATTCGTTACATCCCTACTATATATCACAAGTAAAATTGGCTTAGATGTGTTATTATCCCTCCATCCGCCATCTTGGATTTTTTTTTCTTGCGTGAAAACTCCTTTTCCGCCAAGTAGTAAATGTCGCCAATGGTTAAATATTGTTGATAGATTAATATAATATTAAAAAAACTGGAATATAATAATTATAACTATTAATTAAAAAACAGTTTTTAATTCATGCCCCAAAAAAATCCAAGATGGCAGATGGAGGGATAACACATCTGTTCCGTAAAATTTTCACATATGCTCCCCTCACACACACGAAAAAATGCTCTTAAAACTGCAATAGAAATTGCTTTCCTGAATAATTTCTGAGTATTTCAAAGTAAGTGTCCTGTAAAATGGAAAAAATGTGTATACATATAATACAATATTTTTGCATTGAACAGGGTCGTACTGGCCCACCGGGCAACGAGGCAAATGCCCGGTGCGCCCATCGTCACTTTTTTTCTTTCTTTCTTTTTTTTTTTTTTTTTTTTTTTTTTTTCTTCAGCACGCTTAAAGTTGTGTATTCTGAAAGGCATACAATTTTCAAGATTTTTCAGTTGGAAAATTAAATGTAATGCTTTTTATTTTTTAAAGTATAGCATAAGCACACTATGTGTGACCAAAGAAAATTAGATAACCCAATTTCGAGATAACATAAGTTATCGACAATAAGATATGCCATTGTTACACATGGTGGCCTGACCAGACTTTGTTTCAAAGCCTGTACTAATGATAAATTCTAAGAAAAATTATATTACGTATTCACTTATTTAGATATACGCCTAAATATGTTCTGCTCTAAGAATGCTTCTAATAAGTGACTAATAAGTCTGCGTCTAACAAGTTTGCATATTTTCTTCGTCTAAGTATTTAGCGCCCCTGGTGTTGCCAGGCATTTTTGTATTTCTCTCTTTTGTGCAAATATAAACGACGAAACACTGTATGAGACAGATTCTCATTTTAAATGGATTCATTGACAGAGACTTTGATAGTCATGGCGCCCTGGTCCAGATTTTATTCAGTACCTCGAAGAATAGTAACTTCCACGTAAATTAATATTAGTATTAATGACGTATTTAGCATATTTTCTGTCAAATATTTAGCGCCCTGGGTGGCTGCCCGGTAATTTTATATTTCTGCTTTTTGTGGAAAAAAAAAAAAAAAAAAAAAAAAAAAAAAAAAAAAAAAAAAGAAAGAAAGAAAAAAAGGAATTTCAATTTTAGACAGATTTTCATTTTAATTTCATTTGGTCCCATTGTCAGAGGCGGCTTTGGTAATAATGGCGCCCTTGGTCAGATTTTTGTTAAAGCGTTTCTATATAAAAATAACTTTCAAAAAACTAATATCGTATTTTTGTAATCATGGCGCCCTTGGTCAGATTTTTTTTCAGCGTCTCTGTAAAAATAACTTTCAAAAACTAATATCGTGTTTTTGTAATCATGGAGCACTTGGTCAGATTTTGCAGCGCCTCTGTAAAAATAACTTTCAAAAAATTAATATTGTGTTTTTTAATCAAGACGCCCTTAGTCAGATTTTTTTTCAGCGCCTCTGTAAAAATGTCTTTCAAAAAACTGTAATTGTGTTTCTATAATTATGGCAAACTTGGACAGATTTTTTTTAGCACCTCTGTGAAAATAAATTTAAAAAACTAATATCGTGTTTTTGTAATCATGGCGCCCTTAGTCAGATTTTTTTCAGCACCTCTGTAAAAATAACTTTCAAAAAACTAATATCGTGTTTTTGTAATCATGGCGCCCTTGATCCTTTTTTTTCAGCGCTTCCGTAAAAATGCCTTTCAAAAAACTATTATCGTGTTTTTCTAATAATGGCGCACTTGGACAGATTTTTTTCAGCGCCTCTGTAAAAAAAGAGTTTCAAAAAACTAATATCGTATTTCGTAATCATGGCACCCTTAGTCAGATATTTTTCAGTGCCTCTGTAAAAATGTCTTTCAAAAAGTTATTATCATGTTTTTCTAATCATGGCGCCCTTGGAGACATTTTTTTTCAGCGTCTCTGTAAAAATAAATTTCAAAAAACTATATTGTGTTTTTGTAATCATGGCGCCCTTGGTCATATTTTTTCAGCGCCTCTGTAAAAATAAGTTTCAAAAAGCTAATATCGTGTTTTTGTAATCATGGCGCCCCTGGTCATATTTTTCTTTCAGCGCCTCTGTAAAAATATCTTTCAAAAAATTATTATCGTGTTTTTCTAATAATGGCGCCATTTGATAGATTTTTTTTTCAGCGCCTCTGTAAAAATAAATTTCAAAAAACTATATTGTGTTTTTGTAATCATGGCGCCCTTGGTCAGATTTTTTTCAGCGCCTCTGTAAAAATGCCTTTCAAAAACCTATTATCGTGTTTTTCTAATAATGCCGCGCTTGGACAGATTTTTTTCAGCGCCTCTGTAAAAATAAATTTCAAAAAACTGTATTGTGTTGTTGTAATCATGGCGCCCTTAGTCAGATATTTTTCAGTGCCCCTGTAAAAATGTCTTTCAAAAAGTTATTATCATGTTTTTCTAATCATGTCGCCCTTGGACAGATTTTTTTCAGCATCTCTGTAAAAATAAATTTCAAAAAGCTAATATCGTGTTTTTGTAATCATTGCGACCGTGGTCATATTTTTCTTTCAGCATCTCTGTAAAAATGTCTTTCAAAAAACTATTATCGTGTTTTTCTAATAATGGCGCCCTTGGATAGATTTTCTTACAGCGCCTCTGTAAAAATAAATTTCAAAAAACTAAAATCGTGTTTTTGTAATCATGACGCCCTTGGACAGATTTTTTTTCAGCGCCTCTGTAAAAATAAATTTCATAAAACTATATTGTGTTTTTGTAATCATGGCGGCCCTTGGTCAGATTTTTTCAGCGCCTCTGTAAAAATGCCTTTCAAAAACATATTATCGTGTTTTTCTGATTATGGCGCGCTTGGTCAGATTTTCTTCAGCGCCTCTGTAAAAATGCTTTTTAAAAAACTATTATTGTGTTTTTCTAATCATGGCGCCCTTGGACAGATTATTTTCAGCGCCTCTGTAAAAATAAATTTCAAAAAACTACATCGTGTTTTTCTAATCATGGCGCCTTTGGTCTGATTTTTTTCAGCGCCTCTGTAAAAATAAGTTTAAAAGAACTAATATCGTGCTTTTGTAATCATGGCGCCCTTGGTCAGATATTATTCAGCACTTCTGTAAAATAAGTTTAAAAAACTATTATCATGTATCATGCTTTTGTAATCATGGTGAGACATTGGTCAGATTTTTTTCAGCACCTCTGTAAAAATAACTTTGAACAGACTAATATCGTGTTTTTGTAACCATTGCACCCTTGGTCACTTGGTCAGATTTTTTTCAGCGCATCTGTAGAAATAACTTTCAAAAAACTAATATCGTGTTTTTGTAATAGCAACCCCCCCCCCCCATACGTACACATACACACACGCACACTCCCCACAAACACACACATAAATTACTACTTAGAACACTTAGGTCTACTAAAGTGGAGCATTCCATAATTTCTTAATGATAATATAAGTTAGACCGCCAAGGCTATTTCTTCCCAAGATTTTGCAATGGAAACATGTAAATTTTGCTTTTGAAAGAAGAAAATGTCATTTTTCATATCTGTTTAAAAATTCGCATTTAAATATTTAGCATCCGAAAATACCAATATCTAAAAACGTTTTTTTTTTTTTTTTTTTTTTTTTTTAAACCGGATCTGCTTAACCGCTTTAAACTTCAAACACCACCCCGATTTATAAATTGAAAAATACACATGTAATTAAAATAAATAACCACTAAAATTGTAAAAGTCGTTTTACAAAAGAATGGATGAATATAAGTAAAGAGAAGTGCAAATGTGTTTGTGTTCAGTTTTCAATGCTGTTAGTCAATAACGTGGGAGTTCCTAAGAAGACAAATTACCATTTCGGCGCAGTTTCAACTACATATGGGTTCTATAAGATACCCAGTGGTTTCTGTAGTAATACCAGATGTGACACTTTTTATTTATTATACCGTATTCTGAGATTTCTGGAGCTCTGTATCTTTCTGGAGAAAATAGAAATCGGATGTGGGGTATTTTCCCATGAAATACTAATTAACACACGACACATGCTCGGCATACATGCATCTGCGAAGAATGAATCGTTAAACACGAAAAAATAAATTATTGAATTAAGGGTCCTGTCCCTGCCGGCGAAGACACTCTCGAGCTAATGCTAACCCTATGGGGAGGGATTTTTCTAATATCTCGTTTGCATTTCGACATTTTTAAATAATATTTTTTTTTTTTTTTTTTTGCATTGGATAGCCGAGGTCCGTCTCTACAGCGCACTTTTTTCTCTTTTTCGATTTTGGTCGCAGATATTTTTTAGAATGACACTTTCATTTTCAGAACCGGTTTTGAAAGTGAAAGTAACTTTATTTGAAATATCTGCGACCAAAATCAAAAAAGTAAAAAAAGTGCGCTGTACAGTGGACCTCGGCTATCCAATGCAAAAAAAAAAAAAAAAAAAAAAAAAAAAAATAATAATAATAATAATTAAAAATGTCGAAATGCAAACGAGATATTAGAAAAATCCCTCCCCATAGGATTAGCATTAGCTCGTGAGTGTCTTCGCCGGCAGGGACATTCTACTTCAGTCAAATGAAAAGACTCGTTCGCTAATGCTAATCCTATAAAAGAAATTTATAAATATATCTCGGTTGCATTCCAATATTTTTAAATGATTTCTTTTGCGTTAGACAGCTGAGATCGATCTGTACAAAGGTTGTTTTTTTACTTTTCGATTTTGTTTACAGATATTTTTTATGGGGACACTTTCATTTTCGGAACCGGTTTCGAAAGTGAAAATATCCCCATAAAAAAATCTGCAATGAAAATTGAAAAAATAAAAAACGGCCTGCATACAGATCGATCTCAGCTATCCAATGCAAAAATATCATTTAAAAATATTGAAATGACACCGAGATATCTTTATAAATTTCTTCCATAGGATTAGCATTAGCGAATGGGTCTTTTCGCCTGACTGAAGTAGACTCTTAAGCAACTGTTATAGCAGTTTTATAATGTTTTGTGTAATAACACAAGTGGTGTATTACACAAAATTCCTCTTCAGTCGAGAATTCTTAATTGTTTTACATCTTTTTAGCTGCCCAAAACTTTTAACGACATTATTAAATAATTTTCATTCATACATACATCAAATTTTTAAAAAATCCCAATAAGGTGAAAACGAAAAATAGCTTGTCAATAAACTTTATCATTTTTTAGATACATTTCTTTTTTTCAAGATATCGTGTAAAAAATAACTGTAAAATAGTGAACACATGTAAGCTTAATTGCAGTAGGAAAAAACGTGTTATTCTTCTTCTTTTCAATTTTTTTCCACATTACGCAATTAAGGGGGCTGGTCACTCAGCTTCCGATTTCCCCTTACTAATGTAAAGTCTATGGGCATTGGATGCATTCGCATATTTAAAATATCTCCTCGGGAAATTGATATTTTTCAGTCTATTTTTTGTGTACTCTTCCTAAAAGATGTGGCTTTTTTTTCTTGCTCCTCTCAATATATTTCTAAAATATAGATTTAATTTTATATGAAGTGTTAAAATCTTACGAGTGTGTGAAATGTTAAAATCTTGAGTACACAGAAAAAATATGTTAAAAATGTGAATTTGCCGAGAAGATATTTTAAATATACGAATGCATCAAAGGTCCATAGACTTAACATTACAGAGAAGAATTTCGAAGCTGAGTGACTAGCCCCCTTAAGTATTTCTATTTTCTTTGACTTTGTTTTTTATTTTTTAATACAATGCTTAAATATAATTTTGATACACATTACTTTTAAAAAATGCAAAAATATTTTGAAGGTATTGCCGCTCTTCTGGTGCGTTTTTTTTTTTTTTTTTTTTTCCTTGTGCGCGTGAGTTACGGCGACTATTGTTGTTTAAATATGGCTTATATGAAATTAAAATAAACAGTAATTTATTAATTAAATATAACTTATTTTAGTGACTAGACGAGACAAAGGGTGGAAAATGCTCAACTTTTATCGTAGAAAAATACTGATTTTTGATGATTAAAAAAAAAAAAAAAAAAAAAAAACCCTTAATGTTTTTTTGTGCATTGCATAGTTATATAAGAAAAAGAACTGACAAAATTAGAAGTGAAACAATCCAGTATTTTTAAAGTAATCGTGTCGCGGTCATCTATTTAAAAATGCAATTTTGCGGAAAACTACACTGTAAAAAAAAATCTGTGAAGTTACTAAAGTTTTCCTAGGAAACTGGGATTCCTAGAACTTTTCATGTAACGGCAACAACAAAATTTCATGTAACAGACACACTTTTGCGCCGAAAATCAAAAAATCTGTAAGGTTACTAAGAATTTTTTTGGAAACTGGGATTCCGAGAACTTTTCATGTAACTGCAGCCAGGGTTACAAATAAAAGTTTAGTAAGATTACTGAAATTTTAGCAGATTCATTTGTAAAGTTACAGATTTTTGTAGCTTTACAAAACCTAGTTTTGTAGATTTGCAGCTTTTTTCGTACAGTTACAGGTGAAAGTTTAGTAAGCATGTAACTTTACATCTGTAGAACTACAGATTTTTTTTTACAGTGTAGTTTTAATTTTATGTTATAATTATAATAGAATGCTTATCGTATTTTTTTTTTTTTTTTTTTTTTTTTTTTTTTCTTACATAGAATCGTTTGTTCCAGATTTTGGCTGCATAAAAAAGTCTCAATTTTGTTGATAAAGCCGCGAAAATAAAAACTCGATTTTCCGAAATTTATAAGTTATGATTACGAGTAAATCCTTAAAGCGGTTCTCAAAAAAATATTTTTTAACGTTCGATAATGCGAAAATTCCTGCTCATTTACAAACATAAAAATAGTGTTCGGCAGAAACTGAATTTCGATTACCTTCCTAGTTTCGACCGAAAACGAAAGCGAAACTGTTTTAAAAATAAATTCAAAGTAATTAACATAAACATACATATATGCATGTTATCTGAATAATGTTTTGCGTAGAAACGGCAATACATAATTATTAATCAAAAATAATTTGATTGAAATAAAATTAATTAAATATAAAGTGCTATAAATATAAAAAAATTATTAAAAAATAATTTAATTTAAAAATAACGAATTTAATATTAGTAATACCTTCTAGGTTTATCACCTTGTATGTGCGGCTCTTTGGATGAGAGTGCCGTTTAGGGGAGGCTAGGGAGGTGCAGTTATAGTAATACCGAATATTCGGCAGTATTTTCGCCGAAACTAAGGTTTTGAGCTGAAAACGAAAATGAAACCGAATATTCGGCCAAACTTTTCATAAGAATGAGACTTGCAGGCTCGGTTATTGGAGTGATTTGTAATACAATAGATTCTTTTCTTTAAATTAATTAAATCTTGAGTTGAAATTGATTGTTGTCTCGTGACAACAGTTCTCTTCCTCTTCCCCCACTGTCGCGTCCGGAAATTCGGTTCAAAACGCCACCTTTGACAGCATTTTTTGAAAGATGTTTTGCTTTTCTCAAAAAAAAAAAAAAAAAAAAAAAAAAAAAAAAAACGCATAAGACAGTTCGATTACAAAGTTTCTGATGGGCAATAAAAAATAGCTGGTATTTTCGGCCACGTGAAGCAGTCAGCAGTTGTAATGAAATTAAATGAAAACCTTTAAAACAAAACTTATCATGCAATAAAATTCAAGTAATACTACTTTTCAAAATAATACATTCAAAGTAATACTTTTAAAGAATTATTACTTTTCCGAATATTTTCTGCCCCAGTACCGAAATCAGCTATTTATTGTCCACTCCACAGAAAATGGAAACGCATGTGTTTCTAATTTTCAACCGATAGCCGGTGTAAATAAAGTGCCCCTGATGTGAAATCTGCTTCGTTTGTTTCGTTCTATCCAGCGTTAAAGAACTACTCCGTCTTTATATTATTTGCATGTGTCCTGAGTTATTTACTTATTTTAGTGTAATCATTTTTCGCAAGCTTGTGCTTTATACCTTTTAAAAATAGTGTACGGTGTACAGTATTATAGACCCCTTGCATTGACGTCACGTTGCTATTAGCAACGATTGATACTATAGCTTCTGGAGCACACACGTGGAGCACAGAACTCCCCGTTTGCCGTTAAAAGCACGTGTTATCTTTCTCTTTAATTTAGAGCTTCCTTATTTTAATTATTATAGTGCAAATAAGTCTAAAAAATCAAATGGAGAGCACCAAATACGCCTTATATTTGGGCGCCATAGGAAGCAATTTCAGACATGTGACGTCATGTGCAACCCGTCTATAAAATATCATCACCATCACAGCTCAGATATGCTGATGTTGCATCTTGCATAGCAAGAACTGTGAATGGTCCATGGAAAAACAATATAAGGTAAGATTACTTATTATTATTTTTTTTTAATTGTGTCTCTTTCACAAGAGTGTTTATTAGTTTGAATTTTTACGAAATCTTCAAAATTTGTCTAATGTATTTCTTTATTTTCTCTGTATAACTGTTGAGGAAAAAAAAAATCTGGGATGAAAATTAAATGACATTTTTAATGTTTCCCGAAATATGATTTATTTGTTGCTACGAACTAAATTGAATAATAACGAAAACTGTAGTAATAATGTTAAAGAATATTTGTCTTTCATGCAATTTCAGACTAACGATATACAGTTTATAAACTGTTTAAATAGCGGGATTCAAACCAAACGCTTCTGTATATCTTTTTAATGTTGAAAAAAATAAAGAAATAAAACAATTTTTAAAAATAATTCACGTAAAATAGACTTCATTCTTGCCCTGAACAAAAATAACTTTTCTGAAATTTTTTACACCATAATTAGTACTTGTATCCTAGAGATTGTATTATATAAAATATTATTGAATTGTATAAAATAATGTTTTGCACTTTTGAGTTTTGACCCAACTAAATTGTTTTTGTTTGTTTTATTTTAATATTTTATTTTTCATTTGGAGATAATGGACTTTACCCACGAATGGCAACGGCCACGCCTCTGCGGGGAGAAACCCTCCGAAAAAGACTGTTTATTGGACGAAGGGAGAGCAGTTTTAAAATGTTCATCACGCTTATTGGTGTTTTTCTTCTGTTTACCCGCGGCTGACGTCACATGGGTAAAGTCCATTGTATGGAGATTGTTACTCGGATATTCGGGGTAAAGTTTGAATTAACTCATTAGATAAGGTGAGCGGAATTCGAAAATAGAGATAGCTTTTTTAGAAAAGTGTGGTGGAAAAAAACACCTCTAAGTTGGCAACAATGATCTAACATCAGAAGTGCAATGTTTTGCGGGGAATTATTTTTGTGCATATTACATTTCTATAGTATAAAATACTAATTTGGGTGTCATAATTATTTTAGGAGTAAAGTTTTCGCTATAGCAATATACTTGTATATATTTTTTAAGTGATTTTTTATACATAATTTATATAGTATGTGTGCGCTCCGAGAGGTGGTCTCTTAATGGAGGTCATGTTTAAATCTAGATTTTAATTGTTGAAAAGGTAACAATTAATTTTACTAAAATTTATTTTTCACATTAGGAAAAAATATAAAAAGTTAATTACATAAGTTAATTACTGCAGAGTGTAAAAAATGAATATATTGACGTTTGCTTTGATTATACGGATTTATCTTTTATAACTTTTATTTCTAAGTCCTTTCGAAGTTCTGTAAATAAATGATTTTTTTTTTTTTTTTTTGGACGGGAACAAATAATGATGATTTCATTCATTTATTTATTTCTTTGAGAAAGTTTATTGACCGTCATTCTTAATTTGTCATCACAGTTAAATTCATTGCCTAAAAAGGCACAAAGGAGTTTAAACACTTAAAAGTTACCGGAATAAAAAAAGATCTAAACTTAGTTTAGAAGTTTGATCAATAATGCGCTCTCTGGAATTATTTTTCTAATAAAACCTTCTTCAAGCGACCAGGAAAAAATGGAATTTGTCTTATTTTCTTCAAAGAAATGGGTCGCTCATGGAGCGAGTTCAACTGGGATGGCCTCTGAATGGAGGTAAAATTCGTATTGAGCCTATAAGAATAAATTTCGTTCCATGCAAAAATGATCGTTCAGGGAGGTAGTCGCAGAGGGAGGTTTCACTGTGTATATATATATATATATATATATATATATATATATATATATAAGCATTTACGCCCTTTTGTAAGGCAATCGGCGCCCTTTTAATCCATTTTGCCACCGCCCTCTCAGTTATGCCAGTACGACCCTGGCATTGAATGATAATTTACTTCACCATCTATCACAATCTCACTAAAGTTCAATTTTAGGCAAAGGGAGTTGATAAGCAAACATTTCAGGATAGAGGTTAAGCAGATTTGGAATTATTTATTAGTTACATTAAATGTCAATAAAAGAAATATTGCAGAAAATTTTCAAAAAATTATATTAAACAGTTAAAAATTTTAAAGTATGTGTGGAGATGACAGTTGGAAAAAAGAAAAGAGAAAGAAAAAGAGAAGAGGAAATTTTAAGAGGTGATAAAATAAAACTTCTAAAAATTGGAATATGCAAAAACATGGAAGATTTTTCTCATTTGCCATGGGACAAAGGTTGGCGACCTCCGTGAAATTTTATTAAATTCCCTGACTTTTCCAGAATTTTGGATAAAATATAGAAATTCCCTGACTTATTAGACAAATTTCTGAATTCCCCGACTTTTCCAGGTTTTCCAGGTAGCGTAGCAACCCTGTAAATATCAGTAGAGCATAGAAGTTATAAATCTCATTAGTTGGCAGCTCTAATCTGTGTGGCTCTCACATTAGTTATCAATTCTTTTTATTTATAAAAAAATCCATTTTAAAAATGTCTAAATACATTAAGGGCCTACTTCAGTCAGTCGGAAAGACCTGTTCGCCAATGCTATTCCTATGGAGAAATTTATAAAGATATCTCGGTCGCATTTCAATATTTTTAGATTATTTTTTTTTTGCAGTAGCTATCTGAGATCGATCTGTATGCTGGATGTTTTCTACTTTTTCAATTTCTTTTACAAGTATTTTTTATCGGGACACTTTCATTTTCAGAACCGGTTCCTAAAATGAAAGCATCCTCTTGAAAAAAATCCCCAATGAAAGTCAAAAAAGTAAAACACAGCCTTTTTACAGATGAACCTCAGCTAGCCACTGCAAAAAAAAAAAAAAAAAAAAATCTAGAAATATTGAAATGCGACCAAGATATCTATAAATTTCTTCCATAGGAATAGCATTAGTGAACGGGTCTTTTCGCGTGACTGAAGTAGGCCCTTAACATTTTCTAAATAACCAACACTTCAGTTCTTATGTGGCTAGTTCCATGTGTACTTGAGTGTAAGTCACATAGGTGCAAGTTGCTATGAGTTTTTACTACCGGTATTTTAGAAAGGAAAAATGTGACTTACTTTGTCTCATTAATTGAATATGGAGAAAAATTTTTCGAAAATAACGATGGTCAAAAAGCATAGCAGTTATCAGCTGTGTGACTTACACGACAAAAACCCATGGAACTAGCCTAGCCATATAGCATATTAAAGTCTTCAGACAAAAATTATATGTTTTAAGATTCTAATTTTTTCATTCAAAACCTTAATTTTCTAATTTATCAGGTCCCAAAGTTGGACCTCATTTATCCATCTTTATATAAAACAGAGCCTTTCTTTTAAAATTTTGAAGACTGAAAAGATGTTAAAAAAATAAAATAAACATTAAAAGGAATGCAAAACTTACCAGGCTGTTGAAGAGCTCGAATCTCCACCCAAAAATCAATTGTCTTTTCTCTTTCCAGCTGCTCATAATCCCATGGTTCTCTCACTTTCACATCACCATTATGATCCACATCAATCCAGCGATTTTCACTTTCGAGACTGAAAATCTCATCCGGATGAACACTTTCTAAACGAAACATTACTTTTCCAGGCATACTTGCATCCGACTCAGCGAAATGGTCATACACTCTTGTCTGACGAGTAGCTCGCTTGCTCCTCCGCAATATCTTTGTTTCTTTTACACTATTAACAGTAATAGTAACTGGCACTTTATCACTATATATAGGATTTTCACGACCATCACAGGCCACTACAAAATAGCTGTAAATTCCAAGCTCTGGGTGATTTATAAGAATAACTTCACCTGTCTGAGGAACAATTATAAAGGCACCACTGGTATTTGAACTGAATTTATAAAATGGTTTATCTCCATCAGCATCGATTGATTTTACTCTTCCAACTGTAGAATAAATGGGAAAATCCGGTTTAATATTCCAAGAATAGTATTTCTGTGTAAAAACTGGTGCATTATCGTTGACATCATTAACTACAACTCTGATCAGTGTACTAGCAGTACATCCTTCAGAATCTGTGGCGTTTAGTTGTAATAAATATAAATTCTTTGTTTCTCGATCAAGAACTTTAGTAGATACTATTGCGAGAAAATCATTTTCATAAAATATAGCAAAATTATCACTTCCTGAGAGGGTGTAAGTAACATTTCCCATGTTATTTATCACTTGTAAGTTATGTAAATTTTCAACAATTGTATTGGGTGGTGCATTTTCATCGATATTACCATTGTAAGCCTTTAATGGAAATTTCATCATCTTTTTACTATCTCTTACATTAATTACAAAAGGCTTGAGGACTGGTAGACCATCACGATCTTCTTCAATGAGAAGATTTACAGAACTGTCAGCTAAATGAGACAATTTCTGGGTAGATATAAGGCACCCATCATCTAATACAGCGAAATAAGGTGACAAACCATTTTCAACAGAATTTAAGACACGACTTCTGGAATGTAGTTGTTTAATACTGTAACCTGGAAGAACATCATGAGGGATTGAAATTCTCTCTAAAGACATGACTTGTGTGACCAGCAACACAAAATGTAAAAAAGTTAATGTATGTATCATGGTGATATATAATGATGACATGATGACTAGGAACTTTAGTTACCATAAAGATAACTTAAAAACAGCCTAAAAGGGAAAAAAACTACAATTAATAAAAAAAATTAAAGATTATTTCCAAAGAAATGCACAAAGATCATATTTTTTTAAAATCTATTGCATATTTTATAAGCATCATAACAAGGATTTTTTTTAAATATATTTAAAAAAAAATACATACATTTTTAATAAAAATATTTCCATTTAGACATAAATTATTTTGAAATTTTTCTTTGATATTGTGTAGTACAACGCAATATTATTTAATTTTTTTTTTTTTTTTGGGGGGGGGGGCTTTAAAATATTTTAAAGTTTTTAGTATAAAATAACTCAAACTGTACGCAAATGTGATCATATATATATAGATAGATAGATATATATAGATTATACCACAGTATTTTTAAATCCGTGTGCCTGAAAAACTTTCAGAAATTATAGAACTTCAGTTTTTTTACGAAAAACACAGGATATTATTAAATCATGTTGTAACTTAATTTTTTTTTTTTGTAATTGAAATCACTCAAAATTAATACAGTGTAGGAGATCTTTATAACACAATTCTCCATATAGCACACAACTTCTCAGATGTAAACAATGAATTTTGCAGTTTAGAAGCAGGGTTCATTGATTTAAATCAACTTTATTTTAATTGTGATTAAAATCATAATTTAAATAAATTGATTTAAAAAAAAATCACTGATTTAAATCAGATTTTTAAAAATTATTTTAAAATAAATTTGAGATGTAAACAAACATATTAATGTACTTTAATATAATTTAGTTTTATATAATAGAGATAATCAGTTTTTAAAAAGATAAAGCTTAATCTTTGTCAAAAAGTAAAGTACAATGTATTGTTTAGAAAAAATTGTTTCAAATATCATTTGAATCAAATTGCAAAATAAAGTTGCAACAGCAAGTATTTCCAAGCAGGAAAATATTAACCAGTTCACCGGCGACAGGTATGGGGAAACTGTGCTTTTACCCCCCGACTTATCTCGGGGCAAATGGTGAAGTGGTTAAATAGCATTATTTACTTGCCTATAACTCAGTATTTAGAAGATCCTTTGCAAGTAAAATAAAATTGTATATGACTGTTACAAAAAGGCATTAAGCCCAACTCCAACACATTTATTATACTATCTTTTGAATCCCCTCATGCAAGAAAGAAATTAAGCTCTGAGAAAATATCAGCATTATTGTTCACTACAGAGAAATTCTCTACTTTGGTGCAGTGGTGCAGAAAATGTTTTCACTCCGAACATTTCCCCGAATCCATACGAAAATTTCCCCAAAATTTTACGATATGTTATAGGCTTACATAAATTCTGTATTACCGTAGGTCAGGGCTGACTATTTGTCGACAAAAAAGGGTTTCTGCCATGCCAGTTGCAGAAAGTAGTTATAACGGGTTCAGGGCTCCCAACACATTTTAGTCTCCAAAAAGGGGGAAAGGGGACCATTTTTATTTTAAAGGGACACTTTGGGGGACCATTTATATTAAAAAAGGGGATTTTTGGGGACCATTTATATTAAAAAAGGGGACTTTGGGGGGCCATTTATATTAAAAAGGGGGACTTTGGGGGGCCATGTCTAAAAATACAGCACCGAGTTTTCCTAAATATGCAAGCAAATTTAAAAAAATTACCCTCAAAAATATGTTAATTGGTCATCCTTATAAAGATGGGTAGCTAAAAAGTACACTCAGTTAAATATACTGCTGCAAGAAGATAGGAAGTATTCCAATATTCAATACTCACATTGATAATTCTCCTTAAAGGAGCTTTTAATTTAAATTAATGCTTTATTAAGGGAAGACAAGACTGGGTGCAATCCTATGGGAAATATGCAAGCTTTAAGACCTTTTTCTCGAAACTACCTGACCGATTTTGATGAAATTTGGTATAACTCACTAGATTATGCTCAAGACTTATGGCAGACAGTTTTATTCTGCAACTAATTTTTTATTTTTTTTAGAGCAATTTTTCAGAAATTTTATTAATTTTTTTAAAAATTGTCTGCCACATATGTATGCTGTTATTTTATACCTATACTCTACCACAAAAAAAATATATATGTATATCAAAATCGATCGAGTACTTTATGATATAATGGGATTTTTACTTGAAAAATAAAAATTTTCAGGAGATCTAAAAAACATTATTCACAATTCTTCCTTAAAAAGCTACAAAATTTAGACGCTTCTAATTTGTGTGAAGTTCTTGCAATGTTTTATCAAATACATGAATTAAAGAACACATACTTGGATAAAGTTTAGTTACATATAATAAATGAGTATAAAATGCTACAGTAAAATTAATGTGAGTGGATGTGGCGTCCCAGTCGCGTCTTCCCTTAGTGTGAGTAAATATAGTGTCCCAGTCTTGTCTTCTCTTAGATTTTTACAATTATGTCTAATGGTCAGAAAAAAAAACTGGGCATACCAATGGATTCAGGAAGGTTCAAAAATTTTTTTAAGCCAATAAAAAAAAATAATTTTTTTCAAAGAATTTCACTGATGTTCTTCCCTTAATATTTATAACAGCAAACAAAAATGATTTGCAATGAAATATAAACACTAAAAATTAATGCATCTAAAAATATCAAATCAATTGTTAACAGAGTAGCACACTAGCAATTACAAAATATAGTGCATTTCTTCGAATTTAATATGGAGTAACAGTGATCAATGAATAAATAAAAAGAAAAGTGCCCAGTTAAACTGATGGCACTGAGCTCACAGGCTATTCAGACAAATTGTAAAGTATACTCTTATTTCAAAGAATAATGCCCCTCGAAAAATAAATTAAGGGGGGGGGGGATTAGTTCCCCCACTATTTCACATCTTTATACTTAACCAATGAACCTACAAATCTCATCAGGGAGGCACCTTATCAGAATAAACCCCTGTATACCAAATTTGAATTAAATTAGATAGAAAAATCCATTTATCTAAATTAAGAAGGTATTGACCTCCCGTGCCCCCCTTTAGACTTAAACAATGAACCTTCAAATCTAATCAGGGGAGTTCGTAATCAGAATTACCCGGTATACCAAAATTTGAAGAAAATCTGATAATTCTGCACGAAAAACCCATTTATCGGGGGGGGGGGGGGGATTAACTCCCTGTTCACCCCTTTATACTTAACCAATGAACCCCCAAAACTAATCAGGGAAGCGCCTTATCAGAATGAACCTAGAGAAAAAATTTGAAGCAAATCGGATATTTTTATCAAGAGTTATCACGTCACGTACATACGTACATACATACAGAACCGGCGGGCACATTAGCTCTCAGGCTTTGATAGCCTGTGAGCTAAAAAAACACAGCATAACAGCACCTCCTGTTGAGTATTAAAATTAGATTAACTAATGATTAGATATTGTTAATTATTAATCTCAAACATAAAATTTAGTTCCTTTGTACTACCCAATAAAAGCTGAAATAAGCTATAATGTTCATCGGAAAAAGCATAGTATGTCAACATCAGTGTTGCTGGGTGAATTAGTCCTCCAGATTCGCCCGGGATTGCTCAGTAGGTAGAGCATTGGCGGCCCCAGCCAAGACATCCCTCGTTCGAATCCTGGCCTGAACTTTTCCCTTCCATTTGGAAATTTACAATTGATATGATTTATTTACCAATTGAATAATTGTAATAAAAATTAATCTAATAAAGATAGAGGTTTGTCTATGTGTCTTTGTGCTGACGAGATCGCTGTGGATAGAGCTATAAGATTTGGCAAGAAGGTAGCTGTAGGTTATGCACATAGTTATGCACATAGAAGCCAATTTTTGGACTTTTTTGACTAGTTTTTTTATGTAATTTTTAGCCTTTTTTCATGTTTTATGACAATTTTTCCAAATTTGTAAAAGGAATCTGGTTTAAATTTTTTAGCAGAATGTAGTAAATTTTGTCCTCTTTACAATAAAGTTTATTTGGAATTTATACAGTACATTTTTCCCAATTATTTCATTGTTTTTTGGCATTTTTCAGTGATTTTTTGACATTTATAAAAGAAATTCAGTTTCAAGCTTTTAACCCTAATGTAGTAAATTTTGTCTTTCCACGATTGCATCCTCTGGTTTAAATTGTTAGCGATTAAAAAAAAAAAAAAAAAAAAAATCACATCCCGCAAGGATTTTTTTCTCTCATTTGTGAAAAAATTCCGGATACAATGTTTTAGCCCTACTGTAGTACATTTTGACTTTTGATTCTCTGAATTTTTATGCAGTAACTTTTTCACACTCGTAAATGGGATACAGTTTAAGTTTTTTAGCCCAATTCAGTAAATGTTGTCCTCTTTTCAATAAAGCTTATTACAGCAGTTTTTGAACTTTTTACGTGATTTTTTGACATTCGTAAAAGGATTCCAGTTTCAATCTTTTCGCAGAACTTTTTTTTGCAATTTTTTTTCATTCTTTTATTTTTACATTTTATGGCGATTTTTTGAAATGCGGTTTCAAACTTCTAGCTTAAATGTAGTAAAATTTTATCCTCTAACTTAAATTTTTAGTGATTTTTAATGAGATTTTAAATACGTATTTTAACATCTTTTCACATTGTGCGGCAATTTTTTGACATTCATGAAAGAATTCCACTTACACTGTTTTAGCTTGCTATAGTAAAATGCAATATTTGAACTTTTGTGATTTTTAGAGTTTTGCGGCGTTTTTTCCACATTAGTAAATTTTTCCCAGTCACAGAAAGGGGACTAAGGGGAACAAAATGCATAAAAGGGGACTTTAGGGGACCATTTTCCAAAAAGGGGACTTTGGGGGGAACGGGGGGACCATTTGGGAGCCCTGCGGGTTTTAACCGACAGAAACTGGCATAAACACATTTCGTGACATAATCTGAGACTTTTTTACTAGTATTAAATTCCTTAAGTAAATTTTATTCCGTTTAAATAACAAATGAAATATTGTGGGTAGTTTTAATTAAAAAATAAATAGATTTGTATTAGAAAAAATGAGTAATGTAACAGATAAAATTTCAGTTTAAAAATCAAATACAAAACTATATCCAATACTTATTTTAAATGAAACAATGAAAAGAAAAGAAAAATATTCAATACTTGCTCAAAATGCTTTTCTGTAATTTAACATAATTTAATAATAACACTATAAATTATTTCTCATAGAAATGTTATAGTTATATGTGGATCTTGTAATTCTATGGATTTAAAAAACATTTCATTTAAATACAGTATTCAAAGGAACAAATCTGACTTTTCTTTGTTTTGTTTTATTTAAGACTTATAAGCATAGATCAAACTTTGTGCGAATTTTAGTAGAAAAGTAGATTTTATGCACAAATAACGTATAGACATGACAAAAAACGATCATATGGGATTTTTTGTCATGTCTGTATGTTATTTGTGTGTAAAATCTTTTTTAAAGATTTTAGCTTTTTTATTAAGACTTAGTTGAAAATGTTCCAACCATATTTTGCACTTACAAAACAAACAACTACAAAGGTTCAAAGCAGATTTAATACAGTAATAACGGACTACCATATGCTAGCTTATTTACTTCATCCTAAGTATATGGGATCGAAATTGACATATGAGCATAAAGAAAAGGCAACGAAATTGCTTTCTGATATTAATCCCAATTTTTTGCCATATATAATATCCATTGAAGCAAATTCAACTCCTGTCCCAGAAACATATTTCTCCAAGGAAGCCCTAGAAAATGTTTTGCCCTTGCCTGTGTGGTGGTCGGCTTTAAAAACAAATACTGGTGAAAATGAAGATTTTTCAAATTTTGCATCCTCAAAAATGACATTGCCAGCAAGTAATGATAGTCTTGAAAGAATATTTTCAAACTTTTCTTTCATTCAAAACAAATTAAGAAACAGTGTGTTCAGGAAGATTAACAAAATTTTGTCCTATGCTATGGAATGTTCTGTGGAAAAAGTAATAGTATATTTGAGTGGCAATTTTGTTCTTTCAATATTGTAAAATAATTGTACAAGATATTTCATTAATTTTTTTTCTGTTATTTATTGTGTTTCAATTATTTACTAATATATTTTCACAAGAATCATAATCTTTAAGTTATTGCATTGCATTATTTATTTAAAAATACTCTGAAAAATGCATTTGTTAAAATATCACAGATTTTTTTGTTAATTTCCTTTTTTACTTTTAAATAAAAATTCAACTCTAAAGAACAATCAGGCGCCGATGCAGGTTTTTATTCTTGGGGCCCATTTTGTGAAAAGTAAAAGTTATTTTTGTGAATTTTATAATATGTTTGTGAAAAATAACATTTTGTAAACGAAAGTTGAAATCCAGTTACTCAAATTCGAACCAAGAATTTATTAATAAAAACTGCTTAAATCCCCTTGCTAAAGTTTTTGTTTTTCGTGACCTGGTTTTATTTACAAATTACACATTTTAAAACAGTTTTTATGAAAAAGAATGTACGAAAGGGTCTATTTTATTAAAAGGAATTTTGTGAAGGGGCCTGTTTTATTAAGTTCATTTTTCTGAAGGGGCCCATTTTATTCAATGTATTTCTGTGAAGGGGCCCATTTTATTAAATTTATTTCTGTGAAGGGACCCATTTTATTAAATTTATTTCTGTGAAGGGACCCATTTTATTAAATTTATTTTTGTGAAGGGACCCATTTTATTAAATTTATTTTTGTGAAGGGACCCATTTTATTAAATTTATTTTTGTGAAGGGACCCATTTTATTAAATTTATTTTTGTGAAGGGACCCATTTTATTAAATTTATTTTTGTGAAGGGACCCATTTTATTAAATTTATTTTTGTGAGGGGGCCCATTTTATTAAATTTATTTTTGTGAAGGAGCCTATTTTATTAAATAGATTTTTGTGAAAGGGCCCTAAATAGGCCCCAAACTTTGCCTGGATCGACCCCTGACAATATAAAATAAACTTGTACAGCATCAGGCTACCATTGAAAATTTCCGTTTTTCAAGTGAAAGAAAATTAGTACCCATTATTATATAAACAAAGTATATTTATATGATCATTTTGAAACTTTTTTACAACTTTGAATAACATTCATAATCTTTAATTTTAATTTTTAACTTAATTGTTTACATATCAAATACATGTGTGAATTACGAATCATTGCACATTAAAGTTCTTATTAATATTATTTCTTAGTTTCTGCCAGTTGTTGCCACTTACTAGTTTCTGCCATGCTGGTTTTAACCACTCTGGCAGAAACTTGCTAACCCTGCCATAGGTATAGTTTTTTTTACAACTCTTTCTCAACTTACGTGCGAGTAACGGTACATATATTATCCCGAATTCAATTTTGTGAAGGTCACCATACGGATCTTTTTATTTGTAGATAAAAATTTTCTATCTCAGAGAATTATGTAATTCATTGTTAAAATCGAAATCAATTGCAAATTTTACAATAATGAGTATAATTTTTTTTTTTTTTTTTTTTTTTGTAAAGTGCACCATATCAAAGCAATTTACTTCCTTTCAGTTTCATTTGAAACATTTAAAAAAAATTGGTGGAATTTGCACATATTTTAAAAACAATCTGCATTAAAATAAAAATAACACCGCCTTTTTTCTTTCTATAATGATCACTAACATCGACACAATTTTAACTCCTTCCCCACCCTCTCCAGTGACTTCAAATACTTTAATAAGTTCTGTGAAACAATATATAATTTTATGTACACAAAAAAGTACAATTTTATATAAAATATAAGTTATCTGTAAATGTGTAAGTTAACATATAACATCAATTAATAAAGTATGAAATCTTGCATTGCCATTGCTTGTTACATGACAGTAAATCTGTCAACTTAGAAAAATTGTTTAAAGCCACTAAATGAATTTTGTTAACACAAAATGTATTTAAAAGTTACAAGAATAATACAAGGGAAAAAAAACCCTTATAAGTCATTCCATTTGTTTTACAAATATATCTATTTAAATATAACAATTTCAGAAATTTATGAAGAAGTTTGATAACATACTTTGCTTAAAATATTTGCACACAGAATAATTTTTTAAACACACTTTTTCATTTTTGAATAAAGAAGATAAATATTAATTTGTCATCTTGATTTACAAAAATATTTATTTTTAAAATATTTTTTTTAATTTATTATTTTTTAAGCACATTTTTTACTACAAGAAAGATACTTTCAAAATTCCCTCTTGCAACAAAAATTCCAAAGAAATTTTAAAGAATATGCAATTAGAATTAAAAAGCACCGTAGAAACATGCAAATTTTGTGTCACTTTCTATAGAAATTTAGAAATACCAATTTAAGTTTTCCACATCTTGAAATAAATACATTTTATGATAAATGGATTTGAATGAGACAACGGTGGACAGCACAACATAAAAAAATTAAATATAAAACATTTGACCCTATCATCATATTTCAATAGTTTGTGGTGTCGGTCATTTTATTCTAAAAATGCATGAATAGTTTTAAAACAAAAAAGTAAAAAAAATCAATTTTTCTCTTAGATTTTTGTATCAGTTTACTTTAATGAAAGAAAAAAAAATCTCAAAATAATTTAAATAAAAAACATTCCAAGTCTTGAAATTTTCTCAACTTTATACTTTGCATAAAATGTTCAGGTATGCAAAGAATTTCATGTTCATTATTTTTTATGTTTATTTGAGAAAATCCAAATTAATTTTAATTAAAAAACACAGTAAAAAATTAAAGCGAACGCGCAATATATTTTAATAAAACATCCTCTAAAAGCTTTGTTACTTTGTAAAAAACATTTTTTTTTTCTAATATAATTATAATATCCTTTTACAATATGTTAAGATATTCAAATTCCTGAATAAGAAAGCAATATAAAACTTAAAAAAAAAATGAAATACATTTATTTACCTATACAATATTATACAACGAAATGTATGTACAATACTTAAAAAATTATTTAAATTTTTTTAAAAAATCACAACGTTAAAATTTACAACAAAAATGTTTCCTATAGCATAAGATAAAATAAGTTTTTAACACTTTTTTAAATAAATATTAAAATAATAGTCAATATTCTTAATTAAGCAAGAACCACAGGAAAAAGTTTGATATTTTTATAGTTAAAATTATTTTTTTTTCCTTATTAACTATTTAACATAAACTAGTACAAGAGAAGATGTTAGTTAATCATTTTATGCCAATCGAGATATGTGAGAAAATTATATAAAATACTTTTATATAATTTAAATAATCTATATCTATTTAAATAATCTTTTATATAGCTTAAATAATCTTTAGTAACATAATTACAAAAATTGATCACAAAGCTCAATTTTTTAATATTTCAAAAATCACATACTTTATCACAAATTTCATTAACAAAATTAAAAAAAAAAAATTACACACAAATATCAATTTTAATGTTTCAAAAAAATTATTTGGGATATGAGCATCAATACTTACACAAAAAAGTAAAATGCAGGTTAGCGCAAGAGAGATCAACAAGTTTCATGGAGCAAACTTTGCAATTAAAAGTTCAAAATCCATATTTTTTATATTAAAAAAGTAAACTTTGAATATATAAAAATATTTTTACTTTTAAGATTCACGATGCTCCTAATATTTCAGGCATGTAAGTTCCAAATTTGGGGGGAAAAAACATATATAAATAAAGTTAAAATAACACCTTGCAACAAGTCGGCCCGTCTAAGAAAGCTACTATGAAAATAATATCACACCCTATATCTGGAATGTACATTAAAAATAAATGTTGGATCTGAATATACACCCTTAAAATATCAATTTGAGCTTGTATAATAGCTTATTTTTCAAAATATTAAAACTTTACTCTGCACCTGCGCTCTAAAATGGAGGGGAATTTGAGGTGTCTCAAAGGTATGCAACTCAGGTATGTCAATAACCGGTATGAAAGAAATATTTCTTATGTCAAATATAAATTGTCATAACATGCAGATGTGAAAAATGGAAAGTTTATCATCCAACATACCTGTACAAATTCAGATTATTTGTCCACGTTTTTAATTATTTTCTAAAATCCATCTTGACGCTTACTCATCCCGTCAACGACACGCTAACTTCAACACACAAGCCATAGATTCGCTTAGCAATCCGTACTTTCTGGCCTTTGAACTCCTTCGGAGTTTAGGCAGCTGCGAGCCGTGTTTGTAATTTGGCGAAAATTTTCGTCGCCAATATTTCGCCGCTCTTAAAACCAAGGTATAAGATTTGTCATTGGAAGACTATGCGTGGATGAATCAACGGATCGTATTTCGAAATTCTTTTGAGGGTTTCATAACAGTGAGAAATTTCAAATTGTAAACTTTGACTGAAGTGAATGATGTATCGATAACATTTGCTTTTGACTTAGGTTTTTGTTGATCTGCACCTTTTATTATGCTATTAATTACATGTAAGTTTAGAAGTGCTTATTAAAAAGTTCAAACGTCTCTCACAATGTGAATATTCGAGTGTATTGTATGATTAAAGGAAAAATTAACTAAATCTCGTATTGTAAACAGATAAACGTGCATTTTTAATAGTATATGTTTACAATTTCTATTAATCTATAGTATGAATTAGAATCATATCACAGAAAATTATTCCCTTGTCTGTGCCTTACCTTTTATTTATTATCTGAAATTGATAATGTTCTTGAAAATTATTGTAAATATATGAATTAACAATTGTTGAAATGTTGTAAAGTTAAATTATATGTTTTCAAAAAAGATTTCAAAGAAAAAATATTGCTTTCGTAAAAGTAAAATTTCCTTAGTTCACAATATTTCAAATGAAGCTTGTTGGAAATTAAAAATAAGTTTCGATAAGACGTCACTCGTCATAGGGATTTGATGTCGAAAAACGGCACTGGTGAAATGTTGTAACGAAGAAGTTACGACCTATCTTGTCACAATCAGAATTGTTTTTATTGTTAATGGATTTTTAATAGTTATCACATAGAATTAAAAGATAGTTTGAAGACCTTAGGTAAATGCGCGCACACAGGGCATCAAAGAAGGGCCTCGGACCCTTTTAAAACAAGTACTTATGAACTTTACCCACGAGTGGCAACCGTCACGCCTCTGTGGGTATGTAACCTCTGAAAAAGACTATTTATTGGACGAAGAAGTGACTGTGTTAAAATGTTCTTCACGTCTATTGGTGTTTTTCTTCTGGATACCCGCATCTGACGTGATTTGGATTGAGAGAACGTAAATATAACACTGATTATGATTGCTCTGATTATTCCATAATTGCAATTTTAAATTATTATAGATTCGTTTTAAGGCATAAGTAATATTAATTAATGAATTTTAAAACAATTTTTTTACGCGAATAAATATTAATAGAGATGGAAAGAAATCTTGGAATTTTAAAATGTGGAAATAAATGTGAGAATTGCAGTAGGGAAAAGTACATAGCATTTTATTTTACTTTCTAAAATTCAGGCAAGATTGAAATTCACAGTTTATCTAAAGGTAGCATTTCAAATTTTCTTCCCTGTAGAACATATAAAAAACAAACACTAACATTATTAAAATGTGACTGCCTAATAATCATTTATTAAAATAGCAATTAAAAAAATCATGTTATTTTAAATAATAAATTATCAGAGTTTTACAAAATACTATTTAGTTGAACAAATTTATATCTACATTTTATTCTTATTTTTATAATAGAAAAGTTTGTTTAATTAACCTTCAGACTACCAAAAAAAAGTATATGCAAGAACTACCATTTGGGTCCATTGGACCCATATGTAAAATATATAGGATTTCAAAATATACAAAACACCCATTTATCTACAATGAATATATTTGTTATTAATGCACCTTATACAATATATAAAAGTGATATATATAGTAATAGAGTAAGAAAGTAACACATACAGTAAGAAAGTAATATATATAGTATATTATAATGACTACAAAACGTTTTTCATCATAATAAAATTATTCTGTACATGAAGTACAAATAACGACGGAATGTTCTCCGCAAACATTTTTCGTACACTTCTTGCATAATGTTCGTGTTTTTCGATCTTTTTTAGAGGGACAAATATGACATCTTGATTTTTTTCGTGGCGGTTCAAAACTATTTGCGTAAAGTTGTTCTGAAGTAGATGTTGAGACGGCGATACCTCCTTCACCTACTAATTCTTCTGCAAGTTGAATAATGAAATTCCGCCTTTTTTTCATTTTCGGATCACATTCAGCATTCAGTGACAACCATATTATGTATGCATTCATCGCACTTATATCGATCATATTATAAAATACAATCAAAGGCCACCGACGTGTCATGCGTTTCACACTATATGCTCTTACCATTTTGTCCATCGTATCTACTCCGCCTTTGGTTTTATTATAATCTAGGATTATTTGTGGCTTTTTTTCTAAGCTGTTGTCAATATCATAAGTGTTATGCATTGTGCTTAGCAAAGTAACAATTCTACCTTTTCTGGGACAGTAAGAGATGATGGTCGCCTTCTCTTGAAACCCAAATAAAGTAGAATATACAGAACGATGTTTTGGATTTGTGAACACAGCGGGTAATTCAGGTTTATTTTTTCGAATTGTTCCAATAAGAGATAATTTTTTTGAAGTAAGATGTGTTGCTAATGCATATGACGTAAAAAAGTTATCACATGTAATATTACGACCAGAATTTTCAATTTTTTTCGTCAATCTTTTAACTACATTTTCTCCCTGATGAGATTCTCTTACTTCATTTTTGCCTGTATATAGTTCCAGTTTCCAAGCATACGATGTTACGCTGTCACAAATAACCCAGAACTTCAATCCATACTTTCCAGGTTTAGATGGCATATACTGACGGAAAGGACATTTTCCACGAAAAGAAACTAATTGCTCATCGACAGTCATAGACCAATTAGGAATATAAGGGTCTTGTAAATAGCTATTCCACAATTCAAAGCATTCTCTTATTGGCTCTAATTTATCAGTTGATCTTCTTTTACGCCTCTCAGCAGCATCATCAAATCTTATGACACGTAATATACTTGTGAATCTATTGCGACTCATAATGTCCCGAAATATTTGTCTTCCATTTTTTATGCTCCAAAGTTCGCTTACTGTTTCATTTTTCGATTTATATACTCCAATAAGTAATAAAAGTCCGATGAATTTTTTAAGTTCTATAATATCTATAGGTTTCCACTCTTTATCGAATACTCTATTGCCTTCCGCGTTTGTCCATTTTACTATAATTTCCAAAAGTCTTTTTCGGAAATAGATAAGAAATGAGGATGATATGGAATCCACTTCACGATTTGCAAATCTTGAAGGTCCAGATTTTTCACGTAAAATATTGATTTCAGTACGTCTTCCTTGTGGTCTGGCAACTTCATTCTTATACCAGATCTGTGAATTATTTTTGGAAACAAAAGTAGAATTTGAAGTACTTGTGGTTGCTACATTTACTTCATTGGAATCATTATCAGATTCTGAGTAGGAATCAGAAATTTCATTATGTATTTCAACATAATCTACTTCACCTTCATCAGACGACAGATTTTCATCATCGGTGTCGAATTCTATATCGTCCGGATTTTCCATAATTTTTTGAATTTCCTCTTGAGTCAATACTTTTTTTCTGTTCATCTTCAATTCAGTTTTTAACAAAAAATAAGTTAGGAAATAAGAAAATGATGAATATTTGTAAAATAACAAAGCACGTACAAACTACACTTATTACTTGTCTTCAAATATCAAGTCCTATTTTCAATGAAAAGACTCAAAAACATCAATAGACACCATTCGCTCACTAACTGTGTCTGTTGATAAATGACTCTCTGAACCAGAAGTAACCTTTTATATATAGAGCACGAAGTTTACTAGATCAGTCTAGAATGTTCTCAAAATTTCATTATAAAGTCGCCAAATTTGGCGAGATTGGCGCTAAAAATCCATCGCCAAATGGGCGATAAACAGCCAATTATGGTAACCTTGTTCCTCCTCATGATTTATGGCAACCCTAGAAAAAGAAAGCAACAGTATATTACGTTTGTTTTAATGTTGGGTCCAATGGACCCGCGTGGTAAACAATGAAACAAATTAAAAATAGGTAAAAAATTTCGAACAAAATTTTAATCGCAATTGCATATACATAGAGGAGACAATTGCAGGAAAAGTCATGTAATCGCGAAACTTTGAATGCTATTTTTCATGAGAAAAATTTACATTAAATATTGCTGTCGGGTCCAATGGACCCGTCTGGTAGACGGAAGGTTAAGAAAATAATCATTTTCGGAGTATGAGGGGGGGGGGGGATTCAGCCATTTTGATTAAATGCTTCAAGTAATAAAATTCAATAAATTTGTCCGTTTGTTTGTAACTTAAGTTCTACTGAACAGATTTTGATGGGACTTACATTGATAATTATGTAATTTTTCAGAGATGGTTTTAATATATGAAACATCGTTATACGTTGCTTAGTTATAGAGATATGGATGAGAGTTTCGTAATCTGATCTACAGCCAACTGGCATATTTTTGTGAGTGTAGTTATTTGAAGAAAAATTTAATGCATTGTTGTAACTAATGCAGAACGAGCGAATAATGCCTGGCGTCTGTACACAGAGTTTCAGTAGGCGCCTTCTATGCCCTCCAAAAAAATCATCTTATAAAAGCTTATTAGCTAGTGAAAAATAAATATGGGAAGTATTAATCATAAGTTTATTGAGCAGTAAAACAGAAAATACTAACAGAAAGTGGAAAAAAGGAAGAAAACGACAAAAATAATTTACAAGAAAAGAATATGTGTGATGCGTCAAAAAATCACTTAGATATTGCAGCTTAACTAATGTTACACAAATTAGTAGCGTTAACACAAAAATGTTATTTTTTCCCCACTACTTATATTTTATTTATTTAAAAAATTGCTTTTGTGATTTGTATAGGTTGCTAAAAGATCCCTATATTATAAAATATAGGGTAAACGCACCGGTAGTGGGTCACGTACCTGTAGTGTGTCACTTACTTTGAAAGTTTAAAAACAAGCTCACAATCCATTTCAGAAAAACGACTGAAAGAAATCTGATTAGTTAGAGTCCTTAAATGTTAACTTTCCCTAAACAGTTTGGAATAATTGTTATTTTCCTGTAGATATATTTGTTTATCTTCTGAAATGTCTTCAAACACAGATTTTTTGGCAAATGGACTTTATGCACGGGACCTGAGGTCGAGGCTAAAATTCGTCTGCTGGCGGTATTTACTGGCGGTGTTTAGCATAGCAGTCTATGGAGTGTGAGTTATTAATGCTTGTTTATTAAAAATACCGCAAAAGAAATCTTTGATGAAGCAGCATATACTTAATATATTATAATCTAAATTCAAAATGTTGTTCTGTATGCGAGAAATTTCCCTAAGTTTGCAAATTTTTCAGTTAAAATGTATGCACTCAACCTGGGTCAAGGCTAAAGTCGTCTGCTAGCGGTGTTAGCGCCTGCGCATACTGGTATTTTGCCGGTGCAGTAGCTAGAATAACAGATCATCATACCGCCAGCTCTGGCGTCTGACGTCACCTGAATAGAGTCCATTCTTAGTGATTTCATTAAGAGATAAGGTTTCATCTAAAACGTTGTTTCTTTAATATTATGTTTTATTTTGAATTAAAGTGCCGTTGATATACTCGATTACATTGTAAGTAATTTGTTATATTAGCTGAAAACTTAAAAATTGAAAATTATATTGATTTTAAGGGGTGGCCCACTTCTGGATCACAATTTCTTAAATTGTACCAATAGTGGGCATGGTGGCCCACTACTGCAGCACATGCCAAAAAAATTTTTTATGTTTAAATTATTTTAATTAAGTATTTTTTGAGGTTCTACGACTGTGTATATAATTTATTTAGTATTTTGTTCATCAGAACCAGTAGTGGGCCAGGGACCCACTATTGGTGCACAAGTGGGCCACTTCTGGAGCAGCGAAAATGCAACTTCACTAAGCTATCAGACATATGATTATTAAAAGAAATTAATATCTAAAATAATTTGTACTTCAAAGGTTCAATACTCAATAAAGATTGAAATTTTTGAGCCATATTTAAATAAGCATTGCATAGAAAAACTTGTAGTGTTATTTATGGATGGACGTACTTCTCACATGTTTTTAAATCTAAAAATCTTCTTTTCGGCTCATGGAGTTGAAATGGTAGCTTTGTTCCCAAATTCCACATACCTAATGCAACCAATGAACATTTCTGTTTTCCATACTCTTAAAAGTGCTTGGCAACAGGAAGTAGTGCACTTCATAATAACTCATGAAGGCAAACAGACGCAGACACATGAGTTTCCACCAGTCCTAAAATCAGCACTAGATGGTTCAACTCCTGCAACCATTGTGAATGGATTCAAAGCAAGTGGACTAGTTCCATGGGATCTAAAGAAAGTAAATGTTGAATCCACACTAACATCAAAGAATGTGATAATATCACCAGCAATAAAGGAGAGAGAAATGGCTTCTTTCTTGGAAGTTCTTGAAGATAAAATTGGAGAAGAAAAATAAAATCTTTCTCTGAAATTAAGCAAATTGAAAGGTTCTGTGGAGCAAATAGATCTTTACTACTTATGGTTGGAGATGAAGAAAACTTTGAACATGGAACCAATTTCTCAGGTAATCTATCGCAAAACAATTTGGGTATAAAACACTTGAGTATATATTTTTTACTATTATTTATTCCATTTTTACATTTTACTTGTTATAGGGTACACCAGTCATATCTGTTGAGGCGGCGTACACTGAATAGCCTATTGACACTGTTGATACTGAAACTATTGGTCAGGAACAAAGAGCAATTGTTGAAGATGCTGAGGTGAACCTTTTCATTCAAGAAGGATCAACTGAAACTGGGAGCCATTCAGTGCTTTCAAATGGTGGGCCATGTAGAAATGTACCATCTCCCTTCAAAAGAGTTCTATTTTGGCCAGAAGGGGGAGATAACACAAAGAAAAAGAGAGAAAATTCCTGCAGTTGTGGCTTCTCCCTAAATGCTTCAATATTATAAGAATAGAGAAGGCCTTAAAAATGCTAAAGATGCAGAAAAATAAAAAAAAAACTGAAAGAGAAAAAAGAAAAATTCAAAAGGAAGAGTTAAAAAAATAGCCGATGGAAAAAAAGGAGATTCAGGAAATTATCGCTCCAGTCTATCTTTCAATGTAAGTTTCAACCTAAAAGTACTCTTTGTAATAAATTGACTATAAACTCCTCTCACATTTTGAGATCTTTTTCGTTTTTGGATAAATCATTTTGTTTTGCAGTCATTTCAGCTTTTAATTATCCTGTTCATCATATTTGTCTTATTATTTATCAGCACTGCGAAATAACAAATTGGACGGGGGTTTTTTTTTAAGTTACAAAATACAACAGACATTTATTTAGAGAAAACAAAAACAATGCATTTTGATTTTTTTTTAAGTTGCTAAATTGTCTACCATTATTGTGGATAAAAACTGATAATTTTTTTTCTACCATTTGTATCATTCTAGTACAAAACACCGAAAATTAATTTTAATGTCAGAAATCGCTGAATTCGTAAAATTCATTGTAGCACAATTCAGAAAGTCTTGATCACAGAATATTGGAATATTTACTGTTTAACAAGTGAAAGCATATGAGCAGATTTTCTAAATATAACTTATAGATCACAAAAACTGTACAAAAATTAAATTTCGTAACATTAAGAAAATGCAACTATTTTGATGGAAATGGATTTTCACATGATGAAAAACATGTGAAATAGTTCAGCAATTAAAATTATACCTCTAAAACTCCTTGGGTATTAGCTATATTTAAACGATATGAAAGGACACCCTATATATAATCTAAAAAAATTACTTTGCAGCTTGTAGGACATTAGCTTTTGTGTAAAGTGAGATAAAATTAAAATTGATTTATAGAACTGAAGTTGAGGCCCTGATGTGCGGATTTACTAGTGAGATTATTTTACGTAATCATCTAAACCTCTATGTATGATTTCATTATTGTGAACATCCTATTCTAGAACTGTAAAAAAAAGAGTATAACTTCAGTATTTTCACACTAAACTCAAAACTGGAGTGGCCCACTTCTGGGGGACCCACTATTGGTGCATCAAAAATTTACTATGCCCACTACTGGAACATCGAGGAAGGTAACATTTTTATTTTTCATTTTTTCCAAATAATATATTTTGAAACTTTGAATGTTTATTCCGATACATGAAGGTTAGGACTACGTTAAATATATATATATCATTTAGAATTCATAAATACTTTAATAATAATAAGATAAATGTCCTTAAGTGGCCCACTACCGGTGCGTTTACCCTAAACCTTAGCTTGCAAAAATAATGGGTAAATAAATATTTAACAAAAAAAAAAAAAAAACACTTAGAGCGCGTTCAGAGACCGAAACACGGGTAACTCGGAAAATTGGGGAATGACGTCATACTGGTTTCTCGGTGTAAGGTTGGGTAAAAACGGCTCTGAACGCTTTCGGGTAAAGTTGCGGGATTTTTTTTTAATTTACATTTACAAACATGGCGGCAGCTGCACTTTCGACAGTGCAAATAGATTCAATTATCACTTTTTTTTAGATGGGAAACTGTTCCAAAAGTTAATTTTTATGGGAATACTATCGCAACAAATATGTATCACACACTGTTAAAAATATCGTGAAAAATTACCTCTGTTTTTAAAGGCTATCTATTTTCTGACCAATGAGAGCGCTTTATAGGCGTTTATGTAGCTTTCTCATTGGTCAGAAAATTGATAGCCTTTAAAAACAGAGGTAATCTTTCACGATATTTTTAACAGTGCAGGTTTTGCTAACCATTTTAGGCTTCCAAGCGTGAACTGATTTGTCATATGCAAAATTTACATTTATCTTCTAACTTATCTAAAAGTTAAACTTAGACCAGATATGTTTTTATTATTATTTTTGTAATATGAAAAAACAGTAACAATGTGCGATAAAACTGATCAAAACAGTGCTATTCCGATTAACAGTCACAGTTAAGCTATAAAATGGTAAACAAATCAGATTTCCCAATCACGTGATCACTTTACCCAACAAAATTTTTCAGGTAATGTGGGTTCCCCGAAATCTGGGTAATCTCCGGCTCTGAACGCTGCGGGGAACTCGGAAAAAGTCACGTGATGTCGGTCTCTGAACGCTTCGGGTTACCCGTGGTAAACCTGGGGAACCCAGGGTTCGGTCCGTGAACGCACTCTTAGTAAATTGAACTTCTCTGCTTTTCATTAATGACAATTTTGAAATAATGCATCTATATATTAAGTTGATCCAAAATATTTCATTTATTGAAATAATGGGAAGATTTCATAGTCTGTTTCGTACCATTGTCGCTGTGCAGCGTGAGTAGTTTTAATAATGTTACGTTGAGAAAAGGACCACTCCTCTGATTCTACATATAACATAAGTCCATTGTAAAAAAGATAATGGTTAACAATGTGAAACTTTTTCGTATAAATTGTCTATGTCAATGTTTGTTTGATTCGCATGTATTAAAATTTGTTGTAAGTTCTCACAACAAGGTAATAAATACTTTTTATTTTATGAAATAGTTTCATGTTCTTTAAATAAATTTTTCCTGTAAAAAAAAGCTAATTTTTGATCGACCTTTCTGAAGAAAAATAAATACTTTAAATAATATTTCAGGACCTGCTATATTTATTTTCATGTTCGTAAAATACAAATTCTGGTGCAAATAACTTTGAACGTTTGAACTCTGTTTCTACGAAAATTTCATTAGTCCTATATACAGTTAAAGATAGATTTTAATCATTAAGTACATGCAAAGTAAATTGAATATTCATAGACGAAGAATGGTGCGTTTTATTAACAAAGTTCACTTTACATAAAATATTATACAAAATTCTAATAAATTCAAAATAATTAAATTCAAATAAGTGCAAGTGTAATGATTTAAAAATAATTATTATTCAAAAAAATCATCATTAACCTTTAACAACAGAACAAATATTTCCTGTTATATAGACGGTAAACCCAACCTATCATTTACTGAAGAAATAAGTATGATGATAAGATTTGTTGATTTCAACTAATAACGTAAAGGACCGGGGTAGTTTTTAGCATAGTCCAACTTTATATGCTACTTGCTACAAGGGCTAAGGTAACAGCATTTCTTATATTTTCAATAAATTTTTTTATTTATACATAAATAAGTTATCATCTCTTAAACTCAGAAAATAATAATTATCCACAAAAATTTCATTGATCCGCAACCCCACCCGAAATGAAGGAAAATTAATCCTTATTTTAATACAATTATGACATTTATATTTCTAATATTAATTTCATGTTTTACTAGCAAGCTTCACACGTGACACTGGTCGGTTTGATTTTGAACTGAACCTTGAATCAAACGAAATATACCGGTGAATTTGTCTTTGTGTTTTAAAGCTACAGCAATGTAGTGGAGGGTATACGGTGGTACACGCCGTATATCTTCTGCATAATACTATGTTCACACTACGATACTTAAGATATCTTAGGCCGCCGAACTCTCTTAATTTTGAGGTGGTACCTTCCCGGAATTGGAAACCTGTTCACATGGAAAAACTCACTTAAGATAACTCAGTGAACGTCACTGTGTTGTTTGCGCATGCGCTTAAGATAAAACCGCCCGCAACACCCAATCAGTTAATGCGAAGCTTTACAGCCAGCGAGAGTGAATGGTCGTGACTGTCTCTAGCCCGAAGAAAGTTGAAACTCTCTCAGAGAGTTTGTGGAACTCCCTCAGAGAGTTCGGAGGTTTAAGAGAGTTCCGATAACGCAGTGTGAACAGGGCATTACTCTGTACAACCTCAGAAGCTATAGCTTATACTCTCTGCTTATAGCGTATACACTCTGTTTTTTTTAAGACTGCACCACTGCATACGCACCTTTACCTGGAATGTCCTTCGACTTTGCTTAAAACGATAAGAATGCAGTGGCGTAGGCAAGGGGGGTCCCCCCCCCCCCGAACGAAGAACTGGTTTGCTGAATCATGGATACAACAACAGAAACGGCTAAGATAGTATGACAAAGAATCTGCGAAAATTCCGCTTTAGGAAGTGTTCGTCTTAGAAGGTATAATTCAAAGGAATGTCTTTCGCCGGGACTATGAACTTTACCGTTTTAGACAGGTTTCCGTTATAAAAACGTTCCATTTTCAAAGTAGCCATTAAAACTGCTAAAACGTACTCACTTCCCAACCTTTTTTCTTTCACGTACCCCTTTCTTGGGCTTCTCATTTCGGAGTATCTCCATTTCTCATAAACACGTACCCTTTCCTCCCCCCCTTCAACGAGATAACATAAACATGATTTTTTTCATTACTAACCGTCTTATAACAACCATATAATAAATCGATGCAAATTAAATTGACATTTCTAACATTTTTGTGACTTTTTTGTAACCATTTTTGTGACTTCCGCCATTACCGATATTATTTTCACGTACCCTCAGCAGACCCGCCACGTACCCCAGGTTGGAAAGTGATGCTATAGTACACCACTGAAGAGCATAAATGCATTACAGTAAAATGTGTGAAAATAACCTATCTCAAAGGAAAACGATTCAAAATTCGACGAAAACAACACTATTATAGGTAAATAATTCTTATTAAAATGAGCGCAGTATCGAGACAAAACAATTCGGTCGTTCACTAATTATTCTATTAAACTGCTGTAAATTGAATGTTTAATAGGTAAAAATGAATCAAACCAAACATTTTTCAAGTAGCTTGATTCATTTATTTATTTCACTTAAACGAGTAATTTTCATGCGAATGTGAAACATAGTAGAATATTTAAAGTTATAAAGCATCCTCGTCGTATTTTAAAGTTGTCAGTTCTTGATATTACGAAGGACGTTGCGCCCTAAACTCAGAGCAGCGGAACAAAGGCCAAAATGACGCCCTAGTGCGTGAGGCAAAGATTCAGATGGGACTCCTAACATGCTTTTAGCCACAATTTCTACATATTAAAAAAAACGATTTTGGAATTTGAGGTGGGGTTGGGTATTTTAGAGTTGAGAGCCTGGGTAGCTGCCTATTTTGCCCTTGCATTAATCAGGCTCTGATCGGAACCAGTATTTCTTTCGTGGAAGGCAGTGCCTCTCCGCCCCCTCCTCTACTTGCGAGAATTTTCGAGCAACAGTACAATTCTTTTAGTGTTTAATTATTCCAATATTTATCTTCTTAAACGGAGAGAAGGGGGCGGTCGGAGCTCAATTGACGGAAAGAGATTGAACTATTTCTATTTTTGCTACAGGCACACATTTGTTCCAAAATTTTCCCACTTTAGGGATTTCGTTCAGCCGTCGACCATGCCATATTCTTTGAATTTATGTATTGCCCCAGTTTTACGAAACGTGGTCTGAAAGGAACACTGAGCGGAAAGCCAGTAAAAAATAACGTTATAAAAATATATAATTGCGTTATAATGATACACTGTTTCATTCATCATTAGGGATTATTTATTAGTGGAATATAGTCTTTGGCCCATTACCAATAAATATTTCGCAATTCTGAAATTAAAACTAGTCGGATCTACCAATCCCAAAACTTTCTTCTATCTCATGCATGTTAATACTTGAAAATTCGCTATCACACTGCCAAAATTAAACGGCAATCTATGCCCATCATGAGGATTCTAAAGATATGAAATTCCATGCATTAGTTCTCGAGATATGGCTGTCTCTGAAATCGTGTAAATCCATCAAAATTCACCCTAGCAGCGCCACCTATTCGGTGCTTTACACCAAAATCTATGTCAAACCAAAACCACCGAGCAACCACTTACGTCAAAGTCTAACTGAATCTGAAGTTTGGGGAAAATCCGTGCATTAGTTTTTGAGATAGAGTTATTGCGAAAATATGAAAATTCTAGCATAGCAGCGCCATCTATTGGACAATTAACACCAAAACCTAATCAGCAACAACTTGTGTTAACATCTAACTAAATCTGAAGTTAGATGAAAATTCGTGCATTAGTTTTTGAGATAGAGCGATTGCGGGAATCGGGCAAAATGCAGCACAGCAGCGCCACCTGTTGAGCGATTTATACCAACATGTAATCAGCATCAAGTCATATCAAGGATTAACTGAATATGAATTCTTATGAAAATCCGTGCATTACTTCTTGAGGTAGAGCCATTGCGCAAATCGTAAAAAATGCAGCATAGCAGTGCCTCCTGTTGAGTGATTTGCACCAACACGTAATCAGCATCAATTTATATCAAGGACTAACAGAATCAGAAGTTTCATGAAAATCCGTGCATTAGTTCTTGAGATAGAGCCATTTCGGAAATTAAAAAAATGCAGCATAGCAGCGCCACCTGTTGAGCGATTTGCACCAAAAACTAAACAGCATCAATTTGTATCAGAGACTAATTGCATATGAATTTTTATTAAATTCCGTGCATTAGTTCTTGAGATAGAGCGCCCACAAAATTTGTGTCACACACAGACAGACAGACTCACAGACAGACTTTTTGTAAAAACATGTTTTTCGGGTTCTCTGACCCCTAAAACGTGTAAATCCGTCGAAAACTGGAATTCGAAAATTTTCATGAATCCAATACCTTCTTCTTGTAAAGATAGAAGAAAGTAATAACTGAAATTTTAAGCAAATATTGTTAATTTAAAAATAAAAATTGCTGGAAATTTAACTAAAAAAAAAAAAAAAAATTTTTTTTTGGAATCAGAATATATATTTAATACTGAGTCAAAGGTTGTCTAAACTGAAAGGGAATACAATTCAATATTACAGAGATTCTTCATTATTTTGTGAAATAATTTGCACCTTAAATACTGGAATGGCGAAATCTGCTTAGGGGTAAGGTTTCTTTGGGATAATATTGTTCTAAGCTTTTTTATTATCTATACAGACTTATGCCCGAGCGCAATTGTTCTCTTAGTGATTTATTATTTAAAATTAAGCGAAAAGTAAACCCCCCCCCCCTTTTTTTAAATCATCTCCGATGACGAATTTTTTTCAAAGGGATGGAGCAAAGGCCCTTCCTTGCTCCCCTTTCACCAGCGCCCATGACATGCACTTTATTATTTATAAATCTACTAAACAGAAGTTGATAGTAAGATTACTTTACCTTGATTTCTCATTAACAGGAGCAAAGAGTTCGATTAATAAATCAATATAAGCTTGACACTGCAGAATTATGAAACTGGGGCCTATTTAAAAAAATAATAATAATATCTGCATATAAATTTTATTCTGTAATCGTCTTGAAAAAATCTTTCATTTAATACATTTATTGTTAAATAACTTTTTTTCCCTTCAGTGCCCGATATGGTGATTTTTTATGATGTGCTGCTACACGTATGATTTTATAATGAAATTTTCTTTATCCAATTTCAGTGCGGCGCTAAAACGTAAATTCGGAATACTTAAAGATTTTCTGTGGGATGGTTTATTTCTAGCGTATGCACCAGTAAAACAAAATCTTGGAAACCTTTTTTTTTGGGGGGGGGGGTGACATTTTTGTTAATCTTATGGTGTTATTACACGAGGGGTCAAAGACGCTTCAGATTCCGGGCGTCTCCATGTATTCCTATGGCTCCAGGGGAGTCGCTTGGAGCGCGAGCGTCTTTTTTCTGAACGAGGCGAGTCGCCAGTAACAGCCAATCATATGCTTGGAAATCTGATAATAGAAAAGCCATTTCCGGAACAGCCAATGAAATGCTTGGAAAAGACGGGCCGTGAGGCGGCTGTTGTCGCTAGACGCCTGGGATTCCAAGCGTCTTTGAGTCCTCGTGTAATAACACCATTATTCCTTGCACAGTTTTTTCTTAGTGTTTAATTAATTTAGGTTACTTAGAAAAATAAATTTTAGTAAGTTTTTTTTTTTATAAATATCATCACAAAGATTGAGAACCATCCAAAAAATGAAAAGAAAGAATAAGAATATTTATGTTTCCGGAATTAGCTGAAGAGAAAACTGGATATTTCTTTCTCTCAAAAGTTTTCACCATGAAAAGTGAGCCCTTTACGAAATTCGATATTTAAATATGAAATTTATTATTACTTTTTATGAACTAAACTTGGGGGCTCTGTCCCTTACGAGCTACGCTCGTCAATCCCCGTTCAGACACAGCAGACTAACAGCACGCTAATTTGTTCGGCTTTAAAAAGATTTCGGAAGATTGAATTATAATTTGAATCTGGCATTTATAATCTGACATAATTTTCACAAAACTTTTCTTTCTCTTTTTAATATTCACGTAAAAATACTTTTGTTAGAAATGAAATATTATGATCATTTTAAAATATCAAATAAATGTCTCGCGCAATTTTTAAATTTAAACTGTTTTGCAATATTATTTTTTGTTCATTTTACGTAATAAGTGTAATGTGACGTAAATTCTCCTATTTAAAACTTCTAACGCATGTTAATGAATTTATTATTTTACAATATTCTTTCTCTTTTAAAATTCACGTGTAAATATAGTTTTTATGACGTAATTTTCAATGAGTTCCTGCTTTTTATATTTTCTGTTTATAATAGTCACGTGTAAAGTAAATTTTTAATTTGAGGCAAACATTATTGTTTGCGATGTTTATACAGTTGGTAACAGTTTAAATTAATAAAAATTTCTAAAATATGTAAAAAATATCTCTCGAAATGCTGAAAATTTGAATTTAAAATAGAAATAAAACCTCAAAAAATGAGTCAAATTAAAAAATTAAATGCAGTCTGCACACCGGGAAATTCTGACGCATAAAATGATCTAAAAGTGATTAAATTCCTATGTACAGTTTTTACTACTATAAAACTTTTTAATGGAACGATTTTGTCCAACTTTGGCATTAAATATCTCTTACAATAATTCTTCGATTTCAAAATTGTCTGCATCAGCGTGTTTATCAAACATTTCTCTATAATACTTACCGATTTTCATATTTTTGTATGCAACAGTTTTCTTTTTTAATATTAACTAAGAAAGGCCATGCTTAAGCATTCAAATTGGATGGCGATCTGCCGGGAATATCTACGCAGATTTTCATTCGTCCATTTCCAAATCAAAACTTTTTTTTATATATAGAAGGATAACGAGACAAGACAGTTTTCATCTTTCTTAGTTGTTATTTACTCGTAGTTCTGCTTCTTTATTTTGTAGTATTCCAAGCAGCATTCTTCTAAAAAAGTTTTTTTTTAATTAATTAACTTCTTATTGTTATTTTCATCGAATACCATGTGCTTCGGCCTTGCGTTTTACTTTTGTATCGTAATGTTACACATTAAGACTGATAATTACTGTAAAATTGAAATTTCGCTGATTTTACAATTTACCAAATACAAACTCAAAGATGGGATTAAATTTAGAATCTTTTATCTGTTTTTGAAGCACTTTAAATCAATATCTTAAATTAGTAGTAATAGTATGTATAAAAAGTTATATTTAAAATCTCTCTATTCTAAAAAAAAGTAACTACCGCTGTCACCGCCGCCGCCGCCGGTTTTGAATTTTTTGCGACCGGAGGTCTTTCTTCGTTAATATTAAGAAACATAATGCATACAAAAATATGAAAATCGGTAGTATTATACAGAAATGTTTGATAAACACGCTGATGCAGACAGTTTTCAAATCGAAGAATTATTTTAAGAAATATTTAATGCTAAAGTTGGACAAAATCGTTCTACTAAAAAAGTTTTATAGGAGCAAAAACTATTCATGGGAATTTAATCATTTTTAGATCATTTTATACGTTTGAAGTTCCTGGTGTGCAGATTGTATTTCTTTTTTTAATTTGGCTAATTTTTTGAGGTTTTATTTCTATTTTTAATTCAAATTTTCAGCATTTCTAGAGATATTTTTTACAGATTTTAGAAAGTGATATTAATTTAAGCTGTTGCCAACTGTATAAACAGCGGAAACAATGATGTTTGCTTCAAAAAAAAATATATATATATATTTATACGTGTAATAAATTAAAAATTTATTTACACGTGACTATTATAAACAGAAAAAAAACATTGGAATTAGAATTAAATAATTATGTACAAAAAGCAGGAACTTATTAAAAATTACGTCATAAAACTATAATTACACGTGAATTTTAAGAGAGAAAGGAATTTGTAAAATAATAAATTTATTAACATGCGTTAGAAGTCTTAAATAGTAGAAATTACGTCATATTTACGTCACATTACAGTTATTACATAAAACGAACACAAAATAATATTGCAAAACGGTTTAAATTTAGAAATTGCGCTAGACATTTATTTGATAGTTTGAGCGGATACTTTTCAACTATTTTTCTTAGGAAAGCGCAAATAATATTTCATTTCTAACACAAGTATTTTCACGTGAATATTAAAAAGAGAAAGAATAGTTTGGTCAAAATTACGTCAGATTAAAAACGATTAATTTAAAATGTCTTATTTAAAAGAACTTTCTTTTCGCTTTGTTAAAAAATACCGGGAGACAAAGATTCTGTTTACTTAATTCCTTTTATATTAGCTTATTTTGAAATGTTGTTACACGTGTCTACGTCATCAAGTTATTTTTATTTCGACGTTTTATTTGTATTTTTATTAATGTTGTACTAATTTAATTGTTCTTTCGTTATTTGAAATAAAAATTATGTCAATTTGTATAATTTGGCGAGTGGTTTGGCGATTTATATAATTTGGCGAAATTAGTCGACGGGATAATCAAGTAGTACCGCAGCGGATTTGGCGTTAAAATTTCCCCAATCAAAGAGAAATGAATAGAAATCCGTTTATAGGGAGATCGTCACTGTTTTTTAAATTATAATTCAATCTTTCGAAATCTTTTTAAAGCCGATCACATTAGCGTGCATTTAGAGTCTGCGGTGTTTGGACGGGGGTTGGCGAGCGTAGCTCGTAGGGGGCCGAGCCCCCTAGTATTAAAAAAAATTAAGACCATAAGTCAAGCAATTTTTCTTGTGTGTGTATGTGTGTGTGTGTGTGTGGAGGGGGGGGGGGCGCCCGATGGGTGCTCGCACGGGCGCCAAAATGTCCTTGGGCCGGCCCTGCTAATTTAGTTAAGGAATGACGTGAAATAGGTTAAAGAGTCTCTTTTAGAATGACTATCGTTTTTAAATCACTACGATGGCGCTACGATCGACATATTGTTATTCAGCATCCTTGTACATTTATGGGATTCAGTTTTTTAGCACTATTTTGTAGCCGTTTTCCACACAGTATCTTCTAGGCGCTGTAGTCACGTGCAGGACATTTTGTCCATTTTTCATGGAGTGGCCCACTACCTTTTGAATCGTAAGTAATATATTAAAGTAGCTTTTTAAGGGTAAAAATAATTGTAATTTTGTACGCCCGGAAATAATATTTAAATTATTTTTGTACAATTCTCCTGCTTTAAAATGAACTTTTAATAAAAAATATTGCTTTGTTTTAAAATTTCATGTGTTCGCCGCTTCAATAATACAAAATTTAAATTCTTTACACAAATTAGATTGATTTTATAATTTTGCATTGTTCTTTTTCTGTTTTCACAAGACTTTTGTATTAAAAAAAAATATAAAACAAATGAATATGTTTCAAAGCGATAGTATCCTGCAGTTCTTGAGAAGGTAATGGAGGATATTCCAAATATGGGTTCGAGGCTGAAAAAAGTCACGTGATACCGGTAATTTACCCAAGGAACTTCTAACTGATAAGAATGGAAGATACTACTACTTTGCCTCATGAACTGTTTCATTGGCTAGCGGGGATTTACATCACACGTCTACGGAGCCTTCCCTTCTTTACGCTAGAAGTTTTTACCTTGACCACGTGATCAAAACGGAGATGGAATATCCTCCATTTACCCAAGGAACTTCTAACTGATAAGAAGGGAAGATTCTACTACTTTGCCTCATGAACAGTTTCATTGGCTAGCGGGGATTTACATTACACGTCTACGGAGCCTTCCCTTCTTTACGATAGAAGTTTTTACCTTGACCACGTGATCGAAATGTAGATGGAATCAGGTGGGTGCCATTTCCCTCTAGTTTCGGTATCAAGGTTTCCGTACTTATGACGTCACTGTGCGTGCTAAGGAGAATTCCCGCAATAGAGCAGTTCATATCACGTGACTTTTACCGGAGAATAACAAAAACCTGTTCGTGACGTCACCTTGCACAGCTCGATAGAAAAGAGCCTATTTTTGCATTTAAAATCGAATTTCTGCTCAAATAGCTTTTTGTTTTTGGTCAAAGGAGAGCATATTTCTTCAAGACAGAACATTTTTCACCAGCGAAAATATTTTTTTTTGTAGAATAAAGCGATTATAGAGGATTTTTCCCCTTCAAATGGAACAGTTGTGTGTTATTATTATCATTATTATTATTGTGCAGAGATGGAGTTTTTATTGCTTGTTATCTTTAGTTGATAATCGAAAATGGATGTGTGTGTGTGTGTGTGTGTGTAGGGGGGGGGGGGGGTTAACATTTATTGTGATTTCTCTTAACACTGAGGAGAGTTTGCCCACACACGAAGTTTAAACTGCCTCTCCGAAACCGCGATTTCCAATCACTTTTCCTAAATATTACGGGGTAGATATTTCTCAGATTTCGTTAATGAAACATGATGAACATGATGAATTTTCATTCACCATATCTTCCGTAAATTCCTTTTTTCAAAAACTTAGATACATTGCTGGTTATACAGAAAAACAAAATATTATAAATTGCATGACAGTGTGGAAACTTAGCCTTTTCACAGTTTCCACACATAAAAACCCTCACAAATACTACAGAATCACGGCCTATGGAAACTCCATGTATTCGGGAGTGACACTAGAAAATTCGTCTAAGTCTCAGAGTTTGCCGGTAACTTAAAAGTAAATAACTTCAGTGCGATCGATCTTATGAAGATGACACTTTGGAACATAGTACATAAAAAGAGGACCACTGGTTCCCACGTTGTAACAACGAAATATGCCGCTAAGTGCTTTTTGACATCGCATACTTTGACAGGAGAGTGCCGTGTGCAAAAAGGGGGAAGGGCCCCCCGACCAGCCACTAGAAGGTCGGCTGTCAAAAGGGTCTTGACGGGCGGACCAATGACAGCGGATGTTGGAAACTAGCATTGTTTTCCGAGAGAGAAATGAAGGATATATACGAGATCTCTGAGGAGATCAGGGGGTTTAGTTGACTTTTAGAAGAGTTTAGCAGAAGCTAAACGTGAAAAGAGGTTCTTCAACCTGAAGGAGAGAAAAGTTTCTCTCAAGGCTTTTCACGGGATTATTTTTCGGAGGTCGCTCCGAGGAGAGGGGAGACTTGTTTCTCTCAACGGCAACAATAGCCGATCAGCTGAACCACAGCTGGGAGCATAAGCGGAAAAGCTGAATGCACGGGCGAACGTTAGTCCGCACCTTTAACGGACATTTGATTACTTAGAAGGGACCATACTGTTTCCCAGAGACTCTTGAATATAACTAATCTGGACTCTGATTTGTTATCCGGTCAAAGACAATTTTAGATATTCCTACCTTACAAGACTTTATTTCATCAAATTAATTTCCTAAGTATTTGTTGTGTTAGTGTAGACATTGTATTTATCCAAGATTTCTTGTTGTTTTGCGAGAATAAAACCTTTAATTTTTCATCTTAACTAAAACCTTTGTCATCACGCCTCTGAGGAGTTTACGTCACGCTACCGCCCTCATCTGAGGCCCCACAACTGGTGGCAGCTAAAAAAGAACTTTGATACTAAAATAAAGTGGCGGTGAGGCACTGGAAATCTGATATTGAAAGACCCGTGTGCTAACCAGTGGACAGCAGGACGAAAAAACAACTGCAGCAAAGGACACAGCAATCAAGCTCTCCAAGAAAAGGCGGACGGAACTCCAAGAGATCCACTGGGAGCCTAAAGAACAAGCCCGGAGCAAGCAGACCGGAGCCAGATCCCCTGGAAAAGGCCTAACGCGAGACGGACAGCGAGGAAGACAGGTGCTTCAACGACAGTGCACTAAGATTCAGCAGTGGCCCACAACTGATGATCAACGGTGTTCCGATCAGCCCACAACCGGCAGTTCAGTTGATGGCGAGTCAACGCAACAGGGGAGGTAAGCTCATAAAAAAAATTTGAGTGGCTCTTATTGTTAGAATTGTTTAAATGTGTCAAGTAAATAGCTAAAGTTTTCAGGCAAAAATTTATTGTGTGTCTTCAAAAAAAAGCATTAAGCTAAGAAGAGTTAAAGTTAACTTAAGTAGCCTAGCCTATTAATCAGATTTAGAATCTAGGATTTATTCGGGAAGAATAAATGGGAAATCTTTTTATTCTAGTACTAAGAATAGAAAATTTTCAGGATTAAATTGTGTTTAGGGGTGGGGGAAAAAACCCCAAAGGGAAGAGCTTTTTAAATTAGATGAGCAAGGATACAATGTTATTTATAGATTCGTGCAGGAAAATATTTTATTAATTGTTGGTTATTATATAAAGAAATTTTCTGAATTTATGAAAAGGATTGGTAGCACTGGATCAGGATTGCAAGGTGTGCTCAATCTTGAGGAAATTTAAGAGTTTTTCAAAAAGTTATATGTACAATTGGTATAAAATTTTCAGATACTTTGTTTCATTTTGTGTGCATAGGGATTTCAGAGCTGAATTTATCTTGCATATTTAACAGAAAGAGAAGGCATTCAAATAATTTTATAGTATGTATCAAATTTATTCTCTATGTTACTGTTTGTATTCAAAAGGTGTTTATAAAAGTACCCATAGCATAATTTAAACTAGATAGGTCGAAATTATTATTATCTTTTTTTTACATGTCAGGTGACAGGATTAAATTCTCTTTGATATTATTGTTATAATTTGAGTAAAACTCAAGTGTGTACAATATGGCAAAAATTACGGCACTAAAATATTGTAGAAAGATTGATTTGCAAAAATTAGCAGACGAGCTGGGGGTAAAAATTGAGGAAGGCGACACGATGGCAATAATTATTCAAAAAATTGAGCAGGCAAATGACTACGACGAAGAACTGGCAGTGACGCAAGCTGGGTACATTGTTCAGGACAGGGAGGAAACTACGGCTAGAGAAAAAGAAAATGAGAGGCTAAAAAGAGAGGAGAGAGAGTATGAGAAAGCAAAACTTGACAGGGAATTCGAGTTAGAGCGTTTGCGGTTAACGCAAGGCGCGGAGCGAAGTAGTTCGAGTGCTAGCAATAGATCCGATAGAGGCCCTAAAATTCAAATCAAATCTATCATGCATAATTTTGACCCAGAGAAATCTGACATTACGCTTTTTCTGAATTTATTCGAAAGACAGGCAGAAAGGTCTGGTATTGAATCAGAGGATTTAGTCACACATCTTTTAGCATTATTGCCAATTGATGTAGCTGAACTTATATTACGAGAGGACAAAGAAAAAGTAGACAGTTTTAATTATGTCAAATCAGTCCTATTGACAAGATATAGATTAAGCGCAGAAGCTTATCGCGTAAAACTGCTTCGGCATCAAAAAAATCCGACCAGTCCATGGAAAGATCTAATATTTGAGCTAAACAGCTTTCAAGAGGGGTGGCTCAATGGGTTAGAGATAAATACGATAGAAGAGCTCAAAAGCTTACTAATTACGGAGCAAATAAAAAGAAGAGTGCCGACCGAAATGAAAGAACATTTCATCGACTCTTGGGCTTCGTACAAGAATCCGGACAGCTTAGTCAAAGATTTGGATGGGTATGAAACGAAACGATAAAGGGTATCTCCAGAAAACCATGGAATAACAGGCCCCCCATCGAAAAAAGATTTGAAAGGCCCAGATACGCCGAAAAAGAGGCAGAAAAAAACCCGGAAATTAAATTAAATTGGAGGGATAAAAACGAGAATAAAGAAAGGGAAAAGATATTTGATAAACCTAGGAAAAATACTTGTTTTAATTGCTCAAGTCCAAAACATTATAAACGGAATTGCCCAGAATTAAAAAAAAGTGAAAACTCACACAAGACTGTGCATAATATCAGTAAGGAGATAAACTTAGAGAAAGGTTTTGAACCGTATCTGAGTCGGGGTAAAATAAATGGCGAAGAAATCATTATATTAAGAGATACGGGTTCGACCGTGGACATTTGTCCGAATAAATTAGTTAAAAATAATCAATTAACTGGTCAGGTCAGCTGGGTAAGGCAGCCATTAGTTCAGGATCTGCGCTGTCTTCCTATAGCAGAAATAACGCTGGAATTACCCGATGAAATCACTGTTAATACGACAGCATTAGTGGCAGACAAAGATTCCGACATAAATTATTATATCTTAGGGAATGAAACCCAAAAATTAATCGAATCAAATAAGAGCACAAAACCCGAAATTATAAATGCCGTAATGACACGGAGCAGAACCAAAACTCAGATGGAAAGCGAAGGCCCAAGCTGTCAATTTCAGGACGCGAATCAGCTGGATAAAGATCCATCACCGGACAATGGGCAAGGCCCCACAGAGAGTGCAGAAACGGTAGATAACAATAGAGCAGAATCTGACAATTCAAGTGAAGGGGGGAAGGAACAGCCAATTTTGCTTCCGGACCTAATCGTAGATGAAGCCTTTTCTTTAAGTAAGGTGGGGAAGAAAGAATTTGCGAACGAGCAAAAGACAGATAATACCCTGAATGAGATTAAGGAAAAAGCTCTTAAAAAAAAGTCGTTCTTCGAGTACAGAAACTCCTTAATAATAAGAAAAACAATCGATCATAGAGGCTTAGAAAGATTTCAATTAGTTGTACCAACGAAGTTCAGACAGGCTATTCTTAGCGCTTGTCATGAGAATACAGCGTCCCATTTGGGAGAAAAAAAAACGAAGGATAAGCTTTTGAGATATTTCTTTTGGCCAAACGTCATAAGGCAAACGGAAGAATTCGTGAAATCATGTCACCACTGTCAAATAGTTGGAAAGTCGGGAGAGAAAAAAAGGCCCCTTTGACACGTGTACCAGTCATACCAGAGCCTTTTTCAAAGCTATCAATTGATTTAGTTAGACCCCTACCAAAGTCCAAAAAAGGAAACAAATATTTGCTAACGGAGTTATGTGTATTTTCGAAATTTCCAGAGGCGATCCCGTTAGAAAATATGCTCTCAGAATCTGTAGTGGAGGCACTTATGCAAATCTTTTGCAGACTAGGCTACGCAAAAGAGGTACAAACAGATTTAGGTCGGTCCTTTACGTCATGTCTTACGACATCATTTTTAGAGAAATTTGGAGTCAAGCTAAGGCATTCAAGTGTATGCCATCCGGCCTCAAATAACGTTGAACGGACGCACAGGACAATGAAACGGCTGTTAAAAGTCATGTGCACAGAAAATGGAAAGGATTGGGAAGAGAATTTGCCCCACGCACTACTAGCATTGAGAAATGCAGTCAGCAACTCAACAGGTTTCAGCCCAGCGGAGCTCGTTTTCGGTAAAATTTGAGAACACCGGAAATATTATTATACGAGCAGTGGACAGGTGACAGTCAGGAGCCTGAGTTAGTCACAGAATATGTTTTTGGACTAATGAATCGGCTAAAAAGATGTCAGGAGCTGGCGGACGAAAATATGGTAGTAAGCAGGGAAAAACGCAAAGCTTGGTACGATAAGAAGGCGGTCGAAAGGGAATTTAAACCAGGGGACCAGGTACTCGTATTAGTAACTAACAAAGCAAACAAGATGTCAGCAAATTGGACGGGACCAGGTAAAATTACCGCTAAGATTTCGGATACAAATTATATCGTAGAAGTCCCAGGTAGGCGCGAAAAATCGCAAATTTTTCATGTAAATCTACTGAAACCATATGTACAGACAGCAGAAAAAATAAATATATTAACACACGAATGTGATAATTTAGAGGACTTACAAGAGATGGAAATAGCATTTCCTTTAGATGAGCCACAGAGTTATAACTTCGGAGAAATTGTAGAGGATAGCAAATTAAAAGAGAGATGCAACCCCGAACAATTGCAGCAATTAGAAATCTTACTGGGGGAGTTCAGGGAGATTTTTTCGAATAACCCAGGGACTACGCACATGGAAATCCATGATATTGAAGTCACAGATAACAAATCTATAAGAATAAGACCCTATAGAATGTCCCGCAGACAGGAGGAAATTTTAGAAAAGGAAATAAAAGGAATGCTGGAATTAAATATTATAAGGGAAGGGGAATCAGACCACTATTCGCCCATGATCCTTGTGCAATCAGCTGGTAAGGATCCTCGCTGTTGCATAGACTATCGAAAATTGAACTCTGTAACAAAAGTTGAATATTATCCACTCCCTAATATTGAGGACAGAGTAGAAAGAGTTTCAGCAGCTAAGTACATAACGGTGCTCGATCTGACCAAAGGATATTGGCAAATACCGATGACGCCCCAAGCTCAAAAATTAGCCGCATTTGTTACAAACACTGGGACATATTTCCCACTGAAGATGCCATTTGGGTTGATCAATGCGTCATTCAGATTTTCTAAATTCATGGCAAAAATGGTGAGAGGGTTAGAGAAGTTTTGTCTGCCCCATCTCGATGATAGGGCGATTTTTTCAGAGACATGGGAAGAGCACCTGGAGCATCTTAGAGCGGTACTTACTAGAATAAGAGAAGCAAAGCTAACAGTAAAAATAGCGAAGTGCAAATTCGCGCAAAAGACTGTGAAGTATTTAGGGCACATAGTGGGAGAAGGGCAACGGCGGCCGGCCGAAGCGAAAATCAAAGCGATCACCGAACTACAGCCACCAAAATCGAAAACAGAAATCCGCAGATGTTTAGGAATGGCAGGTTATTATTCGCGCTACATAAAAAATTATGCCTCGATTGTAGAACCACTTACAAGGGCACTAAGGGGAAAAAAGAAAAAAACAGTATGGAGCGAGGAAATGAACAGGGCATTTGACACTCTGAAAGAAAAACTTACAGAGGGGCCTGTATTGTATGCCCCCAACTATAACGCAGAATTTATAATTCAGACAGATGCGTCAAATTCAGGGGCAGGAACAGTATTCGCGCAGAGACAAAATTCAGAGGAGCATCCCATTATTTATTTGAGCAGAAAATTTACGGAAACGGAAAAAAAATTCAGCGCGACAGAAAGGGAATGTGCAGCGATAATTTTTGCCATAAAAAAATTGAGGCATTACATTGACGGACAAAAATTTCTGATCGAGAGTGATCATAACCCATTAACATTCCTAAAAAACAATTCAGGAAATAATCCTCGTCTTCTCAGGTGGGCATTAACCTTGCAACCCTACCAGTATGCAATTAAATATAGGCCTGGCAAAGAAATAGCTCATGTGGACTTCTTGAGCAGGTCAGAATAGTATACAGGAAAAAAGGGACAAATTAATTGTATATAGTAAAACTTTTATAATTTTCTTGTGTTTTGTAATGTGCATTAAAAATGGTATTAGCATATAGAATTTTGTAAAAAAAAAATGGTAGGAAGGAATTCTGTAAATTTTTAAGAAACGGACAGGTAGACAGTTAAATATAGGTTTTTTTTTATGTGAGCCACTCAAAAATATTTTTTTTTGAGCTGCCCTTTGTGTTCAAAATATTCAGTCCTGCGGCCAGAATATTATCTAAAAGGGGGGGGGGGGGGGTGTTGTGGAAACTTAGCCTTTTCACAGTTTCCACACATAAAAACCCTCACAAATGCTACAGAATCACGGCCTATGGAAACTCCATGTATTCGGGAGTGACACTAGAAAATTCGTCTAAGTCTCAGAGTTTGCCGGTAACTTAAAAGTAAATAACTTCAGTGCGATCGATCTTATGAACATGAAACTTTGGAACATAGTACATAAAAAGAGGACCACTGGTTCCCACTTCGTAATACCGAAATATGCCGCTAAGTGCTTTTTGACATCGCATACTTTGACAGGAGAGTGCCGTGTGCAAAAAGGGGGAAAGGCCCCCCGACCAGCCACTAGAAGGTCGGCTGTCAAAAGGGTCTTGACGGGCGGATCAATGACAGCGGATGTTGGAAACTAGCATTGTTTTCCGAGAGAGGAATGAAGGATATATACGAGATCTCTGAGGAGATCAGGGGGTTTAGTTGACTTTTAGAAGAGTTTAGCAGAAGCTAAACGTGAAAAGAGGTTCTTCAACCTGAAGGAGAGAAAAGTTTCTCTCCAGGCTTTTCACGGGATTATTTTTCGGAGGTCGCTCCGAGGAGAGGGGAGACTTGTTTCTCTCAACGGCAACAATAGCCGATCAGCTGAGCCACAGCTGGGAGCATAAGCGGAAAAGCTGAACGCACGGGCGAACGTTAGTCCGCACCTTTAACGGACATTTGATTACTTAGAAGGGACCATAGTGTTTCCCAGAGACTCTTGAATATAACTAATCTGGACTCTGATTTGTTATCCGGTCAAGGACAATTTTAGATATTCCTACCTTACAAGACTTTATTTCATCAAATTAATTTCCTAAGTATTTGTTGTGTTAGTGTAGACATTGTATTTAGCCAAGATTTCTTGTTGTTTTGCGAGAATAAAACCTTTAATTTTTCATCTTAACTAAAACCTTTGTCATCACGCCTCTGAGGAGTTTACGTCACGCTACCGTCCTCATCTGAGACCCCACAACAGTTTGACAATTCATTAGGTGAATCAAATGTGTTGCAAACAATTCCTTCGGATGAATCGATATACTTTCAATGTGATAAATGCCTCGAAGATGTAAAATTGTTAAAAAATATTCTTAATGAGATTCACGGCAGCTCACTTTCGAAAGAATTTAATGTTATTGAAAATGCTTGCAAAATAGTTAAATTGGTATTCAAACAGGCACAGAAATATAATAAAATCATTTGTGAAAATCAGAACTTTCATTCGATTGAGACAGATTAAGAGACTACTTCCCTCACGCAGAAAATCGCATCCTATGGGAATAAAAAAAAATATCTTGTTTGCATATCAGTATTTTATTTTTATTGCATTGGATAGCTTCGGACAAACTCTACAAAGGCTCTTTTTTACTTTTTTTTTTTTTTTGTTTGTAGTTTTTTTTTTTAATTATGAAATTTTTATTGTCAGAACCGGTTTCGCAAGTGAAGTTAACTTCATAAAAAATAAAAAAACTGCAAAGAAAATTGAAAAGTAAAAAAACGGACTTTGTAGAGATCGATATCGACAATCCAATGCAAAATAAATAAATAAATAAATATATATATATAATCAAATTCCAACGAGACATTAAAAAAATCTCCCATAGGTTTAACATTAGCGAGCGATTGTTTTCATGTGACTGAAGTAGCCTCTTAACGAAATATATTCATCAGAAGTATAAAAAGGATACGCTGCCAAAAAAGTAAAAAACTGAAATCAACTGTGATTGCACGATAACATATCAAATAACATCTGAAATACATCTACAAAACGCATCTTGTGATATGCTTGAAATAAAAACATATTCTGAGGGTAAAAACCCAAAATACATTAGTTATTAAATATTTTTGTATAATTTATGATAATACATCATTAAAATATAATTAATTTTAATAGACCTTTTCGGAAGATATTTATATTCCTCTGAATTTAAAATTCAAATTTGTTAAAGCATATAAATCTTAGAGTTTTAAGAATTCGGCATTTTAATAAAGTTTTAATTTTTATTTTTATTTTATATATCTTTTCTAAGTACTGCTTGTCTTCATTTTTCTTCTATAAAAAATTTCAGTGTTATATTCAATGACATCAAATGCATAAATGGAACCTGAAAGAAACAATAAATTCTAAAAAGCTGAAAAAATATATAATTTTAAAATTTAAATATGGAACTTAATTTGCGGATGTGGTTGTTTAAATATTAAACTCTCTTTCTTCCAAAAATTTACTCTAATTTTTCTCACTTATTGATGTACATGCACATTAATTATTATTATTCAACATAAAAATATTATTATAAATAACCTTTTCAAAATGTGTTTATAAAATATATTACTCTGAATTTCAAATTTTATCTTCAAAAAATGATATGATTACATAGTATAAATATTTTAGTTTAATAATATTAAATATTCCGCTATTTACTTATGAAAGTTTCTATTTAATTTGCTTGTGTAATCTAATTACGCAAAACTCAAACTGGGGTGTGAGGGAGGGTGAAACCCAAGTTATTATTATTTTTAATTTTTTTTTATTTAATAGCTCTTTACTGCAAACATAGCGAAATAATAACATTAGAATTACATTAGATTTCAAAATTGATTACCGATGAAATATTATAAATATACTATATTAAAAAGTATTAACAAAACATTAACTGCAATCATGTAAAATTCAAATTTGCTTCTTTTGTAGGTCTTTTTACTTCTAAAAATTACTATTTTACATTCTTTTAATGTAAATTAATTTTTTCATATTGAATCGTAAACGACACTTAATGAAACAGACAGCAGATTTAACAATTAAATTTCAAAGGGTTAAAAAGAGATAATAGTTTAAATTTTAGATGTGATGTTTGTTCAATGTATAAAGAATATTTTTTAATCGTTAAAATTATTTTCACACGAAAATTTCTACTAATATTTTTCAATTAAAAATAGCCCGTTTCTAATGCAAAGTCAATTGACCACACGCAATGGGCGGAGCTCGCAATGTTTCCCACAAGCATTGGGATATTTGATTGGCTTTTGGTGAGCGCTTGTGGGAAAAATCGAGAAGCTGATTAGCTATAATCCATCGTGACGTTGTATGACGTCAGTAATGCTTGTGGTCCAGGGGTGACGTCAAGCAGCGAGTCGCTCCCTATTGGCTACGGGGTGAAATGGCGCAACCTTTAGATATAGTAACCTTGGATGGAATATCCTCCATTCGATACCGAATTAAAAAAGTTTAAATATTCTTCACCAGATGGTGCTGAGTTATATTTCCACAAGTCATGTTGTAGATGGCACTATTAAAATAATGTGGTAAAATAACCGTGTTCGTAGTTTGCCGTGTTGTCGGTTCAATTAATTCTATCTTATAAATCCATGTGGATTTTGTTTATTTTGTGATAGAAGCATTCATTCATAATATCATTATAGAATTCTATTCATTCCATAGAGTTACTAAAGAAATCTTTTTAGTTCCATGCTTTAATCAAACATGTCTAAATTTGTTAATGAATTAGGATTAATTAGGACTATTGAAGAAAATGATGTTATTGAAAGTTCAGATGATGCGAAAAGCGACGTAAGTATATTTTATAGTTGCAAATAAAGATAATTTTAAGAAAAATTCACCCTCCTGTTTATGAAGAACATGCAGTAAACGCCAAAAGAATAAACATAATTAATGCCCATTTTTTATATATAAAATGTTTTATTGTAAATTTTTAATTAACTAATTAATATTGTAAAGTAACAATGCAGAATTAATTAGTGTTTCAATGAGTGTACCGAACTCCCTGGTAGGCATTCGACAAAAACGACATAGGGTAGATGTGCCAGTAATGGACACCCTTAAGGAATTTCTTTAAAAATTATTTTTTTATTAATAGTTATAATTATTATATTCCAGTTTTTTCAATATTATATTAACCTATCAACAATATTTAACCACTCTTATAGTCTCATTTCCCAATATGAATCGAAATTTAATTTTAAATAACAAAAATAGTGTAGATGTGCCAGTAATGGACACCCCTTGATGTTTTTGGTTCATAAAAAAATAACAAATATTTAGCTTTAATTATTTTTTTTTTTATAATACCTCCTTGCATGTTTTATAAAACTGAGTTATTGTTGACACTTTTAATCAAACCAATCAGGAAGCAGAAAATAATGTTTCAAAGTTTCGCTGTTTTTCTGTGAAAATCTTAATGAAGAGGTTAAGAACTGGCTTCATTTAAGTAATTTATATATTATTTATTTTCTTGCAAAATTTGAATGTTTTTGTTTGAGTAGCAATAGAAAACTCAGAATATTATATACTAACAGCCAGGCCTGAGCCTTAAATCCAGGATTGTAGTGGAGAGTATACGGGGGTATACACCGTATACCCTCTGCATTTTTTTAAGGAACACCGTATACCCTCTGTTTCTCTAGAAAGCTGTAGTATATACACTCTAGGGTATACGCTCTGCCTTGAGCGTATACCCTCTGTTTGTTTTACGACTACACCTCTGCTTAAATCGATTTAAAGTTTACATCGGAAATCTAATTTAACCATTGGTCTTAAATCGATTTAAGCTAAAATCTGAAATTCAATGAATCGATCATAGAGATATCTTAAGGATATTTTCTATAACTCCAAGACGATTTGGTTTAGAGAAAAGCTAAAAACAGTTATTGGAAAACTTGGCTATTATTCTGGCCGACAATTTCATAGTAGTGATAGGGCTTAGTGATGGGCGATTCTCAAAAATTTACCAATCGAAAAAAATCTTTATTGTAAAATACACAATCGATAGTCATTTATTACTTTCGAGAATCTACAGAGGTGATGTTCTGGAATCGATTATTGAAATCATTGTTTTTACATCTATATAAGGCAGATTTTATTAAATATAGGGTAACTGAAAACAGATAGAATAAAAAAACAACAAACCAAAGAGAGGCTATAAAGGAGCCATAAGACTTGAAAGTTAATGACTTTTGACTTTATGACTTTAATACAAGACTTTTGTCTTGTAAGGTTGCCCCCTGGTTGAAAAAAGCTGAAAAAACGCGAGTAGCTATGAAGCGGTAAGGGGAGTTTAAGTATCAAAAATTAGAATTTTTCGGCAATTAGCGCAAAAATGGCCAAAGAAATAAGAATTAAAAGCACCCCCTAGTGGCAAAAACATGAACTAAAGGATGATTAAAGGGATCAAAATATTTTATTGATTTTTCTACGTCATTTGAGATTGGATCTTTAATTTCCCCTTTTTAGAAAGTCTTCGACTGGAATACATTAAGCGAACCCCTGCAGGGAGCAAAGTAGAGGGGGAGGGGCAAGGAAAGTGCATATTAATATGAATAAGTGGTCACAGGACTTTCCAACGATATGTCACATGAGGGGTGTCGGCTAAATTTAGAAAAGTGCCCCCGCGCGGGGGCAAAGTAAAGGGAGGGGTGCGGGCGATATATAAAATGAAATAGTAGTCACAGAGCTTTCCAATGATATATCACATGAGGGGTGTCAGCAAATGATAGAAAAGAGTCCCAACTCCCAGGATTCCAATTATCGTGCCCCCCGAAATATACTCTGCCCATCCTTCTCTTTGAAATTTTCATATATTAAAAATTATTTATCGGGGGGCTCCGTAAAAAAATCCGATCTAAAATCTTTAAAAACACTACGATTTCAAAAAAGTTCGAAAAGTGCCTCTCTCGGGGCGCTAAACTAGGGAGGGAAGAAGAAAGGTTCATAATATGAAAGAGTAATTTTCCGATGATATATCAAATGACTGGTCCAAAAAAAGTTTGAAATCTACCCCTCCCATGTTGGTTCCCTCTTTTATCCCAGAATATACCCGGAAATCACGCAGCCCCACTTTTAAAATTTTATATTTAATAAATAATATTTATCGGAGAGCTCCATTCAAAAACCTTATTTAATGATATTTATTGTAGAAATCTCTACAATTAAAAAAAAAAAAAATTCACCCCACACTGCTCCCCCGCCCCCTTCTGGAATTCAACTCTGGGAGGAGAAAGGTTCATAATATAAAAGAATGGTGAAAGGACTTTCCGCTGATATGTCAAGGAGAGGTTTGGTAAAAGTTTGAAAATTACCCGCCCCCCGCTCTTTGTCCACTCTCGTGCCCCCCAGAATTCACTCACCTTCCTCTTTGAACTTTTGTATTTAATAAATAGTATTTATCTGAGTCTGCAGGTAATGGGCAGCTTGGCAGAGCTAAAATAAGAGAAACATTGAAAATTCGGGGCAAAATGACACTAAATTTAACAGTAAAGTTTGAAACTAGGACTATACAGAACTGAATACATAAACCACTATGCTTCATAACCCACATCGGTTAATAGCAATAAAAAGATAAGTGCCAGTTAAACTGATGGCATTGAGCTCACAGGTTATTCACACTAATTGCATATTATACTCTTATTTCAAAAATAATGTCCCTCAAAAAATAAATGAAGGGAAATATCCCCCGTTTGCCCCTTTTATACTTAACCAATGAACCTCCAAATCTAATCAGGGAAACTCCTTAACTATAATAAATCAGTATATGAAATTTGAAGCCAATCAGATAATTCTGCATGAAAAAAAGAAACATATTTCTAAATTAAGGGTGGTCTAACCAATTTAACCCTTTTATACTTAACTAATGAACCTCCAAATCTAATCAGGAAAGCTCTTTATCAGAACGAACATAGAAAAAAAAAATAAAGTAAATTGAATAATTCTCCATGAAAATCCATTTATCTAAATTAAGGGGAGGGGACTTGACTCCTTTTCGCCCTTGTATACTTAACCAATGAAACTCCAAATCTAATGAAGGAAGCACCATATCGGAATAAATCGGTATATTAAATTTGAAGCAAATCGAATAAATCTGTATGAAAAACCCTTTTAAATCTAAATTAAGGGGGAGACTAGCCCCTCCTCTTTATACTTAACTCATAAACCTCCAAATCTAATCAAGGCAGCTTCTTAACATAATAAACCGGTATCCCAAATTTGGAGCAAATCGAATAATTCTGCATGAAAAACCCATTTATCTAAATTAAGGAGGGGGTCTACCCCCCTTTATACTTAACTAATGAACTTCCAAGTTTAATCGGGGAAGCTCCTTAACATAATAAACCGGTATACCAAATTTGGAACAAATCGAATAATTCTGCATGAAAAACCCATTTATCTAAATTAAGGGGGGGGGACTAGCCCCCCTTCTCCCCCTTTATCCTTAACCTATGAACTTCCAAGTTTAATAAGGGAAGCTCCTTAACATAATAAACCGGTATACCAAATTTGGAGCAAATCGAATAATTCTGCATGAAAAGCCCATATATCTAAATTAAGGGGGGGGGGAGGTCCAGCCCCCTTCTCCCCCTTTATACTTAACCCGTAAACCTCCAAATCTAATCAAGGCAACTTCTTAACATAATGAACCGGTATACCAAATTTGGAGCAAATCGAATAATTCTGCATGAAAAACCCATGTCGAATGTCGAATGGTGCGAGTAACGAAATACCATAGTCGCTGGTTCATTAACTACACTTATCAATTTAATTTACTTTATATACAAGAATATTATTTACAGTTTATACATTATTCGAAGAATTATATACATGATTTGAAGAATATTGGATCCAGCGAACGCACCATAGGTCCGCAGAGATCGTCGAAAAACAAAACAACTGAACTATTCTTAAAGGTTGCCAAACGGCCAAACCTAAATTACAGAAGAATGCGCCATGGAGGCGCGCGCGACAGTCAAGGTTAAGAGAAGCCGTAACATACCGGCCCCCGTTGACATGTGTCAACATTCAACATAATAATACTAAATATAACAATAAACAATAGGAATTAAAATTCTAAAAACAATATACACTAGTTTCCAAAAAAATTACAAATATGCTACTTCCAATAATATACACTTAAGTTTTTCAAAGATGAGAATTAGATAAATTATAATGCAAACAGTGGTTACACTCGAATATCATAAAAGACTATTATCAAAATTAGCACTCAATACACATAGCAAACTAATAAAATTAACAAAGTTTATAATATTTAATTAAAGAAATTATATAGATACGGTAACAGTTAGATTTAGATTCTATGTGAAAACTGAAGCAAAGAATTGCGTTCTGTTATCCCAATTTTAACTTGATATACATAATAAAATGTTCAAAATAAAAATATACAATAGTGATGATAATAATGCAATGAGTTAAATGTTTTAAGATAATAGAAATCAGCAATCATCTAATGGAAGAGGACACACTTTTGAGACGGACCTCGTAACTATACCTGTTGCTGTTTTGATGTGTAAAACTCTGACTTTTTTATCAGAGCCATGTATTACTTTAAGGACACGACCTAATGCCCATTTGCCAGGAGGTAAATTATCCTCCTTTAGGATGACCATACATCCTTCTTTTAGATTTTCCTTTTCAATGTACCATTTGGTTCGCTGCTGTAAATTAGCCAAATATTCTGTGTTCCATTTTTTCCATAAAAGTTGGGTCATTTGGGTTAATTTTTGCCAGTTAGACAACCTATTATCATTAATTTTGGTCAAATCCGGTTCAGGAATTGAAGTAATTGGTCGGCCTATTAAAAAATGGGCAGGGGTCAAGACTTCAATTTCATTTGGATCTGACGACAAAGGGACTAAAGGTCGAGAATTTAAAATTGCTTCAATTTCTGTGGTTAATGTCCAAAATTCTTCGAGTGTGACTCGAGAATTGCCTAAGACTCTTTTGAGATGATATTTAAAGGATTTCACCCCAGCCTCCCATAATCCACCAAAATTGGGTGAACGAGGAGGGATGAATTTCCAGTTAACAGCCTCAGAGGCCAAATAATTAGACAAAGCATCATCGGGTTTACATACCAGGGCATGTAATTTCTTCAACTCTTTATTCGCACCTACAAATGTAGTTCCATTATCTGACATTATAGTTGTGCTTTTACCTCTTCTAGCGAAAAATCGTTTCAGGGTGGCAATAAAGGATTCAGATTTTAAATCTGTTACTATATCCAAATGAATTGCCTTTGTGGCGAGACAAACAAAAATTGCAACATAAATTTTATTATAATTGCCCTTTCTCTGATTTTTATACTTAATCATAAAGGGTCCACAGAAATCAATCGCACATTTTTGAAATGGTGGGCTAGGGTTTACTCGTTCTGAAGGCAAATTTCCCATTATTTGATTCGCACTTATTGGCTTGTTTCTGAAACAGGTTATGCATTTATGAACTATTTTAC